>JACBWW010000010.1:9870727-10160418 GCA_020086605.1 Lanius collurio
CTTCCCTGAACTTCCCTGAACTTCCCTGAACTTGCCCTCCCTTCCCTTCCCTTCCCTTCCCTTCCCTTCCCTTCCCTTCCCTTCCCTGAACTTCCCTGAACTTCCCTTCCCTTCCCTGAACTTCCCTGAACTTCCCTGAACTTCCCTGAACTTCCCTGAACTTCCCTTCCCTGAACTTCCCTGAACTTCCCTGAACTTCCCTTCCCTGAACTTCCCTTCCCTGAACTTCCCTTCCCTTCCCTGAACTTCCCTTCCCTGAACTTCCCTTCCCTGAACTTCCCTTCCCTTCCCTGAACTTCCCTTCCCTGAACTTCCCTGAACTTCCCTGAACTTCCCTTCCCTGAACTTCCCTTCCCTGAACTTCCCTGAACTTCCCTGAATTTCCCTGAACTTCCCTTCCTTGAACTTCCCTGAACTTCCCTTAATTTCCCTGAACTTCCCTTCCATGAACTTCCCTTCCCTGAACTTATCTTTACTTCCCTGAACTTATCTTTACTTCCCTGAACTAACTTTCCCTTCCCTTCCCAAACCTTCACTTCCCAAACCTTCCCAAACCTTCACTTCCCAAACCCTCCCAAACCTTCCCAAACCTAACCTTCCCTTCCTTTCCCCTTCCTTCCCTATAAATCTCTTCTGTAGCTGATATTACAGGTATCATTCTCAATGTACCCATGTGTGACTGATGAAGAGAAGCAAAATGTTCTGCAGTTAGGAGAAATAAAAGTAGGCAAAATTCAGGACCAACAGCTTCATGTTGCTTACACAGAGTAAAGAACATGAGTTTGGGAAATTTAATCTATTTACCTCTTTGCTGCCAGTGTGTCATCATCCACTGTCCTTTAATAAGTCACACACAGAGCTACTTGATGCGTGGTTTTATGAGAGCTATTATTTTAAGAGTTGGTCATTTAAAGATAAGTGTTTAGGACCATGAGATTTTCATATACTTCTAAAGCAAGTTTTCCTTTTTTTCCATTTTATCCCTGGAAATAACATCTCAAAACACTGTGAAGACTTTGTAAAAGACTCTTTTTACTCTCAAAAAGTTTTTAACAAGAATCCAGTCATCTTAGTTAATCCCTTTAAACCATGTCAATATTTACTTTTAAGTGGAGCTTGAAATACTCAATGAGCTGCCCTCTTAGTTTAATCAGGACAATTCCCATTGACTGGGAATTACTGAATACTGCTGGGGTTTACCTTGAGTCCTCATAGTTACAACTGGTGATGGCTGTAAGGCTGATGGGATATCTGTTGTTAGCATATGCATCTGTCCGTGAATAAGTGGGTCCCCCAGGACTGCTTTTAGTCAGCTGCTGGGCTCCTGTCACATCTGTGATGTTCTGTACTCCCCACAAGATTTCCAGAAGGGCCCATGGTCATTAAAATAATCAGCGTGGGACTTACAGAACAGCATGCTCACCCTTGTCTGTTCATCCATGTCTTTTGGAAGAAATGTGGCAATTTGGCAACAGCTTGACCCCTGCTCAGAAGGGTGACAGAGAGGACCAGTCACAACCCCTGCCCTGAATGAGCAGCTGATCCCCATCCACAGGGCGCAGTTTTGTTACTGAAAGCCTGTAAATACAGACAGGACTTCAACAGCTCTTTTAGAGGATAATGGGCAGCTACAGTTGCTTGAGCATAGGTGTCTTTTACAGAGCTAAAGACTCTTATTAAGCACTGCAGCCACTTCCCATGGTTATCTGTAACCTATCATTTGTGAGAGAAGCATATTTTTAATGCTACTGGCACATTTGTATTCTAATTTTGATGGAGCAATGGCAACAGACCTTGCACTGCAGGACAAAAGACAGGCAGATGGAGCACCATTTCATTGTATAGTTACCCTATTTCACCTTCTCTTTCTTGAGGCAAGGCACAGGTTCTTTCATACCACATGGCACAGCTTGCCCTAGCTCTTCTCTCGCAGCAGAAGTATTTGGATCAGAGAAGTTGCTTGGTTGAAGATGTGGCTGACATTACATTCCTTAAGTTGTCTGGTCAATGTATCCTACTCACATCCTCAGAATTAATAAGAAATTTTTTGTTCCATTTAAAGCTGGATTTCCCTTTGTTTTTTTCTGAAACATGGAACACAGTTGCTGTCTGTAATGGTTGGGAAGTTTAATTCAGTAAGTCCTCTGTTACTGCAGTGACACAGAGTATTCACAGTACTCAGATGCCTTTCTTGTCTGTCTGTGATAAATTATAAATCCCTGGCCCTTTTTTTTTCCAACTATAGCTCTTATTTATCCTGGGGAGCATGAGGAAGGGTTTCCAAGGTGGAGGATGTGGAGTCATCATGCTGAGGAGCCTTCTGTCATTGACTATCTCCCACACCATTGCAGGAGTCACTTTGGATTACTTGGGTGTCCCCTTCCAGTCCCACATCCCCAGGTAGGGGAGATATTTCCTATCTGGTAGTATGGTAACAGAGAAAGATCTTCAGGAGGAAACACCTCAGGGATGTAGAGATGGTAGTTGAAATAATTAAAATCTTGCTTGGGTCCTCAGGATAACCCCTGGCCTAGGACACCATGTTCCTTGTAATTTTCCTGACCATGTCTTACTTGGTCACACACTGTTTGCACTTAATGTTAGTGAAGCAAACTGAAAATTCTAAAGCTATGGCAAAGGGCAGAAGGCAGACAAAGGTAAGTAAATATAAACAGTGAAGTGAAAGAATGTGACTGGAGAGCAGCTAGTGCTAAATGGTGTGTTTCACAAGAATTTGAGCGTGAGCTTCCCTAGGAACCACACATGTTTCTGCAACACAACTCTTAAGTCTCAAGCTAGTCACCCTTTTCTTTCCAGATTAATACTCATTTTAGGACACCTCAGCTGCTGGCTACTACTGGCTCTAAGGTATTTATTTTCTGAGAGACTGACTTTCACATCATGCAATAAATTGCTGGGATATATGGTGCATGCAGAGAACTGCTGGGTACATTTCAACAGAAAAACCAGACTGGATCAATCTCTCTGCATAGACATATTTCTTTTTGTGGGAAAAAATGTAGGAAAAGAAGCTATACATGATTTTGTTGGGATTTTTCCCCATAAAGAGGAAAAAAAAAGTGGTAATACTCTCTCTTTGCTTTTCATTTCCTTTCTGGTAGAAGCTTGCTAAAATTAAACATTTTCAGAAATATTTTAAGCTTAAATAACTTTAAAGTAGATCTGGATCTGAAATTAAACTAAATCAGAAATGCAAAAGCTTTTCTCATTGCTTTTTCCTGATGTTAAAGTGATCCTGTATTTTGGGTTGTAAAGTCACCCCACAGAGTGACTCTGGAGCCCCCCATCCGCTGTCACAGCTGTGGCAGTTCATACCACATTGAGATTTCTTCCATGTTCTAACTGCTTTGCAGTACAAATGGGAAAAGGCCCTGCAGCTTTGCTTGGTCTCTCTGGAATCACTCAAAAATAAACCAGCACATATCAGATAGACCCTACATGTTTTGTCTCTCAGATTCTTTGCCATCTGGAACAGTTTCCTTAGGGCTCAAGAGTTTTTCCTGAAGACTGCCCCCCCACCAGGCTACTGAGGCATTCTTGTCTCTTCCTTTCTCCTCCCCAAAAACTTCCTTTTGAACATTATGAGTCAGTTATACGTTTCCTTATTATTGTCTGGTCTCATGGTTAGTCAGACTGTCCCATGTTAAAGTCTGTTGTCCTTTAACAGTCTTTGAACAGATGACAATCCATTCCAGTGTACAGTGGATCCCCAGCCATGCTGACGTTTGGGAGAGCAGAGCAGCTCTGCAGCAAATCTCTCCATCATTCCCATTTATCCTGTGCTGGTTTCATTTGCTGTTTCGGTGTGTGTGAATCGTACTCCTTGTGAAGGAAATTAAACCACAAGTTTTACTCGAGGTACACACCAATGGTGCTTCAATCCCTTTAGGGAGGAAAGAGATCCACAGCCTACACTTAAACCACATGGATTTGGGATGTTCAGTCCAGTAAATCAAACTAAACACAGTCTGAAGTAAAATGCCAAATCACATGCGCTCTAAACATGCCTGTGAGCCCTCACAGCCAGCACTGTCCTACTGCTCTGCTCTTACTGTGCCTAATGGCTCACTAATGTAGGCAAAGTCAGAGGTGCATAAAAGGTACAGCAGTTTTATATCATCAGCTTCCTAAAATCAATGAGTTCATAAGTTTCTGAGATCATTTAAGCTCCTGACTTATGTCTTCAGGCAGCTAGCAATATACAAATTGTATAGTCTACAGTACCTGCAGAGCTGAATTTGTTAGATGGTGTTACAATAATTAATGGATTTGTATGTGATAAAAAGATGGGGTGAGCAGAGAGATCATCTATCAGTATTTCACCTATTGGGAGCTATGATTAAGTCCTTGAAGCTTTGAGATGTAGTCAGGCTGCAGAGCAGTTTAGGATAACAAGTGAAGACTGTTATCAGGTCCAATTACTCTCTAAAGGAAATTAGGAGAGGCAGAATATAATTACTTGAACTGGAATGTAGCCAGGGTGTTGGGATGATCATTTGCTGTATGACCATTAATGACTGTGGTAGAAAATTGTGGATTTAATGCCATGAGGTAAATATTCACTCTCACCAAGGAGTCTGCTCGTTAAGAATAATATGGATGCAGTCATAAAAGAATGTTAATTGAATCCTGTGTATGGGTGAGCATTCATCTTCTGAAACCAAGTATCAGCACTAACATCACTCAAAATACATAGAAATGCTATTTAACATCTGTTGGGGATAGGGAATTGAAAGGGCTCTCTACCATTTTTTTGGTTCTGTTGATAACGAATAAGATGAAATTCCCATAGTGCAGACTGGCCTCATGGAAACTACAGAAGCAAACATATAGGGATGCAAGCAAAACTGCTAAACAGAATGGATTTGAGGAATGGCTTATCAGAAATACTAGATATAAAAATAAGATTATGAGATTTCATGGAAACCAGACTGTTTAGCAAATGATGTACTACTGTGCCTTTTGTCCTTCTGTCCTGAAAGCAGTAACAAGATTTTGTATGTCAGTAGTCCTTCATGCATTTAGATTACCCTTCAACTGATTTTCATAGTACTCCAAAACAGAAGGATAATTGCTTTACCTTTTACTGCAGTGCAGCAGATACATAACCACATTATCAGTAGACATGTGAAAAAAATTCAATGCTTGACAACGCTTCAGGAACCTGAGACAGTAAGAACCCAGTTTATACCTTTAAAGTTGAGAATAAAAGCTTTAGTCCTATGACTACTTCTGTGCAATACTTAGGTCATCAGCTACCAAAATGGTTACACACATCTTTTACATCCAACCTAGCAGTTCCTATCAATACCCCTTAGGATGCTGAGCACTACAGCAGTTGCCAGACTGAAGACTTTTAAAATGCTTTGCTAGTGAGAGGTGGTTTGCTGAATAGTGCTGTCAGTGGTCAGAGCTTCACAGTTCACCTGAAGAATCTGGAATATATTACCTGCTCTGTATCCCTCTTCACATAAAGCACAGGATCAGTCAGAAAGGTCCCTCTGCTGAAGCAGGAGAGCTGTAACCACAGGTGCTCCTACAAGAAAGAGCTTAGAAGAGGCATCTCTGAGTCTTTATCAGCTATTGAGGAAGAGCCTGAAATTATGTAATTCAGGTACAAAACTAAATCCTAATCTCCACTAACATAGTTTATTGCAAGTTTCTTTAGTTTCTTTCCTTTAGTAGACCTGAGTTTACTCAAGAGGCTCCTATGCTTGCCAATGTTTTGCAACGAAGTCTTGATTGACTGAAAAATGTTAAATACAGCTTGTGAAGCTTGTTGGTAAAGAACTGGCCTCTTCAAAGTGCATGAGACTTGATCCAAAACTTGCTCAATTCCATGGGATAGTCTCCTTCACATAGCAGGTGAGGACCTTTTGGAAACTGATGAGCTTGCAGGAAGGTTCATCCAAACCCAGAGAAAATGGTAAAGTCATCTGTGAATGAGGACAGGAGAGAGAGAGACAAATAGCAATCTCTCCTCTCTTTGCTTTCCTGAAAGCCCCACAAGCCTTTTTGTGCTTCTGGAAGAGGTAAGAGACCCGTTTGATTTAAATCAAGAGAATCTTGTTAAAAACATTCAAGCCTCTGAGAGAGCTACCTACATTAGCATGATTATTTAATCTGGAAAAAGGACTTCATTGCAGTCATCTTTGGGAGGCCCAGAGTGCCTGCTCCAACTCCTGAAAAAGGAAATTCCAGCCAGCACAGAGTGCTCCTGTTCCCATTGCCCAGCGTTGCCTGCGCCTGGCCAAGGCTTCTGGAGGCTTTGAGCCCCTCATCTCCTGCCTTTCTACAGTCACAAGAAGGCTCCTGTCACAAACACACATCATTACTGAAAGAAAGGACCACACCTGCCTTCTGAGGCACTGCTGACAACTTTAATAACTTATCTGGCAGTGGACAACCAGAAGAAACCGGATCTGGAACTGGCAAAGAGACCTCAAGGTCAGCCCTATTTCAGCACATTGCACTTCATAATGGAATGTGAACAATAAATCCCATCATGTCTTTAATAATTCAATAGTTAGCATGCTGAGAGAGGAGAAAGTCTGTGGTATAGTGCATCAAGTTTTAAGCCATTCTCTTACTTCTGAACCTGTAAAGTAGCTAACAGCACTTAACCTAACACTGCTGCTATTGCTACACAGGAAAACATTCATTAAACTTCATAACTCTGAGAAGAAAACCCTTAATTCATCAAACCATGTACATCAAAGGGGGATCTTTTATAACATCATTGCACGGAGGATATGTTTTTTTCCTTTTTAACTGAAACTATGACAGGTCAGTCCCTCAGGCACCTTGTAATGGTGGTGGCCATCCCCCAGGTTGTGAAGGATTTTACTGACCATGAGGCCTTTCATACCACTGCCTGGAATGAAGAGGAACTTTATTCTAGCAGAAATATACAGGATGTAGTGAGCAAACATGGGAGCTGGAACAGGCTGCCTTGTGCAGAAAAGAACCTCCTGTGTATCCACTGCAGTAAGTTAACTGCTCCGTGGACCATCTCTGACATTTTGTGGTGTCGGATGCTGCGTGGGCAGCTGACGTGCAGGCATGTTCCCTGGTATTTGTCAGAATAGGAGTTTATGAGAAGCAGATGAGGATGTAAGACTTGGGCAGGTGAGTTTGCAAGAGGGAGGAGTTTTAAATGTCCTTGTAGTTCCCAAATTTCCTGCTCAGAGCAGCTGAGATGATTGAGCAGAGAGGAGGCATCTGACTTTTTTTACAGGTATAAGCTTGTAGAAAATTTCTTCTTCCACATACTTCTCCTCTGAGTTTCCAAATGTGTTCTGTTTTCCTTCTACTCTGTTGCAGTGAAGTACCTATACCGAGGTCTTGGAGCAAAGCCACAGTCCAGTCTTTATTTCTAGCCTCCTGGTATAGATCCATAAATAAAGTAAACCCCCTTATGGTAAAGTAATCTTCAAGAATATCTCAGCATGAATAAACTTTTATAGCAAAACTATAACCCTTTCTCTGCAAATCAATTGAAGCTCATCTGATTTATATTTTTTTGTTATTATCATTATGGACCACACCGAGAGTGACCAGGGTCCCCTGTTTCCTGGCAGATAAAACACGCAGTGCACAAGAGATAGCAAGAGGCAGTTCAGTGGCAGTGGCAGAGCACTGGGCAAGGCCCCCACAGCACAGGCAAACTCTTCAGCTGCCTGGCCAAGGCACAGTCACGGCTGCTGGGGTTTCTCTGCCGCCTGCCGAAGTCTGTGGCAAAAGGAAAAACCAAATAGGAAGTAACATTTAAGTTTGGTTTTAAAATTAAGATGCAAATCTGCTACACAAATATCCTACAGCAGGCAGGTCCAAAGGGAGCATGTTTCATTTTGGATCAGCTTAAATTTCTTAAACTAACTTCACTGACATTTGTCTTGTGCTGGTTAATTTACTTATGTCTGCTTTACACGCTCACACTAAGCATAGATAAAGTTCTCCACACAAAGGTTTATGCTGGCATGACAAATCCTAGGCTGTAACAGAAATGTTTTTGTACCACACTGGCCCTGTGCATCAGAACAGCCACCACTGTGCACGGTTATTTGTTCTTGGCGGAACATTTGCTGTGTCTCAGGCAAGCTGGGAGGAAAACGGGAATAAGCCTTTTGCCAAGGAAGATGCAGAGTGGACTTGAACAGCTGAAAGGAGGAATGGAGTCAGTTAACACCTTGGGGGTAATTTTTAACTGACTGTGGCTATCATTCTTTTACCATATTACTTTATAATATTTAATTAATATGGGTATTAAAAATATAGAGGGATTTCAATGTCCTGTGAAACTCTTAGTGATTTTAGGAGTAGAAGAATCAAGTTATTGTAGAAAGTTAATCCACAAATTTGTAGGGATTTTTTTTCCCCCAAATTGTCCTGCTCTAATCAGTTCTATTTCTATCTTTCTTTATAAAGGAGAAAGAATGAGTTTTGTAGAGTACTTTGAAAAATGTGTAAGTTCTCAGTCTTTGCTTCACAATCCTCCCACACCCCAAACAATGCCTTTACTTGGAGAGTTACATAGTTCTCTTATTAGAAAAAGAAGTTAGAGAGTCCCCATTTCTGATAGACCCTTTCATCCAGTGTATCACAGTTCCTATCACTCCTTATGGCTGCTTCTGCCTTTCACAACAGATAGAGAGATAAAAATAAACATAAGCTTCTAGTTCTGCTTTCTAAACCACGAGAAGAACACATAAGTAGAACAATAACATCAATAGCTCACTGTTTTTTTCCTTTGCATTGCCATGATCCAGAGTCTTTTGGGGAGCAGCAGTCACCAGCTCCCCATGCCAGTGACTGAGCGGGGTCTGTAGGGACAAGGGTCAGTCTCCCACCTTTGAGGATGGAGGAACAGAAATGTAGAAAAAAGCTCCTGCTCGTTTAAGGCCAGGAAGGAAGGCAATTTTTTCTGTTCTTAAGCAAACTGCAATTTCAAGCTCTCTCTGAATACCTTTCAAGTACATCTGCTGTAAAGCCTTTGGAGCCACTGTTATTTACAAAGTAGGAAAGTGCAACCAATGCAGATTATAAGAGCTCTTTTCCAAGAAGAAAGCAAGAAGTATGCACTCTTCCAGCATGCTACCAGGGCTAAAATTATGGTGGTTGCACTTGTAGGCAGGCAAATAGTCATTTAGCGTGGTACTCAGCCTGTACAGTCATGGTGCTTGCAATGATTAATGGATAGGTTAATTTTCTCTATTTCATTTTAAATAAATAGCCCTTCTGGTTAGTCCTCTGCATATTGTGCTGTGTGTATGCTATGTGCAAAGCCATCCCAGTATATACTGTCCCCAGGCACTACACCACTTTCATTTTCCAAGTTTACTCCAATCTTGACCAAACGGAGCAAAGGAAATACACATAATTTTTTCCTCTCCTAGTTCTTGCCCCAGATGTTTTCATTGCCATTACTTTGCCTTTCAGCTGTTGAGTGAATCATGTTGCTGGTACTGTTCAGAGTGATTTCTTCTCCCAGCCTTCTACCTGCACTTACAAGGTTAAGTTCCTCAAAATATTTGCTATCAGAATATTTAATTTTTAGTGTTTAAATATATTTGGGCCAAATTCAGAACAGAACCAAATAGGTGTGGATCTGACTTAATGGCTCCAATTTAACCTCAAATAATACATGAATGAGCTGCATATATATGAACTGTGAAACCAGAGAATTATTCTGCTGTGCTCTCTATGTCCACTAGACCCATGATGTATTTTAAATTGCTTTGGGTAGGGTCACTTCTTTCAGAATGTCACTATACATGACTGTTTGTGCATGCAGAAGTTGATCATATCATAAACAGCTGTGATGCTGGGATGAACCTGTTAAATTCTTTTAAGGTGCATCTTGACATGTCTTCACACCAAGGTTACCTAAGTGAGATGGAGGCTGCATAAGAAAAGTCTCTGAAATAAAAGCAGAAAAACTGGTAAAAACTTAATTTTCACTGGAACCTGGTACTTTCCCAATGCAACTAAGAAATCTGGTCCTCCCTCTCCCTGTTGCCCAGGACATTCTGCCGTGCAGAATCCTGCATTTCACCGGTAACATTTTTATGATGGTTTGTTCAACTCCATTCTGTCATCACAGAAGGATTAGTGGATTGCTAACTTCTAACATGTCCCTTCCTCCTTCCCTGCTTTAAATGACAAATCAACTCACTGGAAGTCAGACACTAAAACCATTTATTTTTTTAAATGCTACCAAGCATCAAGGTCTGTCTCCAGCTACCTTTGTAATTTTGGCCTAACTCTGCACTTGTCACTCATAAGATCTACAGTTGTGGAAACTGTCAGCAGTGCAGTGGTATAAAATTCAAACAGTCTCTGTGTGGTGGTGTCTGATAAGATAAGTTATTTTGTGATTTCAAGATAGTTTGTCTCCTCTGACAGCTTTCATTTGAGTGTTAAGGAGTTCTTGCACAGCATTTAGCTGTACTTTTAGGAAACAAATATAGTTTAGGAAACAGTTTATTTTTAAAAAAATATAATAAAACTACCAATACCGATTTTTAAATGAAATTAGGATTCCTAAATGAAATATATGTCATATTCTAATATGTGCATTTTACTATTGTATTTCATCAGGTTTCACTCTATTTCCTGAAAAACATTCAATCAGAGAAGAAAAAAAAAATCACAATACAGGTTTCACAGAAGTACTGTTATTTTTTAGGTTAGTTGAAATGTTGAGAAATGGTAGTGAGGAAGAATATTTTGAAAATTTTAGACTGCCTTCTTGAAGATCTGGTGTCTTTGGAATGGTGCAGAAAAAAGTAAAATCTGCAAAATAAGACCTTCATTCTGCAGTTTCATTCTGGCTGGGGCTCATGTAAGGACATCATTTCCTGCCTGGGAAAAGGCTCTACTTTCTTTTTAACAGAGATGGTCCTGTTCTCATTTTCTTTATGTTCTGTTTATTTTGGACCAGCATTTCTAAGACTCCCATAGTGTGCTACAATCATGAGACTACAGTACATGCATTACCTGCTGCTGGCGGTGCCTCTGTTTTGCTGGTACCTATCCCAGGATCAAAAGGTTTTCTCTAAGCAAGGTGAGTGCAATATGACCTTGTAATTCCCTCTGAGACAAAAAATGCAGAAGAAATCTTGGTTCATACTGTGATAGTTTGTGTTCTTCCATGTATTCCCCAGCCATGCATGAGGTCTCCTGAGTGTCTTTGCCATGAAGTGGAGCTTCCCTGAGATTTACTAAATGTGTTCTGGAGCACTCCCCATATGTGTGCTGCCATCTCTGTTCATACAGCATCTGTGGTCTCTGCTCTGCAGGGTCCTGCTTTTAAAAAATAACTCTTCCTAGAAGTAGGGATGCAATGAGCAAGCGAGTATGGAAGAGATGCTTGGCCAAGTTCTGATGAAATATTAATGACATGAATTGGAAATCAATGTCAGTTTTACACTCCTTGCAGAGTCAGTGCTGGATTTAAGCTAATGTAGAGCACTTCTGAAATACCCAAATGCACAAAGCGTTACCTGTTTGCAAGAGAGAACCTTTCGGAAATGAACTGCCCCACACAAACCGAAGTTGCTCAGGACTACATGCTCTCAGACAACAGCATCCACTTCCACAGTCTTGTTCTTATCCCACTTCATGATCATTCCTAGCAGTTCCTTTCATCCTACTGCCTGTACAGCTGCAGCACAGAAGTTTTCCCCACCTAACTTTGCACGGCTCCAGGAACCACAGAAACAGACACATTAACATGCCTTTATCTCAGCATTATCCTGTGGGACACAGAGCGCACCACCCGGGGCTAATGCTGGCCCCAAGGCAGCAGCACTGCTCGGACCACACTGCATGAGAGAGCTGGGATGAGGGCTTTCCTCACTGCTCAAGTCCTGACTGCCAGGCAGGGGTGGAGGTGTGCTATGACCTTGAAATCCTCCTGAAAATTACAGTTAAATAGATTAAGAAATTTGCTGTAAATCATACCCATTTCCAATTTTTCTCTGTTAAAGAGAAGGCAATGTGTGCTTTTTTTTTTGAATTTGACAACATTCTCTGTCCAGGAGTTTGCTCTGGAAATTAGGTTTACAAACTTTTGCTGGCAGCTTAGAGAAGTGTAACAGCATATTTACATTCCTCAGTATGGAACCTAACTTGGCGCTTGGGCAGGCAAGTTTTGGAAATTTTGGACAAATGTATGGAGGGCTGCTGGAATCCATTTTAGCAGCTAATATGCTGAACTTCTAAGTAAGTGAGATTGTGCTGGTATATCTTTTCAAAAGATTGAACTATTTTTTATTACACTGAAGAATTGTTCTTTATCAGAATGAAGAACCAAAGAGGTTTAATAAATGCTCTTCTCCCCAGAGTCCTTTCCCTTTGAAAATTTTACCTGCACTGATATCTAAGGGTCCAATTCACAGAGCATGGACCTGGGGACAATGTTCTTCTTTAATGTAAGGAGAGGTCTGACCCAAGCCCCTAGGAGAAGACCCGAAGCCATCATTACATGCAATGCTCATCAGCCTTAAGTACCACACAGCAGACCATTTGAACAGGTTTTATGTGGGGGTTTTTGTCTTCAGTGTTTCTGTGGTGTGTGACCGAATTGAACTTTATAAATATCAAATAGCCCTGTGGTCAGACTGCTGTGGCTGCAGCATGTACAAGGGAAAAAGAGAAAGGCACTCTTTGAAACTTCTAATTTTCCTCACCTTGCTTTCTGTGTATTGTACTTTTAACATTTTAATATCGGTGTCTATATTTAGAGGCACCTGCCAGTCTCTTTGGCTGCAGCCCTTCAGAAATCACAGCCATAGTGTGCTGGCTCCACTGCAACTGGCTTTGTCCTCTGGTTTCTTTTGCCTCAGGTAACTTTTGCATGTAAATATATTTTGCTTCCTGTTCTGTAGAACTGAAGAAGCACAGGCTAGTGAAAATGGGGAAAAGAGCCTGCCAATAATAAGAGAATCTTTCAGAAACATGATTTAAGAAGTCTTGACTGGAAATCAATTAATGTCCATCACAGAGTATTTGAACTTC
This sequence comes from Lanius collurio, assembly GCA_020086605.1. Lineage (NCBI taxonomy): Eukaryota > Metazoa > Chordata > Aves > Passeriformes > Laniidae > Lanius > Lanius collurio. The sequence continues at coordinate 9,883,769 of JACBWW010000010.1, forward strand.
AAGACGTTTTAGTACGAAGCTGAGGCAGGAGAAAACAGCATCAGGGTCCTTTATAATGGAGAGATCCAGTGTTTTCATAAAGAGATAAAAGCAGCCTTTCCAAGGACAGAGCACACTCCCTCAGACTTTTGCACCAGATTCAGACTAAACAACCTGATTTTAGTTGAGATTTTCCTTTCTCTTTTCACCAAAACCAGCAGCTATCCTATGCAGAGCTGCGTGATTGGGGTAAACAGCAAAATCAAGGTGTTTTCTTACATTTCTAATAAGAGTTTTAATCTCTATTCTGTGTATGTCCCAAGACTGGGGACATCAACGGTACCGTAATCTGCTTGTTCCATCTATGTTATTTTTCCATATGCAAATATGTTTGTGGTTTTTGATAAAAATTCAGCCTGTTAATTACTCATAAAGATTTATATTAAACAACCAGTCATGTCAATTGCATCTGTGGCCTCCTGGCTCACCTTTACTCAACCCTTTACAGTATAAGGCTGTTCTGGCAGTACAGCCCACTGTAAATTCTGCTACAGTTATCAAGGGGAGTATGTGATCATAACTGAGAGAAAAATAAACAGGAATTGCATTGCAAGCCACTGCATTATGACTGTAAAATGGTTATTTTAAGTAATTTTTCTGTGTAATTGCTTGAAACTTTCTTGGAGATTACAAATTTCAGAGGTGATTTAAGGGAATTGCTTTAAAAAATAGTAGTTAGAAATTAATAAAGGTTATGATTTAGGGGCTCTTCCCCCATTTTAACAACAAAATCCTAAAAAAATTAATTGTAACAATTAATCACTGCTTTTTATTTTTTTTTTTTTTTAAGAAAGGCCATCATGTATTTTATGTGGGTGATGATACACAGTGCCTATGTCAGACTTTCTCCTGTTTCCAGAACATGGACAGATATAGTGAAAAATAATTCTTCCATTCTAGGGCTTTCTTTTCTGTACTTTATGTCCAAATATGTTTCCCCTGTGGCACAATATCCTAATTCACCTAATGTGCACTCAACTTCAGGGTCCAAATCTCTCAAGTGGTTTGTAGGATATTGTTCAGTGATAATATACAGTATAGGGGACAGTGTATCACATCCTCTGACAAAGAGTACAAAACATAGACAGGAATAGTAGGGGTTGCAAGACAGTGATACCAGGCTGCAGTAGAAAGCAAGAAGCAACACAGGCAGTTTTACAGTAAAACTTGAAACTATCAATGTGTATAGTATAGATTTAATAAAATATATAAAATAAATAAGGCTAGTTGGGGAAACAAATGTCTGGTAGAGAAGAAGTGCAAGAATGGGGAAGACTGTTCTCCAGGAGGTATCAGATTTCACCTGGAGAACATAGAAGCTACATTTAACCAGCAAGGAGAAGTTTGCAACAATACCTATTAACAACGTGGTTAAGCAACATAGAAACACTGAAATCTGCCAGAGATTCTGATATTTAATGCCTCATATCCCAGGAGCTGACTCAACAATAGCACAGTAATATTTCAACATACATTTTACAACATATTTCCCTTGCCAATGTGCTTAGGCCAATCTATAATTAGATATAATAATTAGGAGCCAGGTAATATATTATTTGAGTTGACTGAGTGTCTTGCAGTAAAGAGACACACTTTTCTTGCTTGAATTTTCCTCAAGCAAACGGTATTTCCTAGGGCTTGCCAGCTCACTACTTTGATTACTGCTTTTTCAGTTTTCTTGAATTGCAATGATTACTGTTTTTCTGGACTATTCTCAGTCACTTACGCTTCCACAGGAGCTAAACCATAGATAAAATAGAAGCTGAGAATTTGAAATTTTGGTTTGTGTAGTCCAATTACGTTATGGTTATTACACATGTGGGTTCTTTTGAGGTTATATCTCTAAGAAAGTGAGGTCAGATCTTCCTGTCAGGGCTATCATTTAAATCAGCAGAAACTGTTCTCTTGACATGTTCAGTAGAGCCCACATCCCTTCCAGGTTTGTTACCTTCTGCTGGCCTCACTGTGATCACTAACAGAAAAACTGCACATGGATACAAACAGCCCTGCCTTGCCTTTCGGCTCCTTTTCAGATGCATCTGTGAACCCCTGGCAAGGACTGCCTGTGTTTATCAAAAGGTGGCCAGTATGATCAGCCATTTTAGAGTCCTGGCCCCATGCTTAGGACTTCCAGGTTTTCCAAGCTGCCATGGAAACACATATAAAGATTTACCAAGAGGGGAAAAAAAGGAAAAAAAAAAAAAAAAAAAAAAAGACAGAAATCTGGGAAAGGCTGTAGTGTTCAGGGGACAAAGTTTAATCCTCATTAAGTGGTGTAATGTTGAATCTGATTTGCTGTACTGCAGCTTTGTTAGTCAGCGAACAGCTTGATTTTACAACTGTGCTCAGTTGTACATACAGTTAACACTTTTATTTAAGAAATCCCAATAAAGGTAATATGCCTTGTGCTGTAGCTATGGCTTGAAAAATAACTGAGTTAAAGCTGAGTATCTTTATATGGCACTTAAAATTTAATAGTGTTTTTTTTTTTCTTTTATTGATGTTTTGAACACTTCATTTGATACCAAAAGTAGAAGGAAGCTGAATCACCCATTCCAAAGCCTTAAGGCAAGACTAGGCAGTCCAGATCTAAATGAAATCTGAATATTGAAAGATCACCTTTCATCTATGATGAACCTCCATTTCTTCCTCATCTTCCTGTACTTTGGAGTGGTCCGATCCTGTCAACCTGTGTAGAGGCTGTGTGTGGAAGAGAGCACTTGAGCTGGGATGCCACCCTTGGCTACAAAATGCTGCCTCTTCTAGACAAGAGCATTTTCTCCTATATATTGCATACCCTCTGCTTTTACTGTGAAATAATTAATATGATGCAGTAGAATTCCAGTAGCACAAATATCCTGTGTGGCCTCATCACCTGCACCAGCTGTGGTTCTTCTGCTGGTGGCACTGTTCTGTTGGGGGCACATTTGCTGTATGTTCAGACAAAATCGGCTTCTGATTTCTCATCCTGGCCACGCTAAGCAATGTGATTAAATTAGATCTCCTACATTGTTCACTGACTTCTGGTAAATTACACCTTTGATTTCTGGTCCAATGAAAAGGTGATAATTATCTTTTTAAGTGCTCATTTAATGTTCTGCAGTGACATAAAGCATGAGTGCAGCCGCCTGCATGCCCAAACCTTCCAGAGGTTTCTCCCTGGCTGCCCACTCTCATCAGCTTTTTTCGTTTTCCCTCCACTCCTTCCCTCTGTCCCTCCAAGGCACCTGCTGTGTGCCAGTTCTGCAGCTGAATAAATCTACAGCGTTGTTTGCTGCAACTGGCTCCATTTTAACCCACTAAAAAAAGAAAATTGGCATCCTGTCTGCATTGTCCAGCTCGCATTGTGATTTTTCTTAACTGGAGCTTAGTAGACCTTGCTTTGCAAATGGCTGCCCCTACTCTTCCCTTGAGAAAGAGGTTTATCTGGGGAAGCATTTCACCCATGCCTTAACCAGCCTGCACCAGCCCATTTTGTAAATAGTTTATAAAAGCTCTCTGCTACGGACTGTGCTTATGTGACCAGCGGCCCTTGGAGGCCAAACCCACCCACCAGGACCTGCACACCCACATCCCTGGGGAGCAACTGGTGCCAGGGGCTGTTATCTCCTGGAAAGCAGCCCACAGCCTGGGCTCCCCATCTCCAAAGTGGTGGAACCCCGGCAAAGCCTGTGGATGTCCCTTGGATGTCTCTTGGATGGCTGGGACACAGTCCTGCTCTCAAGCTTCTCACTTCATTCCGTGTGCCTAGACCTGGATGCTGGTGACTCTGACCCCAGCGTCTCAGTGGAGCTGTGTCAAAGCTGTGGCTGCTCCCTGGTCTCCCACCTCTCACTTGGGGACACAGCAGTGTTCTGCAGAGGGACTTTCACAGCTGCTCCATGCAGCCCCTCCTCAGGGAGAAACTGCTCAGCACTGGCTCTGGGCTGAAATTTCAGTGGTGGCTTTACTGCAAGAAAAGCAGAGGCTTAAAATGCAGTTGTCACCTAAGCCCATGTAACGACATTCTGTAAAAAACCTGCCAGATTCTAACAGCTTGTACTTAAATAGTGGAAAAACCCCAAACATTGCTTTTGCAGTTGCTAATGCCACCCCTGCCTGTTCTCCCTGTGCATTCTGGTAGGTGTCCCCAGACCATCAACTGCCCCACAGCTGCACACTGGGCAGGGTCTGCCCAAAGCTCGAGGATACCCTGTCCCTGGCAGGTCCTAGACTAGTGCCAAGCTGACAGCCAAAAACGTTTCAGTTTGGGTTCTAAAAATGGTGAAAATCCAGCACAGAAGGAGAGTGGCACTGACAACCCCCAGTGCCCTGCCTCTCTAGGAGAGGCCTGCTGATGAACCCACACTTTTACTACAGGTGGACTAGTCTGAGGCTGTTTTACAGGAGATTTTTCCCCTCCCAGTTTGAGCACTGTTAAACCTTTTCCAAGTTAGCTCTGTTGGCCACCAGCTGTTGGCTGTGTCTCAGCAGGGGCTCCGCTCACAACTAACAGGCACAGCCGTGCTCCCGGCCACTCTCCCAGGACAAAATGTGTTTGTGGAGCGCAGCAGTGGCCAGGTTCAGCAGGGCTGGCTGGCGTGTGCTCATCTACTTCTATTAGGTTTCTCTTTAAAAGCACACTGGCTTATTTTTTGTTGTTACTTCCAAAGAAGATTAAATATGCCCTAGTTTGAACTTGAAGAATTATTTTGCTTTCACTCAAACATCCAGCTATGCTATAGGAAAACCAAGCTTGTGAGGCTGCTGCATGAGAACTGGGTTGCCCCTCCTTCCTTTTGCAGAATCCTACTGCCAGAGGTTTTATTCTCTAATCATTACCAAGACAAATATCACTATGTGCCATAGTGAAGCATAGCTATTAAAAAAAAAGAAAGAATGAGAGAAAGAAAACAAGCAAGCAGGCTACAAATCAGATTTCAAACAGCAGTTAATTTGCTTTACCATCACTTGCTTGCCAAGTGCCAGGGAATCCTGTAGATATTTGTGGGAATCAACCTATGGCAGTGAAGCTGCTCCCTCTGAGTGTGCATCTGGGCCCTGCACCTGCTTGACTGTTCTGGTCCTAGACTTGGTTTCTCCAGTTGCCCTCACCCTTACACACATTTGCTGCTGCACTCCTTCATGGAGATGAGGCCCATAGAGAGGAGACAGCTTCACTTCCAGGCACCACACCAGAGACAAAAGAACTTGGGTTACATCAAGGTTTTTTCCCTAATGTGGGGCTGGGCAAAGAGTACCTCACTGGGGTTTGTGCTGTCCAGTGCCTCTGCAGCTCCTCATGCCACACAACATTCCCCAAGGATGCAGGCTGCTTTTGTGCCATGCTGGTGGCTGTCAGCGCACCTTACCACTGTGGGCACTCTGAACACAAGTGTCTGATGGACGTACGTGTGGTGAGGGCACTGGCGTTGTCCCTGGACACACTGGGGAGGCCCACAATTACGTGTCTTGGCACGGCCAATCGCCTCCAAAGAACTGAAGTCCAGAGCACTGTAGATATGATTCAGTGCAATCCCATTGACCTGTGGTTCTGGCTTCCCTCTCTGGAGTGATCCCCTGGGATGGAGTGAGAGCTTTTCCCTGTTCATTGTGATCAATTCTCCCAGCTTATCTCTCCCTCAGCCCTTTCCTGCACCAAGCCCTTGCACACTGAAGTAGTGTTTGCAGACATATTCTAATGAGGCCAGGGGGATATAAGAACATCCANNTATGATTGCTTTGGGCTTTTATAAAGGGGAATTAATTAAGGGCACTGATTTATGATTGAATCAGCTTCAGCTTTGGTGGCTAAAGAGGTTACTGCTGAGGTGATAACCTCAGCTCTTCTGAACCCAACAGGAGTCATGAACCAGAGATCCCTCCTGCTGCCGCTCACAGCCCAGCATGTTAACATAAATTGAAATCAATAGATGTTGGAATGAAAACACCACGTGCTGTGAACTGGGATGGCCCAAGAGCAGGGAAACTATCCCTTCTGCCACCCTGCTCCAGTAACTTCTGCCAGAAGGGTGGGATGGACATCAGGAAGTGATAGATTTTCCGTGGTCCAGAGCCTGCAAATCCCCTCTGTTTTTTACCATCCAGCTACAGCATGAAAAGCTGGATATTAAATATCACATCAAGCTGGATTTTTGTTAGATTCCTACATCCGCTTGGCTTGGCTAGCACAACTAGTCTGGTTGATTTCAGAAGAAGTTTTCTGAAGGTTTATGGCTCTGCAAAACACTAAGCTGAATTCTGTATAATTTTACTTTGAAATAAGCCAGACAAAAGATATTCTTCCCAGTTCACATCACCATTCCCTGCACAATAAGTATTTTACACATGATTTTAACTCAAAGGTGGGAAAAGAGCCAAGCATGAGTTCCCAACGTATATAAAACCTTACTAAATTGGAGTGTAATACTAGGAAAAAAGTGCACATGCAGATGTGAATTGAACTGATCTTCAAGGGGACAACGTTTGCTTTTCCAATCTTATTCTCATTTCTACAGCTGCTGGTGATTAAAGCCTAGACCACTGCAGTTACTGCCAGTAAAAGAAAAGCCTAAAAGTAAGTAGTGTCTCCAGGACAGGAAAAATTGAAAACAAGGTGCTAGTGTCTGGCTGTTAACACCTTAGACAAAGACCAGAAATACAACTGGATAATTTTTTCAAGTGAAGAGACTTTCATCACAAAGGAACATTAAAAACCCATGGTTCAATGTCAGTCAAAGTTAATTGTGAATTTTTGCAAAGTTCAGTGAAGTAGGTTCTGCAGATTTTCTTGGTAGAAAACAACATGTGATTACATTCTTCAAATGCTTCTATTTTTGTCTAAAACTTGAGTTAAATATTTTAATAAGGAAGGAGGAAAAAGACATCCCAAGTAAACCAGATGATTTAGGTACTTTTGGAGGAGAGCAGACAGAGATAGGAACCTTTTCTCAACTTTTTGTTTTTAGACCCATGACTTATATGCACATAAAGTATCAAATTTCTGTGCCATTCATCTCAATTTCTGATGTTTTGTATGTCAATACATAGCTCTTTACCTTAACTGAATTTGACCCAGAAACTTCTATAGACTTCACCTAATACCTGCAGACTGCATTTGGTTTCATACCCACCTTATAGCCATTTCAGTGAGAATATGTGTGATGGCAAAAATGTACAACATTCTTATAATGAGGCATCACGAAACATTCGTCACCATTACTGAGTTGTAACTTATTAACTATATTGAAAAAAAGTGAAAGACTCACCCAGAAGAGCATCCACTCTCGTTCTTCCTAGCAAAGGCTGATTTCTGTCAGAGATTTGGGTTGGGTGTGGTACTGTCCTGTCATTATCTTATTACTATATGCAGCCCTCCCTCAGCTCACTTTCACTGGGAAAGGTGAGGTGGGTGAGACACAATCTGGTTCTAACTGATGAGTGACCAAACCACCACAAGTCTGTCTGGTTTTGCAGCTTCCTCAAGACTGCAGTTCTCTGGATAGTCTTGTATGAATTGCCAGACTTAGTACCACTGAGGCCCTGGGACTTTTTTTCATTTAAGAAATCTTCAAGGTTTTCACTATTTACAGAGGGCTGCCATCCAAAGCAATCGCACTTCCCTCTGCAGTGAGTGATGATGCAATTCCTACTGCTTTCCTAGCTAATGGGAAGAGGTATAAGGAGTGGCACTTCATTTCTTATTTTGGTTATGAGTCATCAGCTCTCACCTTAAATACTAGGGCGAGGTCTCCCAGGCAAAAAAAAGAATTGCTCTAATAGTGAAAGAAAAGTAGCCAAGGCTGGAGAGAAGGTTTAAACTGATACTTGTGAGTGGCTTAAGTAATCTCCACATTAATAAAACCAAAACCCCTATAGGACATGATAGTTTGATAAAAAGCAGGGCCTCTACTGGCTTAGAAAAGTCATCGAGATTGTGCCCATTCCTCTCTGTGGCATCTCACAGGATTACAAAACTTCCTGTTTTAAGCTGTATTTTTTCTGAAAAATTAAGCCTTCTGTTTCTCTCCTCAATCACCTGAAGTGCTGGTAATTATAGCAGTACTACTAGAGTTGCTAATTCTCAGGCTTCTGGAAATAAACTATCCCACTATGCTGAAGCAGAGATCCAGTGCTTGTGCAGAGCAGAGCCCCTGAGCCAGCTCCTCAATGGTGCAAACCTACACTGAGCTGCGAAGGAGGCAGGAAGGAATGCTGATTTATACCTTCTGAAGAGCTGACCCAGAAGCTGGAGTAAATGGGCTTGATCTAGCAATTCCCAACATCTTCACACTCCAGCAGTATTAACGATCAATTAGGAGGCACTTTGTTTCCATACCGCAGCAGCAATAGCTTTAGCCCTCCCTTGAAAGGGCACAAAAGGGCAGAGGGCAACGGCAGAGCAGAGAGATGACAAAATAAAGTGGGGAGAAATCAGGGACTCTTAGGAACTTAACTGCAAATCTTGTAACAAAATGTGATTGGACAGAAGGGGCTTGGTTTCAGATGTAAAGTAAGCTAAATAGGTGAAAGAGTTCTCTTTAAACTGTCATCATTAATTTAAGCCAAACTTAATTAAAAAAATAAACTGAAACAGCTGGGTGTAGGAAGTGGCTGGCTGACCTCAGTGCTGAGGCTGTTTTCCTTTCTCCTTTTAAACCATTGTTCATCAGCTTCCACTTAAGGCAAACCAGAACCGTCAGACTAACCTCAATCAAAACCATGGGGCTTGCTTGCATCTAATATTTCTCTCTGTGCCATGACATCCATTAAAAGAAAGTAAGGAGTATCACTGGAAAATCCCTTTTACAGATTCACATGGTGCCATGCTGTTACCTGAATGAGAGGACCAGTGAAATACTTAAAGCCTCAAAAGCATCTTCTATTCCAAAAGATCTTTGAATGTGCTTATGTGTTTTTAACATTTGAAAAAAATGATTACTTCTTATTCTACACAAACTTCTGAATAAAAGCAAAACCACTGCTTTATCCCTGCTTCTTACCCTAGTCATCCTTTGTCAGGCTGAGATAAATAGTCAGATCTTTGGGGTAGGTATTATCTTATGATGTGTGTCTTCAGAGCCTCTCTACTACATTTCTACCTGTTTCATCCATGCAGAAATGCAGTACAAATACATGCTAATGGCTGAAAGGCAGCCTACTTCAGCTCTGGGTGCAAAACAGAGCACTGCTCCTCTGGAGGGCATACAAAGCATCTAATTTACTTGCTTTCCCAATAGTAGGAATACAATAAGCCTGCTCCAAAAACCTTCTAGTCTTAATGTCACTGTGTTAGTCCAGACCAATGGTGGGTTCATTCCTGCACTGCGGTCACAGTGGAGCCCTCTCAGAGGGAAAGACTACTTATGGCTCACCTACTATCGATTTTCTGTTGTGGGATGTCCAACAGAAAATCTGTTTCTATTTGAAAATGCTAGAGTGTTATTGAAACTCATCAATTCTGCAGTAGGAGGAGATTACTAACAGCTCATTCCTTATACATTCAAATACAGATAAAGTGATAGTTTCTGAGAGAAGTTATTCCACGAGTAATCAATTACCCTCATGAAGGAAACAAGATCTCTCAGCTTTTTTCTTAGCTGATAGTCATCAATGCCCTAAAGCACATCCTTTTTACTTTGGTGGGACTAATGTGTCTGAAGTTAATAATATGTTTAAGTCACATATTTAAACAATCTGAAAGACTTATATAATGCAAATAATCATCCTACCTTTGCAGGGCTTGTTTTAGCTTGGAACAGGCATCAGAAAGTCATTCGGGAGCAGTTATGTTTTACCACACAGAGAAGAGAACTTAAAAAAACCTTTAACACCGCACACAAACCCCAGGATGGACTAGAGTACATTTTTGCAGTAGTGAGAGACCTTAAACTCATTCATCATGGTAACAAAATGGTGGTTACATCACAGCTCCAGCTACAGCAGGGAATGCTGGTGCATACAGAGGTGCCATGTACAGACAACAGGTTACAATATTTTTCAGTATCTTAGTAGCATATTGCCATACTTAGGAATTTGTAAAGGCAATTCAAGCCAAATATCCCAATCTGAAAAACTTTTAAGTCTTTCTTTTTTTTTTTTGTTAGTTATCATGTCTAGATTCCCAGTACCACTGTAACAAAGTAGGAGTTTCTGATGGTTTTGTGTGAGCTCTCTATCCCTTTTAAATTAATCTAGTTAATGCATTTTTATCTCAGTGACACTTGTCCTTCCAGCCCACTGCCATGGCTACCTGAGTTGTCTAACAGCTTTGAAAAACCTACTGTCATCTCTGGATCATTTCACACATTTAAAAGGACCATCTATCAATTCACTGTTAAAAAAACACATCAAACTCAAACCCATGGTGGTTCTGTCTGTGGAAAGGAAATGGTGATCTGCCCATCCAACCAGGATTAAAGTTACCTTGTTCCTTTCTGTTCTGGCTAGCTCTTAAAAATCAGCTGTGACCGTTGTGGATGCACTCAGAAATGTGCAAACTGCAGCAGGAGCTCATGCTGTAAAGGGCAAAGTGTTCCTCAGTGCTGTGCCTGGAACATCCCACTGTGGGCTAAGGGAGCACTTACCTGGTGCAGCTGCTGGGCTGGGGCACTGCTGAGCAAATCCCAGAGCTTCTGTCCTCTCCATGGTGGGACTCCAGCCACCTGGAAATGTTGGTGTTGCCTGACCCTCGCTGCAGGGGAGCCCAGGAACCATGAGATGGGTGGCAGGAGCTGTGTTCCCAGGGTCTGCAGCACCTCGTGTAGTTGGAGTGGTGATAGAAAAAACAACAGAGGGAATTTTCCCTGAAAAGCTTTGAAATCAATATTCTAGTAAATCATCAGATTGTAAGGAATAAACAGGTTGTCCCAGGATGAAGCAATTAATTTGTTTTACTCTTTGACCTGCTAAAATGCAAAAATTGCTGTGGAATTTACTCTGTGTGACACATTCAAGCAATGGAGCCATCTCTATTAGTGCTAGTGTTTTTCTAATTACAGCTATAAATAAAAGCTAACCTCCATCCCTATTCAAAACGGATTCCATGGACTTCCAGGTGCACAGGTGACACAATGCAGAGAGATGAATGCAGCAGCATTTGCATTATCATATTGACTTACAACTTGGGGGTTAATTATTGCATTCTTTTGCCAAGTTCTGGGACAGCCATTTTTAGCCGTTTCCAAAATGCTAAAAAGAAACTTGACAGCTTCTCATTAGATTAGAATAGACAAGATGCCTGAATCAAGAGTGGAATTTTATTACGGATGCTCAAGTATAAAAACAAGAGCTTTTCATTTTGATATTGTATACTTTATGCTCTATTGATTTGGTTTTATTGATTATTAATAAAAAAAGTGTAAGCGCTTCTCCAGTGGTGTAAATTAATTGTTATTGTGCCACAGAAAACAGAAGACTGCACCACAGTAATTAACATTTCCTGGCAAGGAAACTAAGTGAGCTTGCTGCTGAAATGGGCTTTAAAGCATATTTTGACATAGCACAAACACAAGCATATGGCTGTGAGGGGGTGATGTGGCAGGCACGGCAATCGCTCCAAGGACTCAGATCAGAGCAGGAGCCCTCGCAGCTACACAAGGTCCCATGTCCCTGAGCTCAGCTGGGGCAGGAACAGGCTCCCAGCCCTCCTCCTGTGTTCTTCAGGCAGCAGTCTGGGGGTGGCTGTGGGTGGAAGGTGGAGTGCACCCCTCATGTAGCAGCTATTTTGAGGCAACTCACCAAACTGCAGAGGTGCAGCCATGAACCTTTCTGACGCCTTCAGCTCTTGGCACCCACGCATTATCCTCTGTTATATCCAGGATGCCCTCTGTAGGTGTAGGGAACTTCTGGGCAGTTTGGCACATGGAGAGGTCCTCAGACCTGTCTGGAGCTGCTGGGCACTGAAATGGACTGAGGAGCTTGGTCCTGCCAGACAAGGGAAAATGGAATAAAGCATACAGCAGCTATCTCCAGCATCAGCTGAAACAAGGAAACTGAAGAAAAAATGCCTCTTCTCCTCCTCCATGATGCACCCTTAGAGGACTTGAACAACTGTCAGTAGAACAAAGTCAATACAGCTAATTCCTAAAAGATTACAGTTTAACTAACAAGGCAAAAAACCCCCCACCTTCTCTCAGAGTAATCAGTAAGGAAAGAGAGGTACAGATAGTTGAAGAGATTAATTAGCAGCTGGCAGATGAACACTATTCTGTTAGCTACTGCAACTTAAACCAACTCAATCCCTTCTTTTGAGACCATCTACTTTACAGACTAATTATAAGCTATGTGCTACAAGACAGGAAGCTCTTCTTAAATAAAACACATCCAGTGACAGTGATAAATCCATTAATAAGAAAAAGGTCTCCGTACTTTTTGTCACACAACCAAGTTTTCTTCTTTTGTGCTAAGTTAAAAGAAAATTTTGATCAAGTAAATAACATTTTATCTCAGCAAAATGGCTCCACATCAATACATCACCAAAATCCAGGAGCCGGTCTGTACATACCGTCAAACAAAATGTGAAAGCTGCTTTTGAAGACTAACCCTAAAGCTGGAAGTAGCATGGCATAGGATATTTAAAGGAAAATCAATATGCACAGAAAATCTCTGCAAGAAGGGAGAGCCTGAAAACACCCTGACTGCTGTAGTCACTAAGATCTTCAGACTCAGCTGAGAGAGCAGCTGAAGCCCACCCTCGAGCAAAGCAATCAGCATTCTTTGGCCTCTCAGGCACCTGGTTTATATCTCTTGTTCTAATCTGCAGTGTTTTAACTGCCTGGGTCTTAGTTCTCTGGTGAAGATTCTATATCTAGGCAAAATCTGAAAGGCATTGTGTAACCAGGCAGAAGATTTCTGTAACTGTGTTTTCTTTTCATTGGAAGTGACACAAAAATGCAAATTGATTGTGCTTTATGTTTTGTTCAGAGGGATATGGGTAACATGGAAAGGTAAATCTGATTTCTTAGCTATTTTCCCAAAATTGTAGCCAAAGCTCAGATTATTTCCGGATACTCCATCCCAGTGCTATCTTTCCATCTTGTGCAGATCTTCACATGAGGGTCTTGCTGTGGCATGCAAATCAGACTCAAAAGGGTATCAATATGTTACTCAGTCTTTGGTAAAGTCATCCAAGAGGTACCAACCTTCTTGTGAGAGCACCAGTGTGGTCCAAGTATCTGGAACAGAATTCAGTTCTGGAATGCGTTAGAGGCTCATTTGTGAAGTTACTATGAAAAATGTTTCAATAATTTTGGACAATTGAGCTAAATATTGTATCAAAATAAAATTTTCTGTCAAGGTATTATCTTTCTATCTACTTTCCTATTTTCCAATTGATTTTTGCCTGTAAAGGGCAGTTTTTAGTGCACACATATTTCTAAGTACTTCAGACATCCTGCTTGTTGATTACAGATGGTTCCAAATCAAAGCTTCAGATTCCCAAACCTTGATATTTCAGATAGATATAGAAATAAAAGAACAGAAAACTTTATTCCATCAAAGCAATCTTATTTAATGAGATTAGTTATAACACAAAAAGGAAATTGTGCTATGTTACTTCAGCCGAGAATCTGAAGTTCAAATTTTTGTTTCTGTTTTTCATATAGCTGTATTTGATATCAGGAGCCTAAATCAGAGAAATTACCAGCAGGACTCTTACTGGTGTAAGTGGAAGACTGAGATAGTCAGGACTGCCTCCAAACAGGCTCGACAGAAGACATCTATCACAAAAGTGACAAAAAGTATAAACAAGAACATGGGCAAAATGAGACTTATAAGGCCAGAGCAAAGCCATGGGTGTTTCTAACTCCACTTGGTAGAGCACTGCATGATCAAAACTTGCTTTAAATCTTAGCACATTATATATTCCAATAGGATGGTACAAAATATATCTATACCATTGAGTGGATCAAGACATTATGGTGTTAGTCATGCTGATAAGTTTTGTTAGCCTTATAGTGATCTGTAGGAGAAAGAATGTTTGCCTGCTGAAGGGATAAGACAGTAAAACTGCTCTGCTCTTGTACTGCTGTGATTCAGCAGTCAGGAGCTATTTCCACTACTGAGAAGTTCAGGTCCGACAAAAATCCTCTGGCAGTTTCAGCTCGTGACTTCACGACAGCTTCAGACAAAGCCTTTTGCTCAAGATAGGATATGAATTGAAACAATCTGGTAAAGAAAAACATCCAGTCAGTATTCAACAGAAATGCAAATATAAAAGTCTCCCCCCAGCAGACATATTTTAATGAATGCATAGTTACAGGGTGACTATGTTATCTCATAGTTTTCTCGTGTCATTAACTGAGAAGAGAGTTTCAAAAAAAAGTGTCCCCACAGAAATCTTATTCATATGTTTTATTATATGTTCCAGCACGGGCACCACTTTAGTTTAATGGTATGTTGGATGATGGTACAAATTTATAGCCAAAGGTTTACATCACAGACAGCTGGAATGAATAACAATAAATTAATTTAAAGTGCTACAGAAGTGCTCCCCATAGTATGCAGTGCTTATGTGCTCAAGACTAATAATTTATAAATGCACGTCTTTTATAATACTGATCTAAAGTCCTGAAAGCAGCTAGTTAAAAAGCAGTCACATGACATAAATTATTTTTATTAATATTTCAAATGCATGATTAGGGTGGGCACCATGGTCATTAGCATTAGATAGCTTTCATTTATGACCAAGTGCAATGGAGCAATAGCCAGACACAGAAACCAGCTAAGTAATGGCAAACAACCATTGGGAGTCCTGGGGTCATTCCTGATGCTTCTTCCACGTGCTCTTTATAAGCTAGTGGTCATCACAGCTATGGCTGTTTCCCTTCCTTTTGCTGCTCTGCTGTGCTTGCCACATTAGATACTCAGAAGGCCTGAAGAATAAGATGTGCTACTGAGTGCAGTCAGAAGCAGCTGTGCACCTCTGCATGGCTTTCCTTCCATCCCCCAACACTGAAGGGCGGTGGTACAGAAGGCAGTGAGGGGGCCAAAGGGTGCTCTAACCCCTGCCCTCACTACACCAATAGTGCCAATTTCAAAACTGAGTGAATACTAAACTCTCGTACAAATTCTTGCTTGGATGGCATTGGTTACTTGAAAGTATTTTACTTGCTTTGGGATAACACATTTCTGGTTCTGTGTCAGGGAATAGGAGAAAAGTGATGCCTCCAGGCAAACAAGCATTTGCAGAAAAGCATTGTGGAGAACAAGGATGAGGGCAGGCCATAAGCTTCCCTTTTGGGGCATGGGACTATTTTTTTTGCTAGCGTAACCCAATGTCTTTCTGCAGTCTCCCACAGTGAAAGAGTATATTCACTATTACTAGTGAGGGTAAAAGAGCAACCAGCTCAAATAACTTGGGTAGTGTTGCATCTTTTCCCCCAGTGCAGCTCTCTGGCATGCCTCACTGCAGGGGTGTCACTTGCCTTAATGTTGTAATGGGGACGCAACACCTTAATACCAGCCTATCTTTCCCCAGGCAAATTTGGCTGCTCCTCACTTTCCTTGGTGAAAATAATTTACTTCTTAAATGCAGAGTTATTAATCTGAGGTGATAGAAGGAGTCTTTCACACTGAAAGAGGGATCATGAATAATTTCTGTGTCTCTTCTTCTGGGCCATTGCCATATATCAGACTACATATTTGAGTCTTGGCAGATTGAAAAAACATGCACCACAATCAACCCCATTCACTTTGGTAGTTCTTTAGCAAAGGAAGTGGAGTGAGACACAAAGTGGGCATCATCATCTGGTCTCTCCCTCCCTCTTTTCAAAGAAAAGAAAACTTTTTGTTCAACACAAAATTTAAGCTTCTAAGTAACAATACCTGATTAATTTTTTTTAGTATCACAAACCTTTGCAAATTCATACTCTCTCTCCTCTTCCTTTCTGCTTTTCTTTAAAAGTACTTTGTAATGTAACACATTTTTCCAGAGGTCAATGGGGACATATTTGCATTTTGATACACTTTAAATTTTTGCCTCCAGCATGCCACTCAAACACGCCATGCTAATCAGAAGCCAGTAATGATCTCCTACGTACTTCAAGTGGGTGGCTGGGCATATAAAAGCACCTCAAAATGCAAAATTTGTGAGAGAGCAGCACAAGGTAAACATAAATAAACACAAAAACGGGGCAATGTGGGCAAAAGCAGTTTGGGTTTGTAAGCTGAGGGCTCTGCCTGAAATAAGCAGCTAATGTGTTTATGTGCACCACTGGAGTGATAAGGGGATTCAGGGGCTCCTGCCTCAGCCAGCTGCACTGGGGGACTGCAGGATTCTCTGAGCAGATCACTTGTATGTCAATCTACCCAGATGAGGCAAGAGCATTTCTGAAGGCTTTTTATACCATCAGTGATACCTCCTGTTCTGAACAATCCAAATCCAAGATTAGGCAGGATCTAGGAAAATGGGGCAGCCCCAAACCATGGGTTTAATCTGTGTGGAGGTCTTTTCGTTTTAGCAGTAATAATTGGTTTACACTCAAATTTGCCTGCCCAAAGTGAGGGGGTGTGAGAAACTTCGTGGGATAGAAAAAACAACCCCAAAACTCAAGACATTATTTATTGAAAATATATTTTTTAAGCATGAATATCTTTGACAGAGAGAGTTGCAAGAAAACCTGAGCAGTTTCTCACTAACCACTGCATCAGGAGAAAAACTCCCGATAAGCAGATGTTGCTTAGGCAGCAATCAGCCAGGCAGTGTGTGTGTGTGGAGGGGGAGAGGGGTGGAGAGAGCCAGGCAGCCAGGTATTAAGGCACTGTGGTGAGTGTGTGTGTGGCTGCAAAGAATGGCAAATTGTGTGTGAGAAAACCACATATGAGCAAAACCAAGCTGCTCTGCTGAGTATTTTATATATATTTTTAAAAGAAAACAGTAAGAAGAAACCAGGGGAGAGAGACTGAAAAGACAAGGCAGGAATGACCAGGCAATTGCATGTCTGGGCTAACAGCAGCAGCATAAGGCAAGAAATCCAGGCATCAGGGAAATCATTTACAGCCATATTGATTCGTTTTGGAGGTGAGAAAAAGCAGATGCACTCAGCTACTATGGAATGGCTCTGACAGCAGCTACAGCTGCTTGATTTTACTTTTTTTTCTTTTGGATGAGTTTCATTCACAGAAAGCTGGCACTGTAAACCCAAACCAGCCTGCACCCCTCACTGGGTCACCTCTTTCCCCAGCAATGGGAGCTGCCATCAAAACCTGTCCTAGCCAGGTAGTGCCTCCAGCCAGCCAAATGAACCCTCAGGCAACACTGGAATAGAAGAGGGAGAAAGGAGGGGACAGAACGGCTGAAATTCAGCAGCTCTGGCCATTTCCAGTGGGCTGGGAGCAACTGGAGGCAGAGCAGGTTCAGAGCTCATCCATCTCCACGACAGAGAACAGCTCTTCCCCAGGAACTCTGCCTGGCCCCTGTCCTCAGCAGCACACAAAGCAAGGCTTCAGAGGAGAGAAGGATCCCATACTGTGTGGTGCTGGTCCTTGCATCTAGAAAATAGGAGGTGAATTGCACATGACTTGGGAAAATAAGCAGGTTTAGTATTCTGTAGGAAATCCTATGTTTTGGGGAAAGACAGGGTGGGGGTTTCTACATGGAAATACTGTCAGGTGTTGCCTGCACCACTTCCAGTAAAGCAAGCTCTGAGCCAGGCTGGGCCTTTGCTCTTTAGATTTGTAATGATACCTTAATTCAGCTAGTCCTTCATCTATTTATCCAAAGATGTAATTATAGAATTCATACAGAGAAGCTGTGGCTGAGATTTTTAAAATACTGCTTTTCTGGAAGGCAGATACCTGTGAAGGTCTGCCCTAGGTGACCTATCCTCAGGCACAGAGTGAACCTGATCCTCAGCCAAGGCCTCTGAATCTTCCCCAGATTCAGATTTTTCTCATGCCATCAACTTATTCACTGTGAAGTGTGGTTTCAGACTGTAAAATTCAGTTCAAACTTCATGCATTGTTACAGCATGCAGTTCAAAACTTTCATTTTCTGTTTAAAAAGAAACCAGACTCCACAACAGGAAGGGTAAGGAATGCTCAAGAAGGATTCCTTAAGAATAAAAATAGTACTGTTTTATTTAATCCAAAACGAAATTTGGTATGGTTTTATTTTTTCTGGAAACAAAAATCTAGGTGCTCTTCCGAATTAAACCCCAATTGCTCTCATAGCATCTCAGATACCGTCCCATCCTTCCTGTTTTCTACTCCAAGAACCTCAAGTGTAACCAGGTAGAGATGTGTATGTGTGTGCTCACCAGCTTGGTCTTTCACAAACACCTGCTAAGGAGCATCTTATTTGTATGAATTGTGAGTTTGGCATAAAGCAGGTCAGAAAATTTCCATCAGGACAATTTTCCTAAAGAAAACAGCTTTTGGGTAGATGAAATGCTTTGTAACAATATAAAACTCATGTTTTCCATAGAAAATAGATATTCTGGTCAAAATTTAATATTCACTTCACTGGAGGTGCGTGAAAAAAATAATTGAACATTGTCCTAAGTGGCACTAATTCATATTTTTTTATTGGCTACACTGAGGAGTATAAATCCAGAGTAACTTCCTTGGTCTCATTCAACTTACTTTGACTTATCCTCTTGCAAATAAATTTGAAATCTCAGTCTATGTAATTGGTTCTTGTGATGAGTATCTTTGTCTTCTAGGTAAATGCATACAGACAAAAAAGGTAACAAAAAGCCCAGTGCAATTCAAACCAAGATCCTGAGTCAGGACTGTTATGAAGAGTTCCAACTCCTTGTGGATTTGGTTTCAGCACCACTGAGTAGAACACGTCAAAACGTGTACATTTATAATTAAAAGTAAAAAAATACAGCCAAGTATTTAAAATAATTTACAACTGTATCTTTATCAGCTATAATTTGAAAATGATCGGTGTTACACAGAACACTGGCTTAATTTTAAAGGTTAGGTACATCTTCCACTAAATTAAACACACCCTAAAACATCTGTAGATCTGATGAACGAGTAGCTTAACAGCATCTTAGCAGTACTGAAACATCTTTATAAGTCTTTAGATTTATTTGTAGACCAATACATTTTCTTTTTCACTTACTAAAAAAAATGAATCAAATAAAGAATCAAATAAAGAATCAAAAATTACCACAAGATAGGTGAGTGTATTGTGTTCAGAAGACCTCAGGCCACTCCCACAGATGCCAAACGCAGAGGACAAAGTCTTTGTGTTACAGGAGGTACTTCAGGATCTGGATTATGAGTCAATGGTAGTTCCCCGCATGGATTCAAGAGGAGAAGTTACTTATTAATATGCAAATGCTACTTTTTATTTTCAGTTCAGCTGGTTTGCAGCAGGTCAGATCACTTAATCTAAAAGTATCAATTAAAATGATCACGAGTGCTGCACTGCTTTAGTGAGACAGGTATCACCTTGAGCAGGATCTCTTGTAATTGGCTTTTAATGCTTTTCCAAAGGGGTGCCAATTTTCTACATCTGATAAATGACTAAGTTGGGGTAATTCTGTTTTCCAAGGCAAATAAATAAAGTGAAGAAAACAGGATGAGAGCAAATTCATCCTTAGTGTAAACTCACTGACTTCAGTGGTATTACACAAGAAATACTTGCAGATTGGGGTTTCTTATGCAAAAACTGATGTGAATTGTGCCTAATAAGAAAGTATCTTAAATCATGCCTTTGGCAAAATAGTTCAGTTAATCCCAAAATGTTGTTGCAAGAAAATTCCTTCCTTTCCACAGTTTTCTAGGGGAGTTATGAGGCATGTTATATAGCCAAGCTTTTCCAAGGAATTAAAATAATTTCTTTTCTTGATTCAGTTCAGCCTACTATTTTTGTGAAGCAGTTTCTGGTTAATTTTCATCTCTTTCACCCTCCCAGCCACAAACCAAATAGATTTACAAGGTTACTTACTGCAAAAGTTCACAGCTTTTTCAGTCATCTCTTGCATATATTAAAGAAAACGCCAATTCTGCTTCCTTGTCTGTAAGCCCCTAAAATAATTTGGGCTCCCTTTTAATTCTGCTTGTATTAAGTCAGGAAACATTTTCCTAGAGTTACATGAGCACTAAGTAACACAGTTGCCCAGAAATATATTTTTTTTTTAAATTTCAGTATATAATAAAACCAAAAGAAAATGAAGTGAAAATGGCCCGTGTAATGAAACATTGGCACACAGTCAGAAGTTAGGTACTGAGTTTTACTTTCACTCTCCTGCCCTACCCTTTCTAAAATACTGTGAGAGAAAATAAACCCTGAGATGACAATATTGAAAAAAACCCCAAAACATTTCAGAAAAATCTCTGCAACGATTTTTCCCCCCTGTAATTGGCATATACACTGGTAAATGTTTTTGACAAAATAGTGTTTACAGGCAAAAATGATTCTGTCAAATAATTTTCAGCCACCTTTCCAATGCAACGCTGCTGTGGGAAAAAAAAAAAAAAAAAATTATTCATCCCAATGTGTCTGTGTGATGTGACCATTCCCATTTGTGACTAACCCTTGAGTCCAATAGTCTCAAGTTTGTCCCAGTGCTGAGTGATTGTTTTCTTTCCTACCAATTGCTTTCATTTCTGGAGATGGCAGTTTTCACCTGAAAAGAGCATCCTGCTTCCTCTTCCCTGCACAGCACTTCCACATGCAAAACAGCAGCGACAAAAGCCCACTCTGCTTTGCTGGTGATGAGCTGTGCATCAGACCCGCTTGCAGTGCTGGCAGTCTGCAATATCGCTGAGTAGGGGCAGCAGGAGCTGGATCTTAATGATTTGACCCCTCCCAGTCATTTGGGTTCATTGATTTCTCTAATTAAATATGCATTCCACTTCACCATTATTCCCAATGATCGCATTTAATCTCAAAGACAGGGCTACAGATGAGAGCCTTCCTTACAAACCGCTTTTGCAAGCCCTGCTGTTCTGTAGGATTCCTCCAGGTATTTGTTCAGTGTTGTTGGGCTACATCCTCCTTTTCTCATCGAACTGTTTTCCCCTACGTATTCAAGTCTCTCTTCCTTTTAACTGAGCCTTCCAGCTTTGCTTCAGAGGGCTGGAGCTGCAGTTCTGTCTGACAGTCATGCATGTAAAGCTGATTTATTTGGCTGCTGTGGCACTGCGCCAGGGAAGAGGCCGTCTGAATGGTGAAGCTGTAAGGAAACTAATTGCATGATGGACTGCAGTTACAGGAGAGTCTTCACTGTCTGCTCCATCTAATCACATTTGCTATGACGGATTTTTCTTGTTTGTCCCTTTTCCATTGCTTGAATTGGAAGAATACCAGGTTTACACCAGGGATGGCCTTGGCTGATTGGTCACCAAGCCTGTATCACTACCTTGTCAGTCCCTTCATTTGCTAAAGAGACTCAAATACTGTCACTGCTGCTCCTTTTGCTTTCACCTCTCAGACTGGGAGGCTTTGAACGTGCCAAGCTGTAAGTTCAGCACTCTGTGTTTGTTCTTGTGCGGATGAAGTCAATAATCTCTAAATGAAGGGCAGTTTCAGTTAGCAATTTCATAATCTTCAACACAGAAAACAGAAAGCCTTGCAATAGAGGTGGGTTAACAAGAAAAGGATTTCCCTCTGCCTCTCTTTCAAATGTCTTTTTGAACGGTGAGTCTGAAATGAAACCTTGAGTTGCCAAATACTGGCCTATGGAAAGAATAAAATCATGGAAGAACTCTGTGCCTCCAAATCACCTTTATTTGGGCCATGATCCATTTCTTTGCAAGCAAACATGCCTCATTAGGCATTTACCTGACAGAAAAGCAGCCATACTGCTGCTTGTCTTTACCACTTCTACTCAGGGAAGCAGTGTTGGTAAATGGCAAACCTAATGATAAGCTAAGTGACCTCTATCCTCAAACCACAGCTCCCTTGGGGCCAGTGCCAACCACTAGTCCCCAGTAGCAGCAGATAGTTGGTCACTCTGCTTGCATGGCAGCATTGATGCTGTTTGCATGCTGTTGGTGATGACATTTTTTGTTCGAGAGGTTTATGTTCATCTTCCTTATAGGTACCAGGTTCAAATCAACATTGACTCATTCCAAACTAGAGTGACTTGAGGTGAAAACTCTGAGTTTCTCCTGATTCCACCACAAAACTTTCTCCACAGCTACTGCTTGCCTCCTGGGAGATGTGAGCTGAAACTTGAGCCCAGGCCTCATGCTGGCACAGGGGAATGGCTGCCAATAGTTTTAGAACACAGTCTTAATTAAGTCACTTTTGCGTAACATTTGCCTGTTACAAATATGTTTTAAATTGGACATGTATCCCTCAGCTTTTCAATTTTAGCTGATGTTACTCTACCTTTCTCTTTGCATAGAACAGAATTACTCTGTTGGTCCTTTCTTTCTGAGGTCAAAGGAAAGTCTCCGATCAACTTCACTGAACAGTGAACCAGACCTGCTAAATTTCAACTGTCAGGGCAATTTCCTCCACTCCTTTGTGGTCTCAAAGACCCAAGGCGTATTGGAAAGTGTGCTCTTGCAGCAGTCTACCTGAGCTGTAGGAGGTCTCCCTCTCAAAAGCCAAGAGCTTCAGATGGGAGCCTGCACCCAGCGGTAACAGCCAGCAAGCAAAGGGAAATGACAGCTGGAGCTCAATGCAAAAAGTCAGTGTGACAGCTTTGCTACATCCTCCCAAAGAACTCAGAGTGAAACTGTTGTCAGCTGAAATCTTATTTACAACCCCTGGTGTTCTTTCTGCGAGGACAGAATAATTTTTAAAGCAAGACTGGCTACAGCTGTCCCTATGTCCTAAGGTAGCCACTAGTAAGAGCTCTGCAACTTAAGCAATCTCAGGATGTTGCAAATTTCTATCTAGTTCCCTCATTCATAAACTTCAGCCCAAACTTGAGGAAGTTCAGCCAATACATCATCTTAGATCTCCCCCATACACTTCCTTGCGTAGGAAGCTGCAAACCTTGCCAAGCCCCAGGCACTCACCCTTCCTTTACAGAGCTTCTCAGCAATAAGGGGCAGGATGACTCGGACAACAGAAACATTCACAAAACAAGAAACCATTGCAGAAGTTTTCAGTACTTGGACTTCTGAGTAGGAAAGGTTTGGGGAGCTATGGTTTTTTGAGAAAGTGGAAAAAGGAAATAATTAAAACAAGATGACGAGTAGAGGCTTACTTTGATATACCAATCATAAATTTTAGTGGAGAAGCAGAGTCTGGTTGTCCTTGTGATATTGCACATCAATAAACAAGGACTGCTCTGTTATATTCTGTACAAACTAGACCTCATTTGTCTCTCCTTGCCCTAACCATGAATGTTTCAACTCAAAGAGAGACTGCAGGTTTGATAAGCAGGAAAACTACAAGAAAAAGCTAGATCAGGAAAGAAACATACATGCTGCTGGTCAGATGATGGTAATAGTAGATATAGGCTTTGTGGAGCCTGAGGACATTTAGAGCATTGTAGAAACACTGCAGAAAAGAGTCAGTGGCCATGTTCTGCACTAGTGGCAGCTTTGAAGAGATCAGATCAATGTAGTAGATTTCTTCTGCACAGTGAGTAGTAGCAGTACAAAATGCACACATGTACAGAA
The DNA here is from genome assembly GCA_020086605.1 of Lanius collurio. Classification (NCBI taxonomy): domain Eukaryota; kingdom Metazoa; phylum Chordata; class Aves; order Passeriformes; family Laniidae; genus Lanius; species Lanius collurio. Next base: position 9,907,328 of record JACBWW010000010.1, read on the forward strand.
ACCCATTATCTATCAGTGTTTTTTTGTGCATCCCCCTCCAAGCCCTCACATAGTTTGAGCTGCACATCCTCCTCACATACCACACTCCCCCAAAAGATTAGCAGTGCTTATCTTGTGTGTGCCTGGGGAGCATGCGCCGGCACGCCTGGGCAGGGAGTTCCTGGCCAGCCCCAGTCATTTTTCTGGGTCCTCCTTAAAAGCAAGTAGCAGCTTCCCCCTTGAACTTCAGAGGGCAAATTCAATCATAGAATAACTTTCCTGCAGTTGGTACAATTAGCAGGAATGCGTTTGACCCCAGCTTCACCTTTTCTGAAATGCAGTTCCTGGTACAAAGTGTTGCAGTGCTCTTGAGAGTGACATGTTACGAGTAACTGGATGTCAGGATTTGTGTGTGAGAACAAACAAATCCCCAAATAACTGGAAAGTCCTGAACCAGAAATGGGCATAATAAAGGGAGGAATAATTACCATCTTCATGTGTTACTTCTCCTTTCTCTTAATACCAAACCAGTGCTGTGCACCACAGCCCTCACCCCAGACATGTTCCATTACCTATGGTGTCTTAGAAAAGCACAGCCAAAAGTTGAGGTTTTATGGCTGCTGCTACGTGGAAACGTAAATATCTGCTTTCACAGAGACAAAGTCCGAAACACTTCTGGGTGCCACAAGGAATGTGGAAACCTTTTGTTTCATACATATTTTTCTTATGCATCTTGATATTTCAATTTATTTTTCTAAGGAAACAACAACAACAATCTGCCTAGGCTTGCACTGCTTCTCTATTAATATGTAGAAAAGAACCATCTATCTTAGAGCTAGGAGGCTGGGATTTCTAAGTCAGAAGGAAAGTCCTGGACACCCAACTGACCAGCAGTGCCGGCATGTGGCACCCAGTCTCAGCTGTGGTGTACTCTGGGAACAATATTCTTATTTCATGAGAAATACCACACACACTACTCAGCCCCTTCAGTGATGCATGTACAATGACCTCTCTTCTCCATGTCATCCATGGTCTAATCTTTTCCCTGAGTGTGATTTGTACAGTAATCCTTTTCCTTCTATGACACAATCACAAAATTCCCTTTCCTCCACTGTCACTTGCAGAACAATCCCTTAATTCTAGTGGCATGCAGGCAGAAATCTGTTATCTTTGTGCCAAACACAAAATGATCATCTCTAGCTTGCCTCCAATGTTTGACAATGCAGCCCTTATGTTAATTCTATGAAGAACACACCACAGTCCTTTTATTCCCAATTTATCCACTCACAACCTTCACCTTACCGGTGAGCATTATGAAATACAATAGTGGAAAATACAAGGTATACAGCCCAATTTTTAAAATCTTTAGAAAACTTAAACTTTTTCAAACTTTAGAAGAGAGAAACAAAAATAGGTATATGGATATTCTAGTATGTTTGCCATTACTTTTTTTTTTTTCCTTTTGCTCCCCTCTTTTTTAATGACATGATGAAAAATCATCATGGGGAGGGGAATGGGAGGAAGATAGAAATTTGGATGTGACTCAGAACTTGAACAAAAACTTAGCCTTTTAAATTGCTCTGGCTTGGGTACCTTACATGTGAAGGATTTGTATTTTTTTTAAGTTAAAAAATGTTTTGTCTTAACACACTCACTCCCACCCCACTTGCATCAGACCAGTTACCACAGCAAATCAGAGTGAGAAGGTAAGAGAGCAGTGACCAGGATTGCCAGTGTCATCAACTGAACAAGTAATTTAGCCTGCTTTACTCTGAGCCCTATCCAAACTCAAACAGATACCTGTTTAACCAGGATTTAATAGGAAAGCCTTATCTCTAGCTCATCCCCTGGGAAGCTGCAGCAAGACAGGAATCTGGTGGGGGTTGGGAATCAGCCCTCTAATTTGATATCCCCTGTACACAGCAGCACTGCATTTAGTGATGATTTGGGCTTAAAGTGATCCTGTTTATTTCTTTGTGATGCCTATTTCCACCCTGCTGCACAGCATGTTTTCAAAACAGGGCTCAATTAAATAAATATTGATTGTGACCTTTTGCAGAAACCCCAGTTTAGACCCATTGATTCTAAATGGGTTTTGCCTGCTCTTGGAGCGACATATGTGTGCCAGGGTTGGCTTGGCACTGCATCTTTGGTTATTGCACACAACTTCCTTGTAACAGGACTGACCAATACCTCAAGGTGCTCCTGTGTTTGTGACTTACTTTGATAACCCATGTGGCTGCTGCATTTGAGGCATGAGATTTCGTGTGTTTGCTCCCAGAGCAGTCACAGTCGGTGCCTTTAGCTCCTGACTGGTACAGCCACAAGGGCTGCTGAATGAAATTCAGGGTGGAAAACCACCACTGCATTTCCTGAACAAAGATAATAATTATGGTAATTGTATCACTTTAGCATATTTCTTGCCTGTATTTATGAATAAAGGGTGAGAGCCAATGAGAACAGCAGCTTCTTCCCTTCAGATTAAGTTGTGCTTTGAAATACCAGCATAGATAGGACAAGACTTTTCGTTTGCTGTTTTTTGCTATGTTCTGCATCTTTTCAGTGGTGCAATACAGATTCACCACAATTCTTCACCTCTGCTGTCACTTTTATGGCAGTGTTTTCCTTTTCCTCCTCTTCAGTCATGGGCATGCTAATCTTTTGTGTCACAAGCAGCAGAACCCCTCCTTTATATGGGCCTCCTCCTGCCAGTGCGCAGTTCTGAATTACACAGTTAAAAGAAAAAAATCATTTCACCTACAAAATGTAAAACAATGTAATTTTTGCCATTGCTATTTTTATTTCCATTACCACTAAATCTAGTCTGGATTGAATAATTAAGCAGCTATTTGTGTCATGGGTTTCAATGCTGAATGTAACCCATTAACCCTGCAGGAGCAAGGTCCTTGAATTCTGAATAATTCTGGGACTAAGCTGTGATGAATCAGGACTGAGATAAGAGCCACACATCTTTAAAAAAATCTGGAGCATGTTCTTGGTACTCAAGGTTTTTTCTGTGTTGCAAGCAGTTTCTGCTCTTCCTTTTTATTTTTTTTTTTTTTTTTTGTCTTCCCTCATTCAACTGACTGTCATGGGAAATGCAGAAAACCTCTACTTAGAAAAAGTGTTTGTTATAGTTCATTTTTTTTCCCCCTCTGAAATATTTCTATGTAAAGAGCACCTTACAATTCTTTGAGGCTCATCTGTTTGTATTGCTTGTTCTGTGCTTGAAATTGTCATAAATCTCACTCTGGTCTCATTTTTCCCCTCAGAGAGATCTTTATTAGCTGTAACTAGTCTTGGACGTGGTGACACAGCATGGTTGGGTAAGCACAATCAGTAGCAACATTCCTGGCACCAGTATGAGTGTGCTAGCCTGTCTCTACCTAGCAAGTTGTGGGGCTAAGCTGGTCTGTAAACTAAAGTGGGCAGTTCTCTCCTAACACATCAGCTGCTGCTGGAAGCAAGGGAATGAATGTTTTCTACATAATACAGTCCATTTTAAGATCTCTTCCGTAACAGGTACCGTGGAGGCAGAATGACAGCTCCACCCATAGATGCACAGTTCTGCAAAATAATAATAAAAAAGTACCACACCCTCCCCAGATAAAATTCATAGTATCATAGCACAGTTGGAAGAGATACACAAGGATCATCAAAGTCCATTTCCTGGCCTTGGACAGGATCATCCCCAAGAGTCACACCATGTGCGTGAGAGCATTGTCCAAACACTGCTGAACTCTGCCAGGCTGGTGCTGTGACCACTGCCCTGGGGAGCTGTTCCAGTGCCCAACCACCCTCTGGGTGAAGAACCTTTTCCTGATATCCAACCTAAACCTCCCCTGACTCAGCCTCAGGCCATTTCCTTGGGTTCTGCCAGCAGAGCTCAGTGCCTGCCCCTCCTCTTCCCCTCAGGAGGAAGCTGTAACTGCAATGGGGTCTCCCCTCAGCCTCCTCCAGGCTGAGCAGACCAAGTGACCTCAGCTGCTCCTCACATGGCTTCCCCTCAAGGCTCTTCACCATCCTTGTTGCCCTCCTTTGGACTCTCTCTAACAGCTCGATGTCTTTGCCTGTATTGTGGCACCCCAAGCTGCCCCCAGCACTCGAGGTGAGGCTGTCCCAGGGCAGACCAGGACAATCCCTCCCTTGCCTGGCTGGTGATGCTGGGCCTGACGCCCCCCAGGACACGCCTGGCCCTCCTGACTGCCAGGGCACTGCTGACATGTCCAACTTGCCATCAACCAGGACTCCCAGGTCTCTTTCCTCAGGGCTTCTCTCCAGCCTCTCATTCCCCAGTCTGTACACACAATCAGGGCTACCTGGTCCCAGGTACAGAATCCTCTTATCTTTAATCTGGTCTGCTGCATAAAAGCAGCCACACAACTATTTTGCCCCCTGATTTTTCTGTCGGCCCCAACCACTTCTAATTGGACTGTCCCTGTCTGAGAGATGACCAGCTCTGATTTAAAGACTGTGACTGATGGAGAACTTTCCCACATTTGTGATCAATTACAAACTTCAGGTAATTGCTTGCTGTTCTCCAAGGCTACAAAACACTTATCAGCCACATGCATTGGCATAAACCTCATGTGTAGTCAGCAATGCGAAAAGGGCTTCTTACCTGAGTAAGGGTGGTGAGAGCAAGCCCTGCCCTGGACCTGTTGATTCAGGAAATGCAGACTGTCAGGTACTGAGGAAAGTCTTAGCCTGGGATCTCTGCTGGTCAGGATTGACACTACCACTTCATCTGGTGCTCTGCAGTGTTGGAAAATTTTGTTCTTCCAGATTCCGTTCCCATTTCTTTGTTTCAGACCCCAAACTACTTCTCAGATTTGAAACTGCTTACCTATTCTGGCTGGGAAGAAGATGAAAAGAAATAAAGAAGAATGCATTAGGTGTAACATCCCATTCTTTCAATGCTAGCCATGTCACAAGGCAGACTACCAGAGAAAGGATTAAGTCCTGAACTGTGGGGAATCAGAACTTCAAGTATGTAGGTATTCTTTCTGTACTCTGAGAAAACGTGTACAACCTGAGAAAAGTAGGAATAGCATTAAAAGAATGCTATGAGAAAATTCACAAGTATATTCAGATATCTCAAAATATATCCTCAGTCCAAATACCAGATTGAACAAAAAACTAGATATAATCCATTAATGTTAGTAATGCTGTGTAAGCTGGGAGAAATCACCATCATTAAATGATTGGTTGTGAGACATATTCCAGAATATAGTACATTAGCAGCGAGCTTTGTTTTTATCACAAGAACATTATAACTGCTAGGGACAAAATACCAAAGAGGGACAAAGCACAAAAATGAAACCACTGCTTTTCAGGTCATAAAGAATCTTAAGTTTTCTTATAGTAAGTTAACACTTTTCAGAACAGCACAGAACCAGAGCCTGATGATGGATGGAGGATTGAGGGCTAACTAAGGAAATGTACGAGCATTTTAAGGGAAGGGACCTTTGTTTCTTGAAGAAAATTTGGCATTATAGTAATACAGTGATTAGTTGCCTACCATACCTGACATGAAATAGATAAGCATGCTAGTGAAATCTAGTAGTGAAATTTAGACATCTTTGCAATATCCAGAAGCATCCTTTTCCCTTTGTCTTCCTCTCTCTTCTTCATAATCTCATTTTCCCTCCCTGAGGAAGAAACAATAATTTAATTCTTTTTAATATACAGAAAGTCTCCTACAATTGAGATGGTTAGCTTACCATGAATACATTATGAGCCATGGCTTTGGCTTAACTGAATGGCTTCTGTGCAGCTTTAGCTTTGTTTTATCGCTAAGAACATGAGGCCTCACCATACAAGCAGGATCTGTAGCCAATGCTGGAGATTGAAGGGGCCTCCTGGAGTAAGACACTGACCTGTGAAAGACCTATTGCCTTGGGAAAACTGCACTGGTTTTCTTCTAGAAACCTAGAAGAAAACATAACCACAGCAGAAACCAGCTTGCACGTCTGTGAGCTGCCTCCAGCTTCTCATAAACAAGAGCTGTAACCTCATTGCCAAAGAGTGAAAGAGCCCCAAGAGAGACCTCTTGTTTTACTTGTGCAGAAAACCTCATTCCCACTTTTTCCACAGAAATAGCAGGAGTGGAGAAGTTCTGATGCTAACAAGCCCTGTCCCTGGCATCCCAGCCCACCCACTTGCTAGGGAGGCTTTCAGTGGACTTCAGCCACCCATGGTGGCTGAAAAACTGAATCAAAATACTATGGAAGTAAACTGCTGGTGTGCCCAACCCAGGGTGCTAATGGTCAATGGCTGAGATGACCAAACTTCATGTACCTGTACTTGGCTTGCAGGCTGGGTCACTCTCAGTGGCCTGTGTGCTTGGGGGGAGCCCCTGCTGTCTTTTGCTGGGTTGGGAGCCAGCTCATTCCCTGAAGCTGTGGAGCATGCAATGCTGGTTGAGAAGGACTTTGCCTCAGCCTTGGGCCTTGAAGACAGGTGTCACACTGCCACCTCTGCTGCTGCCATTGCCATCATGCCCAAGGATGTGGGGCCAGGACATGTTTCACTGAGCAGGGATGTTGCTGACGCTACTCCAGAGGGACAGGCACTAAGCTGTGCCTTCCCATACAGAAATGCCACATATTTCTGAAGGGCTGGAGAGTGCTGATGAGATCCCTGGTGTACACGACCTGGCACAATGACAGGTTCTTATCTAGCCAGTAGATGTGTGTTTCTCAAGGAGAAAGTTATAGTCTGGGGAGGCACTCTGGGGGCTCAGTGTGTACAGGAAGCAGTAAACAGAAGGCTGTGGTGATGGACAGGAACGTGGCACAGTTACATGACTCAGTCTGGTATCAGAGTATTAGAGAATAAATTGTGCTACCCCCACCTTAAAGACTGCAGATAATGCACAACAATGAAGTTTTATCTGTGCTCAAGTACACATTTTTTATGCAGCTAAAGCTATGTCGCAGATGTTCTTCACTAGAATAGATTTTGCCTTTGCTAATCCTCTATTAATCTGCTGGTAGAGCTCTAGCTGCATGATTACTGCTGGGCTCCTTGCAGAGCGGAGCTCCTGGTCACTGAGGGCACGGTCCCTCCGCCTGCCCCTCGGCAGAGCTGCAGCTAGGGTTCAGGTTTGCTGTGCCAGGGAGCACCCCGTTCCTGTTCCCAGTGCGGTGCTCTGCCAGGAGAGGGAGCTAGGACTCTGGGATTCAGGGGCCTTTGATGTTTTCTGTTCACAAACCACGTAGATGTTACGGCTGTCCAACACTAATGTAGGCTTTGCTGTGTGGCTGGGTGCATGTTCAGGGGCTCATGATTTGCTATGGAGGCCACCTACTGCAGAGGGGTTTGGTTCCTGCCAGAACTCGGAGGACTCTGCTGCCCTGAACTGTGTTTTGAGGCTCTCAGTCCCCTTTTCTGACTGCTTCATCAGGTGAACTCCAATGGGACTTTGGACTGGGTAAAAACAGTGAAGTGAAACCTACGGATTCAGGAATCACGCAGTAGGTTCAAAGCCACTGCTGGAGTGGAGAAGGAATCCAGTGGGTACATAGCAAGGCAAGCAACAGCTGGGAGGAGGGAAAAATTTTGGTTAAGGCTACCATGTGGCAAACAGATGTTGGACAACATTTCTTTTAACCTAGAAACAAATCAGCCTTCTTCCCCCTGCAGTATATGTGTTTCATTTTGAACAGGTAACAGGCAGCTGGAGAAAGTTATTAGAAAATGCTCCGTCTATATTCCAGCACTTGCAACAGCAGCAGAATTACCTATTTCCTATTCTGCCCAAGCTTTCTGTCTCCCTTCTTAGATATTGTTGGCCTCAAGTCAAGTTTTGCTTGTTATGTATCAGAAAGGGAATAAGTGGAGCTCCGACCTTGTTTAAAGAGTAGAAAAGGGAATTTAAACAAAGCTGGCAGAGATACTGACACAACTATTATCTAGGTTCTAAATGTGGTTGGGCCTGCTGGTAAGAAAACAGGAAGTGAGTGAGAAAACAACTCTTAAAAATGTGAAAACCAGCCAATTCTACAGGGCTCCACTCTGTGTTGAAAAGTCTGTAAGTACTGATAAAAGAGCACATGTGATGTGTGCTGTGTCATTATCACCAGCCCTTTCAGTCTTACTATCGTTTCAGTTTTCTCCAAGTGATGAAGTCTGGCAAGGGAAGGAGAATAACCCCATTTTCTCTCTGACTGATGAATTGTGGTCACTGACCAATCTGCCCTCTTTGCCCTCAAGAGGATAGTGAGTTGTGCTTTCCTCATGTTTCCTACCTGATTTGAAAGTAAGAACAGAGTAATTTGTTTGTGACAATTTCAGAGGGTAAAAGAAGAGCTTCTCAGACATAGCTGGGCTCTGTTAGCCAGGAAGGGGCCAAGCTAGAGAAAATATTGTTGAATAAAGCACGGTGTGAGCAGACACTGAAAACAGTAAATAGTAAGGGAGGCTCCTTCCTAAGAAATGCCTTTTATTGTGTCTGTATGAGTCAGAAAAATCCTGTGATCTGTTGCCCTCAATTCACAGTACCCTGTGGTCCAAGGAGTTGGCTTTCACTGCTGGTGGCTGGGAGGCACCAGCAGGCACTGCAGAGCACTGGAAAAGAATCTGCTCCCGAAAGTGTGGCCAGTGGCCATTGGGGTGCAGGAGGTGTCAGTAGCCAGGCCCCCAAGTTTATGGCTCTTAGCATTTCCACCTTCACAAAGGGCTCTAACTGATAAGGATGAATGGTGTGGAGTTGTGCATGCAAGAGCTGTGGTTGTGACTTCCTATGTCTGTACCAGCCAACAAGTTATTATAAAAATAAATACCTCAGTGGCAGCAGCAGCATCCCCAAGGGCCTATTTACTTCCACTGGCATGAACTAATTCCTGCAGAGGAGCTCAAGCCAAATCCTGCAGAGACCAGCAGGAATCTCTCCAGGCTCTTGCAAAGGCAGTTTGCACACTGGAGAAAATGTTGGTGCTTGGTCATATTTATTGCCATGTCAGTTAAAACATGTTGTCAGTTAACACCTTCCCTAACACAATATATATTTTCTAAAGCTGAAGGAAAGTGAGCTTTTTTTTACCTCCTTTTATTCTTCAAGTAGTTATTCTGATTTATTTCTGGAATTGCACAGCACACTAAATGCTGGTTCATGAAGTGGCCAGGGATCAATTATTACCTTTTCATGTGCAAACTGATCTTAAGGCATCTATCAATCTCTTATAGTCCTATCTGCAGAAGATATGTTCAATTTCAGAAAACTGAAAACATCCAAGGGAAGCTAAGGCAGGGTGACATTTGCTTTCCTTGGCTTGCTCTCTAGATGTTTGATGGGTGAGTTTATTATCCATAGGAACAATGAACAAGCCAATACACCCTTTTCAAGGTTTTCAGGCGCCTTAATGTAACTTGCTCATTTAATTTGGATCTATATACCTCATGAGAAGGGCAGAAGATTTTCACTTTCAAGGCCTTATTTAGCCATAAAATGTGTATCCCTTTAGCTAAGAGCAGATCTATGAATTTCATTTCATTTGGTGACAGGAGAAATATCAATAGATGTATCACCCTTTCCCTAACTGCTATTAAAAGGTGCATGTTTCATGAAGAAACAGTGTATTCCATGCCATAATATCTTTCAGGAAATAAAATTCAGGGCATTTGTAGTATAAGTATATGAAAAGTATCAGTTCGCTCTTATTTTTAGAGTGTGGGGAAAATACAAGCTCCTTTTGTGGCTGGAGCTGGTCACCTGAAAAATTAGGATGGATTTTGCTGGCTCCAACAAAATCAGTAGGAGATTTTCTATGGCCTCAATGGGGCCAAAAATTCTCCTAGATTTCATACTATTATAGATACTGTACAATTTAGCCACCAAGGTCATGAAAATGCTATAATCCCTTGTGTGATACATGATGGGGTAAAAGCACTTATAAAGGTATTGCTTTCTAAACTGGTGTAATTATAGTAGTAATTCCCAAAAAAGCATTGCAAATGCATTTCCAGTTCCAGTTTCTCAAATTTTTGAGTGTTCATTACACTAGAGATATGCTTGTGTCTAAATCTGGTTGATGTTCTTCCAGAGGGCACTAAAAACCCTAAAGTAAGTGAAGAAAAATTTAGTTGGTGATTCTGACCAGCTGTTGAATTGCTGCATTTTGAGCCCTGTCCCTCAGGTCATATTCTATAATGTTTGCTCTTATACTGCACAGACCACTCACTCTTTGTTTATATTCGTTCACTTAACAGTTTGTCTAACTCAAAGAGAATTAGGAAAAAAAAAGAAAAATTTTAAGTCCTCCCCACACCAAACGTGGTTGGTTTGGGGCTAACAAGCCTGAGACAGCTGTCAACACTGAGCTGTATTTTCAGTCCCTGAGAAGTTTGCAGCTGGGGCAAAGCTGCCCTGTGGTGCAGTGGGGGGCTGCTTTCTGTCGGGCTCTGGTGACAGGGCATGGGGTTTGGCCACCAAATCTCAGAGCAGAGAGTCTACCCTTCCTGGCAGTGCAGAAAACAGGAGACTTCTCAAGGGAGCAAAGAGCCCTTCTTTTGTGGTTTTAAGAAAGGAACGGACATACAGGTCTCTGAATTATGGCAAAGAAAGATTAAAAGTGAGATAAACACAAGTCTTTCAAAGGGTGAGAAAAGGGCCTGACGGCTTCCTGATGGTGATCTTCTAAATAGTGACAAATAAAATTAAATGTTGTCTTTATGAGAAATGAGAAACCTGATCTTAGGGTCCACTTAATTTTAACCTTGCAGTTGCACCATATTCCTCAATGGCTGGGGATGGGGCACAGAGGTGCTGGATGCTATGGCATTTTGTTTTTCCCAGGGCTTGAAATTAGCCTCATGTGCTCTGTACATGGTTGCTACATGAATTTCCATTTGCTCTGATGATGTCTTGATGTGCATTTCTCTTTGCTCCACAAAGCCACCTCCTTTCCACTGCTTAACTAAGCTCTCAGATGTTATTTGAACAAAGAAGTGCTGTTTTTTACAAATAAAACCAGGAATAAGCCCAAGGTACTTCCTCTTTTCCTTTGAGTGTGTCAGTCCTTTGACTAATGTCGACAGGATTTCTGTTCCTGTAGAGCTGCTAGCTTCTTCACAGGTGCTACCAAATAAATACATCAGTTTGGAAGATGATTTCTTACAACTGCCTGGCAAATTGCAGTGATGCTGTCAAGTCATTCCTCATATGCTTTTATCAGACAGATACCAGACTAAAGATTAAATGAACATTACCTACTTTGATCAGATACAAGATTAAACATCAAATGAACAATACTTACTCAGCCTAGATTTGAAATGGTCACTAAGTTCACTGTGGTTTTACATCTCCTCATTAGCCCCTGGAGGTATGCAGTCACCAACAGAAATCATTGCAACAAGGAGCTTTGTGTCTGCTAAGGTAGGAGGAAATCTGCAAATAATAACATTTTGATCAAATACCCCCCGCTGAAAGTTGGTGATGTGTCAAACAGATTGCCAGTTTGGACTTTAAAAAAAAACATGCAATTCAGTGTTTCTTAAGAATGAAAAGCATACAACATTTACATCTCAGGATTTCATACACTCTTTTCTAGCAAATAAAGCCAGGAATTTCTATTTTGTCTTTAACAAGAATTTTGTTGATGTTTAGTACATGTGTATAGTACACAAATGGTGCACTAAATCCATGTTTACAGCTTCGTTGAAAATTAAAGAGACATAGAGATGAGTGGATATAACACTGACTAGGATTTACAGTGCTCCCACCTGGCTGGGAAAGACTGTTATTCCACAGTTTTTGGATTTAGGTGTGGGGTTTTTTGCTTTTTGGCTTGAGATCTTTTGGCTGGCAGTGCCAAGAAGCCACCACATTCTAGGCCAGGATCCCCAGGATTTACCCAGGAGGTGGAGCAGTGCTTGGTTAATGTGACAGTCTGTACAGGAGACACAGCAAGGGTTCAGCAGCTCTGTTGGCCACGCAGGTGAACTGTGCATAAATCAAGCCCTTTAACCAAGACTTCATGGAACAGAGGGCTGCAGTATATTTTACTGATATAAAAGGGCTCAAATGTCCCAACTGGTGGCTTTGGTTGCTGTAATAACAATTATACTGAAATAGTGCCTGATATATTAAATAATTTTTTCATGATAAATAGCTTGTTCAGTTCTATGAGAAGGACAGAAAACTTGATAGGACATATAATCTACTGGGACAGCAGAAAATCTCTGTGATTACTCATGTATCTACATGGCAAATAGGAAAGCAAGAAAATGTAGTGCTTCAAGCATAGTCTAAAAGGATTGTTGTGCAGAAAAATTCTCTCAACACAGAAATCAAAAGGTTTCTAAAAGGGAGAGGCAGTGCCTGCTCTGCAGTGACAGCTTCATGTTTATTTATTCTAGAAAGAATAAGAAGGAGATACTAAAGTAAAGACAGGATAATTTTATTCCCAGATCAAATAAAGGAACAAAGAGTGTATTCTCAACAAAGTGATTACTTTAGGGGGAACTAATAGAATGAATGTTATTAAATTAAACAACTTTTTTATAGGGCATCTCACATTAAGCATTTTAGTGTAAGTAATATTTCTGTCAGGCAAAGTGATGCAAGACAAAATAGCTTTTATAGAGGTATTCCTTAACAAAGGTATTCCTGTAAAAATGTATTTTATCTAATATACCTCCTCTGTAGCAAATTATCACTTTGCTTAACAGCTCTGAGAAACATGGATGTCAGGAGCAAAGATGACTATTCTCCTTTCACTAGCTGCCTGAAAGCCTTGATTTTAAATTAGTTTTTAGGTGCCAGTATACATAAAGCTGAGGTAAATGTCTGCTCAGCACAGATAGCTGGGAGAAATCCTCAGCTCCATAGGAGCTGTCTCCAGCACAAATCCCAGTGACTTGCCTATCTGCCCCTACCATCATGTGGGAAGCCTTGGGAGGAAACCCTTGCAGTGCTGAGCAGGAGGCACAGCTCACTTGAATTTTTTACAAACCTCATGCTTTCTCAGTACATTTACCACACATTAGCTGTGGCAATCAGAGCTAAGAAATGTGGACCTATTGCATCTTTTCTTATCCTGAAATGGACATCCGTACATCACCACACTTGAAGACCCAGAGCTACGTTTTATTATCCTAGAATCTGAGAGGTCTCAAGGGGTAATTATGTATAAAATGACTAAAACATCTTGCCTCAGGTGCAGAGTTCTGGAAAGCCATGTCTTCTCTAAGGGTCGTGAAAGTGAGATGAAAAAGCCTGACTGCATCATCTTGTATTGTTCCCTCCAGTGCCTTTGCTAGTAATTTATCAAATCTGTATTTATCTTAGCATTTATATATGGCTCCCATTGCACCACTTTGCAATATTCAATTCCTTTATTCTCACAAGGGCCCTATCTGGTATATTCTGCATCACATCTCATGCAGTCTTGAGGAGAAGGATCATAGCAACAGAAAAATGACAGGAATGTAGTCTCTTTTACTTATTTTCTACCTCAACCTCTAAATTGTGGTTTAATACTTTCTTGATAGGGCTTCCATCTCTCACGTGGGAAATATGAATAAGAGGAAACTGAGTTTGTTTAGAAATATGAAGGGCTCAGAATTGTCCTCTATTTTCTGCTACTTTCTTCAAAAATATTGAGGAGTTTTCAGGAACTAGAGAATTTACACATCATGTCACTACAATTATTTGGTCAAGGTCTGTAGCTTTTATTATTCGGGAGGTTTGACTCCAAAATGCAGCTGTGCTTTTTGTGCTGGGGTATACATTTCTTTTCTTAAGGCACTTGCTGAAGTAAGACCTGCATGTTTTAACTCTTTTTTTGTTTTAATTCTTTTTACTTTCCCAATAAAAATCTAAAAAAGCCCCCCAGAAAATCCCACACAAAACAAAGAAGCAAAACCCCTTAAATTAATAAATAATTGATCCTCTAACCCTTTTGTTGCTTCCTGTATTGGGAAGAATTTCTACATCTTTTAATCCCTGCTCTGACCAAACATGACTAACCCCAAGTGCTGAAATGACAGTTTCATATGTGGAGATAGTGGAGATCTCTGCTCCAATCCAACTCTTCTCTGAGACAAGAGATTTTGAACCTCTGTGGTTCCTGTTTGGGTTGGGTAGAGAACCAAGAGCAAATTGTTGGGCAAGGCAGTGTCTGCCTATTTGCTTTATAATTCTTCCAAGAAGGGAAGCATAGCACATGCTGTTAGCTATTTATGCTCATCCTCACTTCAGAGAATCATGAATGAACACAGCCAAGTGACACATGGCAAAACAGGACTCAAGAATTCTACTGCTCCAGCAGAAGTTAAGTGGTAAAAGCACTGCCCAAGAACAATGAAGGATATGTTTTGTATGGAACATGTATTTCTGGTTTGGCCTAACTAAATTATTAATCTTAGCATTCCCTAGGTTTTTATTAGCAAAGCACACTACCTTCAGTCCCAGCACTTTCAGGTAACATCAGATCCTGCTGTCAGAAAACACCTGTGCTGACTTGAGAGGTTTATTGGTCACTTGCACAAGCTATCAGCCAAAGTACAGTGGAATAATAAAACAGATTGTGAGAAAGTCTGCTAAAACTCTTTCAAAAAGTTAGAAAGTTACCTACAAATAAGGAAAAGGAGGTGCAAGCTCTGGCACTTTCATGTCCAACCCTCAAACAGCCATTCTCTCCCTATTGATTTGATGGTAATACAAGTTTTGAATAATACATTGAAAAGACTGTGATCTTGAGGACTTGTTACAGACATTTTCTCAACAGTCCTAATCCAAACTGGAGGCTGGAGGCTTTGGCTACAGGCTAATTGTTGATTCTTGTTTACCCTCTGGGCACTTTTCACAGTTCTGGCGGAAAAAAACAGCCTTGAAGTGTTTGTAAAATATGGAATACATTTGCATCATAGCAAATGAGAAATGAGTCCCAAAGTCTTAATGCTAACATTGATATAAATGTAAATTTAATAGACCTGCAGTTTTTCCTTAACAGCCCCTATATGTTCTCTTTGTGATTCACAAGAGAAAACAACCCTTCTATAAAATATATTTTTACCTTAGAACCATGCAAAGAAATATTATCATTCCATGTGAAGAAAAAGCATAAATTCAATGTTATTTTCCATTTATTTTTATTTTACTTTTCACATATAACAATATAAGCCTTCCCATTACTCCTGTTATTAACATATGGAAATGTTCAGCTGCAGAATTTGCCCCAGTGATGAGGTTCTCTGAGTTGTTCTGAACCCCGGATGTCAATGCCCAGACTGCCAAGAGGTATCGTTCTTTCATTTATGAATGCACATTTATGAATTTATGGGGATACTGAACTGCCTCTGACTACATATTTTGAGATAAGGACAAGTGCTGATCAGACTTAAATCATCACCTTTGCAGACTTTTTATTAAGGGGTTTGCAATACACATAAATGTTTTTATTATAAACAAATGCACCAAAAAGTGTATTAAAAAGATCTCTAGTATCACATACCGATTTCACATCCTGTTTGAACTCAAAGTTAATCATGGCAATTGAAACTGGATAAAACACTTCTCACCAGCTTTGTAGTTTCAGACAGATTATTTAATATACTTTGTTGGAATTTTCTCATTGACAAACCTGAAGGAGGAAAACTAAAAATCATAGACTACCAAACAGCCAGTGACAATTAATTTCTTCATGCCAGATAAAGAATGGGCACAAAGACTTTTTTACTGGGCTTAAGGGCAGGTATTCTACAGCCTCATTTTTAAAGTTCATTCCTCAATCAAGGCAAATAATTGTGAAAATAAATTTAAAAGTATATTTAAAGTTTGCTAAGTTCCTGTATTTAAAGCATGTGAGTAGTTTTGCTTTCTCAGTACTTCAAGATGCTTGAAAACTGAGCTATAAAGGAAGCTAGACACCCAATTTGCAATGGAAATATATAAGATGATGAATTGGATTTAATGGGTTCCAGTAAATCATAACATTAATGCTTTTGCATGATACTTCACCTTAGCACCAGATTAAAGAAAATCTATCTCAAGCTGAAAAACATATGCTCTAAACCCTCCAAGTTTGAGAAAAGAGCCAATTACTATGAGATCTCTAAGCATATTAAACACATCTGACTTCTGGTTTCAGAAAAGATATGAAACATGGATGAAATATTCTGAAAAATTTTACTCTTTAAAAATAATATAGGAATTTTAAGGACTAATGGACCTTTACAGATTAACATGTTTATCACAGTTTTAAAAAGAATTGAAGAAAATGTCTGTTTTTGGGATGAAGAAACATAACCAATTTCACAAATCCCTTTTATCAAAACATCAATCCAACAGAAAACACAAATATTACACAGAGAAATAATTAAAAAATGTATGAGCTATGAATCTCAGATTATATCCAATTTAAAAATATTGCAAAGTCTTAATAACTTTATTAGATGCAACTATTTTGTCTGAATGTCCTACCTGGAACTCCTATGCCTCCTTTGAAATCATCTATCATAAAACAAAACAATATGATAAAAGAGGTCCTCATTTGTTTAAAGCCCAGTGGAAATTCTTCAGGCAATTATTTTTCCTGGGGGGTTATTTTGTTGCTTTTTTTGAGGGCTGTAAATTAACTATCTGAAATTGTGAGTGTAGTAGAAGTTTCTGTCATGGAGAATGGAAAGGAAAAAATATGTTGGCAACTGAGAGATTAACCCAGAGTGTCTCTGTTGCTTAACCTTTGATCAGGATATTTTCCCAAAGTTCCTCAACATTAAAAAGAAACCACCTTCTTGGGACCTTCCAAGTTTGATCAGTAAAAGAGTTTCTTACGATTTTCCAATGGCCTTTTGAAGGATAAGGAAACTGTAGTGTTCACTTATTTCTGGCCCTTTCTGCAAGACTGCAGAAGACACTTGTTCAAGCAAGTGGTGCATATATCATTTAAACCTAACCCTAAAGAAGGTAAATAATTGGTCAACCTGGGAACCTAGCAAAGAAAGAGATATTAAAATACATATATAACTGTAACAAGCCATAGAAAGGTCACAGAAATGCAGACACAATTACGTGATATTCATGGTTAGAGAAAGATAATCCAGAAATTCTCAGTTATACTAAATCAACAGAATCAAATGAGAGAACAAAGTAAACAGCAAAGCCTCCAGACCCAGACTGGGGTGAAACAAAATTTCATCATTCCTAAGCTTGCATTCAGAAGGGGCAGACACGTGTCCTGGTGCCTCTGACCTCCTTTGGGGCACACACAGAGCAAGCACCTCCTGCCTCTACCAGCATGGCCTCTGGCAGTGTCTCTGCTCCGTGGTCTCTCCCAGGAGCCACAGATCCATTCCTCCCCTTGCTGCAAACCTTAGTGAGTTATGAGCAGCTGTGCAAAGACCTACTTGTTTGCTCCTTGTTGCCAGTGTCTAATCAGACACTACCTAACACACAGAAAAACCAAGGGAAACCTTGGGGAGGAGGTTTTCAGCTGCCACAAATGCAGCAAAGCCCGTGAGGTGTCTCAGAACATGGGTCTGCACGTGCACAAGCTTGACTGACAGCCATGTTTGGGGATGAAGTAGCATTTTTTGGGTGTGTACTTCCTCCAAGGGACGCTGAATGCCTCGGTCCCCTTTAGCAGGACAGACTTCCAGATACAGCCTCTTTCCAAACGTTTGAATGGTTGGGTGTGGCAAAGACAGCATTGCCATTTAGTGGCATCTTTGGCTAAAGGAGTTAGTTAAATAGCCATTGAAAAAAAAAAAAAGTTAAAGAATTCACTGTTTCCTATTTTCAGTAGAAATAGAGGAATTTCTTCATGCTGCTTCAGCAAAAGGGAATCTTTTCCGGCAGAGAGGGAGTGGGAAATGGGCAGCAAGGACAGAATCACAACAGCTGACTGTCTGTGCAATTATGGCATGATTTTTCAGAGAGAAGTGCCCCATCTGTGCAGACTAAAGAAGCTGCCAGCAGTAGAAACAGGCAAGGGTTTTTAATATACTTGGAGGTGCTCCTGACATTTCCCACTTGAAGCTAAGGACAGAAATGTGGGGTGCAAAAGGAATGGTAGAAGTACTCCATGACCTGTTTAAATATGTTTTTAACAAAACTAGGGCTACGGTCACCTAGGCCATCTACATCTTTACTGCAACTGAGCATTTTGTTTTAGCAGGTTCTGAGTGTCATACTGAGAATTTCCATACTTGCTTCCTTCCATGCAAATTCCAGCCTGCTTTTCAATTGTCAATACATATGAGTGGGGAATTTGCACTGACTTGCGTATGAGAGACATACCAGAAAGGGGATGTGTTTTATTTCTGGCAGTGCAGCAAAGCTTTTAACCTGTGGTTCACTTAATAGCTGGACACCAGCCTTTAAGAGCTGCTGCAGCTATACTTTATCCTAAAAATGTGATATATTTTCTACTGTCTTGCTGGGTATGACAGAAAAGGAAATTACTCAGATTTTGCCTTCAACAGCTCAATAGTTCAAAGGAGAAAGTACAAAATGATTACGTGATGCAAAGGGAAAACTGAAGCAACTCCATAATTATTTTCTCCCACCCAAATAACACTACTGGCATTTGGAATTTCCTCCTGTCACCAGGAGAACACCTGGATTTCCCTTTCCATTGTACAATTTAAGCTTCTTTAATTTCTGCACACCCAGAGCAGAAATATCATCTTCTATTCCCTTGCAAATACTCTATAGTAATTAGAAATAACCTGACAGCACAGTAGGATGTTGGTAGTTTCCCAGGGAAATCAAAGATGGGAGTTTCTGGGAGAATTTGGGTTGGGTGGGCTGTGACCACACTGGGCTGACATCACCCACAGAGCATCACTTGCAGGGTGAGGCAGAGAAAGAAGAGGGGAAGGTGGCTCTCAGCCAGGTCAGAGGTGGGAACTTGGGTCCTGTGTACTGGTGTGACAGACACTGTGCTCAGCTCATGTCACCACCCTGGATATGAGGTGGATGTGGACCATAGAACTTCTTTTCATGTACCAGCAGCCTCAAACCAAGCTAATCCAGGAGGCAGGCTAAGCTTTGGGCAAGGCCGAATGGTTTTCATGCCAAGAGATCATATTATGCTATCAACCTTGATTTAGGAAGATAGTGATTTTTGTCTGAGTCACTCAAACACTGAAATATGTCCTTGACTTTAGGCCTGGAACTAAGTCCCACTAAAACACTGGGCACAGAATAGTTACCATGAACAGTCCTACTTAAAGACAGAGTAAACTTAGAGCAAAAATATTCGCAGTTTTTAATGAAGGCAAGTACAGCAGAACAGAACAGGAACAGCAGGAATTGTGCCTGGCCAAATGTGGCTGTGCAGCCAGGTTATGAGATCTAAATCTAGACAAGAGCAACCACAAACATAAACAATGTGTAGTATGTGTTTATGGCCTGATTATTTATATACGCTTTTGTCTGAGTATCCTGACCCCATAAAATCATTGAATTGTTAAGTTTAGATCCCAAAATATCAATTTGGGTACTGCTGATTTTTCTCCACAGGAAGCACTTAATTTTCAGGAGGTGCTGAAAGAGGTCTATTCAAACTTATCTTGTGCTGGGCATCCATATAATAGGGGATGACAGCTGTGGAAATGATAACTCTGTTCTTACAACTTCATTGCACACACCAGTTCAAATACATATTGTAGGTGAGGAGTTCTGTGATTGGGAGGTGCACATGCCTGCCAGCATCACACATTCAGAAATCCACATTTTTCAAAATTATAAACCTAGTTTATAATGTTCTTTAAGAAACAGATGTTTGCCTGGACATATAACAACCCATATAGAAACGGAGATCTTGGTGAGAGAGGGAAGACTTCTTAGGTACAAAGAAAGAAAAAATCAAGGCTCAGTGAAAAATATCTTGACACCTGAAAAATGAAAGGAAGAAATGAAAAAAACAGCACTATCTATATTGTAAATATTCTGGATTCTTTCCTGGAAGAGAAAAAAAGAGAGGAAAAAAGGCTCTTCTGAAGATATATGTAAGAAGTTGAAAGTTTTGATTTGATCAGCTACTGGCATGATGCCATAACTGACAAAATTCTTCTATAAGTTAGATTATCCACCACTAAATCCTGATATATAGGGTTATTAAGATCCAAAGTCTTGCTGAAACCAAAGGAATTTAGGATCCAATCCTTAATTCAGTTTAGATTTACAAGGTAGGACCTTCTGTAGAGCTGAGAATAAATCCTGCAGACAGGTAGTTCTGGCACTGTTCCATCTCTTATAAAAGCTCTCATGTCTTTCTAAGTGGTCCAGAAACCTGGGCAGTTTGTGAGTTTGTCTTTTTGAAGATACCTATCGTGACCACAAATGCTTCTGGTTCTCAAACCCCACTGGAAGAACAGCACCTCTTAAAAACAGTCTGGTCACAATAAAACCTCACCTTAAATGGGCATTTTGCTATAAAATACTGGAAGGGTTTGAACATTCACAGCTTTTACTGTCTCCTTCTACATGCCTAGTACACACAGTGCCATGATATAGCGCTTCTCACACATACAACAAATGGTGCACTCTGTTGCTTAAAACTCACTGTCTGTGCACTTACTCTCATTATGAAATGTTATTGTATCTGGAACTTGACATAATGATGACCATAACTGACCTGTCAGTGTAGATCAGAACAAATCATATTCAGCATGGCAGGTAATTGTGATTAAACCTTGGCCCTATTTCATAATATGAACAAGCACTTCAAGACCTGACTGAGAAGGGTTCTAATTATCCATTTTCAAAAGTACAGAAATTTTGTCAATATAAGACAATGAAAGAGAGACAAGAATTTTAAAAATTAAAGGAATTAACATGATGTATATGCTGCAGGCTGTAGTTTAACCTTTGAGAAACACAGCTATCTGTAGCATTTTTACAGATGTATGTAGGAAATTTTTAAGGTAACCAATGGTAAAAGTATAACTTCCTTTCAGAACATCATCCTGTACATTTAAAATCACTGTTGGAGCAAGCTGGTGTTTTCAAGCTGCTCTCTGCCAAAATGCCCAGTGTGTCCTATTATCTACAACAGTGTGTGTGCTATTCTTTCCCAAATCAAAGTTGGTATTCAAAACTGGACACATACGAGTAAAAACTAGAATGGAGTAGGGCCTTAATATGGCCCAGGAAAGATTTTTAGTATTTTAAAATCAGAGCATTTTACTCTTTTGGAAGGTGTTTGCGGGTGCTTGTTTTTTGTGAAACATGATGTTTGCAGGTATGGCTCAGAGGATACCGCCCTCACACACAGGAGGGAATGGATCCACGCCTGCGTGGCTGCACTAGATATTGATCATGTCTGCTGGGAATACGCAAGGAAAGAAAAGGAGGATTTTTCCCTTTTAAATCCATGGTAGGAATTATGCAGTCCTCCAGTGGAGCCCCTAGCTGGCTGTCTGTGCTGCTTTGTTTCCTGTAGGGAAAGGGATATAAAAAGTGCAGATAACGAAACCTAACTAGAAGGGTAGGCCTCTTAAAAGTATTCATTGTCTGGGGAAAGAGGGAGGAAGGAACTCACCTGACCTTGACCACCCAAGCTTTTAACACTCAAAAAGACTTTCAAAGCTTTCTGAGGGAGATTTACAACTGTGAAAGGACACTGGAATTACACTGCAGCAGAAGGAATATAATTCACCTTGACTTACTCCCCTCCCCCAAAATCACCCAAGTCACTTCTGCATTTTTAGAAATGTGAATACATCCGTTTGGAATTGATTGACAGAATCAAAGGAATTCCTGGCTTAACACCCTCACACAGTCTCTTTCTCTAAATTTCTAGCACTTCTCTTACACTAGCTGCTTTTGCTGTGAGAATCAGCCTCCATGTCCCAGCTCTCTGTTCTCTCTGCAACAAAACAAAGCTGTCACCCAGGGTCTGGGACAACTAACACGTTACAGCCATAATAAGTTACTAAAAGCACTTACTGATAAAGGAAAGCCACAGTTCTCAGCCCTCTGGGCTCCTATTACCAATAGCAGTCCAGTCTGGATGCCTCCTTACTAAACTATTGCAATATTATTGCTGGCTCTATCCCCAAAAAGTCCAGACAGGGTTAGGGAGCCACTGTGTTGCACACTCAAAATTCACAGTCTCTAAATTTTGCATAATATTGTTATTGTGCTAATATGTCCCAACAGCAGTAATCAACAATATCTGCTTCCAGAAGCTCTGAGAATGACTCCAGGTCCACCCCCTGCCCAGATCTCCAAGATAAACTATTTTTGTCACACTTCTTCAGTAATGGGGATTATACATAAAAAGATCATTGAATTCTCAGCATCTAAGGCTGCTGTTTCAGTTTTAACTTACACAAGTACAGGATTGTTCTGGTAGCAAAAAGCAGGTGCTTTCCTATTCATATTGTATGTGAACAATTTCAGGGTCTTTGGGTTTTTAGTGCCTAAAGGTACAAAACAAGTCAGTGCCTCAGAGAATGTATCTCTAATAGTTTATTCCAGTCAGAGAGGCTGAAAAAAACAGAAGAAAGTTTTCTTTTTTACACTTCTTTTCATGCATCAAGAAATGATTAGAGGCTGGGGCAGCTTCTGGCAGGTGCTACTCCCAAAGAGGCCCTGTGCCATTGATGGCAGCAGTAGGCGATGTGTCAGATAGCACGTGGGACTGCTGCACTGAGCCCCAGCCTTCTCACAGTGCTCCTGCCCAAAGAGAGCTTTGGAGTGCTGGGATCTCCGAGTCTGCTTTCAAGTTCTTTACTGAAGGTACAAATATTCATGACAAGCTGCAGGAATGAGATCTCTTCCCTTCTCTCCTTTCTCTCTGCTATGATGTATTATAATGAATGTTCTGGGGCAGATCAGTAGAAAACCCCTGAATATATGCCTCTGCACTTAAAATAGCAAAAGTGCAGGTAGGACTGTTTTTCCTGAGCTTTGGAAAAAAAAAGTACAAGTTTATTTGTGGATTTTACCGCTAGGATCTTCCTGAATTATTTGATTCATTATGTTTCCTCTTTACAATCAGTATTCATTTCACAAGTCAATAACATATGGGATGTATCAATACGCTCAAGTGAAGATGACACATTCATAACTCACACAGCTGTTTTTTCACACCTGAGAAGGAATATAATGCTCCATAGCAGTGCTCATCCACAGCTGTACCACATAAACAAAAAACGGTGATTGTGAGGAAAAACGAAACAGTGACTTAAAAGAAAACTCAGCTGCCTAAGTGGACATTGCTGCACTCTTAGGGAAGCTGGGATTGAGCCCAGTTGTGAGAAGCTGTTCTCTCAAGATTAACTCTTTCTCGGGGAACACTGCCCTGCTGACTGTGAGCTGTGACTAAAAATAAAACACATAAAGCACCAGGAGGAGAAACAGCTGTGCTGCCCTGCACAAGGGGCATCCCTGGGAGCCGTGCTGCATCCCATGATCTTGGAGCATTTTGGACCAGCAGGACAGGGCTGTAGATTTTGCTGCATATTTAGGTCTTTACTAAAAGTCATATGTCTTCAAGACCCACTAGAGCTCTCTAGATGAATTCAAAGAGCCAAGACTCACACCCCATAGCTCCTCTTCCCAGAGCAAAGCAAACCAACAGCCACTTCTAAGGAATGCCAAAACCTCCCCTTTCCTGCCATGTCACCTCTTCCTCAGCATTTCTTCCTCATCTGGCATTGCTCAGACTTAGGAACCTTTGCTCTCCTGACAGCACTCATCCTGACCCTGTCCATGGCAGGCACAACCAGGTGCCCCAGCAGCCCTTGGAGTGGCAGCAGCACTGCTGTGAGCAGGTGGGCACAGAGGGCACAGTGGCCCCAGGCCCCAGTCCACACCCAACTCTGGATTTTTAACAGTGCTCAGACAGTCTCGCCTTAATATCACCGCCTGTTTACTTTGTGTCAGCTTCCTCATGCTGTGTATTTGTGGGAACGAGAGCTACAGGGCAAATTCTAAGTATTTTGTTCAAAGCACATGAACGTGTCAAGATTTTTCAAAACGGTTTCCACTCGTAGTTTTTATTTTTTTCCCAGCACTGATTTTAAAGAAGATCATCTGTAGAAAGAAAAAAAAAAATCTCTCTTTTAAAAAAATCTGCCAATTCTGAGACTTTAGAAGAGGAAGAACTAGCCACTGTTTCTCTCAAACCTAGCCAGGACCAAAGCTGTATGTTCCTGCAGACATTATGTAAATAAATGCCCTGATCCCAGAGAAGCACTGGCCTTTGCTGATGTTTGTGAACAAATAAAGCAGCAAACAGAAAGGACGATTATGATCGCACTTCTCTAGGAGCAGCCAGAAGGCAATTGGTATTTCCTGAAGAGATTGGGAAGCAGAAATTAACATTTTCTAAACTCTTTTTTTGGGTCTAAAAAAATAATGGAGGCAAAAATAACTACTAGTAAAATTAATTTACTTAAAGGTTATGAAACTCCGTCCTGTTCTTTGTCCCTGGCTGTCTGCTACAATCTATTGCAGGACTGTGACAGCATTTAGGAGTTTAATGCCCATGGAATAGAAAGTTGTCACAGGTTGATGGGCTCCTGCTGCTAGATAGCGTCCACATCATTAATCATGGACACTTATCTCCTCTGCCTCACAGGAGAGCCATAGTGACACTTGCTCACTGTACAGTGGAGGACACCAAAAACTATAATCTACCAGCGGTAAATTTACCATGAGATTGTGACAAGGATCACAAACAAATACAGGCAGCTCAGGAACACATTTATCACCCAGTGATGAGGACTCCAGCTGACCTCTGGCCTTACCTCCACACCCCTGCTCCCATCTGCAGAACCCACATGGCCACTTGGCCCCTGTGCAGGGGACTGGCTGCAGGTAAGCCTGGTCCCCGACTGCCACTGTGCCAGAACCACAGTTTTCAGTCTGATCTGATGCACCAGTTAAAACAACAGCCAAATTTGTGTTTGAACAGAAAGGAACTTTTTTCTTTGCATTGAAAATGCAAACCGCCTTTGCTTTCATTTGACACAGAAAAACTTTATGGGGAAGAAAATGATTTGCTTTATTTTCTTATAAGACATTCCTGATGTTATTAATTCAAATGAAAGGGAAAGATTAATTTCATGCTGCAATCAGAAGACAGAAGTGTGTGTAAAAGTAAAACATGAGTCAAAAAAATCTGGACACCCAGATTAGCTGAAGTTCTAAAGAGTTAACAAGTCCATTTTAAATAGACTGTTGTAATTGATGGATTACAGAAAATTTTAAGTGCTGTTAGCATTTTCTCTTTAAGCTGTCCAACACTACAGGGAGAGAGGGGACACTGGAGTGTCCAACACTGTAGAGTCAAGTCACTTTGAGATTTGAGAGATGTGCATAAAAAATGGAGCAAACATCTGAGTCACATTCTACCAAGCTACCAAAAAAAGATGTGAACATACACACTGTATAATACCCTGGTTATTTAGCACTAGGTCGAAGTTGGACAGCAAATACAATATAGTTAAGAAGAAAGAGAATTACCCACTGCTATGACTTATTGAAGGGAAGGTAGATGGCAGTGTATTCTATTACTTGAGATATCTAAATCTGTCTACTTTTATACAAAACAAATATATATATCTAAAACAACTACATTCGAGTATGTAGGGAGAATTTGCCCATGGGAGGTTAACTATCACCCCTCACAGATTTTTTTTTAGTCAGCTGAATAAGACTTTTTTTTGCAGGTCCTACTTTTCTGTAGGTAGCTGATAATTTACCTTGGACACCTCTCTTTACATGAACCAGGATTTCCTTAAGAGCTGGAGAAGTGCTAATGACAAATGACACAATTATAAGCAAACAGCCCTCTTGATATCTGCAGCTCATATCAAAGGGCTGGTCAGTGTTTTCTTTAGTTTCTTTGGAGAAGATTTTGTATCCACAAGTCAGAAACTGAAAATTTGGAGTACCAAAGAACATCACAACTGATTATGTAATCTCAACAGGAATGATATTTTTCATTATTTTCTTCTCTATTGCTTTTACTTCTTTGTATGATCTGTTATGCGTCCCATAAGTAGAAAAAATAAGCCAATTCTTACTGCTTTTTAAAAATAAAAGATGTTAGTGTTAAAAGTAACAAATAACAAATCATTATAAATGCCAGCACATAAAACAATAGACAAATAAATAAATGTGCTAGATGTTATTCATCATGTTAGATGACTGTTCAAGCAAATGAAAATAGGAGTACATTGATAAGGATGAAGTACTTTGAAAAGATTTTGCTTAGAGCTCAGTGTTACAAACACCGAAGGTGGGATTTTGATCCCACTGTGGCTTAAAATTGGTGTAATTTTGCTGAGTTAATTTGGCTTTATTGAGACATAACTGAGGTCAGAACTGTATCTTGATGCTGCTGTGAGTGAATAAAGGATGAATCAATATTAAGTTTGTTCTTTCCAGGTTTGTGGTTTTTTGATGGCCTATAACAATGAGACACCAGTGTGCTACTATTATCCTTCATAATGAAAATTTATCTTGGCTTGCACTCTACATTTCAGAACTTCCTTTTTTGATATTTTCAGATAGTTTCTCTGTAAAGATATGTATACTAATGTTATGTTGAAGGGGAGCAATAAGATACTGTTCTAGCTGACATGCCAGCAAAACTAACTCATGCAATTTATTTTTTTTCTCAGTTTTGCCTCCATGAAATTAATATTGCTTCATAGTATTTTGAAAATGAAGGAAACTCAGTGATACCAGACCACAGAAATAAATGACCCTTTTTCATTGTTTCCATAAGCCATTTAACTATTTGCTATATGACATAAAACATGCAAACCACACACAAAGGAAGGGAAGATAAAACGGAAGTGTATGTTCTTAGGTGATTCTGACCGGATCTGTTATGATCACTTAGATACAGTGGATATCTTCATCTTTTGTGCCATTGGGTATCCATACTACAGTATTACATAAATAGAAACAAAACGACTGTCCAGAGATGTCTTCTTTAGAGCAAAAATTGAAATATTAGACCAGAAGATCATCATTAACCTTTTGAAAACTTGTGAATGTGTGATTATGAACACATTTTGAGGATACTAGGAAAATTCCAGGCACTTTCATACTTCCCTGATTTTTTCACTCATTGTAAGCTTTCAGATATATTGGCCTGCTGCAGGTACACTTGAAACCTCCTCCTGTGCAAGCACAGCCTGATGGAAACACTCTTGCCACAGAATTGCTTTGAAAGATATGCTTTGCACCTATTAGCCTATTTTAATGCCAAACATACTGTAAACCTTTATTAGTGATCATGGGTCAGGGTGGAAATGAAACAGTCAAGGTAGAAAGGAGGAATACTTGTTCACCTTGAATTTATTTCAGGTTTATTCATTTTTCCCAGGTTTGAGTCTGACTCTCATTCATCTTGCAAACTCATGAATGAAACCTAGAATTAGTGTACATGAATAATTTAGTGTAACCAGATACAGTATATGAAAGCAAAGCTCAGGAAGAAAGAATTACTTGACATGAATACACCTGGTTTTCTGACAGGTTTTCTGGCCTGATAAAATGCTATATTTGTATATTTGCAGTCAAGTGTTCCAGTAGCATGTCCTCCTATATAATTCCATCCAGTTCCTCAACCTCAAAAAACTGACCTGATGCTTTCTATCTCATATTTTACTTGAGATATTTTATTTACTTTTAGTTATTTTTCAATGCTTTTCAAGATTAAAATGTGGGATATCAATAAACTGGTACCATATTTTAGGACAATTTGATTATTTACTATCTTCTGTGATACTCCTTGCTCTCAGGTTTAAAGCAGCTGGCGAAGGGCAGAAAAGCTACATTCCTGGAGAAGGAAGAAATACAAACCTCTACTTCCCCATGTCCCTTGCAGCATTTCAAACTCTTTATATCATTAGGAATAACCTCCCTTCACCAAGTGCTTGGATCCATGGCAGTAGGAAGTTAGTTCAGTTACTGTCTATTCAATTTTAAAACATATAATTTTGTTTGTTTAATCATGGTCTCTGCTGAGACATGATCCTGTGATCCTATAATTTTTTTTACCAGACTTCCAGGCAATAAAAATGCCAGAGAATTCAGTGCAGCTCACAATGCTCACTTGATTTCAACGTTTGAAAATGCACCATTTAAGAGGTCACTACCAGGGGCTCTGGTAACAAAACACAAGTTCCAGGTCCATCTCAGCACAGGATTGCTTAAATTACCTCTTCACAATAGGTCAAAATTGAATCACTTTCATAAACAGCTGACTCAGGGTAAATATGTGAATAGAACCATAGACATCAGGACTTTCAAAGACACCTGAGAGAATTCAGCCTCTTGGTTTTGTGTCAGTTCTACAAGCCTTGAAAACTTCAGTTGTGCTAAAAAAATCATCCTATATATTTTTAGATACTCACAGTGATAAGAACATTTTGCATTTATACAATATGTTGGTACATAGTGTGCCCACTTAGTGATAGGTATGAGGAAGTGTCTCAAAGAGAAACCACATCATCCTGGATGAATGCAGCCCTCTGTAACATCAGTGTTACGTGCTCAAATACTGAAATTTTATCACAACTTATCTGTTTTCTAGGGAGAAAAAGCTCGCTCACAGTACTCCAGCAAATGTTTATCTCAAGGAATATTGTTCCTTAAGGAATAAAAATTAATATGAAGCACCAGTAATCTGGAGGTTATTTATGAAACCTAGTCACATTTGCATTTATTCCTCTGTAAATTGATACAGAAAAGTTATGTCACATTTTAAGTTTGCAGATAATTGAAGGGAAATAACCACAATAATGAAATCACTGCTGGATTACATACTGATAGGTGACAAATCAATTCATTTATGATACTTCTTTTGTCATACTGAGGTGTTTTATTGTGCAGAGGAAACCTCTCAAATTAATAGAACTGTTAAATCCATACAGTCCTATGTACAAAATAGCACATAATAGAAAAAGTATCAATCATTAAAAGAATAAAACTGATAAATGCTAGCACAAGAGATCATTTGGGAAAAGAATCTTGCTTTCCAGAGGACTGTGCTGTACCAGTAATACACCATGGTATGTATACATGCTTATGACATCAGTGTGCACACATCTGTTGACATGCACACACACAGCTAGGCACACACACTGATGCTGTGACCTCTATTATTTCTTCTGTATTCAATTAGTTCTGCTAGCAGGTACCAATTGCACGCTACACAGAAAGAGCCCAGTGAGTCCCAAACTGTTGCATCACAATGTTATTGAATAACGTTTCTGAGGTGCCTTTTTTTTTTTCCTAAATGAAATATGATTTAATAACAAGAAATAAAGCTGTTATTAGGCTCTTTCTAACATGATTTAGCTCAAATGGGATTTTGTAAAATTGCTAAACTTGCGTAAAAAGGAAAGAGATTAGAGAGACTTAAAAATTACATAATAATGTATTTATTCACCCCCCTCTTCCACCACAGCCTATGTACATTTGCAAAAGACTCATTCATGTTGCACAATACAGTTTAAGAGGTTGTAATGAAGCTGTGACACCAATCACCTTGCCAAAGACACTGCATAGATGACCCTGGAAAATACAGAGTACAAAAGGCTCTACAGCAGTGACCTTCATATTCATGGTCTCCCTTTAATGATCCCACCACTAACAGTCATTTATTTGGTAACACTGAAAAAAACATTTTCTTTCTTTAAGACACTGGAAAGCGACGTGTCGCAAAGCAGGCTAGGCTAAAAAGTTTAGAGAATTGACATATTCTGAGGAAACAGAATTATGAATTACTGGAAGACAGAAACTGCCTAGGTAGTGGGTCAAGACTAACTTTTAATTAACTATGCTAATGGTTTTTTTGCATTTTGAAGGCTCTCAAAGTGCACAAGGCAATAGTGCTAACTAATATTTCAAAGAACAGCTTGAGTTGTTTCAATAACAACTACAACCACCATAACAACAACAGAAAAAAAAAAGAAAAAAGAAAAAGGCTTCTAGCTCTTTAATTTCAGGTTCTGGATGTTCAAATATTCCAGTGCTCTATAGCAGGGTTTCAGTTCATCACTTCTTTTTTAACAAAGGAGTGGATGAATGGATGGATGAAGAGAGGACTAAGGAATCCCAAGGCTCACCCAATCCTGGCTGCACTTCACAGTTGAATAAATGACAAAATCTACTGAAACTTGCTCAGCTTCCAAAAATTGAAATGAAAATTGAAATTGAGGTGGAAACTCCCCAAGATTTCCTGGGAAATCTTCATGGCTATTTTCTCCATTGTTCAGGTAACCCTGTTCAGATGACGTGTAACCAGTCCCCCAAACCCCAGGCTCAGCAGTGCGAGTCCTGCTGGCCTAGCCCATGTGCCAACTCAAAGAAAGAAGCATGGGGTGAGGGAAGGACCAGCCTCAGCCAGCTCTCCTGCCCCCTTCCCTTTGAACCTGCAGGAAAGGGTGCCCAGTGTAATCAGAGGGTGAGGAGAGGCTTTGTATAGAGCACTTGAATCTCCTCTGAGGCCGGAGAAGTTCCTCAATAAAAAACCACAGCAGGGTCTGTTGGACTGACACCTGTGGACCTTTAAACACAGGTGGGATTTGTCCTCTTAGTAACCTTCCAGCTCATGTGCAACCCTCTATAGTGCAGAGACAGAAATCTGGATGGCAGGGATTCCTGCAGTTGTTAGAGGCTTTTCATGATCCCTCCTGGATCAGGCATTCTATGCTACTTGTCCTGTCCCAGGTTTACCTTTTAAGAACTCTTTGAAACTGTCATGTCCTATTTGACACTGATACAAGCCCAAGCCAATGTGCATAAGATGAGTAGATAGCAAGAGCAGTGTTTTTTACCATATGCATAAAAATTCCCAGCACTGGCAAACAGAGAAAAGACAACACATGTATTAATACCCTGAATAGGCTCCTAATTTTTTTTCCTTCAAACTGGAAACTTTTGCTAGAGCATCAGCAGTTTCACAGTAAGTAAACAACCTGTAGTTTCACAGTGATCAAAAGATTACAGTATCTACTCAGCAGTCCTAAGAAAACCTTTTGGGACATCATGGGCCACCAGGACCGAATCTTAATCAAACTCAATATATGTTCACTAAGTAACAGAACAGCTGAAAGATGAGAAATTTCTATAATAATTTTATTAAATTGGTGCTCTGTGAATATGTTTAATGAGTTGCCAAAAAAGTCTCAGCCTAGCTTAAAACAGTAGAGGAAAATGTAAACTGCCCTATGGCACATCTGTTGCTGCTGCTGGTATGGGAGGCTTGGCTGTCTGGGATTGCAGGCACCAACGCCAGCCTGATTTGAACAGATATAACTCTGCTGAATTTTGAAACTGCAGAAGCACATATAATTCACAATGAAATATGATCCTGTTTCCTAGTGGCACTTCAATAATGGAAATATTTTTATTTAGGCATTTAAAAAAATTATTTTTATTTTAAATGGAAGCATAATTTTTTTCCCACCATGTGCTTACTCCTAATGAGGGAGTAGTGGCAATTGGTCTGATTTACTGGAAACTATAAGCACATCTTTCATAAATTCTTCCTGCAAAACCAGTGAGTTAAAAGAATTTACAGTAGGGAGGTTTTACCTGCATCACTTGTGTCAGCAATCTGAAGGGAGGTGAAAAATAGGCATATAATGAGACACATGGCTTTATACCTGGAAATCTCACACATAAAAAGAATGTCAAGTGTATTTGACAGAATGAAATGAAACTAAAATGTTAGCATTAATTGCTACTTAGTGCTGTATTAACAGTCCCACAATCCAAATCAATTATGAAGATTTGTATCAGTTGTGAGACCAAAAAGATTTTGGAAGCCTGTCAACTCTAGGGTGTCATTACCTAATGATGATATGACTGTTCTGGGTTCTGCTCAGAACAAGGAGAATCACAACCACTCACTTCCAGGACTGCAACTGAAATGGTACAAATGGAGTGTTTGAAAGGAAAGTTGACAGGTGCATGGTAAAACATTAGAGGTTTGAACAAAAAGATTTATTTCCCCCATAGAAATACAAACCTTAG
The DNA here is from genome assembly GCA_020086605.1 of Lanius collurio. Classification (NCBI taxonomy): domain Eukaryota; kingdom Metazoa; phylum Chordata; class Aves; order Passeriformes; family Laniidae; genus Lanius; species Lanius collurio. The sequence continues at coordinate 9,939,273 of JACBWW010000010.1, forward strand.
ATTGCTTACAGGAGTACACCTCACCCTGCCCCATCTAAGTTAAATGAGAATTACTTCTGTGTGTGGCTCCAGAATCCATCACTTTTATTTCACTATCAAAATTAAAACACTGTTACACTGAAAAATTATAGACTTAGTTTTTCCTAATGGTAGATATATTTTGGTACCTTAAAGAAACAGTTGTGTGATGACTTATCAAAGTTGGCTGCTTCAGTGAGTTAGTCAAGGGAGTAACTACTCAGTGGTGACAGCAGAGACAATAAAACTTTTCAGCTGAGTGCTGTTAGATGAACTTCAAACTGCCTTTCTCACCAAGAAAAAAAATTTAGGAGCCACAACATGCGATGTTTGCCACTTTATTCCATCAATGAGATCAAATAGATGGTGATTTAGGTAACAAGAAGAGATTTCATGTTAAGGAACAGTAAGTAGATGTGGCTCTTTCCATAGGCCTTCCCATTGTGCTCGCAGAAAGATAGAGAGTACTATACTCAAAGGACTGCTTTTATTCAAACAAAAAGCTTCCTCCATTTTCAAGGGAATAAATTGGTCTCCCTTTGGAAGCACAAAATTCACAAGACTGTCTAGGAAGTGTTGCCTCCACCTTTATGGTGGGCAGCATCTCATCTCTGTGCGCAGTGCATAACTCCTGAGCACCCCTATTGAATTGTTTCATTTGAGAGAATTCTTTTCCATATACCGAGGAGAAAGTACTCGGTAAAGCAAAACATTTCTGCAAAAAAATCCTGCAGAATGGAAGAAAGACAAAAGCAGAATTACCCAGAGGCCCAGCAGCCTCCATCTCTCAGGGTTTCTTTACCGACTACGCTGGGCTGTGATGGAACAGCAGCACGGACAGTTGTCACTCTTGTCCTGGGTATTGGCCTGATGCATCAAACACCTTCCAGTTTGAAACCTCAGCAGTGTTAAAGGCAAATAACGCTAATGTTAAATCACACAACTGCGAGTCCTGCTAATAACACACCTGCATCCACAGGAGAAGGGAAAGGAAAAGAACCTGTCAATGAAGCATGACTTCCTGAGTTCCAGTGGGTTTTGCCTCTTGGTTTGTTGTTGGGTGTGTTTTGGCCTTTTCTAATGCAGATTGAAGTATCTGAGTCTAAATTCGTCCTGTTTTGTGAACACATTTAAAATATCCCTATCTGTCCCGGATCTAAACTTTATACAAAAAAAGAAATAAGCAGTGCCAAATGAGTAAAGTCTACCACTGGGGTGAAAATATCCCTTAGAGAAGGATTCTAATTTTAGAAATAAGTAGCTTAAGAAAAAGTATATTTAGTTTTCTTCAAGATCATCAAAGCATACATTATTGTTTAATGAAAAAATGACAACTACTTTGTGTTCGCCACAGTTTACCAAATAAGGATGCTCTTTGGATGGTGCTGGAAATGAAAGTATTAATAATCAGAGCTGAATGAATCACTGTTTTACCATATTTAATTCTTGCTATAGGAAACAGGCTCTTGATTTGCATTTTGGGACTGGCTCATCAGCACTTGTCCCACCCATCAATTATCAGCTTACAATATTTTACAGATGCTGACACTATGTGTTGGAAGACAGCAACAGTTCAGGAAGGATCACTGAGGGAAGGAACAGTATCCTTCATGTTCCTTAGCACAGAAGTTCACTGTCTGCTTCATCTCCCTTCACCAGTGTATATAACTGAGGCCAAGAAGATTTAGTACTTCAGAGTATTTTAGTCAGCCAAAGAAACATTAGAAAAGTTAGAGAGAAAACGAAATCAAGAGCCATATAACTTATGCTTGGACCATGTTCAGTGGAAAGAAGGACATGAGCCCATCACATGGAAAAGCTAGATTAATGTTTATGCATTTTCAGTGGTTTTCCCCTCCATATGTAGGCAGTATAAAGATTAGCCACATAAGACTTGATTTTTGTACCTCAAAGCCTCTAAACAGACTAGCAGTACAAAATGTTGACTGTGGAGCCCTTGTGATGGCTGGGCTCTGAGTCTCCTACAAACCTTGAGACTTACTGAAAATTTTTTTTCATTGAGCTACATCAAATGCTGTTTTAGCATAATTTTCTAGTTCTCCTGACTCCTTTTCTTCTAAACTGCAAATTCACCATTCAAAAACAGTGTAAATAGGATATATATAGTAAAACTGCTAAGAAGAGACTGGAAAAACAGTAATTGCCTTTTCAATGGCATGAAAAGAAGATATAAATGTGCAAAAGTGGAAGACTTACAATTATGTCTTCCAAGCTATATGCTACTCAGTGTATTAGACACCAAATGTGAAACCCTGACCTTATTAATTCTAGTTTTCCGGGACACAAAATTATGTACCAACTAAAAAGACTTCCAAATTTACCAAATCTTCATAATGTCTGTTTTCACTTACATTTGAGTATACCATTACCAAGATGATCAGTGCTAACTACCACTGGTTAACTTTGAAATTTGCCTCATGGTCAAATCATCAACATGTTTTGAACATGCTAAACAGCACAATACAGCTGGCTTTCTAGTAAAATTTTTTACCTACTCCCTGCTCCTCCCTTCCCCCACTCCCAAATTATAATCACCTTTCTGAAATCAATATAAAAAGTTAGCAATGTTCCTGCAAAAGATTTTTAATGGTTACCATGTAATTTTTTTTTATTACATCTTATCTTGCATGCTTTCAGAGAATAGCATCACGTGCTTAAAAAGAGACTTTAGGAGAAAGTGGGACACACGGGTTTAGCCTAACTTTCCTGTGATTGAGGGGTATTTTGCTAATCAAGAACACATTCATTCACAAGTAATATCTTGTTATAGACTTCCCAAAAAGAAACTTGTTACACATGGTTAATTTTTCAGCTAATAAGAGCCTATTCTGCTTTCTTCAGTAATTCCTAAAATCCGTGGGGCTTCTTTTTGATTACATCCTGGAGTTCAAAACAAACCAAACAAAGAAAGTACACAGAAGCAGTCCCTCAGATGGGGACTGCCTGCACTACAAGAGCAGACTCTGAGGCAGGTTGAAGTCTGCCAGCTCTCCTGAAGTTTATGGCCTCTCAAGGATGAATGGTGCACTTCAAGGAATAAGATTCAGAAATGCACCCAGCTCTGAGGAACTGAGCATCATAGCACTACAAAACAACAGACTGGAAGGATGAATAAGAATATTTGCTCTGGCTTTTATTAAGTCACAAAGGTTTAGTAAAACACTGCTGGGAGAGCAACTATATTTATCTTTTCCATTACAGCATTTGAGCCCTGTGCACCTAAGAATTCCTATTCTTCCTTGATATCTGCTTAAAGACAACACCAGTTGCTAGTGTTAGACAGCATTCATATGTGTAAAGAAATAAGAATTTTACCTTCCTTCACACACAAATCCTTTACTGCAATTTTTGTTTCTGTAATTTGTAATTGCAACTTGTGGTTGATTCACATACTCATAGTCTGCTACTTAAGTGTTTTCCATTGAATTTTTGTGCATCCTTCATATACAGCAGGTGAGAAAATTCGGTGCAAACCTATTCCAGGGAGACATCAACCCCTCTGGATTCCAGTGTTCCAACACCCAGCCAAACCTGGACAGGGCTGGGACCAGTCCTGGGGTGGCACATGCCAAAGGGTGGCTGCTCTGTCCTGGAGCACAGCTCTGCCTTGTTACTGCCTCAGATCACCAGCAGGCATTTAATTCCCTCAAGCACCAGGCTGCTTAAGATATATTCCCTCTGAATTTCATGTCTTGTTTGAAAAGATTATTCAAAATCAATGAGGAAGACAGGCCAGGAAAGCAAGTGTAGCCAAGTAATTTCTTAAGCACGGTTATCTTTGCACTGAAGAGAACACCAGGGAGTTACTAATCTTTACAAAACAAAAAGAATCCCTGAGACGTGCTGCTTTTCTTTGCAGCCCTTCAGCTGATATATGAACCTGAAGCCTGGTCAACACTTAAATCCAGACAGACTCCCTCTTGAATTCTCTGCACTGGCTCGCTGTTTTCCTGGCAAGTTGCAGTGGGTCTGTATTTAGCCCAGACAGCATCTTGCCTTAAATACATTTTTAATCCTGTTTTGCCACATAGTCAGCCTACATTATTTGAATCCTGAGCCTGGAGAAGCAACTCAATAGAATAATTACTGAGTCTTTTCTAAGCGATATGTCAGGCCAGGCTGTTACAGTAAAATCAGTGTTTTACATCAGCTCCCAATCTCTGCCCCTCCTTTCCCCCAACCTCCAAATCAAGCTAGTTTTTCAATAAAAAGAGGCCCACATTACATTTCACAGACAACCAAGGATTAGAAACCGGAATTTACAAGCCAGACCTGGTTTGATACAATAGATACTGACTAGGATGTGCAAACTTTGCTCAGTGTCCTCACCAACCTCTCCTGGTCATTAAAAACACCAGTTCCCAGGACGATCGCTGCCTTTCCTACTCTGCCATATTTCAGTGCATTTCCTGAAATTCTCCCTTCCAAGTCCATCTGGTCTCATTTCAGCAGGATACAGTATTTATTTACCTCAGAAAGGAAAATTCCTGCTCAAATTGACTGTTGCATTGCATGTCAACAGCATTTCCATTTGAATCCAAGGGGAAGAAATACATACAGAGACAATCTGATAGTTCCAGAAAGAGAGAGTCTTTAAATTCTTTAGAAAGAGAACTGCTGAAATAAATAATTTCCATTAAAATGCTCATTGCAAAGAGTTCCATCACAACACAGATTCAAGAAAAGTTTACCTTTAGGTCAACTAAGTGGCAAAATACTTTGCAAAGTTTTAAGTGATGACATGGAAAATGGACTGAAGAATGGATAATGCTGATGTGCAGTTTATTCAGCAATCTTATCCTATTAACTTTGAAATAATGGGTTTCTGCATAAACAGGACTTTACTGGTTCAGACAGTATTTCTTTGTGGATTGAAGTACCTACTACATGGCCTATAATTTGAGGTACTGCTCAAATGCACGCACAATCTCAAAAGAGCCTACAAATAACATTTTTCCCTTTTTTCTTTCTTTCAAAATGAGCCTACAGGTTTTTTTTGTCAGTTCTATTCTCAGTACTTAACCAGTTATTGCTTGAGTTCTTTGGCAATACCCATAAATAAGATGAAAAAGGGTGAAATTCAAGATTGCTGCCATATCTCTACTGCTGCTTTTAACAACTTCCTATGTTTCAGAACAGTGATGGTTAGAATAAACACACAGTGCAGCATTATTTTTACTGAACCCACTAACTATATTCTTTAAAGAAATTAGAAATCACATTTTCTTGTAACAACAATACTGTCTAGCATAAATGCTGTAATAATAAATAATAGCTTCTGGATTAATAAAAAATAGCTTTTCAATGATCATCATAAAAAAAGTTTAAAATCCATTGGAAAATGCAAGTAATTTTCAAAAGACCCTTTTGAAAAACAAGAGCTACTCTGGGCAGATCAGCATTGTATTTATTATTGTAACCATGGAAACATAAATTTCCATCTGCCTGCAAATGATGAGTATACTGTACTCAATAGGTGAATGAAATAGTTATAATTTCAACGAGTAGCCAGATATGCAATTTTTCTTCTCTATAAAACACAGAGGAGAGCTCCTGGATGTGATTTAAAGTTTCATAAAATGTTTGGAATGAAAGCACACATCCTGGGAAATTTGCCTGGCTGCAACGCTTTGTGACAAACCAGAAACTCGGACTGCCTTTATGAGGGTTCACACCAAATTTTGAGAAGCTGGGAAGAGAAAGGAGGGGGGGAAAAGCAAAAGAAAAGCAGGAAAAAAGGAAAAAGAAAAAAAAAAGATTGGGGGAAAGAATAACTTTTTGCCATCACAAGGTACATTCAGTCAATCTGATCTGCTTGATTGAGTCCTGCTTCAAGTTTAGGGCTCATGCAGTGTGTGACTACAGCAGACGTGTCTGCTCCAAACTCTTTGAACTTTCCACATGCTGAGAGCCAGATCGGAGTTTGGGATTTGAACTCCACAGCTCTATCTGTCTGCAATGGGCTGCAATGAAACAGTTAAACTCAGCACCACAGAAGCACATTTGATTGTGGAATTCAGGCCCGTTTCTGGTTCAAAATTGCAGTCAGAATTTCAGCTATGCACTTTTTATTGCTCCTTCGTGGCCACACTTTGAAATATGTGGCATCTTCCAGACATTCAAAAAGGTGTTGATTTTGTCTATCTGACAAAGACAGACTGTGTTCATCTGACTCTTTTGTCCTAAGGGAGCCAACAGCTAAAAGATAAGGAAGCTGACAGAACTAAAGAAAAAGGAGAAAAAAAGGGTTTATGACAGTTACTAAATTCTATATAAGTCTAAATGTTTCTTTGACAGAGATTCCTGGCAACCTTTGGGATTTTGCAAATAAACTTATTATAATACAGGTGCAATATGGGAAAAAGAGAGAAATTCAGAAAGAAGCCCAGATCTGTTGTATAACAATCCTTCTGACTCTGTATACATCATCTTTGATACCATGAAACAGTGATACAAGAAGGAGGCTTTTCTTGGAGAGGATTTTTTCTTTGAATGCTTGGAAAGGTTTAGCTATCCAAGTGATCAACAGCCTAAGCTTTAAAATACAGTATTTTTACTTCAGGAGGAAATCAAAGCTGCCAGCAATGACTCTGAAATGGCCAGAAGATGAAAATATTGGGAATATTTGAAGAACGTATTCATCAATAACTGTTTTCTTTTTCATAATATCCCCAATTAGACTTTAAAAACTACTTTAAATATACTGTGAGATGTTATGCACTGTTGTCTTACAGAGTATTTTTAGTTAAGGAAAATACATTCAATGTCAACAAAGATGAAATTAAAAAATAATTGAAAAGTTACAATGCAAAAGGGATACCTTTGTTACATGTAAAGTCTCTTTCCAAGTGTTTTTCATTCAAATAGCCTGAGAGTGAAATCTTAAGATGATAGCAGGTAGTCCCACATAAAAGTCACAAGTATAGACTTGCAAACTGGAATTGGTTCTGCTTTTCTTATCAAAGGAGTTATTAATGTAGATAGGAAGTGACAAATATTTTTGGTAAAAATTTCCAACACTGAAAGAAAATGGATTGTTGTTTAGAAACTTAGGAGAGCCTGCACAGCCAGAATCTATGGAAAAAAAACATACTAATTGGATTTTGGGATAGTTTGTGGGAACTGAAGAGCCATTTGAATATACACATGCATTAAAAATGTAAGGGTTCTTAATCTAATTTTTTAATTTAAGGGTTGTTTGAAAAATCTGCTTTCTTTTACTGTGGTTTTAGTCCCTGTATATATACAGATCTTGGGAACCTAAAAATAGTGGGAGGGAAAGGAATTTTTAAAAAAAAGGGCACAGGAGTGCTGAAATACACACCCAGATTTAAAGTTAGAGCTGGACTTAAATTTAGAGGGTCCCCTCTGGGCAGGTAACTGTAAGAGTCATCTACATCATAACAAGCTGGAAAGCACATTAAGATCCTGCTGGGTTTGGCCATACACATTAGGTTATTAGGTTAAAAAACATTTGCCTTAAATAATTGTCAAAATTTTCACAGAACATCTTTGCAGAATTTGTTGAGCATCTATTTGTATATTCTCTGTGAATGCAAATGGTACTCATGTGTTAATGCACAGTTTAATGTAGAAAGATGCATTTGGGGAGCAGCAGCAGATTTTGTGGGCATATTTAAGAACGTTAATTTGAAAATGTGTGCTATAAACTTTGATAATTTTGGAATAGACCCTAAAGAACTCTCAAGTGGCAAACACACAACACCTACTCAAAAGAGAAAGAAAAATAAAGAGCACATCAACTCCATTATAGGCAAGCAAGCAGAGCAGAACAGGAAAATTACTGGGAGCAATTTTACAAGACTGAATACCAGAGTGCCTTGGAAGCCACCACCAACCTTCCAGACATGACTGATTTATTGTCTGTGGAAGGACATGCTTAACTAACATAGAGGGAGGTTTTCTTCCCAGTGGAAACTGCTACTGTAAACATGGACCCAATGCACTATACATTCTGATTTCAAGAAGCATCTGATACTCAGTTTCAGATCAGAGATTGCTGGCTTTGGCACTGAGACATCAGGAAAGGTAAAAAGCTACCTTCTAGGTAGGGAGCTGTATTTAGCAGCATCTTTATTGATGGTAATGCAAAGAAAGAGGAACTAAGAATGGCTCCCCTCTCTTTGGAATAAATACTAATGATTCAGGCAAAGAATGACACTGTGAGCTGTGAACTATGAGCCAATGACAATTTTAACATTACAAAGAAAACCCTATGTGCCACAGAATAATCTCTCCATGTTATACCAGGAGAGCAAACATAGGAGACTCAATGTTTTATACACTCCCTTCTCTGAAAAATACTCATGCATTTTAAAAGATGAACAAGTACAAAACTTGTTGAGTTGTAGAGATTGAAACAGACAGTCCAAGCAAATAACAAAGGTAGAATTAAAATACATAGAGGCTTTTCTGAGAAGTCCTATGTATTCTTCTTAGAATCAATATACCATCACCATTTCCCTCTAACTGCAAAGTAGAGACTAAATTCAGGTTCATTTGTCACATCAGCAATTTAGACTTGGTAGAACTTTCAAACTGAAGCCAAGACGGCCAAACCTTTCACCACTTCTTTTTAAGTATATGACTGCTAAGTATAAGTAAAAATCTCTTTCTTCAAAGTAACTAGAGAGAGAAAATCCCTTCTCAGACTGTGAAAGAAAGGATAATACAAAGGCAAAGGCTTTTGTCTTGACTGCTCTGATTATGTGTTCTAATAATTTTTTACATTTTATAAAACACAGCAGTTGTGTCTTAAATATTTATTACTAGTAAAATGAATTACTTAATTTTATAGTAGATAATCTGGCTAAAAATAGTACTTGCCCTAAACCCAAAATATATTTATAAATCACTAGTATGAAATATCTCTCAGCTGTTTTACAACTGGTAGGAATTCTCCCAGAGATTCTTGCTCTTAGAGTAACTGTTTACTGTGCATAGCTAGATTATTGTTTTAGTAAGCTGTTTTCTCCTTTTTGCTCCTTCAGGTGTTACAGGCTGTTCTTCATCTTTCAGGGATTCTGAACTAAGACAGTATTTTACCTCAGAGATTTTTATTTTTAATTTTGTTAACATTACAATAATTTATCTTCTGCTTCTTTCTTTCAAAGAATCAGACTTTCTGTCTCCTAAAACCAATTGAAGAAGGGAAAGCACAAGGTCTTACACTGCAATAGAGAAGAGTTTATTAGAGGTGATGGGTGCTCTCTCATGCCTCTGGAAGTCTCTCATTTTTGCATTCTAATGTAAAGATAAAATCTTCTCTCAAATCCAAACCTCAGACACAGAGACTCTAAGCAGACTGCAAAGAAAGAGAAACAACGTTTGCTTGGGTTTTCTGTGACTTGAGGTCAGGAGAACTGGCAGAGCCTGTGCTGACTGTTGGTATTTCTCTGCAGGGCTTGGCTCTCTGATAAAGGTGATAGGTAGGTGGTCACCTCTCCTTTCAGCCTTCCCAAGATCCATTGCCTTTCTCTTTACCTCACCAACTGGCAGAGAAATTAGAAGTTTTGGTGATCCTGAATGAAGGGGGGTGTGGGCAATCTCTATTCAGCCTGCACAATAATAAATATGTATAGGCTACCGTACCTTCCCAGGACAATAAAGCACTGCAAAACCCCCAAAATATTACCTTGCTGTCAAAATCAATGGCTAACTTGTTTCTGATTTCCCAGCTAGCATATTTTCTGGTTGAGTCTTTGTATTGTTCACTATTGTAAGATGTCTGTGTGTCCTCCTAACAGCTCTGTGAAATGCTTGGAAGAAGCATTTGCTGTTGGTCATGATTACTGAAGGGGCTTTTGCTAAAAGTAGAGGCAGCAGCCACTGGAGGCCCCCAGCACCTGGGGAAGGACTCTGTACTCTGACAAGGCGCTGGAGCTGCAGGGTAAGACTACAGTCTTTCAAAAGACAAAAACACACATCCAAGCAGCTACTCCAATGCATGCATGAAATGGCATAAGCTCTGTATCTGCCATGTCTCTCTCCCCTGCCCCTTGATGGTAGCAAAAAGTCAAATGGCCTCTTCATGGAGGCCAGAAAGCTGAATGTTTATTTGGACCTGAAGGGCAGAATCAATAGGATCCATTTAGTGGCTGAAGAATTTCAACTCTTGACTGTTCTAGTTTATGTGGAGTAGCTCCTAAGCACTGACTAGCTTTATTTAACATGGTGGTAACACCGATTAGAGGCTACAGGGAAAGGCGTCAGGGAGGTATTTCTAGATAAACCCAAATATCCTGACAGCCAGTGTGTTCCTCTGAATTGCTAGAGAAGAAATAGGACAAGCCTGAGCAAAGCTGAGTTTGTACCAACTATATCAAAGTTTTTAAAAACCCACTAAGAATAAATTGCCATGACGAGATCACTGAGATGGATTTCTGTGGCATTGTGCCCAAAAGCAAACTGCGGGAAGAATGGAAGCAACTGATGTCATACCCCCCTCCTAAGAGGAAAGGGACAGTCAAGGGTGCTCTGTAGCAGCTCCTGATCTCTACCAAGTTCCTGGCTGAGGAACAAGAGTCAGGAAATATGAGGATCTACTGTTGGTTTTACTTATCCCATCAGGTATATTGCAGTGAGTCATTACCAGAGTAAAGCTACAATTCAAGATTTGCTTTGGGTCACATATTTAGGAGAGAGTGCCAGATATCTCATGATAAAGAGAAAGTGGAAGGGCTTAAAAAGTCAATTGGATTTTTGCAGATACACAAGTAATTAAGAAGGCCAGAAAATATGAGAAATGTAGCTTCTAGAGGGAGGGAAACTCCAAAATATAAATGCCAAAAGCAGGCCTCCCTCATGCATTCTGGTAGGCTCAAATCAAGAGATTTACCTGCCATGATCTCATGCTGAAACACTGATGTCCCCAGTGGATAACCGCTCACAACTTCATTAGTCTGACATGCCAGCTCACCTTGAAAGTTCATATGTATGAAAAAGAATCACCACAGAAAGAGAACTGGAGAGATCTAACACCAGGCAGCAAATCAAACTTGGTACATGAGCACAAAATCAGAAAACTGTTTCTGGTATCTTCTATCCTGTGAATGGCACTAATCATCTTCTATTCCAGTTGTGAGATATTGATGCTAGACAGAGATGCCATTGAGGCTGACATCTGTACTGTTCTGTTTTATCAGTGTAGAGTCAAAGAAAAAATAATTACCAAAAAGCCTACGGTCCAATCTCCCAAAAATCTAGTCATTTTTATGCATACCAACGTTCTGGTACAATTAATCCAGCAACTTGACTGAGTGCCCCAGCAAGAGGTAAGATACCTTTTAGAAAAATACCACAGTGATGTAGATAGTATATATATGGTATTATATAGAGACCTAGCCTAGACAGCAGTAGGTAGCAGGAGGCCAACAAGCAGAGAGAAGCAACAGCTCCTGTATTGTCCTTCAAGAATATTGAAAGAAAAGACTCAGACCTTTCAGAAAAGACCAGTACAGTATCAAGTTGTGACAGAGAAGCCTGAGGGCCCATATTAGGCCTCCTGCAAGAGGTGCATTTGCCATGCAAGGGCAGTATGTGGACTAACTATTCTGCTCATGTTTCTGAGAGAATCACACCCAGAATTTCGAAGGCATGACAAAGCAGGAAGGCAGAAGTTGAAGATGTTCAGCTAAAAGAGCTAAACATTTGTACTGTGGGGACTCCTTCCCTTTAGATAAGGTCTGAGTACAATCTCTCATGCATACATTATCTGTACAACATCTCATATTCCATTGTAACTGCCCAGACTGACATGCACCTAGTTCCTCCTTCTGTGACCACTGCTTGTCACCAACAGGGGGATAATTCCTATCTCTTTAGGGATAGATCCCGCTGCAAAACTCCAAAGTGATGAGTTAATGCATCCCCTTCCTGACATACAGGAAAGAAGGAATAAACTAATAATTACTTGGAGTTAGAAATGACTAAAAGTAGTCCCCACAATAACCTCCTCTTACTACATTTCGAAGCATTGAACTTCACTTGTCTGTTGGCCAGCTACATCATCAATAATTATAATGTGCCTTGAAGAGAAAAATGAAAGAGCATGACCTCATGCTATTTCAGAAACAAGATGTGTTTTTTTGCATGTGTTTCCTAATGAAAACCTCTAGTATTACTCCCACGCTGTAAACAATACATTTGTCCAATAATTTCTGTATCAGTGTGAATAGCAACAATTTTACATAATTAAAGTAGGGAGTGATATTTCTCAGGCTCTTGCATTCCAGGAAAACATTCCTTTTACTAGCTCAAATTTTTAATCAGAGGCAGGGAAAACACAGGTGATTAACATGTAAGACACAGAAGGATATGGGATCAACTCCCCTGTAGTTGCTGAGTGGTGCTGCTCCCCCGGAATTCCTGAGTTAGGCACTCAAGAGGCATCTACTGCACTTTGCTCCTTCTGTTTGGTTCTGTTATATAGACAAGAGTTACCACACTATGAGAAATAGGGTCCATTCCCAGCTACCTCTTCAGGCCAAGGATATTCAGGGACAGTGTAATTGCTTTGCATACAGTACCTTGGAACTGTGCTCTAACCAATCACTGATTGTTGGAAATGCTGGGGAGTTTAAGGACTGTAACTGCCCATCCATCTCATTTAGGTGCAGCTCAAAACTTACTTGTTTTGTTGTGGAATGTTCCATATAAAAACCAGATTAATTTCTTAAGCATGGATGGAATTTTTAGCATAAAAGATGATTATCTAGATTACTCTGCTACTCTGCCTGCATGGTGTTATGATTTAATAAAAAAACCCCAGAACTATGGCTTTCTTCTTTTTAGGAATGTTAAATTAATTATGAAAAAAGAGTTAAGAGTGCAGTAGTGATGCTTATTTGAACCAAGAAACTGAAAATTCTGTGGACAGAAAGACACGATTGTATTTCCCAAAAAAATACCTTCTGATACGATGAAAGCTGCCGCTGATTTTCAGTAAGAAAAAAAAAATAGCAGACAGGGTAGCTCACAGTTTATCAGGGATGCTTTTTACCTAGCTGAAGTTACAGAAATATTTTTTCCCCCAATTTACACCATATCCTGAAATTTGAACAGGAGAATTTTGTTTGTAGGAAATGATTACTAATGAATAAAATATTGTGGGGTTTTTTTTGACTGGACACATCCAAGCATTAAAATTTGTATGAATAACTTTTCTAGATGTGTTTGTGGCTTTTTAACATCCTTCTTGTTAAATAAGGCTATGGAGGCATTAAAAATTAATTTAAAGAAAGAAAAACTCATTTTCAAAAGGTTTCCTTTGAGCATTCTCTGTTTTATGGTATGAGGGTACTACTAAGTCTGTTGAACAGTGAGGTCCAATTAATTTCTGTTTCAGTCTTTTGAATTTTCTCAAACTAAAATTTACCATCAATAACTTAAATCTATTATCCTACTAGTGCTTCATTAATCCAACATGAATGCAATTTTAAGTCTATGCTTACTCCTTATTGGCCCAAGGAAGGCATTTACCAGGGTTTAGGAACAAGAAGAAAAGGTGTATTACTAAGAAGATTTATTACCAACTTTTCTCAAAAACAATTTCTAGGAACATTTATTTTTGAGGGTAACTCTGTCTGTGAAATTTAAAATATGTTTCTTAGACTGAAACAACAAGTCTACTCATTGTCTAAGTGGACCTGCCCACTCTTTTCAGTAATCCATAGCTTCAAATCCAGTCCATTACAAATGCCCTCGCATTAAGCCACAGTACAGTATTATTATTTCAATGGTCTAAACCAATTTGAAGGATTTTTTTTTCTTTCTGTTAACTAAAGAAATCTAAATTGACCATATTTCATGAACGTTTCCTGAATGATTTTTCTTTTCTTCATGTCAAATGTCCTAGGATTATATCAGAATGCCCTAAAATCAATGAGAAGGCAGACTGAACACTGTTCATCTAGAAGAGCAGGCAGAGTGTTGAAAGGATGATGATTATTTCATCTTCCAATATCTGAATTCAACACATAAACTGGGAATTGCATAAACTCAGAATTTCACTGTAATTCTAGAGTTAACTGACACTGAGCATTAAGAATTTAAACACAGTACACAAACACAGTACATTTGTACCTATTCAGCAGAGATCTTAGTGGCTGCTTTTACCTCCCTTCCTAGACACTCACCAGGAATTTGAGAAGTACTTTACTTGTCCACGGTGGGTTATCTCTGTATGCTTTCTCTTTCCTCCCTTTTCCGTGGAATTCCTCAGCATGAAAGAGAAGAGACCTCTTGCTCCCCCAGTGCTTGTGACTTTGGGTTTGAAAACTAAGTTAACTAGAGAAGAATGTCTCTTTGAGGCAGATGTATGATATCCTCTGTTCTGTGTTCTGAATTCCTTAGGATTTAAGTCTGATGCAGCAGTTTACATCAGTGGTGAACTACCCGGATTCCCTTGATTACCTTGGCTCAGTCTTGACTTCTGAGTTTCTCAGGGGCTAAGATAAGACTCCCAAAGCATTTACTAGAGCCTCTTTTCAAACAATTGCCCAACTCCTTCCTCCTGCCCTCATGGGACCACCTCCATCTCAGTTGCTGTATCCCTGTTCCAGACCACTATACCCGCTCTGATTTCATGACCAGCAGGCAATAAAAAAATGGATACAGCTGACAGAGCTTTTCTCTTTTGCTTCCCCCATCTCATGAGGACATTTCACGAAGAATATTCACTGCCAAAGACACAACCACACTAAGCCTTGTACTGGGAAATGAACAGCAAGTGCTGCTACAGATGGCCTTGGAGTGGTTAGCTCCTTAGGCATCGCTGGTGCACGTGCTGACAAGTGTTATGATTCATTTTGAGTGCCTGGTTAAGGCAGGTCACTTATTGACAGGGGACAGAAAAAGCAATCTCTTAACATTCTACCACAAGGAAACAGCAAAGAATTAAACAAGAAAGGCAACCACATTTCTCTACCAAAAATTCTTGAGCAAACACATGCACATGATCCCTTGCAGAAGGTCAGGGAAGGCTACTGGAATGATATATTTCCCAAGTGGATGGTTCATTTAAAAGATTCAGTCTAATTTCTGTTAGCTTACATAAGCAATATATTTTTTTAAAGTGCCTGAGGATTTAGGTATTCCTCAGTTTCAGAGCTCTCATTTTAGTGAGCTTTTAAAGAAACTAAAATTTTTTAGAAGAACCATTTTTTCAGCACTGTCTGTAAAAAAATAGGTCACTGTCTCTCTGTCAGTCTGGAAGCAAGAAAACAGAGCTTGGAACTCCCTACACCAGGCAGTTCTGCAAATGGTGTCATTTGAAGCAGTGGTTCCCAGTGATCAAGGTGTGATCACATTGCAGACCTTTGGATATGTTACAGGAGAGCTGTGGAGCTCCCAGCCCTCACAGCCAGAGCCGTGGTTTCACAGACTTGGGGCTGAAAGGACGGGAGCTACGGACTGGGTCAAAGCTATGGTGCAGGGGTGGGGGAGGTCTGACCCTAACTGGGACATGTGTAGAACAACTTGTCTTCTCTGGAAAGTTACAAATCACTGACTGAGGGGCTCACACCTTCTCTCCTTCAAGCTGCTGAAAATTTTGCCATTCACAAGAGGAGCTAGATCTGTAGTTCAGTCAGTTAACTTTGAATGTGTAGTATCATTTCTTTCCCATCACAGCAAAAAGAATTAGCTCTGCTATTACATTTTATCATTTGACAGCACTCTGGTAAACAGTGCTCAAAAGTAAAAATAGGAACACTTTTAACCAGAATGCTGATTTACAGCTCCAGAGTGATAAGTAACCTAATGCAAATAAAAAATCAAATCCTACATATTGCCTTTTTTTTTTTTTTAAATTAATCTCCATAGCTGTAAGCGAGAGAAATTAATTATGCCTGGCCTTACATCATGCTCAATGTGTACTGATGCAAATGCACCCTATTTTAATTCCTCTGAATGTTAATAATAGAGTAAATGAGCACTAGATTATACTATACAAAAGCAATGGAAGTAATTAAACTTCATTTAATAAAATCATCAGGGATACAGAAGAATTAATGACTTATGCTCCTCCTTTGCAGGGAGTGGAAGATATGTTGGTACACAGGAGCTCAAGAACCACTGAGATGAGAGCAATGTAAATACATAAACAGGAATGCTAAGGTAAGAAGTGTATCATATATGAAAAATCTTAGAGTGAAAGCCCCAGGCTACAATAAATTATTTACTTTAAAGCACCAGGAAATAGTACCATCTCAGGCAAATGACAGCAGAAATATCTTCCATCCTCTCAGAGGCAAAGCATCAGCACTGAATTACATTGTAAGTGCAAAGCTGGTTAAATGTTGCACTGACAGCGTTAGAGGAAAAACATGCTTGAACTGTGAATGGTTGTTCACTTTGCACAGCCTTCTGTCCCTCTCTAAACTTATATTCACAAAGAGTATTGTGTTTGTACAACTTCTATCTGGAATTGCTGTTAGCTCTATGAACACTCTCACTTGGACACAAAACCATGTATTCATTTTTTTATGACCATGAACACCGGCTGATCACCATTTAGTCCTCATTTTCACCCGTCCCTAGTCATAATTTCTGTTAGAAAAAGTACAGTAACTGTCTCCTAGTCAGGAAGAGGGAAAACTACAATACAAATTAATAGACATGTACCACAACTGATAAGCTGTAGAAACTGCTTATCAGAAAGATAATTTAAAATCAAAAGAAGCTAGATTTGAAAGAAAATAAGATAAAAAAGTCCACATCAACAAGCACTATTTTGTCCTCATTGCAAATGGAATTGAATTCACTTCTTTGCCATAATAGCACCCCCAAAAATCTTTCTATGAATATTAAACCTCCAATGACTGCAAGAAAGCAGATTTAAGTAAGTATTCATTTTTGTTTAGATTGAGTAGTTTTATTATAATTATCTTGACTGCCTATGAAGGATTAATGACAACTGGTGGTAGCAATGATCATGTTTCTGTAGTTTTTCTGTAGAGAAAAATCTTTGTGTAAATATGAACCATTCATAGGACAAAAAAGCGTAACTGGACAGCAGACATTAGCAAAATGCCTCAGATATTTAAAGGTTTTACATAAGTCTGGTTACAAATTTTACAGTTATTTTTGATCATTTTTCAGAAAGTGTGCTCAAAGCCTAATTCATGCTGTGGCACTTAGCTGTGGTGGCATTTCACCAAGAGCTGCATTTCCAAATTTTTTGTAATTAAGGCAGCCACCAGTGACTTGTATGATAACAGGAATTTTTTATTTGAATTTCAGAGAAAATAGCTACTAATGTTCTGTACAACATCTTCTGTCTGTAGATCATTTTATGTTGTAATGCAGGGAATCCTTACGACATGAAAAAGACAGCGATGGACTTGGAAGGAAAGATGAAATGATATTTCTGTAGATGTTCAGGGATTATTTTTCCCTCCAGCTCCAAGGCTGGAGTTCCCAGGCAGACTCAGTCATGGGACCCTGCTCTCTTTTTGGACCCCGGGCCCCCAAACCAACCCATCAGGAACAGGTATGGGGCACACGTGACATAGGGACAGGGACAGACCTGTACCCTGCAGGGTCTCTTCCCCCAGGATTTCAGGGGAGGCACCTCCACAATTATATTAATTGATAAGATTTTCTTAAGTCTCTCCTCTATCTCCTGAGTATTTCTTTTTTTAAATGCACAAATTTTTTGATGTTTATCTCAGCTCAAGCTTCATCCACCTTTTCACATCGTGTATATTACACAGGCCAAACAAAGATTTACCAGCACAGCAGAAAGGATTTGTCCTGAGCTTAGCTATGTCCATATCCGGCAATTTCTAAAAAGAGTTGAAGTGACATAAACTGAGCATAAAATATCTGCTGCACAGTAAGTGATAGCTGTGGTATGTGATGAGGCTTTATGGGATTTTCTTGGGAAAAAAAAAGCTTTTATGAAAATTAAATGTTGGTATTACTGCTCATAAACTCATGCAGAAATATAAATACATTTGGCATAAATGTGACTGTTAAGAAAATGTATTGAGACTGTGACATAAATCAATGTTTGGTGTTATAAGCATCAACAATAAACAACAATAAATTTTCACTTCTGCCAAATGAGTCAGGGCTCTCTGCACCATGGGTATATTAGACACACTGCTTCTCATTAGGTAAAAAATAAAACTTGGAGGTCAGTGGCTGGAGTCTGACCCCAGCTTCACAGGCCAATGTTTGGGGCCATGCCTTCAGCTCCCAAGGAGTTACTTTTGGTTTGCATTACCGAGTCCGAGATCAATAGCTGTCCCCACAAGTACAGCAAACGGTGATTTTCCTTCACTTGACGTGCAAAGAAAAAGGGGTCATGGTAGGAACATTGTTCTCTTGAGGAAAGACAACAGCACAAAAAAAAAAAAGTAACAGCAGGGAAATGTTCAATCAATCCTGGAGCATTAAAGTGGCACATCAATTTGTGCAGCCCTAGTTGTCACTGTTTGGAAGCTAGCACTGGTGCCATTGTTTATCCAAAGAGATTTGACTTATTTTGTGAGCAACAAAAAACTCACACAGTACTAGGACCCCCTTTCTCCACTATGAGAAACCTTTATTATTATTTCTATGACAAAAGAGATCTATTTCAAGCTTAAGGCAGGCTGGATAAAAGCAAAGAGTTCAATCAATAGCAGGATCCCTTTCCCACTTATATTAAAGAATGATTGAAGAGGAGTTAAAGACAGGTTGGGAAAGACAATTTCAGCAGTACCACTGAACTGCTGAGACACAAAGCTTGGCTCTTTTACCTTCCTCTGACCAGGAATTAAATATCTTCTACTTTGTCAGATATGCAGTGCACAAAACAAGATTGTGGAGGCGTCCTCAGATTTACATCAGTGGGATTGTGATATGTATTATTATCAGGACAGTGTTTTTATAATGCTGTGCTTCTGTAATTCCCATTGAAGGGCATCTGTTTGAGGTATAGTAAATAGTACCTGTTTTGAGAAGCTCTTTACATTTCTTCTCTTGAAATATTGATGACTGTTTTAAGCTGGTATAATTGCACATCATATTTCATGAAAGTATTGCAAAACTGCTCATGCACAAAACTCCCTAAAGTGATACTCAAGGTAAAGACTGCAGAGGTTTTTAAGAACAGTAAGAAATTGCAGGAGTTGGTGTCACTGGTGTGACTCATTTCAGAATCTCCTTGCTGAAGTTTTCCTCCAACACACACATTGTTCTTCACTCTGCCCTGGTGGTGCAGCACATCCAGCCCATGAAGCGCCCACCACCATGGGTGGAGAAGTTTTCCAGTTCAGCCTAACAGAGAAACAAAGGGTGCAATGCTGGAACAAAGGAACACTTATTTACTCTGAACTGTGTAATTCTGTGTTTCTCTAGGTTTAACACTAACATCCATTCTTCTAGCTAATTTCTAACTTGTGATGCTACATGTACCACTGTATTTCAGACATATTGAAATGGTGGGTGGTTTTACAGACCATATGTGCTGTAATCTCTAGACACATCGCAGCATGTTAAAGATGGAGAATCAGATGCAGTCCTCAGATTGAATTTTTGGTTCCCTTGTTTTGTGGGTTTTTAACAGATTCGCCATAAAGTTAATTGAATTCTGCTTTCATTCAGCCTTAAGCAGATGTGTAAGTAAGAACTTTTCAGGGAATTTGTTGTGACTTGAAGTGAAAGGTGAGATAGCCAGCAAAGAATTGATCACAATTCAGTGAGAATCAGGACTAAGCAAGAGACTAGTTCTTAATTCACTTTGAAAGTTCTAAAGTCACCCCCCTCTTCCATGTTATGCAACATCAGAGTAGAGGATGCTTAGCAGATGCAATTAATTTCTAGTTTTGTGCACTCTGGCATGCATGATTGGCTCATGAAATAATGACTGTTTTACACTATGATGTAGAAAGAAATGAGTATTAGTGTGAAGCTTTAGCCAATTTTAGAAGCAGTCTGTAGCCAAATCTTTCTTGGATTTTTTGGTGAGAATCTCAGCTTGATTTTAAAGCATTAACAACATTAAGAACTTCACATATGTTTTAGAGAACCAGCTGAAGTGTGCAAGGTTCTCTGCATGGACCCAACTCACTTTATTTCATATTTGGCTGTATATAGTTACAGAGGATGATCTACCTCATATTTTGATTTTTACAATGCTTTGTAAAAAAATAAAATAGACAAATAGTCAAATAATTTTAAATACTTTTTAGTTATCGCCACAGATCTAAACATGGTGTCTCTGAAGATTTAAAAAGAGCCATGCAGAAACCCTCTGATAGAAATAGAAGCTCATCTGATAACAGTTTTGCAAGACTGTTTCCTGTCACCATTTCATTATATTAAGCATGTCAATGCCATACAGATATAGCTCCAGTCTCTGCCCTAGACTAACGCTAATGGTGTATTTTTGCCTTGTCTTATTGGTCGATTTTGATAGTTTTTACTCAATCTACGTAGTTCTTTTCTTCCTTTCCAAAGAACTGTTTCCAGAAGGCCACTTCCAGTGTGTTTAAACAAGGCTTAGAAGAACACATTTACCTCTTAATTTAACTAAGCAGCATAAATATTAAAAGGAAGTGAATTTTGGATGAAGAAAGACAAAACCAGAAAGCTTCCAGGATATGATCACAAAAATTATAACCTGGGCAGATTGTAGAAACCAGATGATTCTGATCTAAATGAGTATTTGGAAGTGCAGTCACTACCTCTTTGTACTAGACTATAACCACTGAAAGTCTGAAAAAAAAGCTAAAAAATTTCAATTAATACAAACTCTGTAGGAAAAATTTACAAGCATAGGTTTGATATGTGCACATTGAATATTGCTCATTTAATGTTTTATATTCAATGGCAACATGATAGTGTTAAAATTTATGCCTCAGCTGGGTTGGGGTGACTCCCCAAAATCTTCACTCATATCTGTCTCACAATAAAATTATATATCACACAATTTCTTTTTACGCTAGAAGCCTGTCAGATTAATGATACTATTTATAGTGCCTTTAAATGATTACCAGTGCAGTCTTTTGAACAAGGAAATAACATCACATGGATGTAACAAATCTGCAGGTCCTGACTTAGAGAAGATTACTAAAATGTATGTTTGAACAAGACTGACAGTGAGCACACAATTTGCTGTAGAAAGTATTTGGCTTTAGTTTCAAGACCTTTCATACTCCACAACCCAAAGTATCTACAGAGTAAGGCAGAAGATATTATCTGTAGGCTGCTGAGACATGACCCGCTAGCATATTATGCATCAAGTGTAGTTTATTAAACACGGCCTCTGGTAAGAGCTCTGGTGCAGAGTTTGTGTATGTATTACAAAAACCCAACCCAAGCAACCAGAACCCCAAGCCACCCAACAACTTTATGATCAATACCTTTCATTTCATTAATTGCCCTGGGTGCATATAAACACAGTAAAAAAAAAATTGAACAGAGTATAGCACACCTACTCAATGATACATGGCCACCACTGTAACACCATCAGTGGTGTTCCTACAGGTGTGCTAGGAGGAGTCTAATGGGATCCTTTAATTAAGATATCAGTGTTGCCATCTGAGCTGGTGTTGCACACCGAACCAGACCACGTACTTCCTGCTAGGTGACAACCATGTGCAGCTATTCCTAGACAGAGATTTGATGCTGCTGTGCCAGTCTCCAAAAAGTGCTACTAAAGAAAACTCTTCAGTTGTAGCTTACCAGTAAAGACCAATGTTTCTTTCTAGCCTAAGTATTTGTAAGGCATCTACCAGCTCGGTGTGCAAGCAGTGCTTAGCTGTCTGTGAGCCAGTGAGACATTTGTGGACCAGTGGTATTTACAGAAGCTACAGGAGTACTTTTGCTGAATGCATACATTTGGGCAAGAAACGTCACGGATATTCTGTATAGGAGATAATTTTCCTGATCATGCAAGAACACTTAGAAGAAAATGCACATTTATATCCAGTGAAATTAACTGGCAGAGCTCCCTTCCCCATGCTGCACCCCAAGAGATGTGGGAAGCCATACAACCAGAGAGGAGCATCCCTGTCCCCAGCTGTACAACCATCCATCTTTGGAAGTTACAGGTTGCCTGCCAGCTTTAAACTGGCTCAAGTTACCTAAACTTCATCTGATATTGTTATAATCAGAAGATTCTCTCCTCTCTTCACCCTCATCTGCCCTAAACAGGTCCCCCTCATATTGTTATTATAACAATATAAACTATAAAGTATAGCTGGTTAAGGCAACGGTCTTGATTTAAAATGTTATGTCATTTTAATATATGACAACTTCAGGGTAGAAATAGTTCTTCCTTTTTTTCCCCTTTCATTAGATAAACTCTTAAACTAGATGCTAGGTCTTAAATTAGTACTTTTTTTTTTTTTTTTTTTTTTTTAAAGAGATGTAAGTATAGCTACTTTTTGAAACAAGAAGAGTTAAATCAACAAAACCCCATATGGTTACTTTTATTTTAAGCCAAATACTTTAGGAATTGTTTTTGGCTAAGGTAAAATATGCTACCCTTACAGTACAATCTAGGGGATTTTCATCTGTTGAAACAATTCTGCAGAAAAACGTAAAATGCAGATGATGAAGCAACAGACGAGTCCTTAGCGCAGTTATTTTCATGACTCCCAATGTTGGTTCAGGTGGTTTCTCACAGTGTAACTTGTCCCAAAGTACATAAGGATGTATGTAGAAGCTTTTATCCTGGTGATGTAAAATCAAAGGAAAGAAGCCAGCTAAAGAAGATTCACAAGGCAAGAAAAGAATTTCAGGAAAAAACTTGGGCTAAAGATTGTGTGGTTGTCCCCAGTTTGTTTAAATATCTGTCTCTCATGCGGGAATTTGGGAAAAAGGAAGTTTCACTTAAAGCATGAAAGGAAATAACATTAATTGTAAACTCTACCCATTGCAAAGTAGGCATACTCATTACACTCATGATTATTAACTTTATAAGTGCCAGCAGCACATTGAGAAAAGGTGTAGAGAAAGATCATTCCCTACAGAGCTGTGTCTCACGGCTCAGCTGGGAGCATCTGAACCCCAGAGATCCGATACTTTGACAGAAACAGCCATGGGTGGGTTTGAGGACTTGCCCTTGCCAACTGGTGCTGGAACTCAGAAATAACACATCAAAAATATGGATTGAAAAACTGGAGAAAAAGGAGAAATAGCAAGGAAAATCCAACCAATACCCTATATGTCTTGCCCATACATACAGCACATACAGCATGGTAATTGTATTAAATGCTGTAAATGAGAAAAAGTACATATAAATATTTATATGTGTTTATGGAGAGAGATATATTTAGTCTAAGTTGAAGATAAAACATTTTATCAGTGCTCAGAAGCCCACCATCAGGAAAGCACTACAGCTTTTAAGTTTAAATATGTGTTCTAATGATCAATATTTAGCAGAGCTTACTGCAACACACGGGAGTCCCACTGGTGTTAACACAGACTTTGGTGCTTCTGATCTAAGCACGTGTTAGGCTGACCTGGATGCACAAAAAGTTGAAGCTTGCAAACAGGCTTAGGGAACATAAGTTTTAGTGGTTTAGTACAAAAGAACACATAGAGATAGAACTAAATTTTTGTTCAGTTTAATATTCTTTACCATAAACCTAAATGCAAGTTGTGTCCATATTAACAACAACAAAAAAGGTAACATGAATTGAACATTTCCTCTAGACTTCTGTCCTTAGAGGCAGGTTCTTTGCTGGTGCAAATTTCCATAATTTAAATGAGTTACAACTGCTTACACCAGCTAGACTTGGTCCCATCTATCACCTCTATTATCTAGATAATGTGGAAAATAATCTGTTCAGAGCTTTCATTTTGAAAACAATGTCATGTTACAATTCTCAGCAGAGTCAAAAGGCTCCCCAAAGCCATGCATGAAAAATAAACTGTAACCTTTTAAGATTTCCAAGCTGTATGATAAATAATACTGAACTAATAATAACTCAGAGAGAAAGAGAAGCACTGTTTATCTTATTTTTCTGCTTTAGGGGAAAGAATCTAGGTAGCAGATTTTGTCATGATTTTATTGCTCATTTTTTGTTCTGCAGGTTTCTTTCTTTGTGCTCATAGATTGTAATGACTTTTGCAAGAGAAATAAATTGTATTTCCATGGGAGCTGGGGTGTTAGGCAAATTGCAAAAGATAATGACGAAATTTGGACTAAGCTCACAACATGCTCTAGGTCTTGATGATTTAAAAACATTCCTTTAGCAATAAAAATCAAGTCTTTAAGTGCAATCCTAGCAGCCTGCATGAAAACAAAAACATACACAGAATTATTCTGGTTTGATTTATAGTGCTTTTTCCTACCGGAAAACTTAGTGCAAGAAGCTTGCCAAGGTCAGTGCTTCTGCTTTCAGATTTCTTTATGAAAAAGGAGAAAGCAAGCTTCATTTTCAATTTTTTTAAAATGCTCTGGCACAATGCCAGCCACTAGGCATTCAAGAGGTGTTCTGTAATCCATTCAACTGTAACATAAAGTTTTGTAAAAGGTACGCTAGCATATTCTGCCCTGGCTGTGCTAATCAGTAATGTTCCATTAAATTGGCCACTGTCATATTAAAGAAAGATCTACATAGTTTGTGCCCTCTTGTAAAAATAATATTTGACAATAATTATAGTGATACCAAGGTGTAGGTGCTCCAGTTGGCAAGAAAAGCACAATATTTCTCTTTAATAGTGACTTGATCAAACATGTGTGGGTGCTTTGTTGAGGCTTGAAGAGGATTATAATAGCTGAAATGAGATAATTTGCTGACAAAGTTGTTTCTTCTTTAGGAGAAGACATCCTTCTGTGCATGTGTGTGTGTGTACATGAATATCCCCCCACACAACCACCTCCCAGAGAAAATAACCCTTAAGCAGCTGCGCACTAAGAATGCTGGTGGGGTGGAGCACTGTGCCAGAGGGAAGAGGGAAAGCAAGCCAGGCTTTGTCTGTTAGGGAAGAGACTTTAACAAACAAGGGCACAGCATTGAGGTTTCTGCCCTCAATGAACAAATTGTGATTGTGACATGGCAGACTTGGTTCAAGGATAAGTTTTGTTTAACACTGCAGGGTCACCTTCCCAGCTCTGGACAGTCATGTCTGCCACATGCTACAATTTGCCATACATTACTTATACCAGTACAATAAATAAAACAAGCCAGAGCACTGAAATGATCACCATTTAAGAGGACAGCAAACCCCTCTATCCTCACTGCCTGCAGAACACAGCAGTGAGCCAGAAGCAGCAGGAGCTCCCAAGCCAGGTGTCCTCCCAAGCATTCACATTATCCCCTCCTGTCCTGAACTCCCAGCTGCAGGGTCATACTATTCACTGGCCCAGACAGCTCTGTGGTGCAGCCCCACCAGGGCCTTGGGGACAATTCTTACCAACAGCTTAGCTCAGAAATCTTAATGGCATTCTTGACAGACCATTGAGTGTCAAGGCCCTTCTCCATCCTTAGCCTGCCTTGGCATGGAGGGCGAGGCCAAAGAAAAATGTCAAAATGAGAGATTGTTACTTCTGCTGGAATAAGGAGCACCCAGGAAATGGCCAGTGGTGGGGGCTGGAGTTGTGGTTTTGATGTTGTACAGAGGTGTGTATGTGGGTGCAAAATGAAAGAGGCCTCAGCTCTCAGAAATAAATCTTTTGAGATG
The DNA here is from genome assembly GCA_020086605.1 of Lanius collurio. Lineage (NCBI taxonomy): Eukaryota > Metazoa > Chordata > Aves > Passeriformes > Laniidae > Lanius > Lanius collurio. The sequence goes on from JACBWW010000010.1 coordinate 9,964,959, forward strand.
ACAAAGGAACACAGAATGGCTGGGGTTGGCAGGGACCCCAGGAGATCATTTAGTTCAACACTCCTGCTTGACCAGCCAGAACTGGTTGTTCAGTACACTGTTGTCAGGTTTTGAGTACCTCCACAGCTGGAGACTTCACAACCCCTCTGTCCAACTTACTCCAGTGTTTGAGCACCTCCACAGTTAAGTGCTCTTTTGTGTTCAGATGGAGTTTCACATGTGTCAGTTTGTCACCATTGCTTCTGTTCTGTCTCTGGGAACATGTCTCTGCAACCTGAGCCAGATGAATGATCTGCCAATTCACACTGTGAATTCTGGAGTCATGGAAGTCAGCACGGACACAGCAATCAGCCTAATGAAGAAACCTGTGCAGTTACAATCTGTCTGAGGGAAACTGTATTTTTTCCCTGATTTCTCTCTACTCCATTCCAGTATCCTGTCCAGTTTATCAGGAAAGCTTAGTGTGGACATCTGCAAAGATGACAACTTGAATACATTGAAATGCATGGAAGAAGTGAATGGAAGCTGTGAACAGAGTGGTTATTTGCTTGTGCAGCATGGTAAAGATGCTACCTGGGAAATCTGTGGAAGTGTCAGATTTTCTTCAGCTGTACATGAAAGGAGAATATAACCAATGCTTCAGATTTCTACTTGCTTAGCCAGTTCACAACCTAGAACTGAATTTGTACCATGATGATTTAAAGAATTTGGTGCTTTCTTTTTTGTGAGAAGAATAAAAATTACTATTCTGTTAATTTCCACATGTTTTAGCCTCTTCTTAAAACAATAACATAACTACAACTGACTGCCCAGTTTCAATGAAATTTGCATTCAATTGAAATGCAAACCAGTTGTTAGCAATCAGAAAAAAAAGACAGAGCCTGGACTAATATTTCCCATTGCACTTACTGATGGTACCTTACGAGGTTATGAAGAGATAATGCACAAACTCCGTGTGATTTCCCCTCCTTTTCCTCAGTGTCTTTCTTGTGTACCCTCGGTGGTATTCAGAGGACACCAGGCTACCCAAGTGCACACAAGCCCACAAGTGTTCACCCCACAGGAAAGCTGCCTCCCGCACACAGAGTGATACACCAAGTCATTGATTCAACACAGATGCAGGGCAGCTCCAGCATGGCCACCAGCTCGGCCCCAGTGCAGCTGCCCATGTCCCAGGCTGATGCAGCACACGCGGCTGCACAAGATCACAGCCTGAGGTAATACGGCCACAGGCATATTTTCTGTGATTGTCCTGTTCCTCACCTCCACTTCATGCTTAGAATGCTTTCATTTGAGACGGTGGCAAAGACTGGCAGATCCCAGAAATCACCTGTTGCAGTTTCCCAGAGAGGACAAGAAATCCCTTATGGGGTATAGCTCAATGCTCTCCCTCCTACCCCCCTCAGATCGGGAAGACTTCCCTGGATAACTCCCAGCAACCATTTCATATGTCAGAATAGGCTTTTCCCTTTTTGTCCTAGAATACATTGAACGGAACTGACAACAGCAAATAACAAAAATAAATAACTAGCAGAGAAACTAGAGAGAGACAGCAGTTGCTAGTGAAGGAGACTGAAAGATGGTCACTGGTTAAAACAAACAGGCCAAGTTCTAGTTAGTCTTCAAAGATTTAAAAGAACTACTTTACAATACTAATACTATATGGTCAGTAAAATGATTTCTGAAAAGTTCTAGATAATTTGGAGGCACAAGTTATTATCTTTTCCTTGATTTGTTAATTCTCAGTAAGAAGGAGGTGTGAATGGGAATGTTATCAAAGCCATCTGAAAGCATGTAACTGAATTTTAAGTAGATGTTATAATTGTGTGCTAATTCTGACAAATGCTTTGATGACTTTTCTCTGAAAAAAAACAACATAAAAAGAATATCTTGTTTCCTTTAAGTTCTAGTTTTTTGATATAGTTTGTCAGCTCAGTAACTCCAGCCCTTGTTTCCACTTGGTATATTATCTAGAGATAAACATAAAAAATAAGTTGGCATTCATTTCCACAGGTACAACTATAAAATAGCTTGAGAGATATTATAATCACATTACATAAAGTAATTTGCCCTCTTGCAAGATAAAACACATCAACAATACAGGCCAATATTTATAAATTGGAAGAAGTATTTAGAGAGGAACCCGATTCAGAATAAAAAGGAGTTCTAAATTCTTTCTCCCTTAAAGGTCATACTCGCTTTAGTAGGCTAATTTTAAACACATGTGAGACACTATTCAAAGTAATGAGATCAGAGCTAACAGGTTCATTCACCATCATCTCATTTTTTCTGTCCTTAATGGGTGCTTAAAAATAAAATTAAAAAAAAAATGGATTTTTATCATCCAAAGAGGAACTAACAGTGAGCATGAAAGAATAAGCAGTTTTCACAAAGGAGGAGATAGGCCAAATCAAACTATCTGACTGCTCAAGGCATGAGACATCCTGCTCAGCTAAAGGATGCTGGAGGCTCCACTCTTCACAACACTGGGTATCTTCTGTGCATGGGTGGTGAAGTTTCATGTGAGGGTTGAACAGTCAGCAGCCAAGGCACCCAGCAGGCGTGAAGCCTCAGCACAAGCAGGGGAGCACCCTTTATGTGCCAGCAGAACCTGCCTTTGCTGGAAAGTGAGAGCAGCTCAGCAAGTGTAAGGCAAAGCTTCTTGGGAAGTTTACACTGGTTATTTCAAAAAGAGCCAGCTGGCCACCATCACTAGAAGCTGAAGCCAACATGCAATTTAAATCAGACCACAGGCAGAGATTTATCTGTGCTCCATCTGTAATGTGGGGATGAGATCGAACTGTGCAACTTTGTGTTTGCGAGGTACCTTCAGACTGGGTGGAAGGCCAAAAGGGAGTGCCAAAGATTCTGTTATTATGAAAAGCCATTCAAAGATAAGCAAATGTTGATGTTAGCAAAAGCATCAACTTCCAAAGCCTTTTAAAATTCTTCTATGAAGTAAATTAATTTACATATGAAATATCCCAAATGTATTTTCTTTGGTAACGGCAAATTATCTTCCTATCAAGTAAGTACAGATTGCAGAAACCTAATTGGACTTTAACAACTTGTGAAAAATTATGTATGTTATATTTAATACATGTAAATGTTTGATTTTGTTTAAAAAACAGTCCCCTACCAAAGAAAAAAATCAATACATTTTACATAAATGAAGCTAAACATAAATGCCCCTATTGTAGCTTCAATTTGTTTATGTAACTCCCATCAGCAGCAATGGATGCTGTGTACATATCCAACTGAGCGACATATTGTGTTAGCAAGAATCTCACAATTACAGACAATTACCTTTTTTTTGCACCTGGTGCTTACAAGAATTCTTTGTTAGTTGGATTTTTTGAAGAAGGAAAGATTTTTATGTAAATCTGTACTGTCTCCTGAAGTTAAATAACTCCAAAACCAAATCATCACCACCACCAAAAATCACACAACAACTAAGCAGAAGAACTACAAAAAAAATCAGAAGCAACTGTTAAAACATCACCATGTTATGGTGGTGTTTTAAATTGCTCAAAAGTAAAGAAGCTCTAGGTATAAACAGCTTCTCTGATCAGAAAGAAACAAAAAAAGGAATGCCAAAACAATCATCAGTGGTCTGAGTCTCTGGATTATGCAAACATGTACCACAGGGATCTGGCTCAAGAAATCCTTTTCCACCCACTCTTCTGCACATATGCCCCCTCAGCAGTTTATAACAAGTCAAGTCTGCGTGCTCATGTAACACAGGAATTACCCTTGTTCTTCAGAGCATCAAAGAGGAAGGTCTGTCAAGAGATAGAGACCCCTACTCCCCAGATGCTGTTACACAGAAATGGCAGCAGTCCCAACATCCAGGCTGAATAATAATTTCTGCTGTTAAAGAAACTTGCAGTATTTTTTGAAAGGCTGCAACACTTCCACCACTTAAGGTAAAATGCTAAAAGTTGACAGTGACAAAATACCTGTGATTAGAGACATACTCTTTACTCAGCCTATATATTCCTCTTTCAGTTTGGATAAGTTATTAACTTTTGAACTTTGCCACTTCCTTTAAAGCATCTACAGTATTCTAGAAATTCTTTGTGTTCAGCCAAACATTGTAATGTTCAGCTCATGTCTGCCAAAGTGTCAGCAGTGCCACATGCTGAACTGGGAACACATGGACACTAATGCAGCAGAGAGAAATAGAGTGAGAAATCCAGAATGTCTCCTCACTCCCAGAGCTTCTGCTTCCCTCTGTCCACCCTGATAGAGCTGAACCTGTGGGCTTTACCTCTGCTATGATGCAGTTCTCTCTTCCGCACCCCTCCAAAAAAATGAGAAATTTCCTTTGGATTTCCTCAGTGAGCATCCAACACTAGAGCCCAATACCAGAAACTAATGGATCTCTTGAGAACCACAGTTTCTTCTACTGCAAACCAGTTTCAGTTTAATTGAACTAATTGCAACACCATACAATACTCTTTCTTTGGAAAAGCACAGAACTACATACACAAAAGTATTTTTAAAATAACCTTTCTAAAGTAAGTTTAGGTACTTGAAATGCATAAAGTGGCGGATCAGTCTGGCACTTGACCTCAACTCAGCCTTCTTGCATGTACAGGGTATGATGCAGTCTTTAATTATATGGTTACATAATTATATTTCCACAGAAACCCAGATTTCTTCAGTAGAGTGGGATATAGAATGAAAGCATATGGCTTTAAAAATGTATTTATGGTAATTTAAAGAGATTAAAAAACAACCAGTACTGAAAAGATCATTTATCTCAGCAGTAGCAGATGGGGCTCCTGCTGAGATCAGGACTTCATTGTGCTCTGCTCCGTACATGCACATTAGATCAGACAGCAGTTGTTCCAAAGACTTTACAGTCTAAGTAGGGCAGTCAGGCAAAACTACAGGAAAAGGAATTATTTCCTTCATGTCAATAAGGGGGAAGTGGACATACCAAAGCACAAAACAGTCAAAGCAAGGTCAAGTGACTGAATTTGGCTTTGTTAAGGTGAAGCCAATTTTAACCCATTACTACTGGCCTCCTGATGTTCTACTGATTAGAGCTACTGGTCTCTAAGAGGAATATGGTTCTAGGCATTCCCAGATTTAGAGATTGGAAAGTGTTATTACCGTGTCCTAGGTTAGTATTAGTAGTTTCCCATTATTCCAGATGCCCATAATTATCTGAAAGGAGGTGTCAGAGGATGGAGCCAAACTCGGCTCAGTGGTGACAAGCAATAGGAGAGAGTAAATGGATGGAAACTGATGCACAGGAAATTTCACCTGAGCATAAGAGAGAATTTCTTTACTGTGCAGTGACCACCCACGGGAAAAGATTGCCCAGAGAGGGTGTGGAGACACCCTGATGGAGATGTTCTAGAACTGTCTGGACACAATCCTGTGCTGGGTGGTCTGGGATGGCCCTGCCTGAGCAGGGAGGTGGGACCAGGTTCACCCCCTGCGGTGCCTTCCAACCTGGCCCATTCTGTGATGCTCTGCTGCACTTGTTTATCAATGTTACAAGTGTAACAGTTTTGCTTTTCCCTTCATGGCCAAGTTAAGCCAAGATGCTCATTAACCTTGCCCTAGAAGATAAATTTTAATTTTATGTAACGAAATTATCAACTAATAAGAGAGAAAAGTCCAGAAATGACTTCACAAAACCCCCTAAGTTTAGCAGCCTTAGAATCAGCATCTAGCTGGGTAAGCATGTTACACAAGTATGACACGTTTTAATTGCATTCACAGATTCTTTGCAAAAGAGAGGCAAAGCACTGCTAACAAATAGAGTGCTGAAGGTCAGGGCTAGGGATATTTTGTCTCTTCAAGTATCAAGAGTTCCTAATAAAAAACATGCAGCAATCTAGACCAAGTAGTGTAGATTCAAGAATTTCAAGATCTGAAAAAATCTGATGCGAAAGGATCACTGAAATTTTGCTTATCCAGGAAAACGTTTGTCAAAGAACAGAGATTTCCTTTAGGCTAGCAAAACCCTTCAGCCAACTTCTAGACAACCTGCCAAAAGATTTTTTAGTTCTCCTTTGTCTGCTTTCTCTCACCCAAACATGCCGCAGAATAGTTAGTTAAAGGGAGTTTTTGGAAAGTTGTGTGCAGTTTAGGGAAGACTTTGAACAGAAAATCACTTAATAATGTAATGTTATTTCAAAAGAACATTATGCTTGGTTGCTGATGCTGCCATCCGACCTACAAAATCCAGTGTTTTTCTTCTGTGGGAAAGCTGGAGGAAGGGTATTTTTATTATGTGCATGTGTGTTCCAGCTAAAGAAATAAGATACAATACATTATTCAATTCAATTAGTATGGTTAAAAAAAACATTTTGTAACACAGAACTCACATTTCCTTTACAGATATAAATTTCCAAACAAAATTTTCATCTAGAAACCAATATAAATAGCTGCAGTGCTTTTCAGGCCTCGATGATACAGGTAATATAGACAATGTAGCTAAATTCATTTTTTGAAGCAGAAGAATCAGTCTCTCATATTCACCATGCTTTTAACCATCTGTAGGACAAACCTGAAGAAACCTTGTCATTGTAATATTCTATAATTTGTAAACATTACTACATATTTCAAAAGAGCAAACCTGTTTCAAGGCACAAGGAAAGCCTGTAGTCTGAATAGACTTACTCAGATTTTTCTAATCATCTCTATCAGACCTTGAGTCAGAAAGAGCATTCCTAATATTGATATCTTAATGAAACTCTTAGAAGATTCAGGGTCAAGCTTTTGAATTTACAAGGGGAATCTTTAAGCCAAACTCTGCTTCTTTCTCACAGCTCTTTACTATAGTTTATGGCAATAGAAGTGGCAATCTTCTTATACACTTACCCTGAACTGCTCTGAAAATGAGACTAGCTGGTTTAAATAGAATATGAAAGGGTGTGGGGAATGTAGAAATTCCCAGTGTTGGCAAGATCCCAGTATTTATAGGATGGATATATAAAATTGTTACTTCTGGTGCAAAGTGTTGCAATCAAGAACAGATTTCAGAAGACAAGAAAATGACAAAACCATGCCTGACATCTTGCAGCTGATACACAAAGTAAGATTAATACAGAAGAACCAGAAAAGGCAGAGACAATTAGGATGCACAGTATTTCAAAAGAGTTCCAAAACTGAGTCATCTTGAAGCAGCATTTATACAAACAAACAAAAAAGCCTTCACCATCAAATTAAGTCCCTTATCTGTCTTTTCATATGTTTAAAAAAACTGAGCCTGGAACTCTTGTCATAAGAGGCCTCCATTGTTACAACAGAAGTTGTAACAGTTTTATTTGTTTTTAGAATTGCTGGCTGGAAATGCCTATAAAGTATTAGAAAATACAGTTCAATTGCTAAAAGTTGCAGAGCATTACAATATAGTATTGTTATGCACAGTGAAGTTATGTTCTACAAGATATTCCTGAACAAGAGCATTTGAGCCTATCCCTCAAAACTGAGTCCTCAATGCAACCTTGAACAATTTAGAAAGACAAACATGAAGAAAGCCTTCAAGAGAAAACAGACACACCACTGTCAGAAAAAGTTAGTCACATTATTTTACACAGGTGGTTAATTTCCCATCCCATAAACAGAAAAGATAAGACACTCTACTTGCAGACCAGCACAGTCATTGTCTTCAAGTAATTTGGAACCAAATTTAGTTACATGTATATTTACCTATCACAGTGAAGCCAACATCATGGTACTACTTTGGTTTTTACTCTGAAATTTCTGCTGACTAAAAAAACTTGAAAGATTACATTTGTTTTCTCATAAACTTCTGTCTTTCAGATTATAAAAACAAAATAAAAACTGCCTATGATTCACATGCATTTGATTCAGAACTGTGTGACTCTTTAGCAGGTAAACAGATGTAAAACAATAAAGGCTGCTCATCTGGGTGAAGTGAGGAAAATATAATCCTGAAAAAAAAGTATAATGATCTCCTTGAGTAGCAGTGCAGAATATGAGCAGAAAAAGTCAGCTTGGCAAAAAGAATCAGAGACACAGTATTATCATGATGTGTAGTTAAATCTTTAGCATAAATAAATAAATAAATACACATAACCTATTAGATTGCATAAGAATAAAAAAAACCTCATTTATCCTCAGTATAACTTTTGCTTACTAGATAACCTCCAGCACAGTGTCCTTTACAGTGCATTTAGTCCATATCTGTACCATAATTCTACTTTGCTTTGATCAGCCTCTCTACCAACCAAATGTTTCAGATGGTTTTCAAAGGGGCACATCTTCTCACAAAGTGACATCTCGTGCTCTGTTGAGGCCAGTGGTGTTGTCAGAGCCTGCAAGCAAGTGACAACCCACAAGTGCTGCCAGGAGCTCTCACTTAGGGTAGTCACATCAACTCTCTGAATCAGAGGTTTGTTTTGAGGGAAGCCGGGGAGCTGAGGGGCTGATGCAGCAAACCAGAGAGTAGATGATGGGTGTTCGTTTCTCATGCCTCAAGCCACATTAGCTATGCCAAGAGCATAAAGCTCAATAGAGTGAGCCTTACTTTTAGGGTATCTTTTTTGGTCAATTTTACATCCTGCTCCATTTGTACTGTGGGATTTTATTCACTCAGTGATGTTTTGATAGTTGTACTGGTTTATATAATTGCTGCCCTTAGCTGTTCATTTCTGCCCCTGTGTTACCCCTCTCTCATGCCAGCACAATCATTTCTGCAGCTGATTTTTTCAGTTCACTTTGCTGTGCAATCTGGCTTGTAGTTAGCAGGAGAAAATGTGGATTTTCCATGAACCAGTTTCTTGATCTTGTTCACTTTGAATATGCAAAGAAAGAAAATATTTCTGAATATCTAAATTCTTCATGACTGCAAAGGGAAAGAAAAGCTTTTCTAGTATTATCCCATAAGAAATGTTCCAAATTCAAAGTATTAGTTAGCCTGCAGAACTGACTCCTGAAGCAGTACTGCCTTCAAAAGGCACACAATAATTTCCCTAGAGTTGGCCCATCTATAAAGGTTATGGTTATCACACCAGTTACAAGTGGAGCAGTGACAGCGCCCACACCATGGAGGAGAACACCAGAGCCTCAGTGGAGCTGGGTGCCGTGCCACACAGAATGTGATGGGACATCTTGTTTTGTACCAGTTCTGGATCCGAGTCTTTGTAAGGGAAGGGAAAGGTTCTATCTGCATGAGATTTCTCAAGTCTAAGAAGAGCCAGCTAAGCAGTAAAACATGACAAAATGCCTAGCTCCAAGGCTAGCATTGCTAACCCACCAGCAGAGCACTAGTGAAAGCAATCTGCTACAGTTGGCTATGTATTCATCCTGAAGAAGACGGCATGCAGGGGGACTTCACCAGGAATAAGCCCTTTCTGCTCTTTGCCTGTATTTCATCCCCTGCCTCAGCTCTTAAAGATCTAATTCCTCCTGCTAATATAGCTTAAAAACATGACTGTAATAAGCCAGTGTTTTTCTTAAACCGAAACAAATTTTAAAAACAATTCTCTGTATATAAAGTCTAGGTAGGTTTATTTTTCTATTGAAAATTAAAGTTTACTTTTGGCAGATGATGAGGGAGAAATGGGTTAGTGGAAAGCAAAGACGTATTCTACCCTTGACTTCTTTTGTCCGGTCATCTTTGCTCCATCTGCCAGAAATTGCAAAACAATTGAGTTCAAAGGCATCACACGTTGTGAGTCAGAGACTGGATTTCCAGCATGTTTATGTTGGATGTATTTGCATACTGGTTGTAGTGAGCTCTGTGGCCCCACACTAGAGACAGACATGCCCACACTCCCACTAGCAGCCTTCCAGTATCTGATGAAACAGGAATTCCTTGCTGGGTGGGACTCCCCTAAACCCTGCACATTCGGAAGAACACAGTTTCATATTGGCACAACAGATTCCTCATTAGCGGTTTTTTTTCTTGTTAAAACACGACACCAGGGCCCGACTCTGGGCTGTTGTGCATACTCTGAGCTGGCTCAGGCAATGGGGCAGCACGGCTGGGGCAGGTGGGCACGGAGCTGCTGCCCACCGTTCCTGCCCCGTCTGTGCCGGGACAGGCAGGCGCTGCCCAGCCTCGGCTCCGGGCATCGGTTCAGCTGCTGCCAGGGCCTGGGGGAGCGGCGTGGCAGCAGAGAGTGCCAGCCTGCAATTAAACCAGGCTAGCAAGGAGCCTCGCCCTGCTCCCCCCGCCTGCCATATACCTCTGAGCCAAAACTTGCACTTCTCTAACCCCACAGTGAACCTGCTCAAAGCACTACACTGGCAGAAAACTCACCCTACCAAATGAACAAACAAAAATTTGACATTATTTCTGCCAGATTTCCTCCCTCCACCACTTGAGCCAAGTGCTGGTGCTGCAGCAGCCAGCCAAGGGGCAAGGAATGCACTGTACTAACCATTAGCTGAGTTCCATTTTGATAGCAGCCAACACTGGATCATCTTGGTTAAGGTGTCAAACCACATCCTGATGAGACACAGACATTTCTCATAGCCTGCTGTAGGCCTTAATGAGGTAATGGACAAACATAGCCTTGAAAAAGCTCCCCTGGGAAGACCTGAACATATAGAGAACATTAAATCTGGCAGACAAGCTCTGCACGCCCTTTCTAAGGAGGAGGGAAACCCAAGACCTTTTAATAAATAAGAGGGGTTAGAAATAGAGGAGGCACTCATACATGACAACAGATGCTATGACAAGGCCATTTTAAAAAGTTTTCAAATTTTGAATATTTACAATTGTATTCGCATTTGTGCACCAAGGATGCTTGAGAAAAACAAGAAAAAAACTCAAATGCAAAGAAAGCATCAGACAGAAGTGCTACTCCAGGGAAGGGCAGGGAGGGAGAGCTCTGCAGCATGAAAGTAGCTGAGGAAGTGAACATGGAAGCTGAGAGCACAAGAGTGCCCATTTGTGGCACAAGATTTTCTTTAGCTTTGGTCAATGAACAGAGCCACACGGGAGAGGCACAAACGGTATGCACACAGAATGCTTCCCTTCTCCATTTAAAAGACATGCTTAGGTCAGGAGCTCTCTCTGGGCTAATTGCTCGAGCCTGAAATGGCAGCGCTGGTGTCTGGGAAACTGCTTCTATTTATTATAAGCCTGTCTGTTCCCCAGGCTGCAACCAGCATAGACTCCACAGGCAGGATCAGACCTTTCAGGAAGGGGATGTCACACTGCTTTGCTGGGCAACTGATGTCACTGCCTCCTGTTTGCCATCAAGCATGTTGAGGAAAGTTAAGACTCTTGTTCCATTTTTTTTTCCCATGCAAGCTGCTTGTATTAACCAACTGCCATTATTTCAAATGGAAAATGTGGTTGTTAGGGCAGATTAGCAACTTGTGTTGTCCTGTTTCTAACTGGCATCACATTATCACGTGCTAGTGCCTGCAAATGTGGATGGAAATGCACCCTATGCCAAAACACTGTATTAATCTTCAAATTCCTGCATGGTAGCAGTACTAAAAAACAAAGCTTCTCTTTTTCTTCATAAAAGAAAAAAGGAAAAAAAAAAAATCGGTGTGGGGAAAATTCCCCACTTGTGAGGTTTATTTTTTCTACCCTGACAATTTTTGTATGTGAACTACAGTAGCTTTTTGTATTGCACACTGGCCACTCCTAACTGATGAGCTCACTGCTGTTTGCATCCTGAGGAGTCATTAGGGCAGAAACTCAGCAACAGCAAATCAGTTGCTTCACCAAAGAAAAGCGAGCAGTGGTGATTTATGTCAGCTGAATCTAGATTCATCCTGCTTAAAGACACAGCTTGTTCCAGTAAGGAACCTCACTCAGCTTACAGAGGAGGGATGAAGCAGCACTTAACCAGGCCAAAGGGCAGTTGGGGAACCACAGATATTTCCAAACATAGAGAGAAAAAAAAAGCCGCACCACTGGGCTTCAAAGATGCGTAGTAAAGAAATCACTGATTATACCAGTACACTAGTCCTATGAATTTTTCAGGAGGAGAGGCCAGGGGACATGTGATTACTTCATGGTGAGAGTGTAAAAACACATGCTCAGGAGCAGCAGCAAAAGCATAGGTCCTTAGACAGCAAAATGCCTTCTGGAGTTCCCTGGTATTGGCAGAGCAAACAGTGCAGGATGGAGTGACTGCAGACTTCTGTATTTACTGAAAAAGTACAGTGCTTTTTCCCCTGCAGGAGGAAAGGAGTAAGTGGAGGTACACCCCTCTCTCATTAGCTGTCTGCTATCTCTTCCCTTTGGAAGTCACACCTTGTTATCAGCTCCATCTCTCCCCCTTCCAAAATGCATGTCCTGCAGTTTCTACAGATGCCATGTGGCACATGGCATAACATCTTGGGGAAACAATGCACTCACTTCTGTTGTTACACTGATATTAACTCTGTGTGCTCATCACACAATGAGAACCCCTTCTTGGATCAGTGATGCCATTACTACAAATAGCAGTAGAACTACAACTGACTCTATCATACTTTCCTGCATTTGAATTTCATCTTGTATTGGTTGGTGCAGCTTTTTCCAGGCCACAGTTAGTTCCCATTGTTTTACTCAATACAGTTATATTGATATTTCTGACAGTTTCAAGACAGCTAAAACTTATTTGTTTTTATTTCATCCTCCTCTTACATATGGATGCAGTCATAGGTTTAAATGTGATATGGTTTACAGTTGACAGCTATGTAGGTTTCTTTTCTGTATTCTAGAAATTACAGTTTGCCTTTCACAATTCCTACTACATGCCACTCCTACTACTCAGTTGTTAGGCAGCAAAGCACATTAAAAAATAGAAAAGAGAATTAGAAGGTGTCAATTCAGTTTAAAAGAAAAAAAGCCACATCACTCAATTCTGATTCAGAAAAGATCATGTTCATACCTGGGCAACAGTGCCTTTCGTACTGCTACACTGTGCAAGGACTCTGTGAACCTATACCACAAGGCAATATTCCCCTGCCATGCTCTTGTAGGGAAATACCATGACAGACTGTGAGGCACTCATGGTAAATGTATCTCTCTGCAAAGTTAGTTTCTTCAGCAAGTAGTTAGAATACTAAGCAGTATCCTATTTACCCAGATTTTACAAATTTGTTTTGGCATTTGTCTAGTTAGTAGGGCTGGCTGAAATATTCTGTAGCAGAAAGAGTTAACTATGTGGAACTGCTCTTTAACTGAAAGGGTTTTTTTTGTCAGGGGCAGTAAATACTTACTCAAAGAGGGGGTGGAAATAAAAAAAATCAAAGAATTTTGTATTTCCCCCCACATTCTAGGAATGTTTTGTCTTGCTTTGTTTTATTTGACAGTTACTGAGTAATTATTCAAGTCTGACATTACAAAAACTAAGGTTATTCCATAGTATAAACTATATCTGAAGGTCAGGTGGGAAAACAGTATATAATCATATCTTTGAAGTACACAGTTTATCATTCCAAATTAGAACAAAATCACAATTAAAAAAATGAGAGAGTTCTCAGAGTAACAATTTTGTCTCCTGACTGATAATTTGTTTTTAAGACATCTGCATTTTTTGCTTCATGAGTGATCTGCTGAATGGCCTTGGACAAGTCACTTATCCTCTTTATGCCTCAGCGCAGATACAGCTGAGAGAGATACACACAAGCTGTAACCATGTGTCATTATGCCAGGGCAATGCAGTGTGTCAGCCTGACTGTTATCTTATTCTACCTACATGGGGTGCATCCATGCAGATTTTGCTTACCTAGACAAGTCTCCCATTTGCAATTTCTAATAAATGGGGTAAGGAACATACACTGTAACTGCTCAAAGTTTAGAGAAATAATCCCTCCCTCCCTGCCTCAAACAACAACAATCTTTTTCCCTTTGCCTCTTGTGACTGCAGTTCTTGGAAGCAGAGCTGCATACATGATGCAGCTGAAGGCAACTGGTAGCTGTTTTCAAATATCTGAGGTACTGTCTTCAGCTGCATAAGATGTGATCTCCTGTTCCATGACAGCAAGAAAATTCAGTGCGTGTTTTTATGCAACAGCAGAGACATGTGATTGAAATGGCAAATACACTCTAAAAAGAACAGCCACGTCCAAGCAGGGCAAGGGGGAGCTACCAGATGGGCAGCAGCCCTGGGGATAGGGACCTGAGGGGCAAGACCATGTAGCAAACATTTTCAGGTGCATAATTTTCAGCTGCTCTGAGATTGTCAAGTTGCTACACCTCTGGTTGCTACAGCCAAAATGCACTCCATAGTTAGGAAATTTCCCTTCAGAGGAAGCTGCCGGTTTAGATGAGCTCTCCTGCTTGAATGAAGACCTTTCCTGCTAATTACAGATCTATCTGTGTGTTATCAAATGCGCCACCCTGGAAGCGCTTCATCTTTTAACAGCAGAATGTTAGAGGATATTACTGCTCACAACTGCAAAGTTAGAAAGATTATATTAAGCACACATTAGGATACCTGACATTAACAGCATGTTTACAGAGTATATCTTCCCACAGCCTGTCTGCTTTAAATGCCTTTGCTGAAATGGCAGGTTTCCATTCCACAGTTACCTGAAAGAGATGTGAGCAGGAGGAAACTCTCGAAGCTGCAGCTCTGTGCTAGCCATATGTTACTTGCAGATGCAGAAGACTTACCCATTGAAATTCAGAGCAGCTGTGTTCAATGATAAAATGATAACTATAATAGCTCTTTATCCAGGGAGCTGAGCCACCATGTATAAGGGAAAAACAGTGAACAGTTTTCAGTGAACTGGATGGAAAGTCATAGACAGCCAAAGGAAGGACACAGAATCCCAGGAACTTGTTTTGTTTACAGCATTTATCCAGGTCAGCTCACAAGGTTAGGAATCCTTAAAGGACCTGCACATTCCACAAAATCAGACTAATTCTAGTACATCCTTAGCACTTTCTTCACTCTGTGTGCATGGGAAGCTCCCTTTTAAAGTTGCCATTCCTAGTAGAAGCACTTTTATAATCTTATCTCTTCTAGTTTCAGCCTCAGCTCAGCAGCCACTATTTAAGTGGCAGCTGATCCTCTGTAGCTGTGTGAGCAAGCAACAAAGGTCTTCCTGCTTTTTATCTGCTGCTCTTTATTACAACTGGAGCTGAAAAATGAGATGAAACCTCAAAAGAATTTGGTCTGGATTTCAAATTTCATAGTATTCAGGGTTGTGTTGATTCCCTGGTTTTGGATTCAGACCACTTGAAAAAGTCAGTCCCCAACAGCTCATTTCACCTCCAGATATCAAGTGCCCCCACACAAACTCACAGAGTGTCTGGTTACACAGTCCCAAACCATTTTACTCTGAATTGTCACCCAGGTCACAAGTCTCTGGTAGCATTTGACAGTGGCTTCCACTCTTTGCCCTCACTTTGCTCTCACAATTGCTGTTGCCCTTTCCACTGTGGTAACAAGAGGGTGTTGCATGGGCCAGCTGACCCCTTTGTGCTGGGCTGCATGCAGTCCATGCTCCTGATCCATCTTCTCTTGAGTGATATTGTTTTCATTAAGGATTCAAATCCATTACTAGAAGGAGGCTAGGGACATAATGCATCTTCAATGTTTCTTTTTGTGAACACTTGTTTTTCCTCCTCCTTTGTAATTCTTGAATTTACTTTAATTAAACCCTGAAACAAAATCACTCAGGCTTACTCAGCAAGTGTGACTGGCGTTCTCAAGACAAATCCTCTCACCAGGAAAGCTACAAGCATACACCCCAGTGAGCACGTGTCAGCCTCCTGCCAGTGTGGCATGGGCTGGCAGGGTAGGAAGAGTAAGCAACAAACTCCTTTTTTCATGGCAATGCACATAGGTGCACACTTTCCTCTGAGAATTCTGGTGATTTTATTTCTGCCCCTTTTGGGCAGTGAGTCCAGAGAGGGGTAGCAAGAAGGCAGAATGAATCCTCAGATTTTCTCCCTGCTTTGGGCACTGCAGTCCACACCACCCCAGTGCATAGAGCACCTCCATTTAGTTTTCTCCAAGATCTACACTCTCCTGCTGGGGGAAGTCTCTGCCGCTTGCCTCTCACTGTGGGCACCAGATATACGATGCCCTCAACCAGTGCCTGGGATCATTAAGTCATCATCAACATGCTTTTGATCAGTGCTTAATCAACTGCAAATCCAAAGTCTCGGAAACGAAAGATTTCCCCCACATGCTGTGTTTTTGCAGTTCCTCACATAAATGCGAAAGGCTTCAAGAAACACTGCTAGGGATGAATGGCTGCAGTAGAAAAAAGTCTGTTCCCACAAATACATTATATATGCAGGGCTTTTGCATTTTAAAATTCTCTTCCTGTGTCAGAATAGGAGACTTACAAGCCTTTCTTCAATTAAATATGAGTTGTTACCACAAGATTTCTAAAGGATAACCTAGACCTTTGCCTATTGATAGTACCACTTTGACCAAGAAGGTGACATACCATCCCCTGCATCTCTTTATAGAATGATATTTTCATTCATTAGTTTTAGCTGAAAGCTGGTGTAGTCAGGAGACTTTCTTCACTTGTCATTCAGGATCTACAAGTAACTGAGTAGTAATTTGTGACTGGGAATAATGACACTTTTCTCCATCATGGAGTCAGTGGAATCGCAGCATGGCAGTGGCCAGCAAAGATGTTTCAAAGCAAATCCCAGCCATCAGAAATAAGTGCATGCCAGAAATGCTACCAGAGCCCCAACGCTATCACAACCACAAGCTCTTATCAATTCTTATACTTGAAGGCAGTTCAAGCATCCTATGCCAATTTTGTGCTAGAATTTACTAACGTTTTGTGGCTGTAATTATGAAGATCAAGAACCTTTCCTTCATATAAATATTTACCTGTAAGCTGTTGTCCACTCCTTCTAGCCTTTCTTTTCTAAAGACCCAGGTGTCAATTTCACTTATTTTTAACCTGGAAACATCCCTGGTTTTCATTCTTGTAACTGCTTCCTACAATTTGTTCTGTCCCCTTGGATGCTTCCAACTTACTACTTCACTTAACTCCCACCCCCTCCTTGTAAATCAGGAACATCTTCAGAAGCCTGTCTTTCTTCCATGGTCTGGAAGAACCACACAACCTGACAATGAAAACTCTGCAGCATTTTGGTTTTCACAGCAAGTTTTATCACTTCCCTCTGCCCTTACCAAACAAATAAGCAGCACAAGAAAAGCTTCATTTGTGCCTTCTGAAACAGGGTTCAGTACTGTTGTCTGTACAAAGAGGCACTATCTGTACAGAGAAGCCGTAAAAAATAAAAGAGCAAGAGAGAAGGAACCAACATGTGCATTTAAAACCAGGAGAGCAATGAAAAGGCCAACTGAGTGACTAGTTAGGATTAATTAGTACAGAATCTGACCAATTTTTCCCTTCAGCATTTGTTTCATGTACTCTTAAAGAAGTATTAATTTCTAATCATCTGAGAAAACTCCACTAGCTGTTAAATAGTATGTTCACAAGGTGTTTTGCCTTGCAAGCTTAGTAATGTTCCCTCCTCCTTGCAGCACTGAAATACAAAACCTGAAAAACTGCAGGATTTTATATGCTACTGAATCACTTCAGAGGCAGAAGCACAATGCATCTCCCTTCTGAACAAAGTTGTAATAACTAGAAATAACTGAATAGAATTTAAAACTAACATCTGCAAGAGCAGGCCATTTTTATTACTTTAAATTTAAGGGAACTGTTGGCTTTAGCTTTCTTCTTGTCATTTTTAAAGCAGGTTCCATGTAGGAGAATTCCTATTTCCTTTTGAGGCATGGCTAATCCAAAAGTCAAACTTAGAGGGCATGGCATGGCAGGGAAGATGGGACACCAGCCTTGCTAAGACCACAGTTATACAGAAAGAAGATGACAAGACACAGAAATAGGAAACTCACTGATTATTTCCATTTGCTTTCTCTTTCTCAGGGATAATCATAGAAGACAATGCTGGAGATGGATACATTTTAAAAGTCATGAATGTAAGGTGCAATGAGGCAGCAATCCACAGCTGCAGAACATAATAGTACAAAACAAGGAAAACATAAGTATAAATTGCTATGCTATACCAATGAAGATGGAAAATATTAAAACTGTAAATGGGACAAATAGTGGAAGAACATGGATTACTAAATTATTAATGTGCAGTAAAACTAGTTTTTTACATCAGTTAAAATGAAAGTTGAATTTTTCCAATTTTCATTCTGGTTTTGTGTGTAAGTTGATTAGCAGTAGCAATTGCTGCTTTAAAAAATAAACAAACAACCCCTCTGCCCCGCTCTCCCCAAAAAACAACCCAAACCAATAAACCCAAACAAGCAAATCTCAAAAACCAAACAAACAACCCCAAAGACCACCCAACCTCCCCACAAAAACTGTTTTAGCATGATCCTATAAAATAGAGTCAAGTCTTATGATTAGAAATACATCCCTTACTTTTGATTACAGATTTTTCTGTTCCATAAAGTGCATAGAAGACACTTAAAGTCTTTGGGAGAGAGAGAAAAAGAAAAAATCAACTGTTGGTGTATCAGAGAGCTCTGGATGTAGTCAAAAGATCTTACAGTTCAGACACAGAAGAGTTTAGAGGAAATGTTTTATTTGCTCCTGGAGATAGTCTGGATTGTTTAGGAGCAGAAATTTATTACTGGCAGTGAGGATGCAGCTGATTTTCCATTACCTGTTATTACTGGGCAGTGGAAGGGTCACAAGCAAATAAAAGCTTTCAGGTCTGCCACATCTCAGGTGAGTTAACACCAACATGAGCATGTGGAATTTCAAGTTTTGGAGAAGATCAATAGCCTTGTGGCCTCCCTTAGACCTGCACCTCCACTTCCCTGCTTGTGTGACAAGGTCAATAAAGAAACAATGCTTCATTTTCATATGTTGGGGAACACAGGCTGAGGCTCAGCTAGAGAGCAGGAAGGGAAACCACACACAGCACAGGATGCAGCATGAATGACTTTGTTTTCCCTTTAAGAAGGAGCCAAATTCTTTCATAAAGAACATTTGCATCAGCCAGCAGTAATAAACTCCCAGGCCTCAACACATCACTGACACTGTTCTTACCCCCTTAAACAATGGGCCACACTCTAGATCCTCTGAGGAAAGCAGAACACATTTGGAGAAATGCACAGGGGCCTTAAGCCATGTGACAAAGCCTATATACACAGCAGTAGGCACTAAGGCTGCTGTCAAGAGTCCAGGCACCACAGAGAGCTCTGCTCCCTAAATAGATCTGTTTCAAGTATGATGTTTCACAATTTCCAACCTATAAGAACATCAGTTGCTAAACACTACACCTTCAGGAATTTACAAAGGAGAATTTAGAAAGGAAGTAAGTGGACACTAACATAATTGAAATCCAAAGACACACAACATAAATATTAGTCTTGTAGGTAACACCAAAGTCTCTGTACATTAAAGTTTGCACAAGTGAAATCCATCTTGCATCATAGCAGAGCTGTTTGAGCTGGTGGGGACAGATGCCAAGTTGACACAACCACCAATGTGCACAGTTGCAGCAGAACTGTTCTATGAGTACTGCAAGCAAGTATCTGCAAACAGTGAGGCTAATGGCAAGTTTGGCAGTGATAGGAAAGGGCTTTTAATCTGTGTGATAGCAAGTTTAAGGCTTAATATCAACAGGAGATGCAGTAACAGTGATGTACCCCGTGTTCTGGACTTTCTTTTGCACCTTTTGGCTTATGGCTCATCAGCCCTTCTGGCCTGGACAGCTGTACCATTCTGGTGCCCACTCTTACCGACATATCCCAAAGAGATGACCCAAGATTAGCTCCCCATCAGGGTTAGTACCATATCACTCAGCAATAGACCAGCACTTCTATTAATACCTGTATTTCAACTCATAGCGTTATTAGTAAGAGACCACCAATAAAATAAGACAGAAATTTAATTTATTTTTTCACTAAGACTTTAGCCAGTGTTATCTAAATCTATGATCAACATGGTTTTTTACACTCACTTGCAGTATCACTCATTTTACATGTCCTACACTGCTAGAGCACATTGTGCTTCCGCTGATGTCAGTAACAAACAAAACCAAAAGGTCCGCAACAAAAATCTACACATCAGACCTTTTCCTCTAGCAGAAAAAGCTTGCATCTACCCCCACTGAAGTGCATCCACCTCACAGGGGGCAAACAGCAAGAGCTCAACAAGCAACTATTCCAGGCTAAGCATCAGTTTAAGATGAGATTTGTAGAAACTTTGACTCTCTGCCACCTTACAGTTTACTCAGCTTGATTTCTCTCATGCTTCAAATAAAAAGAAATATAAATGAAAACATAAGTATTCCACAATAAGTTCCACAGCAAAATATAACACTGGGCACCAAATAAAACAACAACCAATACTAACAGTTTGTTGAGATAGATAGAAATTGGATTACTTACAGCTCTAGCAGCCTTCCATCATCTTCTATAGAGAGTGGTTGCCAATTAGAGTTATATATTCCAGTAAACTTTGTTGTTTGTGCTAAAAATGAGCACAATAAAAAAAAAAAGGAGGGCACAGAAATCTGTTTAGCATTAACCTCTACCTCAGAGATTGTGGTAACAAAAGTATTCCAACTCCCTGCCTCACACTAAGGGCCCTGGAGAGTAAATGAGCTGTGTCATCTTTCTCTCATGCAGGGCAAATTCACAACACCTGGCTAAGCAAAAAGATATTCCCCCACCAGAACCTCATCATGCAAAACAAAGTTCCTACAATTAAGCCAATCTGTTTTAACTCACTACTGCTGCAGCTCAGTCCCCCTGTTATAACCCTTTCTTATTTTTATTCTTTATGTGGCTCTTTTTATACAATATACCATAAATATGCCTTTTATAGTTAATGAGTACAGCTATTTTTGAGAAGAGATCAGATCAGTTTTGGAGAGTAAGAGAAATGTAAAATGAGTACAGAGGCAGAAAAATTGAAATTACATATCAAAGCATACTGTAGAAGGGCATCCTCAAGGTTGTAGAGTCAAGGACATTAAGAGCTACAAAATACTAAAATTAAATTTGTTTATGCAGTTTTTGGGGGGTCCTCTTGTGGATATATGGTATAATAAAATCCTTAAAAAGCAATCACATTCTTCTGAACTCTCTCCCTTTCATTGCATGAAATGGACCACGTTCACTTAGCAAGAAGCTATTCAATTTTTTGTGGTTTTGTTTGTTTGTTTTTAATTTTTTATTTTACTCAATGTCTGGCCCATGCTTTACACCCAGTATAATAATATACATCTGCTGTAAGGATAGAAGTATTAGTGTTTTTTTGGTTAGTTTTATCCTGTCTATTACACTGTATCCAGCTGCCCCACTGGCAAAGATGATTTTAACATATCCATGCATGAGAATGGAATGAGCCAGACTACAAATACAAAAGTGGGACAAAAATTGGTAATGTAGGAAATACCATATACTTTTTGGTGTCTGGTTCAAGATGGGTGTATTCTGTTTTTTTTTCTTTTTCATTCCCTTCTCTCAATGACTTTACACAGGTTAAAACAGAACAAAGGTGGTAAGGACAGAAGCCCATTTAACCATCTGAATACTTAAAGTGAAGTTTCAAATGAGACAAATGTAATGTTGTATCACTCCTATTTTGCAAGCAGAGGAAACAAAGTTAAATGCCAATTTAGGAAATCTAGTGCAAGCTCCTGTGAAATATCACCACAATGGTGCAGTGTACTTCAGTATTTTTATTACTCCTGCAACATTCTTTGGCATTCACACCTCAGTTTTTATTTCAGACCACTATAAAGAAAGTTCAAATTGCTGTAAGGATTTCCATAACCAAAATACATTTTGAAAAATAATGCATAACTGAGCTAGATTGATGTGACTCTGTATACACCCTGCAAGATTGTTAACTTTCAGAAGTCTCCTCTTGATGAGTTGCTAGATTCCCACAAACTACTCAAAGTAAGCAGTTCTACTTTTGTTTTAATCATTACTGCCTCATACAAACCTACCTGAGCTTGTAGTTTCTTTATTCTTTTCTTAAAGCCAGTTTCTTCTACAGGACTGTAGGCAATATACCAATCCCAAGTTCCCTGTTCCAGCTTCTTTTGGAATAAGTGTCACTGGAAGCTCCAGCCTCATGTGCTGGATGAGCTCAGGTCAGCCTTGCATTGTACACCTGCAGAGTGGGACACTTCAGTTCAGCCAAAGTATTTAACACTTGTGATTGACAGAGCCCTTGGTAAATGGGTCTCTGCCAGAAGCATCACAGTGAAAATCAGAACACCAGCAGAACAGAAAGATTGCTGCTAAGGTAGGAGATTGCAGAGGTTTCTGGGGATATTTTCCAAATGAAATATTTTCATGTCCTCTATGAACCTGGCTCACCTCCCTATCACTGAACATGAAGACAGGCTTTATTCATCAGTGACTTATGTGGTTTTATATTGATCCAAAATCAGTGGCCTGGAGCTTTTCCTGAAAGATCATTTAAGTACCACAACTATGTTTTCATCTCTGCCTTTAGTCTTGGTTCATCTCAGAGAGACAGTAACAGCTTTCAGGCAAATGTCTTTTGGGTAACAGGGAAAAGAGGAAATAACCTCCTCTATCAAGGATAAAATCATCGAATCATAGAGATTTTAGATTGAAAAAGACCTTAAAGATGATTGAGTCCAGCACTAACCCATGTCTCTAAGCACTACATCTACATGTTTTTTAAATACTTCCAGGGACAGTGCCTCAGCAACTTCCCCAAGCAGCCTGTTTTAATGCTTGATGAGCCTTGCCATGTAGAATTTTTTCCTAATATCTAATCTAAACCTCCCCTGGTACAATTCAAGGCCATTTCCTCTTGTCTTGCCACTTTCTACCTGGGAGAAGAGGTTGACACCCACCTGGCTACAATCTCCTTTCAGGTAGTCGTAGAGAGCTATAAGGTCCTCCACCTCCATGCAAGCCCATATTTATTACAGTTGATCTTAATTTGTGTATCTTAAATTTAATGAGTTATGTGCATAAAATGCAAAGTTGAACAGTTTTGAGTGTATTGGTTTATTAACAGACATGAGCAAGTCAAAGTCGAATAAAGGTCCTGCCAGCTTATTGTTTTAAATATCGAGTTAGCACATCCGCAGCCAACAGGAACTCCATGTCTGTGAACCAGTACTCATATGGGGGGAAGGTAAGGCTTTTGCATGGGACTTAAAGAAAACAATTTTAAACTTCCTGACCATGGGAGCTAAAGCAGCAAAGAAAATTCACTGCCTCTCAGTACAACTTGTAATAGAATTAATGTGATCTAGGAACAGAGTACTTACAGGGTAATTTGCAATATGTAAACTGTTAAGCACAAAATGGCAATGTTTAAGTCATTAAACACAATTCACCTTCATTACAGGCACAGTTGGGATCCAGGGATTTCTTTTTTTTGTGAGTGGGAGCAGAAAAAATGTTGTTGTCAGGAGGATGACTTCTCTAGAATTTAATCAGGTCTAATACCAAGTAAAAGTGATCAAAATTGTGTTTGATCAACACAACTCACAAAGTATTTCTTCTTAACATGACTCTGATATTAAGTTTATTAATGCACTCAGGAATTCAC
Organism: Lanius collurio; assembly: GCA_020086605.1. NCBI lineage: Eukaryota > Metazoa > Chordata > Aves > Passeriformes > Laniidae > Lanius > Lanius collurio. The sequence goes on from JACBWW010000010.1 coordinate 9,988,431, forward strand.
CTTCAATGTGTAACTCTAGGAGCCCAAAGTAGTTAATGTGATCACAGTCAAATTGCAATTAGGTTTCATCAAGACTGATATAATGGTACTTTCCTTCATGGTAGACAAACTGTTAGTTAAGAGACTATATCATTGTTTCACATGCTTTCTGGTTTTAATAAGCATACAGACTTGAAAAAGCCCAATAGTGACTGCTTTTTAGTATCTTTTAATCATCCCAAGTAGTAATTCCTAAGCTGAAGTCTAGAACTACAGAGTTAACTGTTTCACTGAGTGATTTTAAAGATTCAAATTCAGTTTTTCTTCCTGTGATTCATAAATCTGTAAGGGCAAATAACATTTTCCTAAGGATCCTGGACCTAATTAAGTATAAATTACCTTTCCTCCTGTGAAATTCATGCTGATTTCTACCAGCAGTAAGTTTGGGCGCAAGTACTAAACACTACAGTCTTGTTTACAATTTTGAAAAGATGGCTGGGCCAATGGGCAGGTTCATTCTTGTGTGCAGTTTCCACAAGCTCTCCCAAACTAGATTAATGCAGCCTAGGCATGTGACTTCCCATCTGTGTTCACCATCTAAAGAACACATTCAACAACACTGTTGGTTTGTACAAACAGGAACAACTCCAGTGTCAGGACTTATGTAGAAGGCAGTAGGCCTTGGTCTTACTCATGTGGATGACAAGAAGAAACAAGAAAAGTGTTTCTGACTAAAGGAAACCCTCAAAACCCACATCAGGCTTCCTGTAAGAACTCAAGAGACTTTCACACTGAAGAGTAAAAGGTATAATGAGAAAGCAGAATTTTCCTTTCCTGACAGATGTGAAGTTGGAGTCGCTATTGTCCCACCTTCTTATTTAAAGCAGATATGATCAAGTGAGCCTACTGCACACAACTCAGACTCAAAAACCATTACTAGACACAAATTACTTGCAAAAAGAGAGAACTAACAACTGCTAGGGATTTTGATTAAGAGAAAGAAATAACTTATTTCCCAGCATCCAACTGAAATACAATTCTTAGAAACTAGAGTTTAAGAAATAATGGTAGGTATTTCGATACTTTCCATGGTTCTTTTTTAATTTTAGTTGAACTAAATTATGTATCTTGAGATGGCATTTCCTAGACCACATGATCATTGCAAGAGTGCTTTTAAAAAATATTTGTATCACCTCTCTAACATTTTTGTTTGATGTATAAGAAATTAATATAATGACCTAGATTTTTTTAGAGTTCCATATAAATTAAAATCATAGAAACACAGGACAGAAGGGATCTCAATAGAGCACTTAGTCAAACTCCCTACATGAAGGAAGCATCAAGGACACTAAAATCATCCTTACAATATTTAAACTGTTCTTAAAATTGCTGGTTAAGGAGTTTACCAGAATTTTTCTATGTAAACCACTGCAATTTCTGAATACACAGAATTCAGAAGTTAAGCACATTTACTTTTGACATCATTGTAGGCCACTGAGTGTAATTATTCACAATTAAAAATTGTATTTGAAAGGTCAGTATTTCCTGTAAGTCTTTTACTTTCTGGGATAATTAAGCAGTGTTTATTCAAACTTGCTCATATGCTATGCTTTATAGACACATTTTTCTGCAAGTATACATCTTCTGTAGAGCGTGGGGTTCAAAATCATTTACCAGCTAAAGCCTCAGCCATACTTAGCACAGTGACATAGATAACTCTTATTTCTAATGTGACATTTCTGCTAGGACACCCCCGAAACAAGTTCTTTTTTTTTGCAACACCATCCCATTCCCTGCTTTTAACACTGTAACTCCTAGCACATATTCTGAACTTTGCAACTGCTGTGTTTCTGACTGCACCTACTGATTTTACTCTTGTTGACACCAAGCCATTTCCTCAATTTATCAAGATGTCTTTGAATTACAGTTTTGTCTCTCAAAGTGCTTGCAGACAAACCCTTGTGTTTTGGTGCCGTGTCGAAGTGATGTAACTGTATTCTATATTTCATTGTGCAAGATACCAGTGAAAATAATATAAGAGCTGAGTGTGGAACTGGTCCCTGTAGATATTCACTTGAAATTTCCTAGTATTTGAGAGAATCTTTTAACAAGCTGTGCATTCCCATTACAGTCATCACATGAGAACTGCCCTTTTCCAATACCCTTTGAGAAAGCAATGTTAGAAAATAGCAGATTCTTTATGAAAGATATATCCTATCTATCATTTTCCTCTGAATTACTTATCACAGTCTGATAAAGAAGGGAATTGTATTGCTTTAATGTGACTTATTTCCCATGGACATATTCACCTATATTTTAATTGTACCATTGACTTCCATTATGAAAACAGTGCCTTCTATTTAGATAATTTTAGAATATTTGTGGAGATTGATCGGTCTATATCACTCATATTGTCATTTTTCCTTTTTTTTTTTTTTTTTCTTTTTGAAAGGATGATTCCATGTTTATTTTTTACCAGTCTTCCACAAGCACACCAGATTACTCAGAGATTATTTTGGTAAGTTTTCTTAAGTACTCTAAAATTAACATCCTCTGCTCTTGAAGCCATATCCTGCACAACTAGTGATTACAAGAGTATCTTTCAATTTTCTTGTCTGGTTCTCTCTGGTCCTGTAGAACAGTGTAAATAAATTTGAAATGGCAAATTGTTCAATACCTATATAATGATACATATTTCCACTAATGACTTGTGTGATGTGATGTATGGACTCATGAAGCAAATTACTCTTCAATTCCTATTTGAGTGATACAACACCCCTTGTCTGTGTCTGAGAGATGGTTCAAAGAAAGGTAAACTAGAGGTCAGGTGTAGATGATGTAGAATGAAAAATTGTAGATGGTTGTTGCTTTTGCACTGCAGTAAGAGCACAACAATTTAAAATATTATCAGTTTCAAGTGTAGTTAATTATTTACTACTAATAAAAATAGTTTCAGCTGATGCATCTGCCCTAGAATCCCTTGACGTGTTTTTTTACTGCAACCATATTTTTTTTTCTCTCTTTGAAACCAATTTTTTCCTCTGAGGTCCTCCTGTCCCCACCTTGAACCACAGGACTGTACTCACTGACTGAACATGGAAAGTAGAAAAGGTAGAAAATCTGTCATGCAGTAGTTGTAAGGAATCTCTTTTTTAACAGCAAACAAGAAACTTCATTGAAGACAGAAGAACAGGGCTTCTGTTTCCATTCCCATTTGCAAAAAATTTCCCGTGGAAATTTCTGGACTTCTAGTTAACGGAAAATTATTTTACTTCCTCATGCTTTTTCTCCTGGAAATATACCCTTGATAACTGAAAGTTTGGTCTGAATGTTAAAGTCTTTCTAAGTCTTACAATGTCTCTTTATTAAGAGACAGTCAAAGTTCTGGACTGTCTTTGCCCAATGAGTAAAGTGTGCACAGGTAAGAAGTGGACTGTTTTGTACAAAAAGATTTCTAGATAGTAGAGAGGAAGGGAGAGGAAAGGAAGGGTTGATAAGAAGATGGTGTGACACTCTGCACTATGGAAATTGAAAACTACCCCCTTCTTCCTCTCAAAACCAACCCAAAGTAAAAGCAAAATCCAAGACAAAGAAACACTGCCAGAAGTGTTTACTAGCTTTTTAAAATACTTTTTTTTCCAAAAATTGTCTGTTCATTTTTTACATATCTGCTTCAAAAGTCTCTTCTTATTCAGTAAACAGTATATGCTGAAATGTAGGTCCATATGTAGGGCCTAGTGATGTCAATACAGAATTGCAGTCATATTAAACAGATAATAAAACTAGGGATGCTTTCCCAAAGTAACCAGAAACTGTTAGCATTTGGCATTAATTGTTAGCATTTTTCACCACCATAAATACAGTGACTTTAAAAGTCTAATTCCTCATCTACTCATATAATAATTCCAGTCAAGTAATAATAGCTTGTTGTGCTAGCCCAAATCAAGTCTGTGTAAGCATAAAGTGTCTGGTCACATATTCCATGAAGTTATGAATGGCATGTGTCTGCTTTCAGTCTTGTATTCATCTGTGATTTACCATAAAATAGCAAGTTTCATAAACCTAGAAGTGGATATATTTCAGAGAAAAAAAAAAGTTACACAAATATAATTCTCTAAGGAAAGTTGGAATCCTAGGAATACAGAAAGAGATATCAGCATTAGGAATTATTTCAAGGGCTAAAGTCACAGTATCATAGATATTTTAGACACTGCAGACTTTATAAATGATATAATTTCAAAAACCTCTAAATATTTCATAACTAAATTGTATAATCTGGCCAACATTTACTGTAAACCAAATAAGTAACCAAGCTGCCCATTAATTCAGGGAGCAGAGTGCGATAATAAAACTGCTCTTAAAAATGGGAGTCGTTGTGAATGACTGCTTTTAACGTTTTAATATGCATCATTAACTTCATATGAAAGGTTTATAAACATTTACTTTGCAAAACTTCTCTACTAGCAATAGGACAGATTTCATTGCTTGTTCTTACAGAGGTTCCTTTCTTAAATCATGAAATGAAAATAGGCAATGTGCAGCCCAAACTTCACTGCAAACCTTCAGACCATATAAAATGTTATAAACCTTCTCCCATTCCTGAGATCTAGTTCCAACACATACCATAAGATGGTCACTTATATTCCACAGAGCTCACTTTTCTTCGGATATTTTCCTTCTTTGTCTGTTGCGCTTCAGGCAAAACCTTCCTTCTCCCAATATTTAATGGAATAAACCTACTAGCAGTCAATCATTAATTCCTAGAGGCTCAGTTCAGTAAAGAAAAAATTACCTACACAGTTGTCTATTGTGAGATCTCCTGATTGCTGTGCAGATGAAGAGTCTGATCAAAACAGCTTATGTGGAAGTAATAAAAGGAATTGCAGTTACATGGCACGTTCTGACTTAAGAATCTTCATGTATTAATTAGTGAAACTTCACAACACCAATGTGAATCAGGTAAAGACTATGAATGCTTCATGAAAGTATAACTAAGGTATACTCAGCTAAAAAGTAATTTGAAGGGAAAACTGTAAATTGTTGCCAGACCAGGGATTAAAGTTGCTCAGGAAGTCACTCAGTCTGTCTATGCAGTTTCTCACACAGCACTGCACTTCTGCAGGTAGAAGACGTTTCAACAACGCACAATTCTCTTCTTCCCCCCCCTCTGTGATAAATCCCAATTCTTCCTTGGTCTTTCCTATGCCCCTTTCTCACCCATGTCCGGCTCAGGGTGTGTGCACTGCCCCTGATGTGCAGAGGAATGTCACCAAGAATGCTTAGAACAGAAGTCTATATATCATACAGTCAGCATTTCCTGACGAGAGTTATGGAAACAGGAAATTTCAAGGAACACTGGGTGCTTTGTGTGCTGGACTGGGCTGAAAACAACTAACACAACTAAGTTTACTGTCAGTGAATTTCTAATGAAGTCATTGCTCTTATTTGCTCCTTATAGCATGGTCTGTTCCTGCTGGGGAGGCATTTTATCTGCTAATCAAAATTAGACTAAGAGTGCATTTTTGCTGGTAGTAAGGACGTGATCCTTAAGAGATTTAAGAAATACTGCCAAAAGTCTTACTGCAGACAAACAAGTATCAAATTAAAGGCACTTTTGTTGGTATCACTTATTTGCTCACAACATCCAGTATCAATTATACTGTCAAACCCACTTTTTTTAGCCTGGTTTCTAAGGAAAAGAATAATGAAATCATGCTACCAGCCTGTCCATCAGCCCTGACCCTAATGATCTTGAACATGCCAGCCAATTTCAGCCACATCTGACAATGCCTTCAGGACACAGGTCTCAAAAATCTTCCTCTCCTAGGAGCTTAATGAAACTCGGGCATTGGTAGAGAAAATGGCTGTATTATTCCTTTCTCTGAGGAAAAGACACAGAGAAAGGAGGCTTTCTTTATTCAGTTGGCAGCAGCTAGCTGGGCAGTCGCATGTTGTGTGGACTGCCTGATGAGCACAGCTCACCAGTCAGCACAAATATCCCTGCTCCAGGTTTGCAGAGCAGAAAGCCAGAATGTAAACAGAGGGAGGTCAGGAGAGGGTGGGAGTGGCACAGAACTGCAGGGAGCAAAGCAAAAAATGGGCAACATTGCAATTGGGGGTGATTTTAGGAACAAGAGATGGACGAGGGGTATGGACAGGGATTCAGGAAATGGACGGGGCAGATTGCAAGCATCTTTGGGAAAGGGGGAGGAAATTGGGCACTGAGTTTATGGGGGAAACCTGCAGATACTGTAGGCAGTGGGCTGGCTTACTGAGTGGGGGAGATGTAGGTTAACTAAACCTGCTGCTTCTGGAATAATTTATTAAATTACCTGCAGCTTCTGCACTGGAAAGGTTGGCTGGTATATGCCTGGATAGCATATTGTTTAGGACAGGCCTTACACAGGAGTGGCTTTGAAATACAAGAGGGGCATTAAAAGGACGGTGCTTTTTTGCTTTTTTCATGGTGGGCAAATAGGCAATGAGTCAGTTCAGCTAAGGGGAATGATTTAGTGATTGATCTAAGTGTCAGGTTTGAAATCACTGCTGTAGACTCCTTGAAGTTACAAGGTCATCTCAGCCCTTCATTGTTCCAAGGAAGAAAAATTAAGTGCCACACAGTTACCACATCTGGTCCTGGCCTTTAAAAATGAAGGCCTATTTGTTCTACACGGATTTGAAAGAATCTAAGGAAATTGCTCACATTTTCACATGCCCTAGTGCTATGTAGCAACCTGCACAACACAGACTTGTGTGTTTACCTACATCCAGCTGATAAAGTATATTACAGATAGATAAAATATATGCATATATATATTACAAAAATATCTATAATATAGATTGCAATATGAATGAGCACACATTTTGTACTGAAAAATGAGAGAACATTGTTAATACCAGTGCAGAGCACCACTCTGTGTGAACAGATTTCTAGACCATTGACAATTCACCCCTGCTGTGGTATACTCATGAAATTCTCCTCTTCTCTTACTTTACTCAGAGTAACAGTATAATGCTCAAGAAAAATATCAAAATAAATTAATTTATGACAGGCTCTGTGCCACAATGACCATTATAGAGATTCAGCTGAAGCTAACACACCCACAGGGAGTGTTATCTGAATTTCATCCAGACATATATTTGGGCTGCCATGTTCAGAGAGAATATCTTGACTAGAAATACTCAAATAGAACATTTTCATCAGCTCTCCACTGACTCTGTGACAGCTGAGCTGCACAATGGCCAAACACAGAGTTCAAACAAGTATCTTACTACTGAAGGTTACTTCGTCACTGTCTGTTTTTGCTTCCTGTTTCTACAGCACACAGGGTACAGTGGGGTCTTCCTCCATGGCTGAGACTAAAATGTACTGCAGAAACTGTACCTGCATTACAGTACTGGTAATAAACACCGGCCTCTGCAACTGTCAGTGCATCAACTTTACATCCCAGCAGTACATCCACCTATTGTCAGATTCTCATTTTTAGAGAAGAAGTCAGATTCAACCATTTCACACTGAAAACTAATAAAATAGAAATAACTCAAAGTGGAAAAATTAATTTCATGCTACTTTTAAAATAAACTTAACAGAATAGAGAGTAAGCCAAGTAATAGCTACTTGTGTTTTCTGTAAGCTACTTTGACAAGAAATCAAATCAAGTCAGGGAAGCATGTTTCTCCAATATTGAGAATGTAGCTATAATAACTGTTACATTAGGTAACACAAATTGAGAAAGCCTCCAAATCTGTGACTTGTCTCCACATGTCAAAAGGAGCATCTGGTTCTGTGATTTGCTGAAAATGAAAAATACAGCTTAGTGTAGGAGGAGGGCTGTAAGTGACTTCTGAACAAAGCACATAGCTATCTGAGTGCAGAAAGTGTCCGATTTAAATTCAGCTTAATCTTTGCCCTTTTGCCTTCTTTGTTTGAATGTATCCCTTTGGATGGGGGAGGTGAAAAAATGTCTAAAAGTAAGGAACATCAGGTACTGTTGAAACTCATTTAAAGTGCAATCTGCAATAGGCAGGGACTTAGACTGCTGACAGAATTATAGCATCTGAGGGGCCTAGAGGACAGGCCTTAGCAAAAATGTGTGTGCTTTCGATCACAGATAAGCCTTGCCTTTTTTCTTATGTGGTCTGTGCTCTGTACAAAGGCATTGCTCCTGGAAGAGATAAACTAATAGTAATGAGCTGGGCAAGGCACAGAGCAGACAAGGAATGTGCAAATACACAGAGCACTGCAGGAACCTGGGCTATTCCTGCTCTCTTCTAACCCAAAGGCTCACTGAGCTGGCCTGAGCTTCCCTGCTCTCCCTCTAAGGGGATGGGTGACATGAGAACTTTCACACAGCTTTTTACTCTTGAATAAAGTAAATGTATTTCAAGGTATTGCCAGTTTATCCACAGTTTACTTATTGTCTCTGGATTTCCAAAACTCATCTTGAACTACCTCTACATAGTCTTCCCAGTTTTGTATTACTTAAAACCCACATTTTAATATTGACCTGTAATTTCTTTGCCTTTATAGGACTCCTATGAATAATGGTTATTGCTCTCATCCTCTTTTTACTACTTATCTACAATACACCTGTAGTGGTGTATTGTTGACAACACCTTCTCACCTTCATATTCCAGACCACTGAGCTAGTTCTCATGTAAAACTTTCCTCTTTGCTTCAGCCAAGGACTGGCTGATCCTATTCATCTTTCCTTTCCCTTTCCTCTAGCTTGCAAAAATCCTGCCTGCTTGCATTTTTTGCTCTTTGAAAACTTAGTTTTCTTTCCTTGTCCTTCACCCAAGTTTTCTCTTGAGATATTTCTCTACTTGTGCAAAATTGAACTGTGACGGGACCAGGTCTGCAGAAGTGGTTTCATTCACTTACTCACTTTGTGAAGGAACAAGATCTCTGTCCCTTACAAAGTTGGTGGGATAAAAGAAAAAAAGCAAAGGAAATGCAGAAACGTTCTGTATGGAATATGAAGGAAGGAGGCATCTTTCAAGGAAAAGGAGAATGGAGAGTCTCTGACAAGAAGTCAGAATATGTGGAAAGCCCCAGAAACACGGATGCAGTTGGTTTCTTCAGTAAAGAGCACCTTCATTCTTACAAACATGGACTCTTCTCATGCTATTTTCTAGGAGGGGAAAATTAGAGAAAATGTGGCAAGGTATGTACCAAAATCCTCAGCATACCACACAACACCCTATCCTTCTATTTTCCAGCATATTCTCCTCTAATTTCATGTGGTTTGGACTCAAATCTAAGTTCTAAATAAAATAAATATATGCATTCTTTTTCTGCTGTCCTCATCTGGTTATTCATCCCTTTTCACAGGCTCTTGGAGGTCAAACATCAAGACTTCAAAGTTTAGCAGTAGCCTAGCTTGTGGTAAGTATCTAATCCCTGCAGTAAGTGAAGAGGCTAATACTGAAATGCTTTCAAGGAAGACTTGGAAGATGCCAGAAACCCTTCAGTGATTTGTATGCATTATCTCAGTCAACTTTGCTCCCAATTTTCACAATCTTAAACATGCAATTGTTTTTATTAAAAGTGTGTCTGTATTGTTTATCTGTGTTGTAATTCCTACTGATTTCAAGTAAGAGACTATCCAAAAAAAGGGAGAGAAAAGAATACAGATCAGATCTTTAGCTGGTGCAAATAGCTATTGATTTACTGAAGCTTTACTGAAGCTGACAAAGCCAGGCTAATTTACTCCACATCAAATCTAGACCAAAACTGTGCAGGGCATTCTCCAGATGAGTGGCACTGAAATCCAGGTGTTTCTGGATGTGCTTTGATAGGGACAGGAAAATATTTTATGTGCAGTGAAGATATCATGACTTGAGCGAAAAGCACACGTAATATTTTTGGAGTTTAGATGTGAAACCACTTTGTGGCCTCATTTAGGTAGATTTACTTTACTGCTGACTCCCTTTCTGCACATTCAGTCTAATACTATAAAAATCCAACCTGTCTTATGGAAAGAGTTGATGTCCTCCAAAAATACCTGAAAAAAAATTAAAAAGCTTTCCCCTCCTCCTAAAGAAAATAGAAAATGGAGCCTATTTTCTAGAGATTATTTTTAGTCAATATTACTCACTGTTTTTATAGCATCCTTTGTGAATAGTAAGTTTTATAACACATGGTTGTTAGCCTGTGTCTGTTTTGAGGAGAAAAGATAGTGCAATCTAACCTCCAGTAAGTTAGTAAACATCTTTACGCAGAGAAATAAGACAATTGAAAGTAGAAAAATTCAATGGAGTGATGCTTCTTGGTACATTTTAGATATGCATTACTTTGTCTATACATTGATTGCCTTGAAACAGAGCATGAACAATTACCCTACGTCTAAGGCACTGGGAGTAGTTGGTATTCTTACACCAGCATGTTATTAAACAGTCAACACAGTGTAGAAATAAGGCTCTTTGTTTGAATATAGTCCTTTCTTTTTGATACTGCCTGAACAAGCAGCTTCTCACCCAAAGAAATGACCACTGAGAAGGCAGTTTTACCTCTCTAATAAAATGTGCAACAAGCCAGGTCTTTCCAGGATGCCACAGGATGCTGCACAAAGTGCTCTTCTGGCTGGGGACAACTGGCCAGACAGTGGGAATCCAGTACTGAAAAGCATCCAAGAGAGACCAAGAGAGAGAGAGATTATTAATCCTCACCCCATGTACCTCAGCCCTATGTCCATCAGAGCAATTAAGCACATAAGTAAGGTGAATGTGAAATTAAGGCGAAATGCCTCTCATCTTAAAGCCGGAGTCAGTTTTTCCATTCCTTGAGTAAGGACAATGTTGCATCCCAAAGTATACTAAAAGTTTAGTAGATACTGAAATAATTTTCTGAGTATTTGCCTTTTTAGGCAAGCACAAATCCTGCTCTTTAGATTTTTTTTAATTCCCAAAAGGAGATCTATTTCTGCAGCCTCAGATTCATAATACTGCTTTTCTCATTTTCGAGAGTTCACATTTATCTGGAAAGTAGCTAGCACTGAGACTAATGAGAAACATCTGAGAAATCCTGCTTTCTTATCACAGTAGAGCCAAAAAACCTTAAACAAAATAAACTAGCTCCTTTTTTGGGTATGGAGTGTCCTCTTTTATAGGAACTGTTTCACATTTTATGTGTTGAATGGAGCCAGTCAAAAAATCCAAACAGATAATCCATTTGATAATTTGAGAGAGCTAGAAATCATTCTTTGAATATGCAAGTAAAAAGCAAATAGATTTCATATGAGTAGTCATTGTAGCCTCCTCATTGCCAGTACAACAAAACTGATTAAATAGCTAAAATTATGGAAGTTAAAAAAAATAAGAAAAATGCTATTTCCAATATTTCCACTTTGTTATTTCCAGCCCACAGGTTCCTGTTACCTCAGATAAAATCCTTTGTCCTTTAATTCAAATAAAGAATATTATTATGCTGTTCCCATACTATTATGCTGCTCAAATTATTCTTTTAAAACTGAAGTTCCATTAGAGCACATGTTAAAATAACCTCCTTAATCAAGAGTGACCCAACACAATCTTGCATGCTGGAGTAGCCCTGCGCTGCACTCCAGAGGATGGCCACGCCTGCAGAGCCTTGTCATACAGTTTGGAATGTCTTTGAGGGGGCTGGAACGCCCCAGGGCAGCAGCTCCCACCGTCCCTGGCCACCATGGCTGGGCACGGTGTGGTCTCTGGGCTGCACAGGGAGCAGGCAGGAAGAGGCTCCCTGTGTCCCCAGCCCCTGGCAGGGGCAGGGCCCTCCCCTGGCTTCCTACTCCTTCCCTTTCACTTCTGACATGGTCGCTATAAAACCACTGCCATCTGTACTCAGAATCATTTTCAAATAGGTTTGGAGACATTTACTTCTATTATTCCAATCAAAAAAAATTATATTTTTATATTGCATTCTTTTACGCAAAAAACTACTGTACTTAAACTAGTTAATGCTAAAACCAGATGAATTTGGAAAAAATAAGTGAGGTGTGCTCTGTAGCTTACAGTGTAAAATCAATAAAGCTGCTACTGAGTTCAGTGGAGATTGTTCTTGCTAGCCTACATAATTTGTCCCCTGCTAACCAGTCATCTCTACAATATAGCTAAGAACGAGGACTGCTCTTTGAAAAAGTCTTAACTTTAGAAAATGTCCAAGACTTTGAAATGATTGACAGTATTTTTATATTTACTATTAAAATTTCGTATTTATAACCCCCAACCTTTTCACTGCACAGGAGGTTCAAATTGCTCTGTCCCATACTGTACACACACACACACACACACACACACACACACACACACACATATTTATATATATGAGCCTAAAGACTTCCTCCTGAGCATGGCCTGAGGCCATTGCTGTCCATATAGTTGGCTGAAATCAATCAGAGGTTGTGTGATTCCTATTTTTTCAGCAACTGTATTTAATTTCTCTGGAAAACAACAAATATTTTAATTTTATATCTCCTAGTCTCTGCTGCCATTGATTTGTCAGTAGAATGGAATGAAAAACACTATCAAGCTCTGGCAGCTGAACTGCAGTGGTGATGAAAGGTTGCCCTGCTTTTACTCTTTATTACACCACTCACTACCTTTCCAATGATGATTTGTCTGCACTATCATTTTTAGTAGCTTTGGTGCAAAACAAAGAATACTCTTCCCAGGTTATAGGTAGAATGGAGAAAAAAGTAATCCTCTCATTTCCATCAAGGAGTTTCCACAATAAAAATAGCTGAGAAGGAAAATCCTTCCAATTTAATTTCTATTTAATGTCTTTCCTGGCTATACAACATTTAAAAATATAGATCATAGCCAAAGTTATGGATAAATTAAGTAAGCTGAAAACAGGAGATGGGGAAAAAAGCAACTCTTCACCACATTCTTATCAAGATGTTCTGTGCATAAATATTGTGACTATCCCTTAAAACTTGATCAATTTTCAATAAAAATCTGCATTTTATGGTAGAACATTAGCTTATGTGTATTTTTCATACAACAGTAGCAAGAGAAAGAGTTGGGAAATCATTCAGAGTTGTTGCAAGTAGTTCAAGTCCATAGGGATGAGTAATAGTCTCCCTGCCTGGAGCTTGAGCCAAAGTTGTTCTTTATTTAACTCTGCATCTCCTCAAAATCAGAATCTCTTACTGAGCAATTGAGGAATGTAACAAAAACATAGGTTTTTAGATTGATTTGTAGACTAAAACTGCTTCTAACTCTGAAAAGGTCTTTATTTCATATTATATTTATGGACTTTTGGGGAATGGGCAGGGAGATTGTGCTCAGTATGAGAAGGACGAAAGATGGAAAAAACCCACTCCATGTAGAGGTATTAACAGAGCTTGCCACTCTGAGTCTGTTGCCGGGGTATTTACTGATGCTGTGAAACAAAGATGGAGACATACGGGTTTAGGGTCCACTAGGCACTAGTGGAAGCACTAGCTAAAGCACTCTGTCGTGTCAGGATGAACTCAGTGGAAATTTTACTCATGAGAGCAATTCCAGCGAATGCAATGGAAGTGCTCGGAGGAGTAAAGCCACCACAGTGCAGTTGCTGGGCTCAGACCCCTGCAAGGTTCCCCTGTAGAATAGCTGGTAGGAGAGAGGCACACGTGCTCAGCAACAACTGATAGTGCTTAATGAAGACCATGTGTATTAATAGGCCCGAGCACAGGAAATGAGAGATTTCCCCCCACTCCTCTAATGATGTTTAAGACCAAGTTCTGTGTAAAGAAATATTTCTTTAGGAAATAGTTGACTGACTGGAATCCTTAAGGAAAAAAAGAGGCAGATTTCCATTACTTTTTTTCTTGGGTTAGAGTTAGTCTTGGTTTATACTGCCTTCCCAGATTTCTTAAAATTGTTTTCCAGACATTCCCACGGTGCTAATGTCAGACCAATATCTAATAACTTTTTCCTGAAGGCTGATATTCTAACACAATATCTTTCAATTCAGAGTGCATAAGCCAATTATGTTATTCTCCCAGCCAACACTCAGGACGTGCAGAAGAACCTTGCTGCTTCTGATTAGTAGCAGATATGGTTTTGTAATGGATTGAGACAAAAATTTCCAAGTGCTAACAGGTTTTCATGACATATTACCGATGTATATGTTTAAGCCAGAGAGCCTGATCCATGCAATTAGTTTACAATGTAAATTCTTGAGCAGTCTAGGTTTAGTAGTACAGAAAATTACATTTGTTGCTATTCTTAGTTAATTATTGAACAGAAGCTTGAAGGTTTGTTCTTATACAATTGCTTATTATCACAAGTAAAACTTCAAGTGTAGACATAATTTTTAACTGTTATTATTTTATTGCTCTATCAACATAACTTGATTTTCTTGAGATGTGTCACTGAACTACCAGGAATTAGATATAATTATATAAGGAAAAAAACCCATCAAGTTATTCCCAACAGCTTATTTATTAGACAAAACATCAAATTTCACTAGCAAATAGGACAACTTATTTTGGTTAAGCAAAGCTGTGCACAATATTTATAACACCACTCCATATGCAATTTTAGCATACCTGCTAATAAAGAGATCTTGAGGTAATACAAAAGCCTGTGTAGCACATTCTCACATATAAAGTGCTATCTATGTTGGAGTACTACTACCTGTATTAAGATAGTCTGATACTTGTCTGCATTTCATACCAGATTAACCAAGCTTTGTCTCAGAATAGTTCTAAGAGATCCAAGGATTTCATATATGATCCTAGCCTAAATCAGGAATAATGTGGCTTTCCTCTTCAGACTGTTTTTATGGCTCTTTATACTTTACGTGTTTAATATAATGTGAAGAGCATGAGGCAATTTCTGTGAAAAATGCTATCTTTTTACATGACTCTTCATGGAACCAATTGCTCCTTAAAGAAGATGGTTTATGTTATCTTCAGGAGCTGGAATAGATATAAAATATATATAATAAAAATGATGGAATGCAGTTTACTTAAAAAACTGTTAAAAAGCTACCAACTATCACAAAGAAAAGATAAATCAAACATGGTGCTCTTCAATTTTCTATTGCCAGCCTTTAGAAAAGCACTTTTGAAGCTATTCTATTCAAGTATTTGGCCATGCCAGCCTCAGTCTATATTGTCATGCAAAGTTCCTAATAGCACTTGGCTTACGTGATCGTGATGCTGCCCCAAATAAATGGTTGCTCATACGTATTACAGTTCTTAATCTGATTTTTCCTCCCTGCATTAAAAGGACTATGTGGCCCTTTCTTGATACCTTACTGTCTACATTAGCTCCAGATCTGGGCAGGGAAGATACGTTTTCTTTGTAAAAGTGAACCTTCTGAAGCATACAGATTTGTTCTCTTCTGGACAAATCACAATCATTTACTTAGGAGTTTCAAAAGAAAATTCTTGGAATGGTTTGTTGAAACACTTTTAAAGAAACTGTTTTCTTAAGAAAAGAAAGAATTTTGTCCAAACTTCTGAATAGTGGTCATTTATGGAACTAACTGGGGGACCTCTGCCTTTTTTAGGATGTTTATGCCACTAATATGAGGATTTCCACATTTTTAGGGTGTTGCATCTGGACATGACCAGCTGTTCTTGAATTGTTCACCAACCTGATTCCCAGGTGGATCCCAGAGAAATTTCTTCAGAAAAATTTGCCAAATATGTTCCAAGACTTTAAGATCACTTCCTGGAAGTGAGCAAGGCTGAAATAAGTAAAGCCCCAGTTTTCATGGGATTATTTTGTAGCTCGCCCTCATATTTCTACAATACTTAAAAGCATAAAAATTATGCAATGATGCATCAAAATGATCAAAGAAGATAATAGCTCAAAATGTAGACAATTTTAAATGAAGGTTAAAAAAGAATGCATTTTCAAGTTTCTTTCTTTTAGTATTTTTGTAATTCAGTTACAACAAATTTTTTTATTGTTTTTAAGATACTTTTAATTGTATTCTGACCTCTTTAAAAAGTTTTACGAGACTGAGATAGCTTTATGTGACCTTTATTTCTTATTGTTCCTGCACAGGACACACCTCTGTGTTTATCTTTTGCAGTGTCCTGGTCTGTAACCAAGCAAGCAGGGATCCAAGTCTGAACAACACAGCCCTGTCACTGCTCTGGACTACAGGACCTGGTTCAGGCAGTGCATGGGCCAACCGGCCCAAGGCAATGAAAAAGAACCACCAAAGTTCAGTGTGGGTGTGGCACGTTTTTTTCAGATATTTTAGGTGTCAGAGATGTGTGTGTGTGTACACACACACATGGAACACACTAGAGACAATAAGACAGCAGCAGTCCAGAAGCTGAGTCTATGTTGTTTCATTTGCTCTTGCTCTGGAGAGCCGAGCTGCTCCCCAGATCCATCACTGGAAGGTTAGTGTAGGCAGACAGATTCTCCCCTGGGTGCACTGCATGGAGTGAGAGGTGCACCTGCTTCCATGCACTGACCCCACTTCCCTCCAGGAGGGACAGTGCCCTCAGACAGAGCTCTGCAGACTCTGGGGCTGATCCCCTCCAAAACCTTTCATCTCGTAGTTATTCTACTACAAGAAAGTGCAAATAATCTTCAACATGATGGCGATTAAAAATTAGCTCACAGCCTCATCTAAAGTATGGATCTGCAGTTAGCAAGTCGTTTATTGGTTTCTAAATGAGAAAATACATGGTATGCCAAAACATTCAGCAGCCTGAAATCAATTTGTACTTCTGCAGTGTAAGTGGAAAAAAGCCATCCTCAGATGACCACCTACATGGGCAATAGAGCTCATGCAAAGCCTGTGGCAGACAAATCCTGCAGTTGCATGGAAGCAGCAAGGAAGGGCCTCAGGATGCTAGGTGCCAGGGAGAATAATTTTCAAGTTAAGATTTCAAAAAAACATCCACTCTGCTTTAGGTGGATGACACTGTCCAGCCTGAAGAATTAAGAAATGTGTCATTCACTGGAGAAAAGGTAGTAGCATATAAAACTAATGAGAAATAATATTAATGATATGACTGTGAACTATTCTATAGACTTGACACGGAACCACTGGGATAAGATCACTTAAAACTGTAGACAACAGTTTGCTTTCATACCACCAAGTGTTTTGCTGTAGCAGAAAGGAAGAGTAAAGGGCTGACAGGTTAGAGAGAAACATAACCCCTATGAATGCCCTCGCAGAGGGAAGTTTTGGTTCTGGCCTTTGGGTTTTGCCTCCCACAGTCTACACCCACTTCCAGAAGAGTGACCAAGTGGAGGAGAGATGCTTTTTTCTGCTCTACACTTCTGAAAAAAGCTGAAGGAGCAGAGTTGAGTGGAGAACATTTTAGTTAATGCTTACACTGTCCAGAAGTTTGTCCTGAAATGCCAGTCAGCTGGGCTGGCAGGAGAATGAGCAGAAGAACCTCCAGTTTGAAATTGTTGAAAATGCTCAGTGCATTTTCATGACATTTTTCAGGCAGGGCTGCAGCAGGAGGAATGGAAGCAGAACATGTGCCAGCACCTGTGCAACTGCAAAGCTCAGCAGCTCCTCAGCATTAGCCTGCCTCAAGCCAGCATTTTCAGCTAAGGCCCTGAACTTCCTGTATTAAAGAGTTAAAGCACAAGCACTAAATTCCTTCTGCTGAAAGTGAAGGGAAGTATCGGGTAGAGAGGCAGACCATGAAACTGGGGTCAATAGACATTAAATTCATAGCCAAGATCTCTGAAAGTGAGCTAAGGCTGGTCAGACAACAAGTCATGGAGTCATAACAGGTCATAAAACTCACCTATAGGATGTTATTTGTACACTCACTGTATCAATTAAAAAGACAACCCTGCCTCTAGTAGGATGCAATGTTTGAAATTAAAACAGGAATGTATGTAATGGTATTTCCCCTTGCAAATTGTTATGGTTCTGAACTAATCAATTAGGCTTCTTACTGCAAAGATAAATATTTTCAAAGATGTTTTAGATGGTCTGTTTATAAGTGAGCCCAAAAGACAGCTTGACTTTACTTTTTTTGGCAGTAGCTATTAAATGTATAAACTAGCATCCTAGAGACTTGCCTGTAAGTCACTGTGCCTGTACAGCTAAATGGAAAGTATTATTTGTTCTAACTGCAGCTTGCAGATGATTTCTTCGTGGTTTCACAGCCTGGTCATACAGCAAACCTTTTTAATTTTTATTTTTTATTTTTACAGCTGTTTAATTGGGATAGTCCCTGCTCTGGCATTTATTTGTTATGTTTATTTACACAGAAGGCTTTTAGGTTTGAAAAGGCCAAGTTTTGCTGGGAAGGGCCAGGTAGAGTGTTTGTGCAGCTGGTCACCAGGTAACCCTCCCAAACACTGCTCGAGACCACTGGAATCAAGCACAAGGATTGAAATGGTGCTCTCCCCAGGACTGTTTTCATTGCAGCACAAGTTCTGATGTTTGCTCAATTTTGTTTGGTATCATGCAGACCCATAATTCTACTTTGAAAAGATAAAAACTGCAAAGCAGCAATTAACTTTCTCCAATAAGCACATTTTAAGCAGCAGAAAATTAACAGTTTTATTGCTGAGACTGGCTGGGGAAAACCGTGATGGCTTATTAATAAAATTTCAATACATGGTTAAACCGATGCAGTCAAAAATCCCAAATTAGACACAAGATACTTCAAGAAGAAAAATTAAAAAATCACATTCATTCTCAAATAATGAATTTGAAACTTTACTTTGATATGATATTAGACAATTTAGGCTTAAATCACAATATGGTTCTGCATTTTTCTCTCTCTGGTTGAGGCAGTTAAGAACATGGGCCTGATTCTCAACACTAGATTTGTCTCCTGTCCCCAGGGTCAGGCACAGCATATGGGTAATTAGAAGCCAGCCCTGCATGAGAAGTGAGGTCCTACTGTAAAGCAAGGCCTGAGGGTGCTGGCAGAGCTGGAGGAGCCTTTCTGGAGGGCCACCAGTACCCCTGGCTGTTGACAAAGATCGCTGAAGCTGGCAGTGCTGCACACAATAAAAGATCTGAAATTTATACCAAAGTGCTACAAAGCATCCAGAAAAAAACGAACAAACCAACATACCAAACCAAAAACCCCACAACCAATTGCTGAACATGCTGAACATAATTTAATCTGGTTATTACTGTTCCCAGCTGGACATTCATGGCTCCGGACTGTAGTACCACTCATAGGAGAAATATCCTATACCTTCATGAGTAATAATATAACTAATCTATAATGTAAATATTGAATCCTCTATTTTATTCCTCCTTTGAGCCTGTTAGAAGAAATTCCCTCCCAGAATTACTTGGGTGGGTTGGGTGTGTGCTGTTGGAGAAAAATTGTTGAGATTTTCAGATATTCACATGCTTTCAAAAGCTACAAATTTAGAAGAGCATTTTTCACCCTGGTCACTTCTAAGTAGGCTGAAGTTGGTTAAGCAACAGGTTTATTTGGAACCACTGGGAAGCAAAAGAAATATATATATATATAAATAAATAATATTTTCTTTGGTACCTTGTAGCAATGAACCAAGACAATAAAATGCACATTTATCAGACATCTTATTTTTAATTTTGGTAATATCCTGAATTTCATTGTGCTTGACATGTTTACATTTTGTAGTGCATCTGTAGCCTTCCTAGTCATCCCTCTCTGAAACCTGAATTGTCATAATCCTTGCAATTCTGCACTAAGTGCAAGGTAGGCAGTCTGCATATGGAACACTGCCTTAGAACAGAACTTACTCTATTGAACATGTTTGTGGGCATCTGTGAGACAACAAAAGAGCAGGAAGGCCTTGTCCTTAAGGAATATGTCAGTCACACCCCTCACCCTGAATAACCTAGATGGTGAATGTTACTTGATCTAAATTTCTATTTTCGTTTGCCTGGATCAATCACTGTGAGCCTTTTTCATTTTTAGATTATAGTCACCTTCTGTCTTTTCATCCAGATATAACTTCAAATAATGGATTCCACCAGGGATTATTTCCTTTCTCCCCTTCAACTTAGACAAAGAAGTTAAACAAAGAAAAAAGGTTCTAAGCAAATCAATGAAGCTGAGGTTAGTGGCTTTTGAAAACAAAACCCCTATAGTACTGATACTAAAGGGTAATGTTAATTTACCATTCTGTATCCATTCCCATGGTAACTAATCTGTGTACTATGGTAACAAACCTAAACAAACATAAATATTATTTTTCCTATGGTTTCAAAATTTTCACATTTAATGCTGTTTGATAAATAGCTACACTAGCAGTTCCTCAACTGTTGCTCACAAAGACATACTACAGCAAATAGACTCTCATTGTGCCTACCAGAATCTGCAAGAGGTTGCAGTGGTCAATAAATAACAGGTGATTATACATCCAGAATTGGTTTTATTTAGCAATATAGGTGCAGGTAACAGTAACTAGGCACATGTCTATGAAACAGCATTTCAAGTAAGACAGGCTTCATGAACTTACTGGCATGGCTTATCAGTTTGTTTGACAGTCTGCAAAACTAAAGCTGTTTTCCATGTTCATAATACCTGTCATAAATATATTATGTGATTAACTTATGATTGTAGGGAAAATAGATGTTTCCTAAAATTATTATTCTAGTGGAAATTCATCTCAGAGTTCATGTAGGCACCTGGTTCTTTCCTTGATCTGTTTCTCAATGTTATATACATTATTATTTATTCAAAATTCAGTATTTGTTTGGTAACTTGATCACATCAACTCATATATTTCTAACACAAATATACCCTGCTGCTCTCTACCACGTGAGCTTTCCAGTAGAGAAATCTTGGAGACTTTGCAAGCATCTACCAGGGGAAGCCCTGCCTTAGCCCCGCAAGGGCAAGCTGAGCTCTGCCCACCTTCCTCGGGCTGCTCCCTGCAGGTGAACTGGCTCCAAGCAGCCCCTCAGCTGGGTGTGCTGCACTGCCCTTCTCCACACACCCGGATCACCCCTGCCACCTTCACACAGCTGTCAGCACACTACAGACACAGCTCATCTGGCATGCAAGTTTTGCACAGGACTCTAATCAGACAGCTTGGGTTTTAAGAAGAGAGAAGACAGTGCAAAATAGCGACTATTTAGAAAAGCAGTTAAAATGCAATAGTTCTCTCTCTTAAACTTTCCCCTAGAAATACGGAAAGTTTGACTGTGCTGAAGAAGACAGGGATACACCCTGTTATGTGAGGGAATATCTCCATCACGAAATAGCAAAATTGGTTTCTAGATCTGGGAGGCTCTTGCCCTTTTGTCATGTTCCAGTCTGCCATCACATGGGTAGCAAAGCAAGCGCAGACCAGACCTTAAAGCTCAACCTTGTCGATAAGTAATGTCTTCCCATACAAATTTGTTTTCCAAGGTAAGAGCTTGTCTTTAACTTGATTTGATTTCAGTGGTAGTCATCAATTCAACACTCTGAGTTTTCTGTCTCTGGCCTTCAGGATTCCAGGAATTCCAAACAGAGTATGAAGAGCTCAATATTCACAGTGGAGTGTAGGATTTGATTAAAACTCCTGCAGAGACCTCATAGGCTCAGACAGATTTACATTCTGAAGATAATAGTTCCTAATCTAGCCAAAGGGAAAGGGAAAACATTAGCTCAAGTACCTAAGTGCAGGCTCACGTCTGCAACGTTTCCACTACGATTGCTGAAACTACACAAAACACAGCAGCCCTTGATCCCAGGCTTGTTTGGGTTGGAGGTCTAATGCAAAATCTTTTCTCAGCTCTAGTCAGCTGCTCCTTGGCTTTGGGCATGACCACAGTTTTGCATTACCTCATTTTATCTGGAAAACACTTTGGGTTCTACACAAATACAGTTAGTCTTAAAATGACAGATTTCCTGCTTTAGATTTATATATTTCTCTGCAATGTCTGGTTCACCTAAAGGGAAAACTGGTTCCCCAGCAGGGAAAACTGATCACCAGGAAAACTGATTTTGTTGCCGGTCTTTCTTGAGCCAGTTTATAGCTATTGGAGTTGCAATGGGAAATACATTTCCCTCTGGAAATGTATTTCCAGTGAGGCAAACAGTTATTTTTGCATGCCTCCCCAATTTTTTTTTTCTACATCCCCTAGCAGCCCCCTTAAACACTACCTCAGAAACCAGACCCTCCTTCAAAAGATGATACATCTTCTTTTTATTTCTAAGTTCCTTCAATACTTCGTTGCTTGTCTAGGCTGGACGTTTGCCTTTTCGACTCATCTTTCAGTACACAGGGATAGGTCTCTTCCTGAGCCCTCAAGATCTCTGTTTTGAAGCACACCCATCTCTCCTGAACTCCTTTGTTTTCAAGGGCTGTTTCCCAAGGAACTCTCTGAATAAGTCTCTTAAATAGACCAAAGTCTGCCCACTGGAAGTCCAGTGTAAAGATCTTATTGGTATTCCTCCTGATTTCACCAATTATCGAGAATTCTATAATTTCAGGATCACTGTGTCCCAAGCGGCCTCCAACCTCCGCATCCCCCACCAGTCCACTATTTGTGAACAACAGGTCTAACATGGTCTCTCCCCTGGTAGGCTCACCCAACCAGTTGTGACAAAAAATTTATCCTCCATACACTATAAAAACTTTCTAAACTACCCTTTTTCTGCTGTATGAAGTTCCCAGGATATATCTAGTAGGTTGAAGTTGCCTACAAGAAAAAGGGCTGATGATCCTGAAACACTGTCCAATTGCTTATAGAATAAGTTTTCCACTTCTTCTTCCTGGTTGGGTGGATGATAAGAGACCCCCAGCAGGATGTCAGCCTTGTTGGCCTTCCCCTTAATTCTTACCCAAAAACATTCAACTTCATCGTCATTAGTTTCAATACCTATGACATCCAAAACCTCCCTAATAGAAAGGGCCACCCCTCCACCTCTTCTCCCTTTTCTGTCTCTTCTGAAGAGCTTGTAGCCATCCAGTGCAGTGCTCCATCACCATGTTTCCGTGATGGCAATTCCATCATAACTTTGTTGTAATACCATAGTCTCCAGCTCTTCTCCTTTGTTACCCATGCTGTGTGCATTAGTATACATGCACCTCAGCCAGGCTACTTATTTCACCCCTAATTCAGGCTTGCCATCCTTGGGTCTGCTTCCAGATAGCCCTGCTATATCCCCTTCCTGCTTCATACCTAGTTTAAAGCCCTCTCAACAAGTTCTGCCAGTTCATGAGCTAAAATTTTTCTGCCCTTAACAGAGAAATGTAGCCCATCCAGTTCCAGCAGGCCAGGTGCTGTAAGGGCTGCCCCATGATCAAAGAACACAAATTTCTGTTGATGACACCAATCCTTGAGCCACTTGTTGGTAATGTGGGCTCTCCTATTCCTTTCACTGTATTTTTCTGTGACCAAAGGGACTGAGGAAAAAACTACTTGCACTCTTGTCCCATCAATCACCTGACCCAGTGCCCTAAAGTCCCTTTTAATTGCTCGGACACTCTTTTCTCATCACTGCCAGCCTGGAAAATCAGCAATGGGTAATAGTGAGAGGGCTGAATCAGCCCAGGAAGTCTCTCAGGGATCCCATACCCAGGCCCCAGGGAGGCAGCAGACCTCCCTGTGGGTTGGGTCCAGTCGGCATATGGGACACTCGGTTCCCCTCAAAATCGAGTCCCCTACTAAGACTACCCTTCTTTTCTTTTTGATGTTAGAGGTGGTGATCCATCCTACAGATGAAACATTATGGGGAGGCTCACTGGGTAGATAATTTTCTTCTAAATCATCTGGCTCACCCTCTAGATCCAGGGCCTCATACCTATTCTGAAGTGGTACTTGGGTTGGTGATGTGGGTCAAAAAGAATTTCTATTTTTACCTCCCTGAACAGGGACACATTTCCACTTCCCTTCATCAACCAGGTCCCCTCCTATTTCCTGGAAATAGGAGGCAGAGGAGTCTTCTAACTCCTGGTGGGCCTTCCTCAAGGTTTTAAGGACAAAGCTCCACCAATCTATTTCCCTTTCACTATCCCTAATACTCCTTAGCCTTTCAACTTCTCCCCTAAGCTCAGCCAAAAAGCAAAAGGAGGTTATTTAGCTGTTCACATCTCAGGCAAGCTTATTCTGTCATGGCCCCAGGAACTACTGATAAGCTCAATCTGCACAGGAAGGGGTCTGTATAGACTCATCCATTTTGGAGGGCTCAATTTGGTTACACATACTTGTACTAACCACAGGTTTTGATCTTGAGGAAACCATTTTTAACAAAGGCAACAATCTGATCTTACAAGCCAAAAACCTGCACCTCTGCCTGCTTGCACTGCCTGTGCAAACTGCTGCACAAAGTGCCCTGCCCCTGTTTGCCTGCTCCGGGTAGCTGCACTCCCGAGAGGCCTCTTATAAGCTGTCCTCTGACTCACCAGCAGAGGAAGACCTGCCCTTGCCTATGGGACTCACAAAGTGAGTCACACCAGCACCAGCACCACCAAAACTAGCACCACCAGCACCAGGGTGCAGGATGGGTGCAGGATAAGTGCAGGATAAGTGCAGGATAAGTGCAGGATAGGTGCAGGATGGGTGCAGCATGGGTGCAGGATAGGTGGTGGAGTGCAGGATAGGTGATAGGTGCCAGTTACCTGCTACCTTTTCAACGCATCTGTTCATTCCTCATGATTTAACTACTCTCATGCAATCCCCTCTCACCACTGGTGAATTTGTGTTGTGGAAAAAACAATGGAAGCTAATTTTATCTGATTTATTGCAAGTTCTGTGGCAAACTCCAGATTTTTCTGGATTTTTTCAACAATTACCTAACATTAGACTTTTTATCTGGTGACAAAAATATAAATGCTCAAAAACAAGCAATGTCTATTCCACATCCAGTCCTTATTGAAATAACACATGCTGCTGAAAAGGCCTTAACATTAATACCATCTCAAACTCCGGAATCTCACTATATCAACATTAAGCAATTGCCAGCTGAAAGTATTATACAGTTTTATAATCGTTTGCATGAAGCAATCTTTTCTCAGGGCCCGAATCCAGACCTGCACCAAGCATTCCTGCTCAAACTGCTCCAGGCCAATGCAAAACAGGCTTGCAGGTGATTCTGAGTCTCCCCTTGCACCCAGTTCCAAGGGTTGAAACCATCCTCGAAGTTTGTACAAAGAAGGTGCAGCTGAACACAACTCCAGTGGCGGAGGAAGTTGTGGAGGACGCGGTGGGTACAGGGAAAACTCAATCTCGAGGTAACCTTGCATGGTAGCATTGTCAGAAAAAGGGACATGTAGCTTGGAATTGCAGAGCAATTATAACTACTGCTAAAAAACTCTTCAAAGACTGTTTCTCCAGGTCAACAGCAAAAAACCTGACATTTGCTAAGTGGCCAGTGCAATGGGAATTGCAGTCTCAGGGTGTCATACAAGGGATTGGAGGTATCCAAACTGCGAAGGAATCTAAAAACATCATTCAAATTGAAGGTGTAGAAGGAAAAATAGCAACACTTCACCCATATGTCCTGGATACTAAATTCACACTCTGGGGAAGAGATGCCATGTCTCAGTGGCGAACAAAAATTGGTATCAACCCTTTCTTGGTGGTGGTGCTGGTGGTGGTGATAGTGCCGGTGCTGGTGCAGCTGGTGCACCAACCCCAGCAGCACTAGCACCACCAGCACCAGCACCCACACCAGCACCAGCACCAGTACCAGCAGCACCTCCAGCACCACCACAAGCACCCACACCAGCACAGGCACCAGCACCACCATACACACCACCACCTGCACCATCAGCACCACCACAAGCACCAGAACCAGCACCATCACCAGAACAGAACCATCAGCAGCACCACCAGCATCATCACAAGCCCCACGAGTGCCAGCACCATCACAAGTGCCAGCACCATCAGCACCAGCACCACAAGCACCACCAGCAACACTAGCACTACTACAAGCACCATCACCACTACCACCAGCATCACCAGCACCACTAGC
This sequence comes from Lanius collurio, assembly GCA_020086605.1. Taxonomy (NCBI): domain Eukaryota; kingdom Metazoa; phylum Chordata; class Aves; order Passeriformes; family Laniidae; genus Lanius; species Lanius collurio. The sequence continues at coordinate 10,014,248 of JACBWW010000010.1, forward strand.
ACCACCACCTGCACCATCAGTACCAGAACCACCACCACCAGTACCAGCACCACCACAAGCACCAGCAGCAGCACCAGGAGCACCAGGACCTGCACCATCACCATCACAAGCACCAGCACCACCAGCTGTTATTTTTGCTTGTACTTCTTAATACTTTGTAGATTTGTGTTATACCAGTAAGTGGTCATTCCTGGTGATTACCGTAGGGACTCTACTGGTGCTGCTGGAGAGGCACAGAAGCCATCAGCTACTTGAGCACTAATTCCTCATAAGAGTCACAGGGTGAGAGCAAGCTCTGCCTCAGAGATCTGCGCAGGCAGGTGTGGGAATGAGAATGCTGAAGAACAGAGGAAGGCAGTCATGTCCCACAGTGAGCCAAACAGAGCCTTGCAAAGAGTAAATAAGAAAATGGACAACATATGCCCTGGTAGCAGCTCTCTCTGCTGCTCAGCCAGCAGCCACAGATCTACACTGACATGTTCAATACTCGAATGAAGGCAAAGCAAAAAGTAGTTTTCATAATTATGAGCCAAATTCTCCCAACTCAGCTAGCTGCCTCCTCTCATTCTGGCATGGTACCCCAACTTATCACATCCATAAATACAAAAAAAGGGAACAGTAGTTGTAGCTGAACATATTCATATATATTGGGATATTGGAAACTTTCAGCTTTGCTTCTTTTTTTTTCCATTTTACATTGCTGCAACAACCCACATCCCTGCTGGGCTTTGATTGCAGCTTTAGCTAATTATATTAGTTGAGACATTTTGTCATACAGCGAATCAGATCCTCAACTGATCTAAATGAATACAGCTGCACTGATGTTAGTGGAGATTTTCCTGTTCATACCAATTATTCATTATCTCCCCAAAATGAAAATGCAAACTGCCATACTCTAAAATACAGTTTTTAAAGCAAAGGGATATACCTTTAGTAGCTCTTTCCAATTTATTTCCTAGAATACTTTGGAAACTTTATTTGCACTCTAGAAAGCACCAAAATAGCATGCTGGATAACAAAGAGAAATGAACTATGCCTTCAGTATATTCTCCAGATGTATTTTCCCATAGAAATAAAACTTTAAGATTATTGCCACATCCAAACATATTACATATATCCAAGAAGTCAACAAGCATGGAAGTCTACTAGATGACTATTTTTATACAGAGTATAAGAGAAACCAGAATAGGGAAAAATGCCTCACAGTTTTCCTCCTGACATGGATTGTTGCATAGGAACAACCACAAAAATATTATTTATCTTACAGCAGTTTTATTTGGTCTGAAAATGGTTGTACTTTCTGGCATGTCGGAAGCTTTACAAAGCTAATGAATAAATCCACCTAGAAGCACACTAGCTTTGAAACACACCAGTGTTCTGCAGCTATTGGCATTTAGGGCACTGGATCTGCTTTTTCAAATGGTGTGGCATGAGATAAAAGCAGATGACTTTCCTCCATCAGCTACAGATTTTCTCAGTCTTTTTGCACAGATGACTGTACACATTCTTTAGCTATCAGCACCTAAACATTCAAATTCTTCCTGGCAACATGAACTCTGGTTAAATTTCAGCTTTCATCCTGCCTTGTTCCTCATACCTAGAGATACATCTTCATAGATCCACTCATTTTCAATAGCCTTAAACCTTCGGGAAAAAAACAAAACCAAAAACAACCAAACAAAAAAGGCAGTCTTACAGAGGTTTATTTCTGCTTTGGCATCCAGCTTAAACTTCATATATCAGATATTTAATGACTTGTTTTCCACAGCATAGCGGGCAGCAGCTGTGCTGCCGCCGCCTCTGTGTTTGTGCAGGGGTTTCAGGCTGCTTTGTAGCTGGCAAAGTTGCAGGAGGTGGCACATGAATCTTGCAGAGGGAGCGCCGCTGCCGCCCCGCACGCAGCCCGAGCTGGGCCCGCCCTTGGCATGAGCACAGGCTCAGCGTGTGCGCTCCCCCGCTGGGAGCACCGAAACAGCTTGCAGAGACGCTGCGGCTTTTCCAGCCGTGGAAATGGCACTATATTTGCCGCTCCGTTCCGCCACTGCTGCTGCTCCTCCAGGCAGCCCTCGGTCCCCCCCTCTCCCCGGAGCGCAGCCCGCCCGGGCGCCTCCCTCCCCGTGGGGAGCCCGGGAGCAGGAGCCGTCCCTCGGTACGGGGGCGTGGGAGCAGAGGAACTGCACCTGCTGCAGCAGCTACCGCCTCATTAGCGCAAAGAATCCTCAAATGTTTGGGAAGGAAGCCTTCTGCCTGTGCTGGCTCTGGCGCTTGCTAGATACAAATAAAAAATTGCTAATCCTTCAGGTGACTAGTGCATTTCCCCCTCCTTTCCTTTCAGTTTTGTCAATCCTAGTATTCAAAGTGCTTCTCAAGCAAAACAAATAAATTAATGACAATCCATAATAATCATCTATACCTTTTCCATTTCTCAAGGGAAACCATTAAAACCAATCCTTCCTGCTATATGTCAGCTGAGAAAATGCTTTCTTCTATTCTTTCCTCTGACACTGTTACACTCTTAAACCCCACTGAGAAAGTCTGTATTTATGAGATCACTATTCTTTTAATGGCGATTTTGCTGACTTTTCCATCATAAATGCAGATGATTTTAAGCAGTGCAGTGTTCAATTGCTTGATTGTGAAACTCTGATGTTAACAGGATTATTCATGCAAGCACTCTCCATAATACGCAACAATTGCATAATCACTGCCTGAATATTGCCTTAGGTTCCAGCTCCAGATTCTCCAAAATCTCATCCTCCCACCCTGTTACAAGTTGTTATGCTGCATGCAGCAATGACAAAAACTCCCTCCAATAAGTACTGAAGATAAAGCACTTAAATTGGGATTCTTTCAGCTTTCGAATGCACATCTTAGCTCTACAGTTCTAGAGGAGGCTTGATGGGATTTGGAGGATTTTTTTCATTTGATTGTGTCTGATTTTTTTTTTTTTCCGCTGTTGTTTACTGAAAGGAACAGAAATGGCAAAGACAAAACAGTTTTCCCCAGTTTCTTTCTACAAGTGAAACGGTTTTGTTTTATAGCAAACACAAATGGAAGTGCAGCTGTTCAAAATGGATTTCTAGACTTTGCCATTCTGAAATGGAAAGAGGAAAATGAGGTGATCATCACTGCTTTTTCTCAGCTTCTCACATTCAGACTTTCTTTGCAGCCACCACTCTAATCATTTTACTACTCTTCTAATAATTACATTGTTTCTATGTGGTCAAAAGGTGGATAAAAACATTCAGCGTTTAGAAGGCGCATTGCTCTGCAGGGACCAAGGCTCATCATCCATACTAGAAACAGCAGTAAAATTAGAGACCATCTGGCCTATTTACCTGCTGATGGAGAAGCCACAGGCCCCAAGCCAGCTGGAGCTGTGTTTGCCAACATTTTGGAAGTCCCCAAAGCTGAAATTAATGACCAGATGTTAGTGGAAGCTCAGCATCACCACCTCCACTTCAAACATCCTACTCTTTTCAGTCACAGTTTCAGAAGCCTTTGGGTGCAGAGAGCATGGAAAAGCTGGCCTTAGATTCTCTGAGCCCTGTTCTGAGGCTTTGAGTAAGCCAATTTTGCCTGGTAATAGGGAAGGGATGGAGTGTGCCCATGTGTCCTGGGTTTGGCTGGGATAAACTTCTTCCTGGTAGCTGGTGCAGTGCTGTGTTTTGGATTCAGCCGGAGAATGCTGATAACATACCATTTTTTTTTTTTAGTTGGCACTACTTGGTGCTGACCTGCAGTCAAGGACTTTTCAGCTTCCCCTGCTTTGCCAGCGAGGAGGTACTCAAGAAGCTGGAAGGGAGGACAGCTGAGCTGAACTGGCCAAAGGGATATTCCATACTACAGAGCATCATGCCCAGTATGTAAACTGGGACACTTGTTTGAGAGGTGCCAATCATTGCTCAGGGATGGGTTCAGTGCTGCTCAGCAGGTCATGAGCAATTTCATTGTGCATCACCTGTCTTCTTTAGGTTTCATTTCCTTCTCTTTTTGTTCCCTCCATTTCCATTATGATTATTTTATTTCAGTTATTAAATTGTTCCCATCTCAATCCATGAATTTTACCTTTTTTTCCTATTCTCATCCCCATTCCCCTGGTGTGTGAGCAAGTGGCTGCATGGTCCTCAGTTGCCAGCTGGGGTTAAACCACACCACCATGAAACAATGTCTGTGACTGTAAATCTAGTCTGAACCTCATAAATATGCTTGCTACTTTGAGAGCTGCATGTATGAAAAGCTGATCAAAATTCAAATGCTGTTTACTCTCAGGCTCTATCTGTACTAACATATTTTCAGTTTTTCTCTATAGTATCATTAGCAAGTGCCCTGAGTCTAGGCTCTCTGGTTTCTTTATATTCGATGTCTGGCTTTTTTTTTTTTTCCCTTCTGTCATTATATCACAGAGCTAGGAAAATACAGAGCATTGCTGTGTGTACAGACAGTATGTGCTGGTTCAGTGACATAGATTCCCTCAAAAGACACTATTATCAAATTTATTACAGCACTTGGTGAATTCACTTGGCATGCAGCACAGGCATGCATCAGAAGATGCTGGAGCCAACCCCCCCCCCCAAATCTACTGGCCTTTGGGTAACAAGATGGCAATTGTTGCCTGATATATCAGGCAGCTGCAACTACCACCAAATTATGGTTTATCTGCATGGACAGGAAGAACTGGAAGCAGCATGGCATTGCCTTTCCCCAGCCAGACTCTTCTGTCACCTGACATCCAAGTAAAGGTTGAGAAAAACAAGACTATTAATAGGTACTGCAGACAATAACAGAGACTAGAGATTAACATTACAGAAGTTTTCTGTATTATTTTCTGAACAAACTAGATTTCAAATATCCAGTAATATTAATTTGACACATTTGCAGATTTATTTTCTTCTTCTATACTTATTAAAGTCAGGGTAAGAGACATCTATTCCTCTACTAGTCCACAGAACCACTTATTTCATCCTAAGTAAACCTGCAGATTGTTCAGGGGTTGTAATGGAGAATCCTTACAACAAGGATAAGACAGCGATGAACTTGGAAGGAAAGGTGAAGCGCTATTTCTGTAGATGTTCAGAGATGATTTATTCCTCCAGCTGCATGGCTGGAGTTCCCAGGCAGACCCCAGCCATGGGACCCTGCTCTCTTCCCAGCCCCCAAACCAACGATTAGGAACAGGTATGGGGCACAGGTGACATGGGGACAGGGACAGACCCATACCCTGCAGGGTCCCTCCCCCCGGGATTTCAGGGGAGGCACCTCCACATTCAGGCAGTTTTCTCTGGCCAATCAATTCTGGCTGTTCCCAAGCACCATCTTATTCTTGATGGAACTGAAGGTGGAAAATAAAAATTGGTATACTGGTGACTGATTACAGCCCACACAGATTCCTGAAGACTACATATAAGTATTACAATGGCAAGACTAAACGTGACAAATTCAAGACATGAAATCACAAGTATAACAACACAAGTGTCTATTAGTTTCCCCCAACACTCGAATCCCAGAAAACCATCAGTATGCCTGCCTATTTTGTATATGTAGGGTAATACAGATAATCCTATATTTCCTATAGCAACCACTGTTAAGAGTTATACATTCTCAATCTCAGAAATTCCAACTTAATATAAACCAGACGATATCAGCAGTAGCCAACAGAAACCCCTCCCTCTCTCCAGTCCAATTGCTACCAAATGTGCCTGGTTTATCTGAAGGGACATGGGGCATCTCCACATCTCCCCATTTGGGTAGCGCTTGTGTGAGAAAAATGTGAAATGCTGGCATCTACATCATTTTAATAGGGAAAACACATTAGTAACTGCAAAACAGCTTGTCTATGTTTAAGTCTTGCTTTTACGCCTTTCCTGATGCTTACAGCTTCCTTTGTTCAAGCACACTCCCTGCTAGATTAAGAGAGAAATTTCAGAAACTGGCCAGTAACTCAACAAATTGGAAAGCATTCTATGTAACAAGTCATGTTACCCTTTTTCCCTTCCCAACCAACCTGAGGCACTCTCAAAAATATGAAAGCTGGTATTTGTACTTACCTAAGGACTGATCTAAATTTCTTTGGAATCAGTGGCAAGGATTCCATCAACTGACATTGGACTAAACCCCTCCTGCTCAGGAGGTGACTTCTGTGCATCACAGGATTTAGACATACTCCAACTGTGTAGGTTAAAGGAATGTGTGCAAAACCTTCAGCTGACTAAAACAGAGAGGTCCCACATGAAAGGCAAGACTATCAACATGGTAGGTGAATGACTTTCCCCATCTTCTCACCCCCTACTCCAGAAAATAAAAATCTCACATAAAGAAATGTGGGGTTTATTCTCTGCATGTTAAGGAGCTCTTAAAGGTATTTTCTTCTCATACTAGTTTTGTGTCTCCTGGAAATACTCCTCTCTATACTTGGTCAAAGGGGACTCTATTCAAAAGAGACTTCAGCTCTGGAGAAGAAAAAATAGCATGCTGGGCTGGAAAAGTGAGAGAGGACAGTAAAAATCATGCAGAAAAAAGGTTTTTTTAAAGAAGAATGGTTATCGCTATAAGGGAAACTAGTGAAAAAGTAGTTTCCAATTCACAAGAACTATGCCTGCTCTGGAGTTCAGGTTTGGAGAAATTTGAGTTGACAGCAAAACATTGTCAAACCCACATTTTTTCCGTAGAAAATAAGTTCTCAGACCCTGCAGCTGCACTGACTGACTCATTTTCTGCTGCAGTGGTGCAAGTGGCTGTGGCCACCCTGACCCCTGAGGATACAACTGACACAAAGCTCTGGTGGTCAGGTACCAAAGCTTAATGCCTCCCTCTATGGTGAGAACCCATAATCCCCCAGTTCCACAGTTTACATATTTTTGTATGATTGGTCCATTGTTTCCCTTCCCTATTTTATGTATAAGGCTATGTATATTCATTTACCTCAAGTTAATATGTATAAATTCTAGAAAGTTCTGTTGCACTTTGACACCCCATTGGCTCCCTCCCTTAGTCCCTCCTATGTGTGAATCTCATTGGTTCCCTCAGCCTCCATCCTGCCTGCTATCCAGGATCCCGTTTGCTGTATCCCTTATCGCGCACTTTCCTATCCCCACTATAAAATCCCTGGAAACCCTCAGATCCTTGGCTCTTCATCCATATCCTTACAGTTGGATAAACCTTGTGCGTGGAGTCCCTTCTCTCTGCTTCTTCATGTCCCCCTGCATGCTCTCACACTGCACTAGGAGACAGCTCCTGTGGGTGAGGAGCTCGTTCCCTTCTGCCTCTTTTTGTGTGCTACCACAAACCCGTCTGGTTGCAGCTGGACCTCCAGGCTTTTCTTTGAGCTAGCACACGACGTGACATTCTGTAAGCCTTACAATTCTCAAAACTGATGGATTTTGGACAGACCTGCTGAGAGTTCAGCCCTGAAGTCACAGGCACAGGACAACTATTCCCATGTTTTCATCCAGTTCTTCAGGCGTGCTTCACAGCCCGAAGTGGCTGAGGGGCAGAGCCAGGGCTTCAGCTGGATGTGCCACCAGACACTGCTGCAGGGCCACCCTGCTGGTGCTGCTCTGGGTACTTCCTCCTCAGGACACAGCTTGTAGTTTCTGCCACAGCAGTCTCAGAGACAACTGGTGCAGGCCTGTGCTCAGCTTTGGGGCAACTTGCCTGGGCTCCAGAGACTTCACTTTTGGGGCAAATCTCAGGACAAGCAGTTTTCCTATGGTTTCAAGTCCTTCCAAGGTTGCTGGTCCTGGATAATCTGAATAGTACGCCTTAGCTTTTGTGGTCCTTACTTTGGAAAGGTTTCATTAGACTCAAAAACAACTGGGTGACTTTTGTGAACATGAGGAGTGTTTTAGTTTCCACTAACTATCTTTTGGCATTTGTACATATAAGAAAATTCCTTTGCATGAAAGACCTTTAGCTTTAGTTTTTACCTTCCTTCATGGGCCAGGTATCAACAAGCTAAAGCTTTACCTGTCGTCCTTGTCAGCTGATGGATCACAAACAAAAACTACATGCAACTAATTTTAAGATCTATTCCATCAGTTCTACAATTGTTTAGTTTTTTATGTTATATTGTACTGTGTTTATATTAAATTCCTTTAATTTCATAAAATTAATTCATGAGACATCTACTGCTCCTGAGATTTAATCAATACCTGATCAGATAGCAGGTTGTATTTTCCACACAAATAAAACTACAGACGAGTGACCTAATTTGTGAATATAAAGTCTCTTTCTACCAAAATATGTTCTAACAGATCTCTGAAAGCCACTTAATAAATATGCCACTAGATCCTATCTCCACTTTACACACGCAAGTTTGTGACGGTACTCTTGTGTGTTAGTAGCAAAGCCATAAAAGCTGTTGTGGTTTGACAAAAGCATAGGAAAGTTTATACATATATGAAATGCTTTACCAGGAACAGATGGGGAAATGGAATCAGAAGGGAAGTTTTTAGTAATAAGAATATAATTAAAGAAAAAAAATAGAACCAAGGGGAATGTTTAATTGTTTTTTCCAAAAAAATATTTGGTCCTGTGCAAAATGTGGTATGTATTGTAATTAATAATGTCAAAGTGCAGAAATTTGTTGTTTCTCAAAATTTCATCTCTGATACTTTTCCCTTATTTTTAGTTCACACCAAAAACCGTAAAGGATTTTCTAAAGGGTGAAACTTCTGTTTCTGACAAGTTCTGTCTCATTGTGTTATTCCATTCCTAGAATAAATCCAAAACTTCTATAGGCTATGAAGGCTTTGATGAAGCCATTGTAACATCATCATGCTTTCTTCACAGACATACACAGAGATTATTCTGTAACTAAAGAAGATGAAAACATGGATGAAAAATACTAGAAGTTTTCAAAGCAGTGTGGGTTTACTGAAGTGACCAGGACACCTCACCAATGCAGAATTATTTTCTGTAGTCCACTGCAAACAACTTTCAATGATCCTGATAGATACTGTGTGGCTACAAGTCCTCTTGTCACAAAAAGCCTGAGTTTGTCTCAATATACTTAGTTTATTTTAAAATAAATTGGTTTAGTTATTTTAAAAGTTAAAACAGTACAAAAATTAAACACGCCTATTCCTCTCAATTTATTTTTAATTAATTTCTGTTCATTACTGCTCCTTCTTTCAGAATTGCATAAACCAGAATCCATAATATAGTCACAGCTACTTCTCTTAGTCTCTGCATCTGAGTGGAGAGCACAGAGTGGAAACTTGAAATACCCCAGGCACTGAGACTGACAGCACACCCCACCTACAAGTAGTTTAAAAACTACTTTGACAGCACTGATGGAAGGATTTGCCTGCTTCACAACACTATACAGCTGAGAAGTAGTTTGCAGCACTCAATGTCTCAGAAGATTCAATCTATACTCCTTTTTTTTTGTAAAAAGGACCTAGAGAATCTAATCCATTGTCTTTCCATTGCAAAAATAAATTTAATTGGTAGCTCTTCTGCCATACCTAAACCCTCACAGTTTTACACTTCAGTTTATAATTTTGACTAGATATTTTAGCATTCTCTTATTATCACTGGTTTGAAATGTCTAGGGCAGATACAGTAGTTCCAGCTCTGCCTTTTTTTAACTATCAAACTAGCTAAACTATCAGCTAGTGGTGCAACTTAGTATTCTGACAGATTTCCAATATACACTGCAGTTAAAAAAAATGGATTTAAATTCAGCCTTGTAATAAAGGTTATAATGCACTTATCAGTTTCTAAGTAAGAAAAGAAATGTTGAGAAAAGAGCCTGATGTAGTTTGGTTTGAGAATGTATACTTATATCCAATATGCAGCATTAGTCCTGGTGCCTCAGAGTTGTGGCTTATTCTGTGTACTGTCTTAGAAAATGGCCAGTCTGGACAAGACAGTTCATTTCTATAAGTAAATAAATAGGAAAACAGTGGGTTGACCTGAGAGCAACTGAGCCATAATACACAATCATCTACAGAAAGTTAGTGAACCTGGTAAATGTTTGGTCACTAAGAGGATGGACATTAAAAATTGAACCATATGGACAAAATGAAATAAAAAAGCTTTTACTCTTAATGGAATACCCTTTTGCCAATTATAAAGGCCAGGTCAGCATGTAATGGGATAAAACCCTAGATACACAGGAAAGAATAAAATTTTTTACCATCAGGATAACAGTTACGTACTACAATTTAGCACAATTGAATGAATGCTTAAAGTCTAATTCCAGCCTTCTTAGGGTGTAGCCACTATTGACTTCATCCCACAACATTTGGCTTGTAAAGGCATCCTCCTTTATACACACCTGTTTTTGCTGTGTGACATTGCAGTGACATACTGCAGATGCTACTGCAGCATTAGGTATAGATTGTGGAACTGCACTGGGATCCCCATTTTGCCTGTTGCAGGTTACTAAGGAAATAACCAAAAAACAAACAAACCCCAAAGCACACCCCGGGATACCCCCCAGAAAATACATTATTCTGTTTTCTGTTTTCATAAAGGTCTTACTCTGCTCCAGCACAATTACAATTCATTGTACTACTTAGCATCTCTGAAAAATGTCTAAACCTTTCTGTTTCGATAAACACAGGAAAATTTTTTTTTTTTTTTTGGTTTGGTTTGTAAAGTTAGAATGATTGTTTTGAGGTTGAAATGTTTTATAGCTGTCATCACTTACATTTTCTTGACCTTAAACAAAAAAAATTCCCCTGTTTCATCTAGATCACTTCAGAGTGAAAGAGGAACCTCATCACATTTACAAAGTTTAGCCTCCTTGCTTTAAAATACCATGGAGTAGTTTCTTGGGATTTGTTACAAGCAAAGGCGTGTTAATTATCTGATCCAAGTTTACATTTGCTCTGTCTTCCTTTCATGCAGACCATAGCACATTAATTTCATGCTGCCTCCTTAAAAATGGTTACTACAGTAGCAGCTGGCATTCAAACCAGCCCAAGTAAACTTTACACTGGACATGTGCCTCAATAGCACAGCATGGTCCACTACACTTGTATTAAAGAAAGATGAGCCCAATGACAAAGAAGAAAGAAATCAACTCATCCAATGTAGAAGATTTCTTTTAGTGCAATTCCTAATATGTATCTGAAGTAATTTTCCAAGAAGAAAATTTTCTACTGAGTACAAATCTTGATTTTCAGTAAGATCTTTGTGTTTGGCTCCCTGGGGTGTTTTGGAAACTTCATTTCAGTGCCAGTGAAAATTCTTGAACGTTTTCTGTTAGCCTAAATAGCAAACTATGAGTCTGTTTGAGGGGGTAATGGGCTTAATAGAAGCTTAAAGAGATCATACTTGTACTCCCACTGTCCAGACATTACAGTACCAACTGCAGAAGGCAAGTGGCCTTGTCAGCAAGTGACCTTTTCAGGTATTAGTCTACCTCTGAGAAAAATTATTGCATTGCAGGACACTAGAGACAGCTGTGAATGTTTTCCTTCATATGAGGTAAGGACATCTGAGGAAAATGGATGAGATTTTTCTTCATTTCTGTCAAATTCCATACACAGAGAAAACATTTCATTTCTGAACAGGGTATGAAGCAACCTGTCTAAAATAAACAAGTTTAGCTTAAAAAAAAAAAAAAAGTCAGGTATGAGATGGCAAGGACTGCTGCCAGCATCTATAAGAAATGATTCCATAGAGTGGGGTAAGGTATATCTGAAATGACAGGACAAGATAAATATAGCTGTGTGTTACCAACTTTCACTGACTCACAGAATATAAAATCTAAGATTAATGTTTTCTTCTGCTGCACTTGGTCTAAAACAAGCCTTTCTATGATCAAATGTTTAGAAGAAAAGGCTGGGAAAAACATATAATTCTACTTCTGAATAAGTCACTTGTTTTCAGCCTTGGTGATCTCAATTAAAATTCCTACCTTATGAATGAGTCAATTGTTTTAACTTTCATGACCAAAAAACCCAAATCTCTACCTTAAGATTTCTAAGGCAAGGAACCCTTATTTCAGGGTTAATAGAAAATATGAAAATAAGNCAAGATCGAGAGACTAAGCAAAGACACTGCTACAGAGAAATCAGGAATATTGGGTGACAGATAAAGGTGCAGACGCTCTGCATGCTTGAAACAGTGCTCCACTACATTGATAATGACAATGAAAAACTATCGTAAGGAAAAATTTGCTATATTCACATTTTAATTTATGGAACTGTCAACAAAATAAGGTTATATTAAGGGCATATTCAGAAGAGTATCAATGTACTTTTTTTTTGTTTGTTTGTTTTTTGGTATGTGTGGCAACTACTGGGGTCTATTTCAGAGAATGACTTGGCTTTGAGATAAAGTGAGAGCATGCTTCTAACTGCTGCCACTCTCTTCAAGTAGAAACCCTTCTTAGCACCAATTCTTGGCCACGTAGCATTTCCATTATACTTGGGTTTGGTCTTTTTGTCCAACTTACAAGTGGTTTTGTTTCTTTTCAAATGAGTACAAGTGACAAATCTACTATGAAAATACAAAGCAAACCGAAAGGCTTGCATTTATTTACAGGGAACCAAATTAGACCTACTTGGCTACCACGCAAAATTTACTTTACTATTTACACTAGAGAATACAAATTTAAAAGAAATAACCAGTAGAAAAAAAAGAGAAGTTTCCTGTCCTGCCTTTAATGCAGTCAGAGAATGTGTAAACAGAAGAGAAAAAGGAAGGTGTTACCTCATTGAGAATGGAAAAAAAGCAGAATTAACTCAGAGTGTCTCTACTAATTATCTGCTTCAAAAGGAGTGGGAATTATGTAGCCCTAGGAACTTTGCAAGTTATGGGCTCCAGAAAAAGCAGTAGTTCATTAGCCAGTCCCACAAGCTGGAAACAACAACTATAAATTTAAGGTTAATGACTGATTTTGTTGCTTCTTTTTATCCCTTAATTGCATTAACATTAACCTGTTTGTAAGTAAACATGTGGCTTCAATGGCTCCTAAATGCTCTATGCCAGCACAGACCATTACAATGACAACAGGCAGCTGGAGACTGACTAGCTCTACCCTTCCAGTGCTGTGCATCCTGCCTTAAGACACAAGGAACAGGAAAAAGTAACTAGGTAATTCTTCTTAAAAAAAGCTTAACAGGCAGCTTTGGAGGTTAGAGAAAGTACTGGATGACTGCTTGGAACTACTCACTGAGTGATGGTGAGGATGCTTTCCACTAATCACAAGTACAATCCAGTTGCACAAAAACACTGCAGTCCCTCACCTTCACTCACAGGTGGATAAGCTACTTTCCAGGGCACTGAGCAAGAGCAAAAGCAGTCCTTTGTTTCCCAGTACTGCTGTGGTGATTAGAAGCAGGAAACTTATTATTACAAAGTAATATCAGTTATATAGAGCTCTTGCACAGATTCAAGAATAAGAGCTCTAAATAGCATAGAGAACAAGGAACACTTACTGTTGGCCCTGATCATAGCACAATTTCTACTCAATTTTCCCTTATTGAAAAATGGCTTCCTTAGTTCCAGTTCTAGGCAGAATGAGCCAGTTTTTTTTAAAAAAATATGATTTATATGAAGAGATAGCACATTCAAATAGTACCTCCTGGTCCTCCAATCATTACTTTGTAATGGAGAAGAGTGAAATCAGACAGTTGGCCCTGTCAGGACCACCAGTGGAGTGAAAATGAAGAAAATCCTCTATCTGCTTTTTCCATTTCTGAAGCTGCATTGGCCATCTTCCATCACATTAGTAACAGCAAGAGGTGATGTCATTTTGCACTGCATCCACCCTTCTATTTTAATCTTCAGGGAGGATGCTCTGCCACTGGGAATTCAGATCGGTTTTAGAAACTGCCATCCCCCAGAACTAAACCCCACAACTTTCTGTTTTTATCTCTTTTGTGTCTGGGAGATGAGAAAGATTCAGATGCCCTCAGTATTTAAACATGTCTTCTCCATGCAGTCAGTTAAAACTTCTCTAGGGATTCCTTCCTCTCTGACACAAATAACTTCTACTGGTCCAGGAGGAAGTTGATGCACATTTTCTGTCTGTTCCACACAATCCTTGCATCAACTGCTGCTTTTCAGTAGAAACAAAAAGGTACTAGGTATTTCTTACTAAAACAGGGAAATCCCAGAGCTCATATTTAACAAGATACTTTAGACAGAGCTGATCATGCTCTTCAGAAGCTATATAAGCCAATAATGGGTCTAAAACAACAGGCTGGGCATTTGACCCTCTTTCCGTACTTCTGCTTTTACACATTTTAGGCAAAACTCCAGAAAATATCCATGGGAGTCACAGTCTTCAATCCTTTCTACCTTCCTATGACAGTATAATGGTTTTGAATCTGTTTTTAGAGCATCCTAAAAGAAATTACAATCGTATGATGCCACTGTGCAATATGGAGACAATACAGTGGCACTTGGTCCAGGTAGGAGTGTACCGAGTGACTTGGCAAACTCAGTTCAATCCTCTAATGGAAGTTCTTTCTCTGCAGTCACATCTAGAATATGTTATTTCTATCAGTGATGTGTTCTGGGACAAAGTTTTACATGAAGGCATCCATTTTTAGGTCTGACTGAAACTGCTGCTGTCCTTTTTAAATATCATCTCTCTCCTGCCTCTGGTCAAGTGCCACCTACTGACGGCAAGAGCTGCTTCTGTTTGCTTAACTAAATTAATCAACAATTCTAACCATAGTTCCTGTTGTTCCAGCAGCTTTGCTTCAAGTCCAAATGGTGAACAGAGGAATCAAGATGAAGGAATATTTCAAAAATCTGGAATGGTGCGTGCCTGATTCCTTTCAAAACTGACCTGTCCGAGATGCTGATAAAGAATTCCCTAACGGCACCATCACCACTCACTCTACCAACCTTTTCTGAAAAAAAAATAAGCAAATCCAACAAAAATATTCATAATCTATGGATTATTGAGTATTTAATTCAAAAGGCAAATTAAAAAAATCAAGAGGTAAAAATTGGTAGAAATATATGTCGAAACCTGGACAAAGACAACAAAGCTCTATGTAAAGGAGACTGAGTATTACAGGAATAATTAAAAACCACTGCATAGTAAAAAGTCAGCTGCATGGCTTTATCTAAAAGTGTTCTGGAAAAAATTTGCTATCAATTACACCTCTCCTCTATGTACAAGCTTCATAAATGAAGTATGGGGTTTTAAGAGACATTTTCTCTTTCTTTTGTCAGGTCTGGAGTCATTAAACAGAGATTAGCTGGATAAATAGAGGAAGTGATTTTTAAACTGTTTGCAAACTTAATGTGAAGAGCCCAGCCTTGCAAATTATCACGTCTAATCAGAGATGCACGCTTCACTGCTCCAGTAATTGTACTAGTATTAGTCAAATTCTTGTTGTCTCCTCATTAGCCATGAAAAGGAGACTCAAGATGTACTTCATTAGAGTATCCTGAATATGAATTTTTAGTGTAAGGAGGAAGAGATGTGTTACATACTGTACTGTATATAGAAAGAAAAAAATATTAAGAACATAATTGAATCATTCTGGTGGTATACTGAATATATGTCTTTAACAACCAAACCCCTCTTTTCTCTTTTCATTTTTACTGTCTTGATCCCTTCTTTTATTTGTCGTGAGAATATGGCCCTTGAAAATGTAATTTACAACCAATGCCATTTAAAAAAGAAATACTAAGAAATGTGCTGTTATTATGCAGCCTTTCCTATTTCCATAGCCAGAAGAACACAGCTTAATCAAGGTCTGTAGCAGAGACATTTAGTAAATTCTTGACTACTGGATAGGTGATCTAACTTGCATTAAATGTAGACTGAATCAAAAGGTTTGTTCCTTTGATCAGCAAAGCATTTAAGTGCATGCTCATGCCCCTCTTTCTTCAGCAATGCCCTTAAGTATATGACACTAAATCAAGAGAATTTAAACACATGCCTAACATGTGAAGTATGTGCTTAAGGGAATTGGGGTTTGAAAAATCCAGCTTGAATAGGATTTCCAAACAGGTCTATTAGAAGGCTAAAAGTTAAAATATTTCCAATAATTTCAGTAGGAGAGGCAAAGCATACTTTCACATTTGCTTTTTCACAGCTCTTTTTTTTTTTTTTTTGGTATGAATCCCAGTCTGAAATATTTGTATTACTCAACAGCACTTAAGAGAAGCTGAAAAGGAACTAAGCAGGTCACCAAAATGATACCAATAGATGTCTTCTACCTCTCTATGACAATTGAACCAGAAAGCAAATAACATGCAAAAATTAAGGAACACTAGGAATGAGGACAGTAAGCAGTTCCAAAGGAGAGTTAAGTCCATAATGCATTGTCCAGCAACTCTGTGTACTGCAAAAAAGCAAACTGGATTTCTAGGTTTGCCCTCCAATGTTTCTTGTCAGAACACAGCAATATCCTCACCTAACTTCAGCTCTATCAATAAAATACTAGAATGTTCAGTTTCCTATTATTTATTATCATTTATGCACCATGCAGGAGTTCATCATGGAAAGGATGATGCTTGCTTGGTCAAAGAATCCTGACCAAAAAAAAAAAAAAAGTTTTGAAATAATTCCTGGTGTCTCTTTGAACAATTATTAAAATACTTCAGAAACCTTTCATTCAGAATTAATTAATATAAAAATCAGCCTCCACAATACAGCAGAGCCCTAAAGTGGTTTGTGGAATTTAATTAGGCTAACCTTCTTTTCTCTGCATTGGTACCACTCTATAAGAAGTGCAAATCATTATTAATTCCTTTGGTGTTCACTGTAATAACATTAAACATGATGAACTCTTCTAGTAGTAAAGTGTATGTAGTACATAATTCCATAATAATTTAGCATTAACTTGAAATTAATTTATAAAATATACTGTATTTGTCACCACATTCTGAACACTTACGAAATTCCTCCTCATCATTAGTGTTAGGATAACAAGATGATATTGAAGGTCCTGTCCAACCCAAACTATTCTAAGACACGATTCTGTGAATAGTTCAGTAATATATAATGTTAGGAAGAGCTGTGAAGAGGAGGTATGTCAATGCAGCAAAATGAAAATCAAAGCAAGATCAAGTCCAGTCAGAGCAACTGTTGATACTAGATCTCCAAAAGATGTGTGATAGAGAGGTTTCTTTGGTCTACCCCTAGTTGAAAAACCTGAAGGAAACAAATTTTTACCAGTTGTTTTTTTTTTTTTTTTTTTTTTTTGTTTGTTTTTTCTGGAATTTGAAATAAATCCATTATGTATTGTTTGTAAAGAAACAATTTACTGTCAGAAAACTTCACTGGCTCATCAATTGAATCACTGTGTGAGAAATACAGCACAGACCTTGAAGCTTGGGGAAAGAAAAAGGAAGAGGCAGATACAAAGTACGAGTGCTTGTCAAGTGACACATCTTGTCACTAGAAATGGCAAAATGATTAAGTTTAAGATGCCATCAGACACCAAACATATACAAACATTTTCAGGGAATGATACTAATGGAAAACAGTGTTGTCTTTCCACAGATGATTTGTTTTCATCACTGGACAATTCAAAATCTTTTATTAAAAATTCACAAAGGATGCATTTGGAATCCTTTTATCTATCTGTATTAAGTATTTCTGAGGTGCCAATCACTACATTATCTAAACATATTAAGACAATAGCTGGATTTTACTAAATACAAAAAGAAATTCCAAAAGAATTCAAGATGAAAACAGCTTATCCAGCTCCAGGAAGCCCTTCTTGGTGCTGGGAAAGGCTCCTCACAACAGCTGTGAGGATGTCCTTTGGCTGAGTGCAGACACAAGCAGCATTCACTCCCTATGTAGGCCCCAGAAAATGATGAGAACACATTTACTCCCACAGCCTACAGCTCTGCATTCCTTCTGAAATTATGGACATTACAGTTTTTGGACTATGCTATAGCTGACATAAGCTGTGTGTGATAGTGAAGCAAGAGCACATGTAAGTATATGCTGTGAGTGGGAATGAATTTAAGCCTGTGTTTCTACACTTGGCTGAACTGCACCCCTCACCACTTGGGCAGATCTTCAGTGGATTTTGCATCAGCATTACCTCAGCAGAGTTGCCTCTCCCTTAAATTGGTACAAGTGAAATACAAGAAGTATGTCCCATAAATTTATGTGTTGAAAAGTATTTCCCACCTTCTATGAAAAGTACAGAGCATATATTTTACTCTATATGATTACTTTCCCAACCCACTAGGTTTCTGTAAAAAAATGGTTATTTAAACAATTTCTTCTAGCCTTATATTTAAAATTGTATTTTGCTCTTAAAAAATTGTTAATTTACATACAAGAAGACTGCTTTGAAAAAAGTCAAGGATCCTTTGCCTCACCTATTTCCTTCAATGATTTAATGATGGATAAAATAAACCAGAAGGTTCAGATTTCCTAGTATAAATAGTTAGCTGCAGACCTTGCATAATAAATAGCTTCCTCTTTTACATTGTTGATTATGTTAATTATAGGAGACCCTGTAAAGAAGAATCAGCCATGATCCTGTGGTACAGTCTGCACTAATCTTCCTATTTGAAATTTACATTCAACTATTTAGCAACACATAAATAATTCAGTTTTTTGTCGCCAAATCATAACATTTATTTTTTGAATGCCGAAAAAACTTTAATAATGTATATATTCATACCCAAATGACTTACATTTAAGAAGTTTCCTCTGACCTGGTGTTTAAACTTGGAACTTGATTGAATTCCATTTATGTTCCATGCCAGTGACAATTAACTGTGTGCTGCAAAGAAAGAAAAAAACAGTTTGAAGAAATTATATTCTTTTATATTTGGCATTAGTGTGCTCCTAGTCATGCTGGAGAGCTCTTCCACATGCTGCATTTTTCTGTGTATTTCCCTCATCTGTGCTGGAATTTAACCATCAGACTTGGAGAGGGACACATTTCAATTAGCCTGACCCTCATTACAAGAGCTGTCAGGGTTCTTTTGTGAACTGCCATAGTCCAGTACTAGTGTGATTCCAGCACTGCTTTAATTTCTTTTTTTCTCTTGCTAACTCTGCTCTTCTTCTTAATCTTACTCTTCCTTTTTGATACGCTGTTTTCCGCATCATTTTCCCTTTCCCAACTTGCATTTTCTTTATATCCTCCCTCTATCCTTCTCTTTCCTCAATCTTGTATCTAGCCTTCAAAACTCGAGCATTCGCTCCCTTTATTTTCCTTTTCAAGTTTTCTCCTTTGATGAAGACCCCTCTTGTCTTCCAACTAGCATTTTGAAAATAAATCCCAGCAAATTTCCTCTCTGTACAAACTCAGACTTTCTTGAAAGAGACCATTTTTATTGCAACTCAAAATATGCCTCTGCTGATACCACAACATCACTCAACTCAAGGTCATAAAATGTAGCTTATATATTTCATCAGCCTAGTGATTTCAAGTGTTTATTCTCAACATATGTGAGCCTGAATTGAAGTTTCCAGCACATGCCAGAAATCACAGGTATTGCTCCAAACAAATTACTACTCAAATGACTTCATGACACTGTCATTGCAGGAAAAGTATCCTAGGTATTCTATCAAAGACTCAGCCAAGCAACATTTGAAGACCTACATATAACATTTGTGCACTCTGTAAAGTACCTTTCATCCCTAAGTGTTCTTGTTTGTTTGTTTGGTGGTTGTTTTTTGTTTGTTTTGTTTGTTTTTCTGTTTGTTTGGGTTTTTGTTGTTGTTGGTTTTTTTTGTTTTTGTTTTGATGCACTATCCCTATGTAGATGCCCTTGGGTTGCATTTGTTGGACAAAGGTATCCGAAGAAGAAGTTTTAGTGAAATATACAGGGTTAGATTCTTATAGAACAAATGGTGTAGAATGCCTGATATTTCTGGAAAGCTTGTGACTTGAAGGCTCAGTAGAAAAATACCATATTGCTTGCTCAAAAACTTCACAATTGCATAATGTGGGATTAAAAGAAAACAGAATATTTAGGACTTTTTTTTAATAAAAGTTTCCTTGAAAGTATTCTCAGCAATTGGCTGTGATTTAAAACATCCTTTTGTGTGTGGAATTGCATGCAGAGAAAAAAGCTAAGTCAATTAATTACACACAGAAATTGGGCCAGGTAACATTCATGAAACAGTCTCTTAACATTATACAGAACTCTTGTGAACATGAAAGAAACAGGAAGCTTCCCAAAATTATTATGTCCAATTCTTGGCTGGAGTAAATGAGCACAGCTCTTTTATGCTTTCAAAGTGGAAGGACTTTACGTGGCTAAACAGTTACCTAACCACTGATAAATAACAAGAATCATGTCTCAGTGTAAGATATTATACTCCTGTCTAATTTGGCCCTGCAGTTTGTATCTCTTCCTTCAAAAGCAGAGGCTACCCAGCCATTTCCTACAGTTTCTACCTCTTGTCCATGCTTAGAAGGAGCAGACTCTCCACCCTACACAAGGTATTGTAGCTGGAGCCGTTTATTTCAGTGGAAAAAAAGGTACATAAATGCCTCCCATACCAATGAAATATTACAAAAAGCTTCTTTCCTCCTTTTCCCCATTTCAAAGCAGAGGGACCACTGGGCTCTGTACTAGCCCAGTGGTCAGAGCCTGGTGCTAATAGTGCCAAGGCTGAGAGTTTGATCCCTGTGTGGGCCATTCACTGAAGAGTGGGAGTCAATGATCCTTGTGGGTTCCTTCCAATTCAGAATATCAGTGTGATTCTGTGATTTTCTCTACTTGAGCATCAGTTCCTCCTCTCTGAGGTCAAGGGGGCACTTACAAGGCTGTGCACATCTGTAAGGCTCTGGCTTATTTCTCCAGAGCAATGCAGCCCTTCAGCAAACTGACTTAGGGCTATTTGTGCCCTGGAGATGCTTCCCACAGCAGACTGTGCCACACACCTGCACTGCCAGATAAGCTTGCCTGGGAGTCTGCAGTTTAACTCGTAGCAAGGTAAATACTCCTGCCAGTAGGTCTGCATGATGTGACTTTGTGAGCACAGATTGCTCCTTGCTCTTAAACAACCTATGGATTTTCTTTTACAGAACTCTTTGTTTGTGTGCCTAAGCTTTGTTGAGCATTACATACACTAATTCATTAGCAGCATTTTCAGGTAATCCCCATCTATTTATACATTCCCAGCTACACCAAAAGGAAACTTTGCAGGTTGTTAGTGAAAAATCACCTGAAAAAGGTAAATGGGTTGCTTTCAGCGGCAGGGAGATGAGGGGGGAGAGATCAGTAGGGGTTTGGTAGTAGTCCTGGTTCATCTTCTAATACTAAACTAATTCAAATAGTGAATATACTGAGATTAGTGATGAAGCTGGAGTACCCAGTGAGTGAGAAAGGTTAATTCAAGTCACTTTGATGCTGTCAATTCACCTCTTTTAAAGAACCATGATAAAACCAAGGGCACAGAGCCACTTGTAGTTCACTCATCCAAAACCAACACAAAACCTTGTGGATGCTGCACAGGTCCTCTCATGGTGGCTCTTGGAGGTGGGAATCACAAACTGAAAGAGAAGCTTCCCCTCCATTCTAGGGAAGCACCACCCACATCTACAGAATTCATGGCAAGTCTACTGTTCCTCTATGAGACAACAAAAAGAGTATTTACCTCTTCCATCAGAAAAACCTTCTTCTAAAGGCTAGGGTTGATTCACTGAATTTAGTATTGTCTTATTGGAGAGAAGGCTGGCTATGCCCTCCCTTTAAATATGTCTTGCATTAAAGGATATTAAATCATGATTTTACCTAACTTTTTCAGGCTGCTTCTGAGGATGAAGCTGTTTACTGCATTTTTCAAAATCATTTGTCTAAGTGAATATTGCAATTCCCTGAGTAGTTTCAAGGAAATTGTCTGGCAAGGAAGACGTTTTATTCATTGTTTTGAGCTCATATAAGGCCACAGAACCTCAATACACCTCTGCAAACAAAGCCAAAGTTCAGATGTGATTTTATTTTTCACAATTAAAGAAAAAACCCCTCACTCCCCACACTCTCACCTTCCTGGCAAGTTCCGGCTCCCTCTCATGCTACAGTGAAGCTACTCACTAAAAATGCAGGCATGTGAGCAGTGGTTCTGATGGATGATAACTTGTGCATTCAAATCACCCTTTCTTTACAAACATGTATAACCACATTTATAGAAATCAGTTAAGGATAACACACAATCAGCTTGCCATCGGTACTAAATCTGTCAGGGAAAAAGTGCTGGGTGCAAACTGGACTTTCTTGGATATATAAGAAGGGGTCAGACAGAGCAGCTCTGGCCAATACACTGGCTGACACAGCCTATCATGAAAATCATAATTTTTCCTCCTTTGTGATTACTCCTGTTTCCAGTCATGAAAGGAGGGAGCTAAATGAGCTAAGAAAAGCTACCAGGGCTCACTAAGGAAAGCAAGAAACAATCTGGAATCAGTACAAGCTGACAGCTTGGGAAAAATATTTAGAATTTTATCCCATATTATATATATGTAATAAAACAG
This sequence comes from Lanius collurio, assembly GCA_020086605.1. NCBI lineage: Eukaryota > Metazoa > Chordata > Aves > Passeriformes > Laniidae > Lanius > Lanius collurio. The sequence continues at coordinate 10,036,636 of JACBWW010000010.1, forward strand.
CCAACCAACAAAGAACAACAAAACAAAAAGAAACAAATATTTAGAAAGAACATTTCAGAATCCCCTGCTTACCTGAATTCTGACGTTATGAAAAGCTTGTTTACCCTTTTCCCTGCTTTTATAACCTCTTCTACCTACTCAGCACAGGTGTTCAGCATTTCCATTTCAACCTGCTCAGCACAGGTGTTCAGCATTCCCATTTCAGCACAGGTGTGAATCCTTATACAAGGCTCAGACAAGGAACTTGAGTGAGAGAAGGTTTGTTAGCTCTAGGAGAGTTCTCAGTTTCTTTCTAGCAAGTCTTTCTTTGCATTTAAGCAGTACCAATGTACCTCAGAAAACCTGCCTCTACAGGCAAGTTGTTCAGCTTCTCTAGCTCTGAACTCCTGATACAAATGGAGGAAATGAAAAGAAACTTCATAATCCCACAGAAGTATTGAAATTACTGATAGATTCATTCTAATTTTTCAAACAAGGAACACCAAACTATGTCCTCCTAAAACAACAGTTCTTGCTTTACAGCCACTGTTATGCATTTGCAGGATAACATCATTACTAATCCAGATGTTGAGCTAGATGCCAGAGGAAGAACTAAGGAAAACAACTCAGTGAAACTCACTTCAGTTGGACTTTGTTTCTTTTAAGTTGCACCTTCCTAACTCCTTCTCACTGCTGAGGATTTCCCAGCCCCTTGGTCTGCTGAGTCTTTATTCCCTTTGCTATCCCATGCCCTACCTGTCTTGGTGGCAGCTGTCACACAGCCCCAGCTGCCATGCTGGCCTTCCCTTCTAAAGCTGCATGCTTCTTCCCCGTTCTGCAGCCAGCCTAAGCAGCACTGTAAGAAAAACCTCCAGCATATAATAATCTAATGTGTTGGGTAAAAAAATTAATCTTAAAATCATTAAACCCTCATCTTAGGTATTTTTGCACAGAAAAGAGAAGACAAAGGAAGATGTTTTGTTAATTTTGTTTCAGGTTTCTTTCTTCTAGTACAATGCTTTAGACAAATTATTTTCCACAGACAAAAAAAAAAAAACCCAAAAGACAACATAGCTACCCTACAGTAAAATTATGGGCAGTGCCTTCCTTTTTAATCATATAAATTATTGCCAGCTGACTGATGAATCCACTATGGGCAACATGACACAGTTTACAACCTTAAGGATTACAGGAGTCCAGATGCTATCATCTTAATTGGAAAAGCAGAGTACTGCCAACTGTCCATGTTAGAAAATGGAAGGTTGCATTACTATTATTTTTCCTTCACATTCCCCTGCTTTCCTCTCCTCTAAATAGCCCAGAACTATTAGATCCTTTGTATGGTTTTCCTTATTGAAGTCTTTTTATCAGCTCATAAAGACAGCATTTTTGAGACAACTTAAGTCCCACTGCGTGAGAGCTCAGCATTTCCATTCTCTACACTCTCATTTTCCTATCAAAAAGGGGAAGATGGAGGAAAGCTTTTTCAAACATCAGGTTCACCTCCAGAAACTGCCTGAGTTTAAGCTCTATATCAATATCACAGTAATTACATCACATGTGATAGGTCACAGCCAGTAATTACAGTGAGGAAAGGGAAGAGGGATAACTTAGTTGTTATGGTAATCATCCACATGTCAGGAATTCATGGTCTGATTTCTCTCGTTCTCCTCTTAGCTGTGTGCCAGAACAACAATTTTGAGCCCTTCTAAACTTTTTATGCAGTTACCTCATACTACTGTGAAAAAATATAATTATTTATTTAAGACACACAAGGACTCAGAAACATCTGACAAGACACTGAGTTAAATTGGCAAGGCTCAGGCTAATGCCCTAGCCATTGGTCATTTTCTCTGTCCTTGGGAGAACCACTTTAAATCACACTGTGTCTCAATTTCCCCTCTGCAAAAATCCCTTGTAGACTGTAGACTCTGTGTCACCAGGTTTGCTCCTTCTGTGGGGAAGGTACAGTCACAATGCAAAGTAATTCCACTTGCATTTATGCATGTGAAGCAGCTGGTGAAAACCACCTTCAGGCCTGTCCTCCTTCTAAGTATCCAGAAATACTCCCTTGTGCTGTGGGCAGTTTGGGGAGGAACAGGGTGGAGGAAGAAGGGGCCTGAGCCAGTCTTTTGATGCAAGCAGTGATTTAAGGGAGGCTGTTCACACGCAGTTTGAACGCAGTTCTCTCCTGCACAATTGCTGAACAGAGCAACACATTCCTACTGCTGCGGTGTGCTTATAATCCTTCTAGGATAAGCTTTGAGCATGGGAGTTTCAGAAACATCCAAGGGAGTTAAGGACAGACCTCTTTGATGTCTTAGTGGGATTTCTGCTCCTAAATTCCCTAGATACTGTCAAACCCTCCTTTGCTTTATATTTTTGACTCCTTTTAGAGAATGCAGAAGGAAAGTTGCTTCTAGTACATTTTTTGTGAGATCGGAATCATCTCACAGTATTTCCTAAAGGGAAGTCTGTCAGTGAAAACTGCCTTATCCCAGCCAATTGAATCATACAGGTTCTTTTGTAGAGAAGGTCATAAGATTAGGGACAAACAGCAAGATGCTCTGGGGTGGGGGGGCCTTTATGGACTGATGAGATATTTACTACTTTTGAAAAAAAAAAAAAGGAGACAAAGCTCTCAGTGCTGGAGGCACTCTGGAGCTCTGCCTGTAGGGTAAAATGAGTGGAAAATATACATGGAAATATTTAAAAAAAAAAGGTACTAAACCAGTTAAAATAAGATATGAGATATTAGAGGGCAGAAAAAGGCTTGTTGAAGCAGCATAAAATTACATAAATAGCACAGAATGAAAAAACAAATTAACAAGTCCAAGTCTGTGGGTTTATTTCAGACGTCACACCACCAGTTTACTCATTCCTGCTGCAACCTTCATGCCTTTTTTTGTATTGTGGTTGTTACGGTTTGTGTGTAAGATGACTGTGGATGTAAAACAAGCCACCAAGTCACTCTTTCTAACCTTTAAAATTCTCAAGTCCTCATCTCAAAACCAGACACAGAGTAGAAATGAAAAAGAGAGGAATATCATTTAAGGGGTGGAATGGTTTTTATAAAAATAATGACTACAGATTTTCAGCCTAGAAGAAAGACAGCTGAGTGGGTGTATGATAGAGATGTTTAGAACATGAGTGGAATGAAGACAGTAAATACAGAATCAGTATTCATTGTTTTTTCCAAAACAAGGGCTACAATGCATCAAATGAAACTAGCAGGTAGAAAATTTAGAATAAAAGATACTGCTGTGCTGTGCAGCATAGTTGTGGAAGTCATAACAGGGAATCTAGGAGCTAAAATTTACATTTGTTCAACAGATGATAAACTCATAGAAGAAAAATCCACAAAGGGCTATTGAATAGGAAAGTAATAAATTTAATTTTGGAAAGACTGAACAGCAAATTGCTGAAGGCTGTGACAGGGTGTGGACAATATTTGCCTGTTCTGTTCTTATGAACTTCTGTGGGTGCTAATGGTATCATGGGGGACAACTGTAAATCCCATCTAGTCCTGGCTAGTGCTGTTTCTCAGCATGGCTCCTCTCAGGTCTAAGTTTCTGTGGTTTCAGCCTACAAAGTCATCTGACCCCTCCAGAGTCAGCAGTGATGGGTTCTATTTGTTGCTGACTTGAGGGAAGCCTTTGGCCCTGGTGCAGTCCTGCCTTCAGCTGCAGCTCAGTGCTGTGGCCCATCTGTCCCGTGGGCTCTGTCCCACTGGTCTGCAGCCAAGCTGCTTCTGGCTCACAAACCCCTGAAGGGAGATGTGCTAAAGACAGTCTGGCAAATGCCCTGAGACATGAATGGAGCACCAGAGGAACACAAGACCAGTCACATATGAAACACAAACAGAGGCTCTGAGATTTGAAAGAAATGCTGTCCATGTGCAGAAGTTTACTTTGGGCTAGAAGGATGAGCAATTAAGCTGCAGACCCAAGTGTCTGTATAGAAAATATTTTTTAGCATAAATAAAAGATGAATATGATAGATGATTATGCTCTATTCCTCTTCTTACTGAGGGACTTAGAAGTGAGTAAACTCTGTTATTTCTTAATATTTCCATATGTAGAAATGTAGCCAATGTTATTTAAGCTTTCATGGTTTTTTATCTTTAATTCTTCCCACCCCTCCAATATGTGGAGGAAAAAAAAATGTGTGTGTTCTAATTAACCTTTTGCTTAATCGGTGAAAACATAATATTTCGCCCCTGCTGGCACTACAGGATTTGACAGAAAGGTCACTGGGTGACAGTGCTGAAAACCAGGAGTCAGTGTGAGATGGAGTGGGGGACCAATGGGAGAAAGGTGAATTTGTGATAACACAATCAGCTCAGGCTGGGAGGTACATCCAGAGCCACTGTCTATCCTAGAGCCAAACAATTTTCCCTTTTTTTGTTGTACTTTGTTGCCAAGTAAATCATACTACAGTATGTTGGTTCTCTTCACAAGATGTCTGACATCTGTGAATGCATTAAAGATGCCAGCTTGGTTTTCCGTGAATATGGAAAGCCACAATAAATCCAGCACTTCACACCTTTGCTTGATGAATGCTGTATAACTACATGGATTTCCTTCACTCTATTACAAAATACCGTAAAGGTAACTAGGAAAAAAAGAAAAAAAAAAATGGGGAGAGCTTCCTTGTACAGATCTAAATAAACCCCACAACTTTCATTTGAGATAGGTAGATGATAATGAAAACCAATCAGAGGCCACATATTTGCTTTGTCATGAGCTGGAATGGGAAATACTCTAATTAAAACTTGTAGCAGAAAGCTTTTTGCGAGTTTTCAAAGTTCAGTAGGCTTGGGATCTTAGGATGTGTTTAATAATGACAAGATTCTATGGAGAATTTTAAGGCAAGGAAGAAGAAACATGTCATTTCTTAATTAGTCTGCAGCCTGTTTCCCCATTGGGCAGCCCCACCTTTCGAAGCACTTTAAGTAAAGCAATCTGCAAGCAGCTGCTTCTGTGACAGGCACATCTTTGCATATTCACTGGATGGGTGTTTGATTTGGCATTTCAAAACCAGTCAGATTCAAGACAAGGAGGAAGAAATCACCCACCAGTATTAAACCATATGAATACCCAGCAGCTTTTTTCACTTTATTTCAGCAGTAAACATAACCAAATAGCCTTTGACTCATCTGAAGTGTTTTGTTAAGACCTTCTCCACCTACTGAGAGATGAATAATTGAAGCTCTTACTATTGATTTCAAAGTTGAGCTGTACAAACCTTTTCACCTGGAGAAACACACCTGAGAGAAAATACAGATCCTGTCTATTTACATTCAAAGAAAAAAGGAGAGATATGTGAAACACGAAATGAAGTAGAAAATGGAGACTCAGAGAATCAAGACAGAAAAATATACATCTAGGGAATGAGAAAGGAAAAAGTCTACAAAGACAATTAAAAAGGAAATATCTTCAATGTTATTTTCTTGAAGTATATTATTATTTTTTATAATTTTGGGGGGTTTTGTGTCTCTTCCACCCATTATCCCTGGATCACAAATGACTGCAAAAGGCAATCAAAACAGATCTGGCTTTGTTAAATCTTACTAAGACTAATCCAAGTGAAAACTCAGTCACGTTTCATAATCAAAGTGAGATCTCTGACTAAATCCTCATGATCTCAGTATCATTTATCTATCAGTCTTTTATTTCCTCATTTCTTTTTTCTCTCTAACTTCCATTTGTCTTACGGATTCTTATTTCCCCTTCCTTTTCTTCCTTCATGTTCACCCTGAAAACATAAAGTAGAAATGGCAAAAAGATAACCTGGACCAATCACCATTAAAAGGGACATTAAAGCTATTAATTACTTCACTGGCAGTGGCACCAACAGCAGAGAACCATGGCAGACACTTACACAAAACAGGAGACCTGTGCCACTGTGATGGTTCTCAGTTGCTGATGGCAATCCAATCAGGATTTTTCCACCTCATGGCTTGTCTAGAGGATCACAGAATCAACAAAATGTTGTGAGTTGGAATCAGAGAATGGTTTGATGACCTTACAGATCATCTAATTCAAACCCCTCCTCCCCACCACGGGCAGAGACACCTTCCACTAGACTGGAGCTCCATTCAGGGCCTCATCCAGCTTTGCCTCAAACACTGCTAGGGATGGGGTGACCAAAACTCCTCTGGACAACCTGTTCCAGTGCCTCATCACCCTCACAATAAAGATTTTTTCCCTAATACCTAATCTAAACCTACAGTCTTTCAGTTTGAAGCCATTACCCTTTGTCCTGTCACTTTGTCAAAGGTACCTGTCCCGGTTCCTGTAGGATCCCTTTAGGTACTGGTAGGTGTTAGAAGGTCTCCTGGAGCCTTCTGTTCTCTGGGTTGAACAGCCCCAACTCTCTCAGCCTGTCTCTGCAGGAGAGGATAAATAAAAACTTTAGCATGTAAAGAGCTAAGAGCTTAGAGCCTTCTAACTGTTCTTATATCTCAGGCCAGGGCTCCAGCTGCTGTAAATTGGCTGCTTTTGTAGACTCCACACAGTGTCTAGGAGGTGCATGGAGGAAGAAACCCATGGTACAGGAAGACTTATTCCTTCTACAAGAAACTGGAATGATGACATATATTCTTCAATGCCATCTGCTGGCACTTTATTTAATGGTGGATTTTTCAAAAATATCTACACTTAACATGCTTATAAAACCAGATGTCTGAAGTTTCATTTGTTTACATGTCAATGGACATGGAGAAACATGAATCTGGACTGTTCATGACCACTGCTCCACCTCCCCATTACCTTACGACCTATAAGGGATATCACAAATTTTAGAGTGCCAGGAATGACTGAGCTATTTAAAGGGCCTATTCTATCTCTAACTGTTTTCATTTATTTAAAACTTTAATTCTATAAACCATTTCATACACTAACAATACAGAATAATTTTTTTAACTGCTGAGGAAGGTGTGTGAGGTAGTCAAATTTACAGGGGATTTCCTAGATCTATATAGAGATATATAAACTATATCTATATGTAAAAATAATGAGAGCACTAGTAATTACAATTAACATGCTTTTCAGTCAATGTTTCACCCACAGCCATTAACTGGAGTTTTCCTTGCTGTTTCCTGAGTCTGTAGGCTCAGTGCACAGAGCAAACACTGTGACGTTACAAAGCAGAGATATATTTATAACAGGACCAACAGCTGAAAAATCAGAAGACTTGTAAGAAGCTTAATGTGCAAAAGAGCTTGATGCTGGGGTGAAAGGGAGGGCACTGGGACAAGCAGTGCTTCTGATCTCTGCCTAGTCTCCTTTTAACATAATAACAAATGATCCTCAATGATTCCTACATTATGGACTCCTGATTACACTTAAATGATTTTGAAAGCTTAGATTTATGTTAAATTAACACTTTCTCATGATTTCTAGAATAAGACTGTCTAGTGCTGTCATAGACTGTAAATGAGCTTTTGCAGTATTCAGGGTTAGTCTTGAATGGTCCAAATTCTGTAAGAAATGTATCAAGTTATAAAATTAAGATTGATTTCATACTTCCATTTGAGAGGAACAGCAAGGTAGTTACCTAATTTTATTGACATTTATTGTATTCCTCCTTTTGTGTACTATTTTAATTATTCCAGGACTGACATAATTCAGAAGACCTTCAAAGTAATCAGACTATAAATCAATGCAAATTATTAACCTATTAATATTTTAAATTTTATCGAAAGAGTTCAAACACCACATATCAAACTCTGCGTTTGCTTACTGTCCCAGCAGAGTTAATCCAGGAGGAAGATGTGGCCCCATGTCACAAGGGACACAACCAGACTAAAATCACTTAAATAGCACGAGAAGATTGGAATGGTTTGTGACATGTAGCATGTCATTCCCCATTGTCTTGAACCTTTTGTAGTCATTTATATCAATACATTTACACCAATGTCTGCAAATGGCACACACATACATGATTGTATTCCCAGGAAACTCCAAGATACCAGACCCTGTTTTTACAGATACTGCACAAAGAAATGGACTGCAATTTATACCCTGTTATTCATCTGTGAAAGACTAATTTAAGGTTTTGAGCTACACAATATTAATATCCTTTTAAATTATGTGAAAGCTACTCCTTTTTAATAATAGTGCCTCTTACCCATATTAACACAGAAAAAATTACTTGCATTTAAAAAATTCTATTTGGTCTTTCTGTGCAATGACTTCCTTAATTTTGTGAGGATTCATTGACTCTTTAATTTCAGGGCTGAATTCAGTGTGAAACAAATGCATAAATCTTTTCAGGAAATAGGCAGGTTAAGAGAAGCCATAGATGTTCTGTAAGCCAAAATTTAGAGGCAATCATGTAGCTCCAAAAAGAAAGAAACAAAAAAAAAAAAGATAATAAATTTGAAGACAAAGTCAAATGCTTGTCAGTCTACCACTGACCCCATTCTTACTACATTTTAGAAGCTCAATTCCTCCAATTAAAATAATAAAAAATACCAACAAAAGATCTTTATATTTGATGAATACATTGAATATATTTTTCTGTACTCTCACCCGTGAGGCCTGCAGAAGTTAAGTTACTGAGTTTCAGGAGAAATCATGGGCACTTGTTTGGAAAGACTGACATTTATACACATAGATTTGCATAATGGAGAAAACAATCAGCCAGCTAGACCTGATTCAAACTGTGGTATAGCTATTAATTACTAAAAAATTGTTGATCTGGCTTTCTAATACGCTCAAAAATAAAATCAATCGTATTTCAAACTATTGGAAAATTAACTCCTTTTTAGTAACCTCTAATTTAAAACCTCTTTGCAACTATTCTAGAAGCTCTCAAGAGGGAGAAGGCAAGGATGTCTCCTGCCCTAATGACAATAATAGAAAATGAACCAGAGCTGTCTCCCAACAGAACCGGAAGAGAAAGTACCAGATGTGGCCACAGGTGGAAACATAGTATGATCTGGCACAGTGCTTTATCATCAACAATTTCATATAACTTTATCTTGTTCTGTCAAACACTCCTTGTGTTGGCAAGTGAATTGTTCCACTAGAATTTAGAGCAGGTAAAATAAAGGGGAAAAGGAAGAGCCACGTAAGGTTCCTCATGACTAAAGTGATAAACCAATATACTCTAAAAACATAGAGACTGAAATCTGTTCTTGGTATAAATCCATAGGATTTAATTCAAGGATGAATTCAGGGTGAACATTGCTACCTAGCCTCAAATTAGAATAAAGATTTTAAAAATAGAATGCACAACAGCCTCATTTCCTTTCATGAAGCTACACAGATTTACATGCACCTATCATTTATTCCCTTCTCTTGATTAGAAACTATTTAACTTTTTTGTGTCATTCCAAACTCATTTGGGCTTTGCAGTTCAGTATATCAGCTAAAATGTGAGCACTGATTTTCATGCAAAGATGAAAAAATAAAAAAAAAGTAGGACTAAAAAAACAGAGAAAGCATCATGGAAAATAAACCCAATCCTGTAAATATGTAAAAAAAATAGGCTGAGGCATTAGGATAGGAGAAAGAGTATACCTTCCTTCTGGGCCAGGATTCACCTTCTCAGAAGCCAGAATCCCTCATAAATTCATACTTCCTTTTTTCTTTTTTTGTTTTTCTCCAGAACAGTTACACTGAAAATTTAATGTCTGTGACATGAACAGCTGGTATTAATGGCAGCCAGAGACACTAACTTAAAAAAGCTGCTCTGAAATGCATCTTTCACAAAAAGTTTCATCATTTGGTTTTGATCAAAAGTATCAGTATTTTTATCAAGCCAGTAAAATATTTTGGACTCTCCCATTATTTCTGTTGACAAATAAAAGAAATATTAAATTACAAGCAAATGAGGAAAAAGCAAAAGGCTTTTCCTTTGCAAGAATTAAAAAATCAATCACTATGAGGCAAAGAAAAAAATACTCCAGCACAGTGCTAATGTTACAAGTCAGAGAATCTCTTGAACTAAATGACAAGGAGTACCCTGCCCAGAGGGATTATTCAGTTGAGAACAGCGGTACCACATACCAGGGAAAAAAGCTCTCCCATTCCACAGTCAGGAAAGGGACAGGGACCATTTCTGAAAGTGCCCACTATGTGCATTAAGTCCCTTCTCATTAACATCAGTTAAAACTTCTAGTAGGATTAAGGTTTTGAGCCTTCTAAAATGGAAACTGTCCTATTGGACTCAGAATATTCTGTGAAAATCTGTGGGGGAAAAAAAAAGGAAAAAGAGAAAGAAATCCATCCTGAGAGAAGACACTTAGAGAAACACTGTATAGAAGGCTCTAGGATTACTAATTGTATTTCAAAATCTCCATTAATTTGATCTAACCTGAAAAGTGACAGAAGTTAGTTCAGGTGGGTTAGAAGTAGTACCTTAATATTGCAATAAAAATTACTATCCTAGAAGGAAGCACTGCATCTCTATAGCATCACAGAATTGCAGTAGGGAAACAATTTTCAATGTTTTCAAATTACTAAAGATATTTTTTGGTTCATAAATACTAGAAAAAAAATTCCCAACAGCAGGATTTTCTAGCCTATAAGAAAACTCTTAAGTACAGAAATCCACTATGATCTACTAATTTAGGAAGGATAGGACAAAGTGCTGGAAAATATCCCATAGAGAACAATATAACATTTGCCAGTGAGTTGCACAAGATGACCTAATATCCCTTTTGCATAAGACTGTGATTTAGCCAGATGCTCATAATTAAAAATATTCATCTGAGGATGACTGACTACTAAGAAGAGCTGCAAGGTTTTGGGAAAATCTGTCTCATGAACAGTCCCATTTTTAAAAAGAAAGGTAGAGCTCAGTGAGTGGACCACGTCAAAAAATCAAATTAAAGTCACTGGAGACATTATAAAATAGGAAAAAAATCCGAACAATTAGTTGTTAGGAGATACTATTTTTCTTTTTCTTGAAAATGTTTCAAGTTTCTTTCCAGTGTCCCACATAAGGGAAGGATTTGGGATCTGTTCTTGCTCCTGGGTTGTCTGCTTGGTGTTACACTTGAAAACTAGTTGGAAATTATTGTCTAGAGGAGATAAATAGCTTTTCTTCAGGAACTACAGGGAAGCAGTAGTACAATTACACAAAACTATATATCAGTTAGAGCATAGTGCCTACTTCAGCATCCATATAGCACAACGTCCTGTTGCTGATGCATGGATCTCTCTCTCATACATTGTATTTGGGATCCATTAGTAAGAGTAGGCATTCACTTTGTGCCACAGGTACCCAAACCATTCTGAGGTATTCTACTTCACTGACACAATGTTTCTAGCAAAATGTATCCCACTGCTCTAAAAAACACTGCTTGGATGTGATGTGCAGCCCTCTCCAAATGCACCATTTCACAGCTGAAATATTTTTTGTGCTATTGTTAAATCTGAAACAGAAAAGTAGGTTTGCTCAAAGCACATATTTTGAGTTTTCAGTCAGGAGCACACATTTCTATCACCCCCCCAGAAAAGCCTGGATTCATTTAATTTTTAAGAATTTTTGATCTCTCTTAACTCCAAATCGCTGAGCAGAAATCTCAGAGTACTTAGGTGAAGTCATGTGTTTGAAGCAAAGTCTAGAAGTGCCTTTAAGTTGATTTTTCTTTATAATTTTCTATTGTTTAATTACATGGGACTACTTCCAGAGATTACCTGCAGGTACATTTTCCACACAGCAAACACTATTACATAGAGAGAAAGTGCAACAAACACAGTGTTGTGGTTTAACCCCAGGCAGCAGCTCAGCTCCAGGCAGCTGTTCACTCACTCCTCTTTTGTGGGAGGGAGGGAATCAGAAGGGCAAAAGTGAGAAAATTGTTGAAATAAAGGCAGTTTAACAGGGGAAGCAGAACAAGGAATTTATTCACCCCTTCCCATGGGCAGGCAGGTGTTCAGCCATCCCCAGGAGAGCTGGGCTCCATCACACATAACGAAGACTTAGTAAGACAAATAGTCTTAGGAGGTGAGCCTTCCCCCTTTCTCCTTCTTCTCATGGCTTTATATGTTGAGCATGATGGCAGATGGTCTGGACTACCCCTTGGGTCAGCTGTCCCCACCATGTCCCCTCCCAACCCCTTGTGCACTCCCAGCCTCCTCCCTGGTGGGGTGAGAGGCAGAAAAGACCTTGGCTCTGTTTAATCTGCTCAGTGCTAAGGAAAACATCCCTGAATTATCAACACTGGTTTGAGCATATACCCAAACCACAGCCCATACCAGCTACTAGGAAGAGACTCAGCTCCACCTCAGCCAAATCCAGCACCACAACCATGCCATGCCAGGGCACACAGGGCTATGCAGGGGCAGGGGGCTGTCCCAGCACCTCCTGCACACAGGCCAAGGGGAACTAGCCAAGCCTGCTAACTGAGCCAAACTGCCAGGGAAAGGCTGCACAGTTTGGAGGGTGATGTTCAGCAAGACAAGTATAGAATTCTTCAAGCATCTGACAGAGGTATCACTAGAAATTTTTTGATGGAATTGATAAAGGGGAAATTTCAGCATAATATTGTGACGCTCTCATCAGTGTCACCGGGACTGGTGAGACTTGTTCAAATGTGTAATAATCATCCAGGAAAATCGGGGAAGTTTTGTCACCAAAAAAAATCGAAGAATAATTTGACACATCATTCAGACGTATACTTTCTGAAAGAGTTCTGTACTGCCAGGTAGATAGGACATACCAGCTCTTTTCTAGGTCTGGGGCCAACTTCTTATCAGCATCAGTTCTTTGAAATAAGGAGAGCAATCCTACCTTACATCTGACAACTTGACACTGAATTTCTGTGAGGTTTAATGTCTACCTACAAAACACCTCCACTGAAGTCTCATAGGGATTTTGACTCTGCAATAATTTGACATGAAAATTTCCAAACTGGTAATAGAAAGCTCAAAGACATCATAGGAATACGTGATTTTTTTCTTGCTATAATATCTCTATGACAGTGCAAGAGACCTGATTCCTATGACAATTCCATGCCCATAGTGGAAGGCATCCACACAATCTGTTCCTTTATGGAGGAGGATGGATGTTTAAAAAAATGGTGAAACATCCCTTGTTTTAAATGCAAAGTGGTTTTTAGAAAAAAAAAAAAAAAAGCTGCTTCCCATTTCAAAGTATTTTATCTGTGAGCTGATTTTTTTTTCCCTTTAAGAGAATAGACAGCTCTGCAAAAGGAGTTAATATTAGGATACTCATTACAGGGCAATTATAGTCTACAGCAAAGGCAGTTCTGGAACTTCCATAAAAATCTTCTGCCCCTTTTCCACTGGCATAGATCACATTTTCCAGGCTCAGACATCAGAAGACTCATAAGTGAGTAATCCTTAAAGAGTTTGCCTTCATCTTTTGCAACCTGCAGGGAAAGGTTTTCTCTGAGATCCGAAAGCTCACTGATGGTAAACGGTTCAGGTGAGACCATTTTCTCCAGCAGTTTTATCCTCACTGAAGTTAAACCCACTGCACTGAGTACTCAGTTACTGTTCGAAGGGGAAAGGAAGAAAGAAAAGGAATAAAACCCAATCTTTCTCCAGCTCAATACAAACGCCTTTTCTTTAGACCTTGGAAACTGATTGCAATTTCAGTCAAAGAAGCTTATCTAGGGGGGGCTACCATTTGCTCACAAAGCACCCTGGCCAAGGAATTGCATACAAAATGCACCCCAGGAGGATTAAATCCAAGTGGGAGGCTCATTTCTCTCTGCCACTTGGTTTGCTGCAGCATGGGAGGGAGTAGTATGTTATCAGCAAGGGCAGGAGCCATGATCTTAAACCCTTGCTTCATCTGGACTGTGAGAAGTGAGAAATAAGACTGGAACATTCACCATTTCCCTGCTTAGGCACGTGCTTGACAGCTCAGTCAAGTGTTTCCCCCATGGCATTTCATCAAAGCTCCCACATACCCCACAACTCCAAAAACACACACACAACCACCCACAGAAGTGGAAATATTTAGGAAATAATAGCAGTGTGCTGACAAATGTTCATTGTGAAGTGTGCTTTCAAAGCAGCAAAGACCTTCCTAAATCCACACAAATGTTTTCCATTATCAAGATCCAACTGATGATGCTTACCCATAGGAGGCAAAATTGACACTTAAGAAAGACAAAGGAAAAAAAATGAGATGGTGGTTAGACTATGTGATGTTGTGGTAGGAGGAAGAGAGCACCCTCTATTAGGGGTTTACAATATATTTATGTATTTGGGTAAATTGTTTTTGAATCACTATATTTCCTTGTGACCATGGAAGAAAGGAGTCAGACATCTGCCAGACTTTGCACTGTACTTCTCCAGCAGCAGGGCTTGTAGAGTAAGATATGTTTTATTGGCTGCTCATTTATCACCTCAACTAGAAATATTCCTAAAGAATGGCACTTACATTGCAGCAGTGGATTAAAGATTTTTCTCAGAAGGGGTGTCTGAATCTGGACTTTCCTCCAGCACTGAGCTCTATGGAGCAGCTGTCAGTCAGGAGTTGCACATGGCACACTTGCATGGAGGGATGGAACACCTCAGTCAGAGCCATAGGAGGCCTGTTCACCCTGCTGCACATGGGATCGGCAGGATGGGGAGCTGGGGCACATGTCCTAACAGAAGGACCAAAAGTATCCATTTCAAATGCTTCCTTTTGTAGAGCACTGCAGACAGATCTTACAGGACAGCTTGGTATAGAATTAAAGAGCTCTTCTATAAACTCAGACAAAATAAGAAGAAAATAAGGCAAGGCTGGTCCTCACAGGATCCAGGACACTTGTTTGGCTGCACAGTGTGAGGGAGGCTGTGCAGTTGTTCCTTTACAATGTATATTCTGACAGGTATTTAAATATTTGCCCTCCCACAGCTAGGGGAGACCACCCCTTGATTTTTGTTTCATTGTAAACAGAACAAATAACATTTTTTGTCATTCATTAACTCTCTAATATTTTCTAATTTAATCTCTTCCACTTTCAATTATGAAAGCCTTTGAGATTTGAGTTGTTAGTCAGGCATGGGGGTGCTTCATTTAAGGGCTTTTTGCAATGGTTTAATTAGCAATCAGAGGCTTATCTGCTTTGCTCAGAGATGCTGTCAGAAGCAATAGTGATCCTTTGATATTAAATTTGGAGAAGGAGATTTCTACTGATGTTTGATGAACTGGGATAGTTCTAATTATTTTTTCTTTCTCTAGTCTCAACACTACTATCAGAAATATGTCCATTTTCTAGTTGTTATCCAGACAGGTGTTCCTTCTCTAACCTTGAATAAGCAGAACCTGAAATTTTCATTACTTAAATAGCAAAATTATTAAATTCTTGAGGTAAAGGAAGACCATTTGATCTGGTAACACATTGCTGTAGGAGACATTCACAGTCAGGTCTGCATAGAAAGCATGTTGCAAACTTACATGGCAGTGAGCAGAGACACATTTTATAGCCTCACGGCATGACGACATGCAGTTGGCTGCTCAGATGCTTGTAATCAACTGCATGTGCCAATTAACTGCACAGACATTTTTCTGCCTGGATTTCCAAACAGATTATGAACCTGATACACTTTAAAGAACCTTTCCATCGGTTGGAAAAAAACAATTTTCATTATGTAATGGTCTTTATATTTTGAATCCTTAATTTTAACACTTAAATCTTCTTCCCTGTGGAAGAAAAGGCATCAGAATTCACAGTATATCCATGGACTGCATGCATTTGCTTTGTTTTAATGCATCTGGTGTTGTCGAGGGAGAGCTGGCAGTATAGCTCTCAATTGAATACTGTAGATTTTAATACAGGTTACATTTTGAATTTTAAACAAGGCTGTGCATACTATGAAAATGTAATTCATCAAGCTACCTGATTAATGCTTAGAGATAGCTGAAAAATAAATGCTAGCTTATTTCCTACAGTAATTTTGACATTCAGAATTATTTTCTTTAGTGGGCATTTCAGCACAACGGTATAATATGAAAGGGTATTAAGGAATATTTTAAGAAAATTCCAGAAAGATTTGGATGAGAAGTTTGGAATTACCTCATTGCAACATTTAGTTTCTCTATTTTCATCACAAATATAATTGACTTCTCCTTATAGAAAACTTTTTTCTTTTTTTTCCTTATTTGCTGCTGTAAAAACTGCCTAAAATATTTTGAATTATGACACTTCTGATTATTTAAAGTTTATATGGGCTAGAGATGCTGTGAAATATATTTAGAGCAGATAAAAAAGTATAATCCAAATAATACAAATTTAAGGCCTTTTTTCCATGTGCTGCTAAAGCTGTTAAAAACTGCTTTGCTTCACTGGAAGTGGAGCCTCTGGGATAGCACAGTATTCTGTGCCTAAGTGGCCCAGAGGGAATCCTCACTAGGATTTCAGATGGAGTTAAGATAGCTTAAGGCCATTATAGGTCACTTTTCTAGCTGGGGTAGGATGCTTTCTGTGTCTCGAGCATCCTGTGGTACCAGGTGATGAACCAGCCCTTCCTTGTCTTGGCTGCTTTGAGTGGAGAGGGATGAGAGGGGAAGTGAGGTGCTGCACTGGTCCCTTCCTTATATCTTTGCAGCTGGGCAGGAGACACCAGCTGGAATGTCAATTATTTCCCTAAGGACAGCTTGCTAAAGAGGGGGGTAAATGAAGTGGGAAATACCTACAAGATGGCCAGATACTCAGCTTCAGGACATCAGAATGCTCCAATGCTCCTATTGAAATCTGAATCATTCTGAGGTTACCAGCCCAATGTTCCTTTGGGCTGGGCAGCTGCAGGAAGCTCGACTGATGTATCTAAAGGACATTATCAGAGCAAGAGTAGAAGACAATGGCGGTGATAAAACCCACAGTGGTCCACATTGTGCCTCATATTTTAAATAGGTTGAGCCAGGTAACAAAGTTTAAGAATGGTCTATAAAGCAGAAAAACATTTTAAGGCAGCACTACAGAATTCCACAGGAGAGACCCTCTCAGACTTGGAAGAAATACAGGTAACTTAAAAGGCACTGGCCATGATTATATATATTACTGCAATTGAGTCTCTTTGGGCACCCTGCTAGGAATGCTTGAAAGAGTGGCAGTGATGATCAGTTACTGATTTGTATACCAGAAACACGCTGCCAAGGGTTAAAAAATAAAAGGTACATTCTGCCTATTGTATAAGGCCTCAGCATTACATAGAAGTACTTTCAAAACAGATTATGCTGACAGAAGGTTAATATAAATAGTTCTTCTAATGGAGGCAAAGTGAGTATCTGGGCATCTGAGCTAGATTATGGCTGGCTACTGTGTGTGCATGTGTGAATGTGTGTGAGTAAAATGACCAGTTTCCCCTGCAGAATGCACCACTGGGGAGAGAATGATACAGGGAATGGCTTATGGCCTGTGTGTCTGATGGTAAAAATCAATGACTTGCCTTACTGAAAGGTGCCCTCAGGGGCAAAAAGCAGTGAATAGCTTATTAGTTTGTGTGTGCATGCTGGCAGATGATAAAGCAGCATTGAAATCAGTCATAGACCATAATAAAGTACCCATCCTCATCTTAAAGCCAGTGTGTACTTCTGTCTCAGGGGAGAATGCCTCCATTAACCCAAACTATGCAGTAACTCATCTTTAACCACAGAACAATAAGCAGTAGAAGAGGAACCAATAACGATTTCTTATGGTTACTGATGCAAAAAATATAGCAGATAAATTACTGATGTGTATGGCAAGATTCTTTTTGGTGTAATATTCCATAATTCTATTTTACTCCTATTTGGAATGATGTGGAAGAGTTCCACAGGGGATCTGACGTGATACCAAAAATATTTTACTCATTTCCAAAACAAAAGAGGAAAACAGAATGATGCAACAAAGAGTAGATGCAAGAGACAGAATGTTCTGACCTTTTTATCCTGTCAGTGAATTCTGCTTCAGAGTATACTCAAATCATCCACTCAGATACATAAACCCACATACAAGTACATTTTCACTGAAGTATTTGTTGACCTTAAGATGCTGTCATCCTTGGCATGACATCCATTTGTTGGCATACATCTGATTAATGCCAATAATGCCTTCAGCAAATATAAGAGTCATTTAATGTGAAGCTTTCTTGTAAGAACATCAGGGCAGATCTGGCCTAAGAAGTGGAGGTGATGATTTGTCTTGGTTGCAAGGTGAAAATACCAACTTCTGTAAGTATTTTCCTACTTCAATTATTTCCTCACAGATTCTGAGAGCATCTGGGCTTGCATCCATGGACATCCTAAACTAGTACAAAGTGTGTCTTTTTTAAAGGACTTGACACTGCAAATAGGTAGTGTTTTGCCTTGAAATATGTCATAGTAATGTCCATGTGGGGCAGAATAATTCCCTTAGCTGGAGAAACTGATGTGTAGTGTTTGTTAAATTAGACAGATAGACATGTGTGCAGTCACAAACAGATCTGCTAACATGATGATAGTTGTGGCACTCCCTGAAGGACGTGCCTCTGGAAACCACAGGCAGAAATCCTGTCATCATATTGTTATGTAGAAAGGTGCTAATGGCTTCCATAACGGAGCTTTGAATAAAATGCTGTAGGAAAAGAGTTCAGCATACAGAAGAGCAGTGGCACCCAGAGAGTCAGTAGGACTCTTGCACCATTTAACCACGTGTTCCTGTCTTAGACATTTCTGAACTTCCCACTGCAGCAGCTGCTGAAGGAAGAGCAATCAGGCTACCTTTGCAACCCTGCTTATCCCAAAGGATCCTTGCAGCAGGGAGTTTCTCAGGTGTAAAATCAAGAAAAGCAAGAGGGAAAGTCTGACTAAGCAGCTGGATTCCACTGAGGCTTGTGCTTTGGAAAGAAGTGGTGGAAGTGTTGGTGATTAGGATAAAGATACCCAAGTGGAGAAATCTACAGCTAGAAGTTGTCCACTTCTTAAGGAAGCAGTCCTTATCAGATACAAAACATATTCCTCTTACATTTAGAATAATTCTTCACACTTCATCACAGTGTGAAAGACTATTCCCTTTCTACTGTATACAGCTTTACTGACTCTACAGAGTAATTCAAAAGAAAAACAAGAAAGAGAAACAAAAATCCCCATCAACTTGATACAAATATTTGTTTGTTTGTTTGGCAGGTACACATATACCATGCTGCAAAGTACTGCTCAAGAAATAGAACACTTGTGCTCTTCTCCTACTTTGTGTTCTTCAGAAAAATTCATGAGTAATATTAAGCTGTAAACATTTTTAGTTACTCATTTCTTCATTCCACCATATAAAGCACTATTTTGAGGGTGGTCTGCATATGGGAACTTGGACAAGTGAGTGCTTGTGTGGCATTTTCCCACCAGCTGTGTAGGGTAAAAGCATTTACAGCGGTAGCATGTTGTGAGAACTGGTTGTGAAGAAAGATTGTGAGATGGAAAAATCTTTGGTAATGTGGAGCACATATGTATCTAAGACAGATTAATATTGGCATGCTTTATGTGATATATTATATAAAATGTGTTTGAAATTTGCCAACATTGGACTGCCCCATTAAGGATCAATCTTTTCCTTATCATTGCATTTTGTGCTTTCAACACAATCATGAAAGAAATAGCGCTGAGAGAATACTCATGTCAACAGAAGTGAAGGAGTAGGAGTTGCACTTGAAAAAGGAAGTGGGTCGTTCTTTACAGAAAACTGTCTTTTATCTCCTCATAGGCCATATGCTGAGGAGGGTAAGCTACTCCTCAGATAAACATGCAGGAGGGAGAAGCAGATAGAAAGGCAAAAATGAATCCATTATTACTGCTAATTTTTTAGGGAGGAAACACAGCTTTCCTTGTACAAGGTTCCTCTAGTCCTTCAGAAGATGCAGAGTGGTTTTTGGACTTGTTGCACCACACACAGAGAGAATCAAAATGCCTGTGCTGCCAGTATGGACAATTTCCCAGAAGTTTTCTCCCAACCAAGAGTAACTTGCAATCAAAACCAGTCACTGCACACTTCATTATTATACTTCCTCCTCAGAAATTTCACACCAGTATCTACACCTGCTGGATACATCAGTCTCTCCTAACTCAATTCTCTTGAAAAGAAAAGAATAGCTGATAGCCTTATATGAGGACTGATCCAAAACCAGCTGAATTCAATGTCTGTATTCATGCTAGTGTTTAAGATGAGATAAGGCTTGTCCTAGGAAAAAATCCTCCAGTTTTCCCCATTCACTGGGATTTGGTTTGGTCTTGGAGAGTGCTGGATTTGAAACTAAATGGGAAATGCACTCCAGGAGCATCCCTGTGCATGCCAGTTCATGGTAGGCGGTCAGTCTGTGAAACTAGCCTGGAACTCAAGTAATGCTCCATTCCCAAACACACACCCTGTAGGTTCCAGGCCCTTGGCAGCCACTCTTTGAAGCTGCAGATACACTTCTGTTGTGCTGCCCTCCTTGTAAATAAAGATACAGCTAAAGAAATTCCCTTCTGGACAACTGACCCATGCACAGCCTGACAAAATTGAAGAGAACCTTGCACAAATGAAGGGGAAGATTGGGCAGCATTTTAAGTCATGAAAAAGATTACCAGCCAAAACAGGAAAGTATTTTTTGTTTTCTCTAGTTGGTCCTTTCTTTGGGAGCTGCAATTTTACACACAGAAAAGAAAATAAATGCAAAAATTACTGAATTACTGTGGGCAGTAACATTTTTTGTTTTGCTTTCCTGGAACCTTATAATAAGACTATCCTGATTCCCCAAGGAGGCAAATTTGATATTTCTCCAGTGAGAATCCAGACCCCTTCTGGATATTAATCCACTTCACAAAGTCATTATGAGTAATTTAGCATAAAAGCAGCCTTTTTCCTCACAAGACAAAGCACTGAGACTGAAGCATTTGTAGAGCAGTGTGAAAAACATACTGTAGCTGCCTTGGCTCCATTTGGATGGAGTATAAACAAGGAATTTTGGCTGCAAATCCTGTCAGTCTCTTAGTCTTATTTAGGACAAATATCCAGGAAAAACAATGATAATATAATTTGGCTTGCTTTTTTTTTTTTTCCCTTTTTTTATTTTTATAGTGTTAAGTCAATGCATAATTACTGGAAAGAATTTCTGACTGAATTTTAGATGAGCATTTTGATAAAATATAATATTGGGAACAATCTTTATCAAACATTCATGTGTAGTGTTAGAGATAAAAACAGGAATCCATAATTCATACGGCAGAATGTATTACCAAGTGTGAATAAGAGGCTGAATTTAAATGAGGGGGTCTGAACAATATTTTCTGCGAGGCATCTGCTTTAATCATTTACATTATTCACTAGGTTTTCCAGAACTGTAAATCTTAAATATATATTTGTGTTAGTGAGAATGTGTATGTAAATACACACATGTATGCACACATACACAAAGCATTATACACATCCACACATTAGCACATATTCATGCAGATACAGAAACGTGTTTGTATACAGAGACACAACAGCTTAGAGTCTGAGTACGAATCATTCTACATCAATGAGAAGACTCCTGTCGACAATGATGGATTTTGGGATCAAGACCTTAGTGCCTTGGTGTCTCATCTCACCCTGAGTTTGCAGTCATATGAATCAGATTAAGGTTAAGGGAAAGATGAGTCTTTATTTACCCTAAAATAATTGAAACATTTACTTATTTGACACATACTACAGGAAAGAGAAAAACCCACAGTGAATCCCCCTGCTCTGAGATGAAATCCTTGAGACCTTTCTGTCAAATGTTATGTCCAACTGACCTTCTCACCCAAGTTTTCAGTACTGGCTCTCTGTACTTCAAGATGCAGTGACAAGAAAGATCTTGAGTGAGTAACTGTGCAGGGCTTGATCGAAGTCTGCTCGGGGCTCCATCCAGACCCAAAGCTTCCCTTATCCCACTGAGGCACCTTAACTCGGAAGGAATTTTAATCCTCCTCCCAGTGGCTGGCCCTGCTTAGTTTGACTCTGGCTATGCACTTAGATGTTAAATCTTGCCAAAGTAGCAAAAGGAATCACCTAATGATTGCTGGGTGATTCACTAGGCCCTAGACAGGCTTTTGGTCCTTCATGATGAAGCAAGCCCTCTTCTCATTGTGCTTTCAAATCCCAGAGGTTTTTTATCTCTTTGTTGTTGTTTGTTTTGTTTACAACATAATAATGCCTAGATTTCACATAAATGTATCTGCTTGCTAATAATACTTCATGCTTTCATACAGGTACACTTTATGCATATAGCAGCTACTGGCATGTTTCTCCCTTGTATGAAGGCAAATGAGGCTGATAATGATTTTGAGAGCTTGCTGCTCCCCACCCCTGTTCTGGAGGGACCCAAGACAGTCTGTCTTTTTCCAGTTGTGGTTACTGTGTACAGTTCAGCCCTCTTACTGAGAATTCCTTTTCAGAGACTTCCTTAGCACAGTGTAGAACCAAAGGAAGATTCATGATGGCAAATAAAAAAAGACAAAGGCCAGCAGTAACCCAGACTCAGAGTCTGATGCTCACATATTCATTCTGACATTATATCCCACATAAGGAGCATTCGCTGTGCCAGCTTCTGTGTAACTATGTCATCTGCATAGCTAATCCTTTTATTTCCGTGTCCCAGTTTAGTGCCTGGTAAAGCAATGTCACAAAGCAGTAGCTGTCATTTTGTTTCAAGAGAAGGGCAAAGGACTAGAAATGGCTGAGTTCTACTGCAAGGGACAAGACCCACCTCTTCCGACAGGGCACAAGAATTGCCTGTTTGAAGAAATCTGTCTCTGCTCCTTCCATTACTGTTCAATTGTTACAAACAACCCACTTTTTTTTTTTTTTTTTTTTGGTTCAGTGGAACTCTGAGCGCCTTTCACTTCTCACTCCCTTCTATTTAATAATGTGTTTCTTGATTCTAGCCAATCTGTCAGGTCAGGAACAGCTGGTATTGTGGCAGAGGAGGTTGTCTTACTCTGGCATCTATGTGCTTATTTCAATAATTGTTACTTTCTTGGAGGTTAACAGTGAACAAATGATAGAAGAAAATACTCAAACACTGCAAATGTTTCTTAATACAGAATTCACTGAGTTATATAGGGCATATTAAAAAAAATCACATTTTTTAATTATGTACAGCAGACAAGTCGATGAGGAATCATGCATGAAATCCAGGCACTCTGAAGACCAATGAAAAGAAATTTACCTCTTTTTATGAAGCTGAGACCAAGTGATTAAAATGATTGTGCCCTATAATTTTAATTCTCTTTCCTCTAAGCTTTATTTAATGGTGCCCTCTTCCTCTGCTTAACCAAAATGATGAATTAATCCAGTTTCTCCCCTGTGGGGCAGAAGAAAAGCAATATTCACACATCCCATTCTGCCTATACTTCATTCACAAGGCACATTACATTTACCCATTTTTTCCCTCCTTGATTGTTTTATATAGTTGTCCTGAGGAATAGACACAGATCATAGAATTTGTGACTGTGAGACATTCTGATAAGACAAGAAATCAGATGCAGTGCAAAACTGTGCATCGTAATTTGGAACAAAGCACTGCTGAGAGGTTGGGGAAGAGAAACAGTCGCATATTTCTAGATGATTAAAAGGGGCTGGCTTGCCCAGGATGTGTGCTCTTGAAGCAGTTACACACCTCTAACAGCTCTGTGACCTGTAGCTGGTCACTTGGGAGTTCTGACACTGCCTTTAAGTGAGCTGGGAACCAGGGCCCCTGCTGTGCCCCAGCTGACCCCTTGGAGCACTTGTGATGGTATCCTCAGAGCCAAATGCCCTAACCATACCTACATTCTGTGGAATGCTCTTCAGGGTTCTTGTGTGTTTCCTGGCTGGAAATCCAGGATGTTTAACTCAGGGCCTTTGAACAATGCTCAAGGGCTTGGATGAACCATATCCCCCAGTGTCCCTGGTGAAGGCTGCCTGAATCTACCACTTTGTGTCCCATATGGCATTGTGGCTTATCCCTCAATGCCAGGCCTTACAAAATGTCCCGCCACTCCAAAGCACACCATGCTTTATGGCACAGGCAGTAAATGCATCCCTTTATCACACTTGATCCTAACATCAGCATCTACATCCACTGTCAGCTTCTTGTCTAAAGGATAGGAGACAATTTTGTGGTGGGAGGTGGTGTAGGTACTTCTCTTCAACATCATGCATTACTCCTGAGAAAATACTTTAACAGGCTCTTCTGAAACAGCACATTCATTCACAGACTAACTTGGTTTAGATTCTTAGATGAAAATCAGCTTTTTATCAGAGATATAAACAGAGTAAAATTGAAAATAAGGCTATGACCAGTCACTTCTACTGAGATTTGGACACATTCCTGCCTTGGAAATGGGCAACCACTGTAGATCCAGGGAAGTTGCTATAGAGCTTTTCATGATCCCGAAAGAGGAGGGCAGGGATCCTGTATTTTGACCCTAATATAAGCAGGGAAGAGAAATCTGCCTTACAGACATGGCTGTAGGCCTTTTCCAGCCAAAGAATGGCCACCAACCCAAAGCAAGTTTTTGACAGCCTGGCCCATATATAGTTTAGGCAGTCTCTGTTGTACATCTGTCATGCTGAGGCTGATCACAGACCTCACTCCAGTTGAAGTTGTTATTTAGTGCTATGTACTTGGCCAATGGGCCTCTTCATCAGTGATTCTCTGTTTCATTTAATGACCATCACTCCAGTGGCTAGAAATAGGTCATCTCTTGCAGAAGACATGCCAATGCTTTCTTGTGTCCAAGTGACAGCTGACTGTTCCGAGCTGGAAGTCTTGATTAAGACTCTTTTGGTGGATCTTCTCTGAATAATATTTTCCTAGTAGAAGGCTCCTTCCATTTTCTTGGATAAACCTCAGTAACAAATAAGGAGTAATTCAGGATGTCAGTGAATTTTCTGGGTTATTTTGCTCACAGAATGGGAAAGATTAGAAATGGGATTTAGGATTGAACCAAAACTTGGTTACAGGAATGTGGATAGGGTATGAGACCTCTGTGTTTGGGTCCAAACTGCAGGATCATCCATTATCCAGACTCTTGGCACAGGGCAAAATATTTTCAGTTGATGAAGCCTTTGTCGTGGTAATTGATTACTATATTGTCACATCTTTTCAGTTAATCACATCTTTTCAGACTCTACCAAGGTCTGGGTTGACTGAAGCAGGGTCACAGAAGTTATCATTCAGGGAGAGAATAGATTGTGACAGTAGCACAGGGCACCCATATGTTCCTGAAAAACATCTGTTTGAATGCCCTTTGTGGGAGGCTAAAAGAGTGTAGAAAATGAAGGCTAGAAGTGGGCAGGGACTTTTCGATGGCACAAAGCATGCATTGGGCAGATCAGTAAGGTAATGGCAAATACCAGAAAGGCCTTGCTCAGGGAGGTTAAAGAACAGCCTCTGAACAGTTTGAAGGTTTGTCTACCCATGTGATACATAGACATGATTCACTCTGGGTAAGTAGTTGTCCTAAAAGTTGGAAGTACGAATTTGTAATGTGCAGCTCAGGCAGTATCACTGGTGGAGAACCCCAGTCAGTGTTAGCAAAACCATGTCCACTAAATGATAACCCAAAAACTTGAGATAGCCAGCAGATCTCTTTCACTGACCTGTAACTTTTACCTAGGAGATGAGAGGTTGTATGAGGGCAGTAAGAAAATCCTCCTTTTATGCTTCAAGGCTCAGTAGGCAACATGAAAATAAAGAAAGCGAACAATGACTTCACAGGTTGACCAAAAAAACAAAGGAAATGCCCTTAAATATATTTCTCAGCCTTAACAGTAGCACCTTAAAAGGAAGCAATTTTAGTGTTTAGAGCAATTGAAAAATGAGCCAGAACAACTAAATCCATAGCAGCAAAGATTAAAGAAAGTGCATGCCACATTTTTTGTATGGTCAATTTCTCCATGAGGAAGATAGCTCAAGCCTCTGTATACATTCATGAAAGAGCGGATTTAGATGAAATATTGTGCTGCAACTTCAACAAGAGCAATGTTAAAAGGTAGTTTTCCAATAAAGATACCATCTGCATAAATAATGGCTTACTGCCGCCTAATAAACCTACCCCTCCTACATAATTATGTAGGAAGTGTAATGCTGTGTTGCCCTGGTCCAACAGTCTCCTCCCCATCACACACTCACACACAAATTTCATTTGCAATTAACAGGAAAATTCTCTGTCTTAGTTTTCTTTGCACTTTATAGAATAACAGAGAGATTAATTAAGAGGTCTGTATTTCTATTTCAAGGTTCAAGTACTTTCATTGAGCACACTGTGCTTTCAAAATCTGTAGTGTCAGCAGAATTCCTTACTTCAAAACACAGACATTTCTCTTCCTTAAGTTTTACTTCTATATATGCAATTACTAAATGATTGTGGGTAGTTAGGAGGCCTACACTGTCACATATATAAGCTGTGCTGTAGATGTCTGCAAGGGAGGCTGAATAAACATTATAAGAGCAGGTGATGCTGACTGAAGAGACTGTTTGATCTCATCTGTCACCCTCTAAGCTATCCTAAAAAATCTGAGCTTGGCAAAACCACCTACATCTTCACTGAAACCGATGGCACCTCCCCACACCAGCTCATATCTGTGTTTCCCACACAGACAGAAGAAGGCTCAGTAGAGCCTTCAGAGATACGACTGCAATTTAGGTGCACTGTTGTGGAGGTGCCTGCCCTGAAATCCCAGGAGGAGGGACCCTACAGGGTACGGGTCTGTCCCTGTCCCCATGTCACCTGTGCCCCATACCTGTTCCTGATGGGTTGGTTTGGGCCCGGGAAGAGAGCAGGGTCCCATGGCTGGGGTCTGCCTGGGAACTCCATCCATGTGGCTGGAGGAATAAATCATCCCTGAACATCTACAGAAATATTGCTTCGTATTTCCTTCCAAGTTCATCGCTGTCTTATTCATGTTGTAAGGATTCCCTCATTACAACACACTGTATTAGAGACATAACTCCTTCTGCAGCCTGTGATGGTAAATATCTTCATATCCTGCCCCTGTAGACATGGACATGGACAAGGAAATGAAATATCCTGCACTAACCTAAAAGTGCCACCTTTTTTTTCCCTTTTCTAAATTTTAAAATAATTGTTGTCATTGATATTAAGGCTCACCCAGACACCTAAAAGATCAGATTTTGCTCTGATGACTCACATCAAATATTTCATTAATTTTATAAACTGCTTAAAACCACTCATATACATGCAGTTAAAATTTGATTAGTGTGCACACACACACATAGAAAAAAAGGTTTCAATGATGCTCATGACTTACTGTTGTCTTTAAATATAGCCTTTCATTAGCAAACCAGCCAAATGAATAGAAAAATACTGTTTTCCCTCTAATTATAATCTTCTGTGATATTGTTTTTCCTACTTTTTCTTTTTTTCCAGTGGGTGAACCATCACATTGAGAGGATTATGTATTTATGTGATACTGCCTGAGCTGCACATTGCACTATTTATGTAGTTGCTAATCCTAAAAAATATTTACTTTTGTGACTAATTTCTGTACAGGAGTAGTGCCCCTAGGTGTGAGAGTTAGTTTGAACAAGGGCTGTCATATAAACCACTTAGTCCTGTTCTGCAGAAATCTTTGAGTTTTACTCACTGAGTTTACATCTCTCCTAAAAGATAACTGAGATTTAAACGACTACCCTGAAGAGGAGCCTTGGTGTCTGCAAATGAATATACAAAAATCAGGAAATGGCAAAATTATACTCTCTCCCACTTGTGCCCAGAAAAACACTTCTCTGCTGTTGTGCAGTAACTCTAGCTCTGTGAAATGGGAAGTGATCACTCTGGAATGACAGAAATGTTATCTCATGACAGAACTGGATGGAGATCATGGGTCTGACTTCTGCTTGTTTAGTCTCTAAGCAGCTGAGTATTTTTAGTAACACCCATGGAGATCTGTAGGCATCAAGAACACTCGCTCGCTAATAAGGCACTGCCAATCAGGCACTAAGGGGCAATGCTTTTTTGTGGACTCCTGTAACCAAGAATTTAAATGCAAAGTCAGACTTAAAATGAAGAAAGGAAGGGAAGAATTCTCCTGCAAAGCAGGGGCCAAGGAGTTGCACTTTGAAAGCTACAGCAATTCTTTTATGAAGACTTTATTGTTAACACCATCAGCACACAGAGTTCTCACGAGTGAGAAAAACACTATCATTAAAACAAGGGGAGTGCCAGAGGCAACTGATCATTCTGGGATGTGCTTGCAAGGGCACTCTTTTTGTCCATCAGGGTTAGCTAAAGCTTACTTTATATGATCTTGCATACTGTCTAATATATAGTTATCACAAAGAAAAATACTAAGACGCAAATAATAGCAGTATAGATCCAACCATGTACTTTCTAATGCGTCACTGAAAAGTTCTTGAGAAATAAGGTATGTCTGTATTTTTAAAACAGACTGTAGTGAAGTGTAATAAATCAATATGAACTGTGAAGACAGTTGTAGCCAATTTGCAACATATAAAACCATCTGGAACCAGACTGAGATGAGTTCGGTATCTACCCACTTTTGTTTCATGACCATGCATAACATTGCTTAAAGACTACGAAAAGGAGTGGAATTGACATGTATTAGAAAATATGTTCTAAAAATGTTTTAAAAGCCTACAGCAACTGAGTGTACAATAAAATATTCACTGACTGCTCCACATTAGGTGCTGTGAAAATACTGGAATACACTGATTAACATATTGTAACACCACAGTTTTAGACAAAGCCTGGATGGTAAAGATAACCCAACAGCCTAGCTCTCATACAGAAAAAGCAGTGGAGGTTATTTCCCAATAATTTGGAACACAGGTAAAAAGTCAAACATTTTTTAAAGTTCTGTACACAAGAAAATTAAAATAGAAGCACTAAATCAAAGCAAATATAAGAATCACAGAAATGAGGCATTGCAGAAGAAAAGTCTTGCCTCTGTTCCAGCAGCAATGACAACACTGACAGGTTCCACTCTTGCTCAGCCCCTGGGCTGCATCACCATTGTCAGTCTCAGGCAGATTTGAGCATTCATGGATGATACATTTCAGTCAGAGAATCCAGCCCAGAGAGGAGAATAGCAATATAAGGCAACCAAGCTAGGAATATTTGTATTTTTTTTTTTTAAGGATGGATAGATTTTTTTTGTGAAGTAAGACTTTTTTTTTCCTGGAATCCTTGCTGAAAAAATTTGCAATGCTGAATAATTTTTGGAACAAAAAAAAAAAAAAATTAGCATTTTTATCTAATATACATCAGAAAATCTTGATTATTGTATCAAGAAGTACTCTGTTTGAAGCTTACTTGCACTGCCTGAGAAAGATCCCAACAAGATAATGTTCTGCAGGCCTTTTTCCAATTTCTAGTTGTCTTCTCAAAAATCAGAGAGCCACTTGGCAGTGTTTGCCCTCATTATTGAGAGAGAGTTGAAAAGCATTGTCATGAAAACATCAGTTTTAAAAATTGGAAATAAATATTCCCATTGTTCATGTTGATTGACTTTAGATAAACATACTGAGATAAGGCTGTATGCCTACACCAAAGAACTGAAACAACATATATAATTTACAGACAATTATTCATGATAATTTAATTAGCTCTTTGTTTCCCCTTGATTGACCACTGAACTGTGAGACACTTTGTCATGAATCTGCAGAGAATGAAAAAAAATCAGAGATGTAGTGGAGCATGTATTTTGGAAAGTAATGAAAATTTTACACTTTCTAAGTAGTCTTTAACAGCCTGTCATCCAAGGGAAAATCCCCACGGGTCTTCTAATCCCAAAAAATATTTTTGGAAAATCCTGTCAGCTCTTCCCACTACAGCCTTCTGTAATTGAGACTGAGAACGACACTCAGTTAATCTTTGGGTCCACCTAAGTATTTATCACTCTTCAAGTCTGCCTTGCAAGGTGCCTATGTATAGCTCACTGTTTTTGAAGAGTAGACTGCTAAATCATGCTGTGTTGAAGATTTCTTGATGCAAACAAGATCTGTCTTAAAAATTGAAAAAAAACAGAAAGCAGAACTATTTATTCCAAGCAAGGGAAACTCCATCTGCCTTTATTCAGTACATGGACAACAAAGAGACAGTGCAGATTTTCAGACATATGCTTTTGCACAGATGTGTAAGCCAGAGATTGTGGGTGTGTAAGACACAGGCACATACATATCCCTGTGTACAAGTTTATCCCCATGCCCCTTATAAATGACAGACACATGTAGAATTGTCCTTCCTCACCAGTTTGTGACCACAGGTTTGCATAGCCATTAGATTTTTTTAAAGACAGAGTTGTTCTGGAGTATGTCATAAAACAAACAAACAAACAAACCCAAAAATTTAAAATTGTTCCATGTTCTTTTTTAGGATGACTGAGGGAAAAAATAGTCTTTTAAAAAGCCATTGACGGTGACAATAGTTATGAGGTTAACCTATTACTAACGTGACTTCAATCTGAAAAACCTTTTCATCACCAGCTCAGATAGTAGGAAACAAAAATCATTATATATCAGGTAGTTGCTCAGAAATCTGAGTACATGAGTGGAGTACCTCAATCCGTTTCTTGGTGGATAAATATGGATTCACAGTATGCAAATGCTTCTCATGCTGCCAAAAGTCACTAAATTAGCTGTGATCAAGGGCTGATTAGGAATCATGAAGGTTATTCATCTTTTTTCCTCATCTAAAAACCACTCTCTACAGAACAGGGCAGAAGGTAAAAGACGATCATAGAGTTCAACAAAACGTGGGCCTGAATCTAAGGCTGTTGTATCTGGCATCTTTCTCACAGCTGCTCTTCTACTTCAGTAAAACTTTGTAAATTAATGTGTCTTAAACCATATCTGGTTGAAGATCACATTTAACCAAACCTTGTTCCTGAAACACATTTAGTACAAGAGAAGAAAACGTTTGTTTTCTGAAGCTGTGTCATCACTCAGATTTTCCAGGCCCACATTCTTTGGTTGTCATTACCTGGTAGGGTGATGAAACCTGTATCAGCCATGAAACCTCCTGCAGTGATCTCCCCACTCCTTCTCCCTTTCCCTCAGCCCTCATGAACTCTCCGTTCCTTCAGGAACATGCCTGGGTTGCTCTGTGTCTCTAGAACTATTTCATTGTAATACTAACCTATAACAACATAAATCCCACCCTGTTCCACAAAATTCCACAGAATTAATTTATTTTTAAACTGTGTGTTTTAATTGTTATATTCAGCACATTTTTTCAATAGGGAGTGAGGAAGAAGAGAGCAGTTGTCTCAAAATGTTTTCCTTTATTTTCAAACCTTGGTGTTCCAGGAAGTAGGAAAATCACATCATTTGTTGGTTTGGGTTTTTTTGTGGGGGGAATGGGAAAGGGAACAGATCACTCAGTTTTCTTCTGCTGTATCCTTGGGGAGTGTGCCTAGTACATCTGCACATTGCTCAATTAACATATTTCCTGTTTTAGGAGGCATAAAGTTGCACCTCATGAGATGCATGACCCTAATAAGCCCAGTGAGATGTGGCCAGACTTGTCACATTAGCAGGCTTTCAGAAAACAGTGCTAAATTCATTGCTTTTTTTTTCCCGTAAACCTGATTCAAGCTCAGGTCTCAAGCTGAGAGGCTTGTGAATTAACCTAATGTGCCCACTTGACTCTCTCCTAAGTATCATGATAGATTTCTTTTAATCTGCTGCAGAAAATAAATTGCTGGAGAAAAAAAAATAAAGATTTGTACTCTTTAAAGACTAATCACTTTCAGGCACTATATGGCAAACAGCAAGATTCAGAATGAATCCTTTTACTGTATTACTCATGACAGCTTACAACCCAGACTATTAAACATTCATCAATAAAAATTTAACATCCCATCTTCCCTTTGATATCCTCAACTGCTCCCTACATAAGACAACAAGAAGGCTTTCCACAGCTCAGTGTGATGGCAGGACATCAAAGCAGCCTCCACAGTTAGCCTGCTTCGAACAGTGTCTTGTATTTAGAAAGTAGAGTTGTCACATGGGAGGAGAAAAAGCAGTGCAGGAGATTCTCTCTGGTTTGAATATATATAATCCCTCCCGAGGGGTGCATTATGGCCATGTTGTGGCTGAGCAGCAAGTTGCAATTCACTTTTCTTGGTATAAGGATATGACAGACCACACAAAAGCAAAAAGAAGAGCTGGATATTTTCCTTTGTTAAGCAATGAGCACTGCATGCCAGACTTTAACTAGTGGGAAAAAAAGAACAAGCATTTGCTTAAAAAATTACCAGGTTTTATTATATCCTGGATTGAGAAATTTGTTGTAGCTACTGTTTGCTGGAGAAGTGAAGATTGTAAACAAATAAATCTATTTGCTTTCCTGCCACCTACAGAAGATTTGTGCTTGACATTGAAAAGGCAAGCAGGGAATTTTCAATGAGCAAATTCAGTTCTGTTGAGCAACTTCCATTTTTAGCTACTTAACAGAAAAGAGCTGGAAAATTAGGCTCTGAAATAATTGTCTTCCAACAACTGCTGGGCGTCAGTTGTACTTATTATCCTGAACCTGACTCAAATCCCACTGTAAGAGTTCTGTGATGCAGGTGGGTTCAGATGCTAAACTGAACAGGCCTTAGGGTTGACAAGCTTAGACTTGTTCCATCTGCCTTTCTCCTGCTCCTACATCTTGATGCTGGTCATGTTAACTGCCTGATATCCACCTGCAATGGCCTGGGGTTTCAGCAATGCTCCTGGCCAAAGTCTACCTGTTTCAGGAAGAAGGAAGGGCCAGAAGCTGGAGAATAAATCCCAAAGCATGCATCTTTTCAGTTATTGTCTTCTCAGTCAGAGCTTTGCTATGAGGAGGGAGGTAACAGGACAAAAAGGAAGAAAGCAAAAGAAATAAAGCAAGGGTCTCATGTTGATAGTAACTCTCAGGGTTTTTTATCATTTGATTGGTAAGTGCCAGTAGCTGCCATTTAGCATAGATTTTGATAGCATATTACAGTATCAGTTGACTAAATAAATTGAATTTATGTTAACCAAGGACATGGAAAGAAGAGCAAGTATTGCTCATGATTCTGTGGTAATTAACCTGGTTTTGTTTAGTCTGTAGTGACCTGTTTAGCAGGTGGAGTGCTGCTAAGAAATCTTAGAAAGGACATGTTCCCTGTTGGCCTCTCTGTCGTCCTGCATTACTGTCAGAGAACCAAAGTTGTTCAGATTGCACATGGACTGCAATTACACTTGCTAAAGGGGTTTTCTGTGGCTTTCTATTTAGCTGTAGTTTCTCTCACCCAAAATCCTTTGCAGTCTGCTCAATTATAGCAGTAAAATATTTGCAGAACAACCTAAGTTCAAAGAAATGCAATAGAGGTGATATGTGCAATGTTTTCTGTTCTTAGATTTAAAATCAGTTCCAGGTATTTTAAAATTTTCTCTAGCAATAGCAGCAGCAATCAATATCTTCTACTGAGACAAAAAAGTGTCTGTCATAAAGTCATTGGTATGTTACAGACCAGTTAGTGGTAAAAACCAGTGGAAATTAATAAATGTTCCTATTTTGTTTCCCCACTTTAAGAAGCAGATTTTGTTGCTGTTTAGTTTGGGTTTCCTTTTCAGTTTGGAAATAATTCTGTGTTCAGCAACCCTGGAGCTGTCTGTAATCTGCTTAAGGGCTTTCTATTGACTTTCAAGCTCTAGCAGTGAAATAAAATGGGGTGAGAGAATGAAATGATCAGGGTGAGACAAGAGATTTCATTTGATTTTGAGTTGAGAAGGACCAGGGAAGGAAAATCACAGCACTTTACGTTGCTTCAGAGATGTAAAGTCAATACTACCAGGGCAGGCACAGTGCTGAAATCCTGCGACTGGCAGTGCAATCAGTAGTGCAACCACTGGCTATTTGAAAATAGCACAGTGCCTTGTATGTCTTCAACCACATTGTAATTTTTGTTTCGATGCCAGTTCATCCTATGTTAGGCTTGCTTTTGCAATTAACAGATGTCATAGAATCAGTCATGAAATCATAGAATGGCTTGGGTTGGAAGGGACCTTAAAGATCATGTAGTTCCAACGTCCCATGCCGTGAGCAGAGAGCCTTCCACTAAATCAGGTTCTTCAGAGCCCCATCCAACCTGGCCTCCTCTGGACAATCTGTTCCAGTGCCTCACCACCCTCACAGAGAACAATTCTTCTTATTATCTAATCTAATCTAAGATAGAACTACTCTCAGTTTAAAACCATTCCCCCTTGTCACTACATGCTCTTGTAAATAGTTTCTCTCCATCTGTCTTGTAGGCTCTCTTTGACTACTGGAAGGCCTCAATTAGGTCATCTGGAAGCCTTTTCTTCTCCAGACTGAACAGTCCCAGTTCTCTCAGCTTTTCCTCATAGCAGAGGTGCTCCACCCCTCAAATCATCCTGGTGGCCTCCTTTGGACTCTCTCCAACAGGTTCATGTCCTTCCTGTGCTGGGACCCCAGAGCTGGATGCAGTGCTCCAGGTGGGGGTCACCAGAGTGGAGCAGAGGGGCAGAGTCTCCTCCCTTGTCCTGCTGGCCAAGGGGCTTTGGATGAAGCCCAGGACACGTTTGGCTTTCTGGGCTGTGAGTGCACATTGCTGGCTCATGTCCAGCCTCTCATCCACCAGCACCCCCAAGTCCTTCTGGGCAGGGCTGTGCTGATCTGTTCATCCCCCTGGATTGATACTGGGGGGTGCCCTGACCCTGGACTTGGGTCTTGTTAAACTACATGAGGTTCCCAAGGGCCCAATTCTTGAGCTTGCCCAGCTCTCTCTGGATGATATCCTGTCTTTCAGGTGTGGCAACAGCACCACTCAGCTTGGCATCATCTGAAAATTTGCTGAGGGTGCACTTGATGCCTTTGTCATTAATAAAGGTATTAAATAACACCGCTCCCAGTACAGACCCCTGAAGGAGACCACTCATATCCCAGCAAAGATAATTCAGACTGAAAATTACTTATTTTCTGAAAATTTTGGACGTTTCCTAGCATCTGTTGTGTTTTCGTAAAAGTGATATCAGTAAGCACGCATTCCCTCCTGAGACCCGTTTCAAGGGAAATTTAAACAGGTTGAACACAATTCATCCAACTGTGGTTTTGCAAGGATAGTGAGAATAGCACCTTTCCTTTCTCAAAAGTTCCATATGAATTTTAAAGACAGCATCCTTTGAAGCAGTCTGTTTTTCTTACTCTTTCACCTAGTTTCCATTACACTCCTGAGCAAACACAGTACAAATACACACCATGATTTTTGGTTCTTCAAATATGCTAATATGCTCTGCTTATGGAGGTGTGGTATGCAGGTTCAAGTCGTGGATTTCATTAGTGAAACTTAATTGACTGAAATTTGTATGATAAACATTCCTATTAATAATGACTTTTATTCTTTACTACTAAAATTGGTGCAGAAGGCATTTCTAATTTTAAACAGGTCATATTCCTGATATAAAAATCATATGATATGCAGAATAAGGCTTTGCCGCAGGGCAGAACTGCATCTGTTACCTCAAATATGTAAGCTGTGACTATAATTTTAAAAGTAGAATTATCTCATTTTAATACCTGTGCATACAATTTTCCTTCTCCTTAAGTAGATTCCAAACAGCCATCTGTCCTAACTGCAAAGTAATTTGAGCAAATTCTCAGTACTTTTGTCAAAATTCACACCTGTGCAGAGAGACAGCACAGACCCTCTTGTCATTCAAGCCCCACTCACATTTAGTGAATCTTGTCTCTACTCATTTTCTAAAAGATGGGGAAAAGGGAAGGTGCCCAGCATGTCAGAAAAGAAGGTGCTTTTTTTGTAATAGTGGGCATTCACTATTTTCCAGTGGCTGATGTAGGTGTTTTGCACAGCAATGAAAGAATTCTCTGGTTTAAAACCATGTCTAGTTACTTATATTTCTACATTAAAGCAATTTTAGCTCTAAATTTGCAGGATGTTCTAAAAATCATACGATCTTTTCAAATTTGCACCCAGATATAAGAATCAGGGGAAGTATATTGTGCCAGTACCAGTAGTAATTTTAAGGTTAAGCGGTGTGAGGGTATAATAGCAATATAACAACAACAGTGAAACTGTAAGCTGTAACTGTATTAATGCACAAGTCAGTCAAAACTGACTTTGACTTTTGTGTAGTAGAAGCAGAATATAAAAATAACTCATGACAGTAGTATAATAAAAACATCAATGATACTAACACAGCTGGTAGATTTCACCACAGTGAAAGAGTTCTACAGGCAACAGGGGGAAAAAAAAGCATATCAATACATTGGACCCCCTTTTCCTGCTGGTAAAAGAAATTTATGGTCAAGCAGTGTCTCAAACACCAGCCATCTACCTACACCTGAACTGAATGCTTTGGTGAAAAACTCCTGTACATGGAACTAATACTCTTGTAAACTTCTCTACTCTTGCATACTGCAAATCTGAACTAAAAAGAAAATGCAGAGTTAAGTATAAAATTTTCCCACTCAACCACTTTATTCTAACAACTGACAATCAAAAACACATTAGCTGCTGTCAGTCACCATCGTAATTTTATAATGTTGATATCTGTATAGTAGGAATTTAATCAACATATCAGCTCATTTCACATATGTAAACACAGAGAAGCTGATTCAGTCATGATAACCCTAACTGTACTAGAGATTTTCAAATAACTCAATTTTTACTCCTCCACCTTCCACTGATATATATTATAAATGAGAGAATTAAAAATAACTGAAATAGTATCCTAAGTCAATAGATAGGGAAGTAAAAGCACAAGCTGTGGGATAAAATAAGTAGAAAATCACTAATAGCTAATTTTCAGTGCTGGCCCCAGGGGAAAAGAGACCAGAAAGCACAGGGCTGACACCTAAATCATTCAGCTCAGTGAAGTCAGTGCAGACCAACAGCACTGAGGAAATGCAGTTCTCTCAAAGAATGCCTGCCTCAGATAATTCTGAAGTTAAAAATCCTAACACACACCCCTCCCTGAGATAACAGAGTTTTGTTTAATAACAGCAGTGGTGCTGCAAGGCCGTGCTTGCAGGAACAGTTGGTTTGAAACTGGTCTGCCTGGGAGTAATCACCGGAGTGGTTCAACAACCCGTAAATTATCCTGAATTATTACTGAACACCAGTGGAATATCAACAGCTCCAGTACAGAGTCCTGAACCAACTCTGCATTCCTTAAAGTCTGAATATTTCAGTGTGTTCTTTTCAACCTGAGACAAACAGCTTGGGATTCAAAAGTCTCTGTTAAGGAGTTACAGCACAGTTGCTCAACCCTGTATTTGAGCTCATCATTCATTCACAAGCTTCTCCTCCCAGGGTGAATTTGGCACACAATGTGCTGGTCCAGGCATTTCTCACCACTCCCACTGCTCACATACACACTTTTCACACTGAAGCACTTGGCTAGTGTTGAGCTCTAGACTGCCATGAGTGCCACTGCACTTACTGAGCTACAAGCATGCCAGTGAGGGAGAAATTCTAAAAGCAGAAAGGAAGAGATAGCAGGTATTTAACACAAAATATCTGACCAGGATATGTTTATATACAATGAGCTGTCAGTAACAACAGTAAAAGTGGGCAATATGTTGAACTGTTCATTTTAGTGCATTTCAGTTGTTTTGAAGGAACTGCCAGTTAACCACTGTTTGTATATTTTACAAATATAACCAAGGCTCTGTAACAAAACCACGAAGTCTCCTGCTGTGAATGTTGTCCATTATTTGTTGAAGCACCATTCCCCATAGCTGGAAGGGGGGAAGACAGAAAGTATATACAAGCCACAAAATCACTGAGTCACAGCTCTATATCTAGGGTGACACTGGCCTTAAAGATACATCGTCAACATAAGACAGTCCCTAGGCCAGACCTTAAAATCAGAACCTGGAGCACAAGTTGGTCATACTTCATGTTAAAAATCCATTTGAAATGGTATATAGAGGGTTAATAAGTGGTTACTAGATTCTTTAACACATACTGCAAGCTCTTGTAGCTTTTGTGGTGATTATACATGGCTGCAGATGGTTCCATGTACATCAGTAGAAAGTGATGAAGATGGTTATGAGTCACATTTGACCCTCCTATAAACAACCTATAACTACTTATTAAAACACCCACCAATCTTTTATTAACTTTTCACACACTATATATGGATTTCTTGGTTCCAGAGCTGACTGGCTATCATTTTTCAGAACACTCAACTTCCTCAATTATGAAACAAAGATGACAAAATTTGAAGCTATGGACCTTATAAAAATACTACCTAAAGTTATAGTTCCGTGGCATAAGTAATACAAGCCAACTTGAGCTACACAGTTTGGTCACTATCATGACTCCTCCTTATAGCAATTCTACTCATTTATTTGTCACAGAAGAGTTACATGATACTTATTTTTTGTGAAATACATTCACAATCCTGGTTAAAGACTCACTGTCATGTTTGGTATAAAGTATCCACACAACAGCCAGTACCAATCCAGAACTATGAAGAATTATATCTCCTTTATGTATATGGAACTGAGACATGCAAAGATAAAGGACCACGTTTTCCATGGAGGTCTTTGCCTGCACCTGCAGACCATACTGTGTATACACTGTAAAATGCCTGGGTTCATTTTTAAGATAAGGAAGGCAGAATAAAATCCAGTGCTCCTGTTTCCAAGTGTGATGGGATATAGTTGTGCTTTTACAACAAGATCATCCTGTCACTACTTGTGAATATCAGATATATATCTAGATAAAGTCATCAGCCATTCAGGGCTGAGGACACCTGGGATATACTCAATCCCGTCCTGTTTGTATGCGATCTTTGTAGTTCTGCCAATCCCAGCTCATAATAAAACAATGAAAATGTGAGCCAGGTGTAAAAATTATTATCTTTTTACTTCAGTTTTTCGTTTTTAACTACCTTTAAAACCTATCAGGTTTTATCAATGAATAATCTCATTTCCCAAGCTTTCCAATCATATCTTCCAAGTATAAGGGTTAGAACCTTGCTTTGCAAGCTTTTAAATGAAAGCTAAATAATTTCTGAAAAAACAGCAGCCTCAAGACTTGCTAGAAAACAAAAGGAGGCAGAAATACTGTATTTTTTACCATTTCCGAACATACAATTTCTCTCCCAATTGAACCAGACATTTTATCTAGCAGGTAAATTTGAATTATATGCAACTCCAAGGAAATCCAGGGACCATACATTCCAGACTTTCTTGAGTCAAAGAAAGTTAATGTAATTTCTACAGATGCCTGTATGCCATCAAGATCATCCTAGCATTTTCATCAGTTTTATTTTCTGTTCTAAGAAGGTCCAAGAAGAAAACAAAAAAGGAAAATAAGCTAAACTACTTTTAACTCAAATTAACTGATTTTGACTGAAAGACTGGGCAAAGTTCCAGTGGTGAAGTGTGTGTTTTATACTATCCAGACTGCTTTTCCCCTTCCTTCACATAATGCTAATGAGTAACAGAGTAACATGAAAATCTGAGCAGTGAGGTGTGCTAGCATTTGGGTTAGTCTATTCGAGTCTTAAGAAGGATTACAGATTGGGAACTACAGCCCTACTGAGGTGTGAAGCTGCATTAATGGTTTTTTATATGTAATACTAAATCACTAGACCTGTTCCTGAGATTCTTAAGTATCAGACTGCATTTAATTCCCCTCTCAAACAATTAGACCAAGCATCTACAGTTCAGCAGAACAGAAAAGAGCAAAGGGACGCATCAGGTGTTAAGCAAGATAATGTCTGTATACTCTGCCCACACCATGTAAACATCCTGATTTTTGCAAGCCATCCAAGAAGGGAATCAATGCTGAGTATGTTCTTACTACTCCTTATGAGCCAAACAATATTTTTATCTCTTGTCTTCTGAGGAAAGTAATTAAAACAATTGTTTGGAATAATTTACCATGGAGATGTTATATTAAATATTTGTAATATTCTGGAGTAATTCTTCAAAGATGACAGTGATTTTGACTTTGGAACAGGAAGGCTGCACAGTTAACTCTTCCAGAACAGCTATTCGGCAGAAGCTACACTGGTATGTTTCCTCATGTAAATATGGACACTGATGGATTATCTTCAGATGATTAATCCTATTTATCCTTCTTTTATCCAAGGGAAGAGTTTCATTCTCAATTAAAATTGATCTGAGTCCATACTTCTGTCAGAAGGGATCGTCCCTTCTCGTTCTTCAGTTGCATGTGCCTACTACTTTTCTCTTGTAAACATTTGTGTTTTTATGATTGCCCAGGGATCCAAAGGAAAGGAGAAAATTAATCCAAGACTGAGAAGGGATATTTTTCATCAGAATAATACTATGCATAAAGCTCTCTAAGATGCATGCTGGCAGAATAAAAGATATTTCAAGTGCAATAACAGTGGTGATATCCCATTTGGTATTTGCGTGAATTTGCATCAGTTGAAAGTAATAATGAAAATGCACCCTGGCAAAATTTCCTTTTCCTTAAGATATGTCTTTCTTTTAAAATTATAACCTAAAACCTTATACAAATAAAAAAATATAAAAATTATAAAACAAAAAATTAACATAGGAACATATTATTCAGGTAACTTTTTCTTTTTTTTTTTTCCCATGGGTAGAAACCTTTTGCTACCAAGATGAATTTTTATAAAATGCAAAGTTTGATTTATGAATTAGTTCCAAAATATAGGTTATTTAAGGTTGTTGGCAAGATGAATGATGACAGCTGGGTTACATAATTCCACTACTTCCATTTAGCAGGGGACACTCAGTGACTGGCTGCTGTCAGGGCTTCTCAGTGTGTTAGCTAAATACAACTTGAGGTGCCATGCCTGTAAAATTGTGTCAGACAGGGAACATTCACAGCACTTTACTTCAGGCTCCTGACCCAGGTGATGAAGTAAGAAATTACTTTCTGGATCTTATAAATGCACTAGAGTAGCTTCTCTGGAGTTCAAGTCAAAGCTTAATGAGGGTACTGTAAATGACCAGAGAAATCTCTCGTTTTTACTTGTGACTCTACAGAGAAACACTTGACTTAAAGGAAAAAAAAAATAAAGCTTGACTTTATCATGTTAATAAAAAGAATGAATGATGTATCTTAGACCTTATTGGAGTGAGTTATATAGTCCCAGAACTAACTCAAAAATTCAGTGACAGTTTAGCCTTTGGGGTGTTGTGTCAAAATAGGGTAATTATAACGGGCAAAACTGGAGAACTGCTGATGAAACTAATTTTTATTTCTTGTTGAACTTCAATCTCAGAATAAGATATCCCAGCTCTTGTTGGAACATATGCCTGTGGTAAGAAAATTATCAGCGTTGACACTGGAGTTTTCAATTGAGGAACACATAAAGGATGGTAGTAATAACTCTGATTTCAAGCATCTTAATGACCAAATCTCACAGATAGTTATAATGACTCATTCTAGGGTCTCAATAGGGAGGACAAAAATTGAAATAAAACACTTTAATCATAAGGCATTCAAATGACAAATGTGAAACAGATTCAGAACCTCATATCTGTTTCTTTTGGGTGTTACGTGAACAGTCTTCTAATCTGGAGAGGTTCCTGATACAGTGACTGTAACCGTGTAAGCCATGGACATATCAGTAACTGTAACTGCATAGTCAGCCATTAAGAGCAGCTCATATTTTAAGAGGTGTCAAACGGGTTTGAGTGTCTCAGTACTCACAAAGATGATGTTACTCAAAACCACTAATAAGTTTTTTAAATGCAGATGGATAATCATAATGCATTTATAGTCAGTCATACTAATATAGTTAAAATTTATATTATATTTATGCACCTAAGATTATAAAAAAAGGTGTGTGAACTGATTTTTAGTGAGATATAAGAGTGAGAGGTGAGAGATATTCACATTTTGTAATTATTTCATTTTCACACATGTGTGTTACTTTGAGTGGCTATTTCAAGAAATCTGATCCATCATTTATAAAGCCCATCACACTCTTTGATGACTCTAAGCCCTGAGAGGAGCAAGGAGTAAAGCTTTTAACTACATAATACAACAGAAGGAAAATAAAGAATTTGTAAAATTCTTCCACATTCTAAGGACATGGGAGAAACAGTCCTGCTGAGATGGTGGCTACCAGTTCACTCTGGTTTTTCAATGTTATTCCCCTCTACCCTCTTGCAACTGGTTCTCCGACTTCACTGCTGCTAATATTGGTATCACTGCTGGTACCAGTTAGTGTTTTTTACCTTGCTGCTACATTGGTAATGAAAACAATGGCAAAATGCAGCTTTAAGGAAGACCTTCACACGGCATTCAATGCCTATCACCTTTAAAAGTCAGTACTTCTCACCATGCAAGTTCTAACTATATATATATATCCCCACAGCTAATCTTTAGGATCTGAAAGGATAAAAGCAAACAGGGCTAAGAAACAACCTGTTATAACTCTCACTCACCAAATCGCAGGTTTTCATTAATTCTAAAGAAAAAATATGAATAAAATGCACCTTGTCAGAATAGCATTAGAGAGAAGTGCAGTGGCACTAGTGCTTTTGCTTTTCATTAAAATCAGAGGAATGAGGAAACTGAAACTTCTTCAATATAATTCCCTAGTTCAGTCAAAATTCACTAAGAGGCAAAGAATTTAAAAAAATGTACTATTGTAGCAAAACCTCTACATATTAATGAATTAAACCAACCTCTTGTTAACAGTGATATTTATTTACATGTTTAAATAGACATAAAAGCATCATTAGTATCTTGCATGAACATGTTACTCCACATGATTAGGTTTCAGAGACAGTTTTCAACCTAACAGGAAGAGTGAAACTTTAACCACAGTCAGCTGAATTCAGCCCAATTCAGGAGAAACATTTCATAATTAATTATGTTGGCCCAGACACAGATGTCTGGAAAATAGATTAAATAGGTCCACTAAAACATCATTTGCCCTTATTGATGCTGAAGTCCCATATTGCATATTCTCTAATCACCAATATTTTCCACAGACTAGATTAGATGATTAAAGTTCTTATATACCTTTAAATTCTCATCTTCTGAATTCTTTATCCTCCTTTTACTTCCTCAGACCAAACCTCTCCCTCTCACTGCTGGAAATTCACCATACCCCAAATTTCTCCTACTCTAAAAATTTTGTTTACTTCGTCGGTTGTCAAGAATATATTTTATTACTTCCTGTTTTCCTTCAAATGATATAATACATAGTGAATGTCCATATTCCTTTTTGAAATGTCATTATTGTTCATATAAAGTTTAAAAAAAAATCTAATTTTTGGAGACTATTGTTTTTTCCATCAATTTGCACTATCTCATTTCCCATCATTTTTCCCCAGTAATCATATTGCTTAGCCTTGATTTACTTGATTCATAGTTTTTAACATATTTTGATTGTTTATAATTGATTTTCATGTCTTATTTATCATGGAAATTATCTTCTATGTATTGACCTAAAACCTCTGTTCTTCACTGATCTTTACTAGTTTTCTGCCTTAGTTCAAGGATTTGAGTGTTTTA
The DNA here is from genome assembly GCA_020086605.1 of Lanius collurio. Taxonomy (NCBI): domain Eukaryota; kingdom Metazoa; phylum Chordata; class Aves; order Passeriformes; family Laniidae; genus Lanius; species Lanius collurio. The sequence goes on from JACBWW010000010.1 coordinate 10,079,999, forward strand.
CAAAAGGTCTTTTCTGGAACTGATGGCCTTGTTATTCCAAAATGCTTTGGTTTTGGGGGTTTTTTGTTTTTTTTTCCCTTTGGAATTCCAGTTCCTTGATCATTTTCAAGCTGCTTAGTGTTTTGTTGATGGGTGAATTTGGTCTTTGAGAGAGTCTTCCAGAACATGGGAAATCTGTGGTTTGCATGGATGGCTTGGACAAAGCAGTGTGCCAGAAAAGTTACACAGACCCCTGGGGGCTGAAGCAAAGTCTAATAGCAAGATATGAGCTAGAGAAGTTCTGTTGCTCATCTAAAGTACCTTGGGGTGCCAAGTGGCCCTGGAACAGCTTGGATATCAGAAATTACATGTATTATTGACAGGTATATTTTCTACCGTCCCCACAGCTGTGCCAAGTGCAGCTGATGCTCTTTTCCAAGGAATCTGATGAACAGATTTCTCTAAATTGAACATGATATCTCTGTTTCTATCTATTGTCTCTGGGTAAAGAATAAATTTCAAGTACTATTTTAGATCATTCACTGAATACTTAATCCAAGCATTGTTTTCAAAATCTTCACAGATTCTGCATGAGATCCGGAACTGGGACAGAGTCTCCATTCCTTAGTTGAAAGGCTCCCACTGTCTGCTTTCACTCAAAACTACTTCTATTTGTCACAAATAAAATTTATTGCTTTACTAAAGGTAATTTTGGATGCTGGCCTGATACAGCTGCTTATGAAACCTATCTTTTAAAAAGTCCATGGAGGACACAGGCTCAAAGAATTCCACAGCTGAATTCATGAGGACAAATACACAAATCTTTTCCCTTTCTCTATATCTACCACTTGCTAAAAAGCCCTTTTCCTGAATAATCACATGGAGAAGTTAATACAGAACACCTTTTTCCCCTCTAACTACTCCACTCTAATGCCTCTTATTCCAGGATTTCCTTTTCAAAGCTTTTATTAAAAAGGAAATCTGTGACAAGTAGTATTTTTCAAAAAGAATAGTTGTTGCACATCCAAAGCAGTTGCAGGCAACAGCATTCAGACATGGGGGCTGTAATGTCCACTTGATTTCTACACCTTTCCTCAAGCACTCACTGTCTGCATGGCAAATAAGCCAGGTTTCTACTGTTTTCATTTTACTTGTAATAATAATCAAGAAGCAAAGGGCAAGCAGTAACATATCACCAGTGATATGATTACTGTATAATTACTGAGTTTCTAATAAACAGGCATCAGATTTACTCGAATGAAATAAAAAAATAATTATTTCAACAAACAAACATAAAAAAGTTATCAACTGGTATAAAAGGAGCATATTCTCTCAGCCTCACACTTGACTGATGCATTCCACAGTGGAATCAGCATAACAAGTCTTTTGTTTTCTTTGTGTCTGTCATTTTACAGTTTTGACAAGTAAACATTGTTTAAGAAAAGAAATGTAAATATTAAGAGGTCTGGTTTAGCTATCAAGGCTGGAAAATCAGATTGACTAAAACAGGATACAATCAGGGACACTACCTTGCAAGCTGCCTGCACTCTAGGCCTTGGAAATGGCAGTGGCTGTTCTGATTAAATGTGTCACTTGTTCACTGAGAGAAATCATGCCCATGCACACAAGGGCTACCCAGAGAGAGGCATAAGAATGTGGCAGTGCAGCAGAGACAGTAAACTGAGAGCCAGCAGGGCCCACACAAAAGGAGAGTTTACAAGTGGGAGAATGAGTGAGGGAGCAGTTACACAACCTGGATTTGCATACTGGCCCCAAAGGAAGTGAGAGAGACTGGAAAATGGCTCACAAACAGAAGAGAACTCCATGTAGCCAGAAGCTAAAAGAGTTTTATTGCACAGTGTCGGAACAGAAAGATAATGCAAAATCTCAAAGTTGCATGAGGACAACCTTTTGGAGATTTAATAGTACTAAAGAGGAAAAGGAAGGGGTAACTGCAGTAGGATAGCCCAGTGGTAGCCATGTGGGCTCCAAGAAAACCCTTCCTGGACTACTCAAACAGCCTGTTTAGCAGCAGCTCACAACACCCCAGGGGAGATACACTTGTAATGTGTCAGTGTTTGACACTGCAGCCTGTCAGCTACAAGGACACACGTGCCTCCCCCTCTCTCCAGGCTTTTCTGGGACCCTAACATGGCTGTTCTCTCCATCCTGGATCAGCTCACTGGGATATTCACTCTGATGGGTGCATGGCTACAAGGAGGGGGCCAGGCCTGGGCCTCACTATCCCTTTTGGACATAGCTATGTAGAAGAGGTGCAGTTGTGCACATGTCAGGCTCAAGTGAATAAAAAAAAAAAAATACTTTCCCATATATTTATTTTATTTTGTGTTGAAATGCCCCCTGCCCAATCAGATGCACTGACACCAGAGACACGGGGAAGACTCCAAAGTATTCAGTGGCCTCATCAGCACTGTAGCCAAATGCCTACCATTAACCATCACAGCTCCTTGTCACTGCAACACTAAGAATTTTTTTGCACCCTACTTTCATAAAAATATGATAAGATGATGTTTGTTTGTAATTCCTGTGGACAAAGTATAAGTCATGCATTTTTTTTATCTTGTATACTTGTTGTTATTTTCATGTTATTTCACAATTTAGTAATGTCACAAAATGCTTTATTACTGCTGCTATAATGAAGGAAGTTTTGGAAAATTGGTATTTCATACTGAGTGAAAGAGTTATATTTTTTCCAGACTCAAGAGATTTGTTGATTTGTTTTGTTTAATTAGCTTGGCATTTCCTTAATAACCAATTTAACTTGTACCATAAAATAGAAATTAAAATTAGAATATACAATGTCAAATTATATTTTTCTGAACATTCTTATTTTCCTGAAAATTTGTATTTCTGTATCCAAATTGAAACTTTAAAATGGTGATATTTCTTGTAGTATTAAACCTGGATATCTTGGTAAGCTTTACAATTCCGTTTATTGAAGAATGTCACAGAAACTGAATGGTACAGTCACTGACCATCCACACAAATGGGAGTTTTGTGCCACTCCCTGCAAAGGATGCTGGCTGTTTCAGCTCAGCTCACTTATATGTCCGTATTTTTAACTATGCAGGTCTCTGGTTTGAATTCATGTCACATGCCAGGGGTTAGATCTGGACTTGTAGCAAGGGAAGAGGAAAGTGACACCTGGTTCATGCCTCTAACTTGGATTTTGGAATGAGAGTGAACAGCTGGTAAACCTACTGGGTTTTCTTAATATGGCATCATCAAGGCTTTCTAAAAATGTGGCATGATGTGTGGGGCAGGCTTTTTCCTTTTCTATTTCTATTACCGAATTGCTTTTGTACAGATTTCCATGTTCTAGACTGTGTTAATTATGCATTACATTGTTCCTGTGAACAATTCCTGGTAGCTCAGTCACTGTTCATTTTGTCTTGACGTACAGGGTCACAAACGTCCTTGATTAAGTAACCATGTCAGTAAGCATCAGCTACTTAGAATAAATATAATTTTGAATTAGGAATTCACCCTCCATCTTCTGTGATACTTCTTTCAAAGCTGTAGGAACAATAAAGGCACTTGTTCCAGAAAGTGAATACTGGGAAATCCTTGAAAGTTGAAGTTTCTAATAGTGAAGCAAACAAGCAGCCAAGAAAAACAATGAAGTATTCCAACCACACTGTGCTTATACCACTCCTGTGCTTAAAAGTATTTGTCTAGAGTTCAGAATTCTAACTTTTGTTGCATACAAATGATATCAGGTTCTGAGTGGGTTTTCCTATACAAAACAAGATTTAGGAACACAATGTTGGACTAATGATAATATCTAACATGTGACAAATATTAAATAGTGTGTCACAAACTTTTATATGACATGCTGCATTTTGAAAAACTGGGGTTGATTACTGATAGCTTTTAAGATTTTTGACTTTTTTTTTTTTCTTTACTTGTAAAGAGTTTCTAATGACTCATTCACTGTGGATATTCTATCACAGCCTTTATTTGTTCTTTACTACAAATAATAAGGTCACAGAGCTACATGATAAAAGAATAATATAAATAAATATGTATGTCACATGATTAAAAAAAGATATTACAGAGAAGTATTTGAGAAGAGAATGATGGCACTGCATTCATGAATGATACTGGGCTTGGTGAGGCACAAAGGTAACAGCAACCCTCCCCTGCTGCATGGAACGATGACTAGAATTGACCCTGATCCAAGATTAGCAGTCAGGCGTGTCATTGGAAACTTTTACATAACCATATGACAGATGTCACATAGCATACATGGTATGAATGCATCCTAAGACTCAGGATAAGCTGCACTTAAAACTGATGTGTAGTCCTTCTGCTTCCTAGGATTAAATGAGACGAGTTGCAGGGTGTGCTCAGTCACTGCAGCACACATTTGAACAGATTCTCTGATCTTCTCCTTTCAAGCAATTTAGCACCAGTGCTCTTACTGTATCTACATTCAGCTGGTGGAAAACCAGATGAAAGGTTTTCCAGATTTTAAGTTGTTGTTTTTTTTTTTTTTGCTTGATTCTTTTTTTTTTTTTTTTTTTGCCACAGAACACCAATGTATCAGGGAATTGGTCACCTGCAATAAAATATTGCCATCTCCAGGAAGCAGTTATTCTGCACCTGCAAGGCTTCCCACCTTGCATTCTAAAAAAAACCCCAGAAAACCTGATAAATTTAGCACCATAAAAAAGTAATTATATAGATAAGATCCCAGAATTATGTTCTATATAATGAAAATCTTTTATAAATTAGGATTGTTTTATAATTTATGTAAAATAACAGTATCTTCTAAACCCACCCCAATTATAAAATTTGTGGATGAGAAGAAAATTTATGTAGACTCCATTTCAAGGTAGAATTTGAAGCTGTCTCTTGCTTTTACCCCCTGTGAATATCAAACTGATCAAGGACTTCAAAATGAAACAGTGATTGGCCAGTGATTTAACCTCCATCACCATCCAGATTTCTTGTTGGAGAAAACCTTTGTCATTCACAGTAGGAACAAATAAGCACAGTGACAATAAAGAAAATTGGCAATAAAGAGAACTGGCTGCTTGTGGAAGGAATGCTTAAAAAAGCACAGAAGGTATGCATGTGAAGTTTATGACTTGCTTAGTCTACTACTTCTACTATTTCATGTCATACCAGTCAGACTGTCTTTTTTAATTTAATGTTGTGTTTCACAAATGAATTGTGAACTATTTAACTTTGCAAGAAAAGTGAGATTTGATTCGCTTATGCCATTTAAACAGCACACAATACAGAATGTTAACTAAAATTTCCATATTTGTATTCCATGTAGACCCTTTTCCACATATAGTAATAGACATATAATAGTAAGAACAAATGGAGAACTATAAGGAGCCAATCCTCATACAAAACAGGAATTTGGTATTTTAAATACATGGATTTATGCTAGTGCAAAACTAATTTCTCAAGGACTGCACCAACCCAACCACCTACTTGAAAAAATGAAATCATAATCATATAATAAGTCCCTAAACAAAGTTCTGTGATATACCCTCAGCATAAAAATTAAAATTTCTTCTCTGAAAGCAAAATATTTAAATTGCTTCTGCTATTCCTTTTGGGAATGGAGATGTGATATGGAGTACTCAATACAAGAAAGAACTAAGCTTCTACCAGCACAGACCCAGCTGAATCAGCCCTGCTGACTAAGTCAGGGGACAGAAAACTTGGAGGGCCAGTAACAACTTTGATGGCCTAGGGAGGAAGGAGAGGGAATCCCTTACAAAGTCTCTCAGGAAAGGTTTGTGTGAAGAAAAAAAAAAGCACTTTAGAAGCAGCATCTACCTTTCCATCCACACACCTCATCACAAGTTAGGAAGGAGAGGTCTCTGCAGGATGCTCCACTGAATGAACAAGTGAACAGCCATGGTCTGTAGTATATTTCCAAATCACTTGTTTGTTTGATAGTACTGACAGAAGCTTTAGACTAATTTAAAGTCCTTGTATGAGAACTTCAATTACAAGGAGGACAAAATGTAAGCAGAACTTGAGATACGACTTAAAATATTTAAGTATAAGGTAACATTACAGAGCATAGAAGCATCAACTATCTTTCAATGAAAAATCAATTTTCAACTAAGAAAAAAAAAAAAATAAAGCTGTCAACAATGTCTTTCATTTGAGATGAAAGAAACTCCCAGTTTCTGAGTCCTGGACACTTGGAGTAAGTCCTGGAAATTGTCCCACTGACAGTCGTTTTTTAAGACTTCCAAAGATTCAGACCTATGCAAACCCTTGGGAAAAAAAAGAAAAATGTCTGAAACTTTCATAAAAGGGGCAGATGGGTTTCACTGTGTGAAAATCTAAATTTTATTGAAAGAGAGATACGGAGTTAGGCTGAGTAAATGCTCCCATTCCTGCAATATGGCACTGAGATCTCAATGTTACAATAAAAGCCACGTAACACAGACAAGTAGGATTATAGGAAAAAAACATGTCTTCAGCAAGAACACCTGAATTTTCATCACTCTTCCATCAGCTGTAACAAACTGAGTGGGTCCTAAGTTTGTTCAGAGCTGAAACTAAACTTACATTATTTGCAGCCTTTTCCCTCCCATATGCTACATCAGGAAGCTTTGAATCAGCCTTTTAGCCCTCCCATCCCATTCATACATATGCTGAGCAGCCTGTAGCTCTCTCATTACCACTACCCCATGCTTACCTATTCTCTGTCACACAGCAGGAGACAGACTGAAGTGTTGCATAGGTCCCCAATAGCATTCTTATTTCAGGCTATCTTGGATATGGCAAATGATGTTTATTAGGCTTGTGGGCTGTAACAATATCTAAAGCCTTAAATACCCTTGAGAGACATGGAAGAGAGAGTATTTTCTCATGAAACTGATATTACATGAAAATAAGCATGAGTGGCCAATTTGAAATCCAAAGGAGCTCTGCTATCTGCTCCAATGGAGCTGGAATTTCAACAAGGGCCTGTGAATGTAAATCTCATAAACTGTAATACTCTCAGGATGTATGTTCTCCCTCTGTGCAGATGCTCATGGTAGAGACAAAACAACACTGAATCACTTAGGGCTCTTCCTTCTTTACCAAACAACTGCACATCCCACCCTGTGAGTCTTCCCCTAACAAAGGAGGGAAGAGATCAGTGTTGTGGATGTGGCCTTATCCGTACAATGCCTCAGTGCTTTGGTGATCAAAGATACATCAAGGTCTGATCTTCCTGCACCATCATGCTCCTGTTGACTTGATGTCATTACTGTTACAGGAACTGCCCAATGTCCTTTGTGCCTTCACAGCCATTTTTCTTGTTCTACACAGAACCATGCAAGATTATGCTAACAGCTGAAATGAGTTTCTTTTGGACTCTGCCTTAGAAAACCCTGTGATTCAGTGAGAATGTGAGGCTATCAAGATCTCCTCATTTCACTATAACTTTGCATCTCAAAGGAGACAAGTGCCTTATAAGGAAGTTCTCTATGATCTTGAGGGAGAAAGAAGGATTTTCATGTACTAATTTGAATGCCAAAAACCAGAGGGGTAGGTTTTCTTCCTTATTTGTGAAGATAAAGATGAGATGAGATGAACTTGCCTTTGAATCTCTTGTGTATTTTAAGGTACTTACCCCTCAGCCTTCATCTGGATTACTATTCCCAACAGAGTGTTGTGAAACTATTCAGATAAAATACTTGGAAGTGCAGAATTAGCAATTTTATATTGTCAGTTATGAAACCTTTATTTAGGTTCTACCTTTTATTAACTTTAGGGTTCTCCTATTGTCCCTAATGACATTATATTGCATCAAAATTAAGCCAAAGTTTTTACTGGGAGCTGTGCTATTTCTCATGACTTGGCAGTGCTAATGTTTAAATTCTGAGTCTTCTTACTGCTGATTAAACCTCCAAAGACTACAGGAAAATTTCTCCTTCACTACTAGAAAAGAAGAAAACCAGCACAGTTTGTACCAAAGAGATCACTTGAAGAATGTATGTAAGGTTATTGCATTAATGAATAAAGTATTATCATTTTTAATAGGAATTAAACAGCTAGAGGGAGAAGTAGGGCAATGCTGTGATCAGTGCAAAGAAAAACAATCTAACCATTTTAATTAACTGTATTTTAATAGCTTTAGTTATAATTGAATAATTTAAATACCAAGGGAAATAGTTAAATCTCCTAAAAGCCTTCTTTTTATTTACATTTTAAATACAGCTCATGGAGAAGGGATGGCACTGTGAAGGCTTAAAAAAAATGGGTGGGGAAAACCTTACTAATTTCTGCAGCTGCTGGACCAACAGGAAATATTTATGGGATCTTAGTCATTGCTCTCTGCAGGAGCTCCAGTCCAAACCCTAATATATTTTCTGCTTTTCTCTCCACTTCCTCAGAATATTACACAGTCCCCAGTGCTGCTACCCTTGACTGTTATAACCATAAAATGCACAGAAAGATAAATGTGAAGCCAGGATCATGTAATCCATTTTTTTTAAGCAGGCATCAGTGAAGAGGATCACTGAAGAAAATAAAACTATTGGTCAATGAGGAGTTTCACTTAGATTTAGACAGAATAAAGATATTTCAGCAGAATAAACTGACACACACATTTTTCTTATATAAAAAACACAATACTAGTCATCAACAGAGCCCATCCCTGCCATGCTACTCGCGTTGCCTGGAACGAGGACCCCTGACTTCCGTGCTGGTTTGCAGTCGGTCTGTTCGGAGGCTCCTGCTCCCCCCCAGGCAGACTTCACTGACTCGGTTCCATCACAGCAGGCCCAGTGAGAGGGGCAGGATTCCAGCCCTGTCATTCCAGCAGTCTCTCAGATGAGCCCTGCCACGCACTGAGCCCGCTGTCCTGCCTGCCCCAGCACCCAAAATGCCAAACGTGCCTTTGCAGGGTAAACACACGGTGATATCTCTCTGTGATACAATCCTCTGGCACTCAGCAATTTTTGCAGTGTAGAGACTTTCTCAGCTAGACAAAATATTTCTGTGTTTGAATAACACAAAACAGAGTTTCCTTCCAGTAGAATCTCTACACGATCTTCTAAAAAGATGTAAACTTTTTATCTCCGAATTATCCTATGGTGAAGCCTCTCTGCCATGCATCGCCCTCTGCTGTTTTGACCCTGCCATTATTCGAGGCCAATTAAAAGTGGCGGTAAAGAATAATTTTTCAGTCACTTTCGCTTGCTGGTTGGGATTTAATAGACGTCTGTCATATTCTCCCTGGTTTATTTTCCAAACTGAAGAACTGTAGACTATTTAGTTTTATTTTTTTTTAAGTTCTTCCAAACCTCTGATGTGCCCTTTCAAACAACTCCACCTCTCTAAATCTCCTAAAACCTTCTCAAAAACAGAGAAACTGTAAATCAAAACAGTATTCTGTTCACACATTTTTACTTTCAGCAAAAGAATATTTCTGTTTTTCTTCCCCCATTTCTCTTTTTAAATTTTCATGTAAAATGTGGGACATTTTATGGATGTACATTTTACAGAGGATAGAGACAAAAGTGTCAGTAACACTAATACCAGGAAAAAATTAAAACAAATGGATAAATTAAAATATCTATATACTCTTAATGCAAATATGTAAAGCCAAACACAACTAAGGGACAGAGCTTACCACTTTTTTTACCAGGTGTTAATAATGACAATATTAATGGAATGAAATTTCAGTCACAATAAAGTGCTTTTTAATGGAATTATTTGTAAAGTGTTCAAAAATTCTGATCCAAAGGCCAGACTATAAATTTTGATAGGTTCAGATTTCTAATTCTGGCTCAACTCTTTCTGGAAATATAAAGACAGTGCTATTAAATCTCATTTTTATTGTTTTTTCTGAGAGCCTGAAGTGCATTAGGTGCCTCACAGGCCAGAAAAGAGACTGGAGTCAGTCTCAAAATGCTTCCAACCTAAACACAGAAATTAGATTAGTGGTTGGAGGGTGGACCCAATGTAAAAACAAGATGATCAGTCTGGTGTGGCTGACATTTTTCATTAGAGAATATTTGGCAATACCGTAATTTCTAAAATTCAGTTCTAGACTCACATGTTTGATTCCTAAAGCCCTTAACCCCTCATAATCAAAGTTAATGTTCTGCTCAGTTTCAGGTTTTGTTTTCTCATTGTTGGATAATTCAGGACACACCTGCTTGCTGTAGCATGTTGGATATTTACGTAAAACCAGGGAATAGGACTGTTTTGTTGCCATGAAGGGCAAGCTGAAGAATCCCACAAGTAGGAGCTGTGAGCAGATTCCAGAGGATGTTTGACTGCCCTAGTGTACAGAGCGATGTGAACATCTAATTAATTTGCATCTTATGCCTTTCTATTACTGAAATACAAAATAAGAAAAAATGCAACAGGCTTCCAAAGTTTCAGTCCTGGCTTGAATGTCTCACTGATTTCACTGGAAACTTTACTGATTTTTATGAAATATGTGAAAGTTTAAAAACCCAACTGAGCTCTTGGACAATCAGTTGCAAGATTGCCTATTGACTCAAAATCGTGTAGCGTTAAGGTTCTGTATTATTCAACATAGGATATAATGAAAATTCTGAGCATCTTATAATTAGTTTCCTGAAATTCATAATTCACAGCAAAACACAGAATAATGAAAAAACCCAACCCAAAATAAAATCTTATCATGCCATAAAGAATTGTCATTTCTACATTTTTATTATAAGCAAAGAGAAGCTCTATTGCAATTTCTGATTCATATTTAGCAAGAAATATTTTATGCAATGATTCTGGATTTCACTTGGCAACAATACACTCTCAGTTTATTTTTGAATCCTGAATTCATTCAGAATATATTTTTCTTGGTGTGTTACTTCCAAGTCAGGCTTTGTTTCTGAAAGTTGGAAAGAGAAGGCTAAGAGTGGAGAATTATGATAATACCATATATGACAGGAAAATATGACCCCTATCCATCTAAGATCAAGTCCTTTCCATAGCTGGAAAGCACAAAGAAGGAAACAGTGTTCAGCTGCTCTCTGGATGGGGAACATTCACACTTATAAAAGGTGTTGTCGTCACTGCAGTGAGAAGGGAACATGAAAAATGGCAGCAGGAAGAAATTTCATGTTCTGGAAATGAGAAAATAGAGAGGAGGAAGTCTTGAATTCCCAAAAATTGTCTAACATTTGTAGTAATAATAATAATAGTAGCCAATGAGTAAATTGAGACAAGAAAAAGGATAACACCACTTTATTTTATGGTGTCTGCCTATGTATATTAAAATAATTTTGATAGAAAACCTGTGCAAATCTCAGGTACAAATAAGGACTGAAGCCAAGGCTGTCTCCACATTCGGAGCTTTAGGAGAATATGTGTTCAGGCTGCTGAGGAATATGGAAATGAAAAGTCAGCAGGAAACCCGGGGGCCAATGACTACACATTACCCAGATCTCTCAATCAGGTCATGACCTTCTACCAATTGCATCCTGTATATAAAGACACAGTCAGAAAGAGAACAGGAGGATTCAGTCCAACTAAATAGCTGCTGTTGTGTTACATAACTAAGGGCACAAATAAGTCTAAGGTTTTAATATGGATAACATAGATCTCTGACCCACTATCTTCTAGATTAAAATTGTTCAATCTCCTTCTTTCCTTCCCTCAGATTTCATTGGATATCAACCAACATACTCATTAGGGATCTGACCTAATCCCCAATGACACATCTGGTGTGGGTGGCACTCATTAGAATATGCTCTCCAATAAATGATCTGCTGAGGTTCTGACAAAATAAATGCTTATTTTCATTATCAGTCACTTACTCTCTGCCACTTCAAATGCACATCCTCCCAGGTATGGCTTCAATCCAAGCTGACATCTGAATTACAGTCAAGCGTGATGCCAGATTTTAGTTGATAACATGAAAGCACACATGTAAAAGTGGAAGACAGGCACAGCTATTTACAATACAGAAACAGCCTCAGAGGTTATGACAATCAAAAGAGAATAGTGCAATTAATTACTTAACTAGAGAGTATGCAAGAAAAGACCAGAAGAGAAAAAGGATGAAGCATAAATAGCAGCAGTTTGAAGAGCCTAGCTATGAACATTTTAAGAGAGTCCCATCTATCAGTGGGAACAAAGAACAGAAATAGAGTGGTAAGAGCTAACTGGCTTCATTATTGGATTGACCAGCAATCTGTTAGCAATATGTACATCTGATTTCATGCAAAGCCTACATCTGTCTTTCTGAAGCTTGTCAGTAACCAGGAAAGTGATGCAAAGAAAGCATTATCAGGGTGTGTGTTTGTAGATCTGTGGTTACCATTAATAGGGAAAGCTGGACCTGCCGAAAATAACTACATTATTCTTTTTGACATGAAACTAAAAGTAATGAAAGAATGTTTACAGTATGACTCCTTCCTATAAGGGAGAAAAATGATGATCTAAGCTGTATGACAGATGTCAAGACTAATGTGTAGTTTAAGAAGATGCTTTTAATGACATGCTTGCAGCAGTTGGAAACAAACTGTCAGACTAATAGCAATTCTTTTTACTGCAGACCAGCCCAAGGAAATGGAAGTTCTGCCTTGGAAAATATAGACAGGAGAAAGATTTGCCTTCCCACAAGGAAAAAAATAACTTTCCTAACTTGAGAGCAAAATTTTCAGAGTTAAAGTTTTCATTTTTATCATCTTCAGTGTTCAGGGTGCAGTGGTACACGCTAAACTGTATCAGTCAAATGCTTTGGACCACGGTATTTCGCTCTTCAGTGATAGCCATGCCCTGCCACTGTGCTTCAAATTCCTCAGTGAGTGGATACTACATCCTCCAGTTTAGAAACCAAGGCATAGTGAGACTAAAGGGCTTACCAAGGTCATACACCAATTTAGCCCCATCTCCTGAGTCTCTTTCAATGCCCTAATTAGAAGATCTCCGTTTCCCTTTGTAGTGAAACACATTTACCTAGTATGCTGTTGTGTTTGACTGTAAGATGCCACACAGGGTTTCTTACAATGTAGGCTGAAAATGTGGCAGGGAAGAAAGCAGGGGAGAAGAGGGTTAGTACTCTGCTCCTTCATGACCAGGGTGCCATGCTAAGAGGAGATACCAAGGCAACTAAGGGAATAAAATTAAGTAGGACTATGGGAATCTCTTGAGAATATTCACAACAGGGCAGTAGTTGGACCATATAGTGCGAGATCTGAGACCTTTCTTCAGATTTTAACTTCTCTATTTTTAATAAATTAAACTTTGTACCATGGTAAACAGACTAGAATTCCCTGTCCTTAGTTAATTCCTATTTTTTTCCCTGTTCCACCTGCTGTTGGTGTTTTACTTGGTTTCCTTTCCTACTTGATAATTTATTTCTACAACACAATCTTAAACAGATGGGAGCACTTCGGAGACAAGTGACTTCCTCATAAAGGTCAGCAGTCACACACAATCCTTGGAGACGGAAACAATTATTTAAATGTATTGTTGTCTTTAAAAGAAAACCAATGCATGATTTCTCTAGACCCTTCAACATCAGTTTTATTCTCAAGTCTCTTCTCACCTAATATTTCAGGATCTTTACTCTCCTTCAGAAGGTAAAGTTTCCCTTCCTTTCTCACAACATATTTTTTATTTCCTAGCAGATGTTGGACCATCCAGTACAGACCAACTCCCTCTTGTGATGATCTCTGCACAGGCTCTGCCATAAAGACAAGTAATTGGTAAACAGATCTTGAGAGTTAAAGGACTTATTCAAGGCAATCAACCAATGGAAATCAGCAGTGAAAAAGCAGGACTTGAAATAACTCAATTTAGGCAAGAAGTTATGAATACAGATGATAGAAACATGTAGTCAGTAGATCTGTATTGTAGATTTGAGATCAAGTCTGGAATGTAGTTTTCTCCTGACATTCTCATTTTTTCTCTCTTTTAATTTTTTTTTAAAGGGCACATAATAGCAATGCATTTTTTACAAAGAATATCTTTTCTGTTGTAATCTTTTTTTTTTTTTTTTAAGGACTACTTTAGCTTGGAGGAAGTAAATGAAAGCTCTATGCTTAAATCTGCATTTTAATGGCAGTCTCTGTACCACAAATGAGTCTCTGATCATAGCTATGATGTATTATGATGTACCACTGAAAGTTCATTACCTTAATGTGTAAAACATGGATTAAAATGTGACAGAAAGTGACTACAAAGTAAGAAATCATGTCAAACTGGACTAAATGTTAGTGTAAACAGCATAAAAATAAATCCCCATAGAATTAAAACCTACTTTTTTACTTAGCTTTGGGGTTTATTTTAGCTCGTAATTTCTGTGCAGTGAACATTTCTTTGGGGGCAAAAATCCATTTCCTAAAAAGTTTACATAATGTATATTTGTAATCAGAAAATGATAATACAGAATGACTTTTACTGTTTAAGAAATGGAGCACTTCTAGCTGACCATAATTTCAGACATAAAATTTACTTGACCATAGACAAAATATCTCATTTATAGACTTCAGTAAGTGGAAGGTGAGTCCTGTGGTTGTAGTACAAGATGCAAGTTACAGAGTTCAAGGTCATATTCCAAGTGGTGTCATACCATCCTAGGTGAAAATAAACAAGTCACAAGCTCACATGTTTATGGATTTGTATTAATTACCATTATAAGATAGAATTTTCTGGACTGGAACATGAAAAGCAGATATTGCATAATTTAAATAGGTTTCACAGTACCTAGGAATCCCTTGATGCTACATTTTTATGAAAAAGGTAAATATGGCTGGGATATGTTAGTTTTAGTCCTATAAGAAGAACTGGGGAGGTATAAAAGAAAGTTGAAGAGAGAAAAGATTATTTGAAAATTAACAGCCCTATGATTATGGTCTGTCAAAGAATTCAACTTGGTCAAGAACAGATCTTTCAATGCTCTGGTTCACAGCAAGTATAAGAACAAGCAGCAGCAAACTAGACAGAAAAGTTTGGACAGAAAGATGTTTCAGCTACTAGACAAGTGAAGATTTCTAATGCAGCCTAAAAGCTGGTTTAAAGAGGGAGTTGGATGGGGGTTTATGCTGCTGCTGCTGTTACAGCAGCAGAGTGCATTTGATGACACAGAAGTTCTGTTCCTGCCAATGCTGTAATTTCTCTGTAAAATCACCTCAAGTCCTGAAACCGGGCTAAGGTTCTGCTGTTTACTCTGAGCAAAACAGTCACCAGCATTTGAGAACCATTCAGATCCTTCCATGTTGACTACTATAATCATATTTTACATCATTAAATCATAAAACCGGTTTAAAATAACTCAGCAATACACAAACTGGTCACACTATTTATTATGCACTCTATTTAATTCAGACATATTTTCTAATTCTGAATGATCTACCAATATACAGATACTTACTAAACTCATTAAGGCACTATAAGTATATTTTTAAAATCACTATTTAATAGGGTTAAGGAAAATTTGTGATGTAATCTGGAGTCTGCCTTGTCAGTACTTCATCACCTTGGGCAGATAGACATGAGACATAACTTCTAGGACACTCATCATTCCACAAAATCCTCAACATCACTGCTAATAGTTGAAATTTTACTCTCAAATAGGTTTGTAAGGATTTCATCTAACAGAAGAATGGCTGAAGTCAATTGGAAGACACCAAAACTACATAAGATTCAGAATAATACAAGGAAGAGCTTTTATAAATATTTTTCCTGTTTTGGTTTTAATTTTTTACCACAAGTAGAGGGCTATTAACATAAGTTCCATTACACTTGCTGATATACTGAGGCAAGAAACAGTGATATGCAGTTTTGAAAGTGATTATTATCTGATGGAATTGTTCTACACAGTTTTTGTTAAGCTTTCAGTTGAAGCCTGCAGATTTAATTTATGGAAAATGCCTAGAGTGTTTGACAGATGCTATAAAATCAAAATGAAATAATTAACTTGTAATGAGAGTAATAGGTCTAAGGACAAAGACATGAAAAGAACAACAAAGTGATTTAAGGTGGGGCAGCAGGAAAAGCAGTGGGCTTCATCTAATGAGAGTTTTCAAAAGATGACTGAAGAGTGGACTCATTGCAAAGGCTTTCTAAAGGCAAAGAAAAGGCATTAAGAGAGAGGTGGAATATGGAGGTTCAAATATTTAGTTGGCTAAACACCAAAAAACCTGACCACAGGTGAAGATTTATCTCTGGAGCAAAGCATTGTAGCCAAACAAACTCCCTTGATATGTTCAAATGAAGACAAGAAGTCTTTCTTGAACATATTGCTCAAGTTAAAATAAACAAATTACTTAACTGACTATATTGAAACGTAAAGCACGATGGTCTGGGAAATACAAAAGGTGAGATTACAAAATAAAACTAGAAGGGAGCACTGTAATCACTTCTTGTGTGAAACAGGTATTGTGGCAATCAGACAACTAACAGATTAAGGTGCTAATAAATTAGTCTATGACCTACTCAATTTATGTGCCTCTTCAAATGTAGGACTGCCCTTCAACAGGATTTGGGCATTAAATTGCATAACTCAGTAACATTTCTCCCCCATCCCACATCACAGTCAGAACCTTGCTAGTTTGAAAGCCACAGTAAACTCAAACAGGAGGTGAACTGGTGCAGTCAGCATGGCAGATATTCTAGTTTCTTCCCAATAACCGCAAGGCAGAGCTTGAAGACAACATAGGGGAATTTGTTAAATAATATAAAATGACAGGGAGGCTACCATCACACAGCAATTGTACCCTACGGTTCTTAAGAGGCATGAGGCAGAACCAAATGCCTCCCTGACCCCTGCAAGCATGATTATTTATATAATAACCATGTGCACACCCTGCAGCTGCTGTTTGCCTTAAAAAATATATTTCATTGTCCCATGGTAAAGAGAGAAATTGTTATTCTTTACTAATTAAAAACACAAAACGAGGCAGTTAAGGTGGTAATTAAGAGCTGTAGTAGACCTAACATTTAAAAAGACTAGTCCAGTAAAGCCTACTGGCCCTTCTACCTCATATGGTTCTGAGACATCAATACCTGTTATGTCCTAGTAACACAAGAGTTTAATCTTAGGCCAGCCTTCTGAAGCTAGGTCCCATGGCTTTCTGGGGTGCTCTATGGTTCTTTTGTATAAAAGGCCTCTTTATAACTTATAAAGAAAATTTTTTAAAGATAAAAATTAAAGACCTGTTTTATTGTATCCTTAAAACACAGAAGGATAAACCTCTGTAGGACAAGAATAAAAAATAGAGTCATAAGCAAGGCAGACAAAACGCTTCAAGTGCCTCCTGACTTTCCTAAATAGATTCTGTCCTCTGCAAACATTACCATTCCCTTACTGTTTTACAAAGTTGGGTAAGAGGATGTTGATATAAACAAGCACCAGCTAACAACTTGCAGGCAACATGAGAGTTCTTAATCAATAGCTTGCACCTGGGCTGTGCAAGGAGGAGCCACTTCCTGTTCATCAGTGGTTTAGTAACTTCTGTTGTTTGCTTGGCTCCCCTTGACCCTTTTGTCTACTTATTTAATTTGTTTGTACAACGTATTCTGTTAGATGCTGTTTGCCTCTAAGCATGCTGTACAGTCAAAGTGGGTTTCTGGTGTCAAGCATTTATCCAGTAAAAAGAAGTGAGGTTATAGCTCTGGGATTATGACATCTGTGCTACCCAGGATAAAGTAGAAAACAGGCTGAACCCAAGAAAAACTTATCATAATCATCTAGAAGCACATAATAGCAATGTGACTATAGACATCAAGCAGTAAGAAGAAGGGGAGAGGGAGAGATGTTCTCTTTTGCCACAAAGTAGAAGTCTTGTCTCAAAACAAGCATTTGCAATGCAATTCTTACTGTGGTGAAAAAAACCCTGAGAGAACAGCAGCGTAGTGTAAACAGAGTTGCTTGAGGATATCCTTACTACTGCTAGCATATGGTGGGCCCCTATTTCATATGAAATAATTAAGCTCACAGAATTGATACAAATCTGTTGCCCTCAATAAATTCTTACTTTTGTGAGACTGAGTTATGCCGTTGTCCATTTGAGGAGATCCAGACTCAGCCAGCTGAAGCTTTTTGTTCAGGTAACACGCACAAACACCACAGCCAAACAATGCCAGAGCACAATGGGAGCTAACAGGACTACTTTCTTTTTTTCACAACAAATGCTTTTTTTCACAACACCCTTCATCAAATCACGATAAAACTTCTCTAGTACTACAGTTTGTTACTGACTCTACAAACTCTCTTTGTAGTCTGAGAGCTGCTTTTAATTCATCAGATTTTATCTTTCAAATGAATACCAAGTTTTCCCCCTCCTCCGTCTTTCTTGTAGCTTCTTGGATAACTAACGGCCTCTAATGGAACACTGCATACAGAGCAGCTTTCTCCTTAATCAAGTTTTTGAAAATTACACCTGACACCTTTTAGACCTAAAGAAGAAGAATAACATTTTTTCTTGATGGAAAGAGCACTCCATTTTATAACACCCTAGCTCAATGATTCATGACAAATCATGATCATCAAAGGGGAAACTTGTGACTGACTTCCCCAGCTTTTAAGAGGACAATTGCCTGGGAACCCTTTACTCAAATGTATTTCTCAGCAAGACCTGAGAAAGAAGCTCTTTGCTTAATACTGCTAACAGGCTAACTCAAACATCCACCCTATCTGCCCATGTACAGCAGCTCAAAAGGAAAATATGAAAGCACTTTCTGCAAAGTTTGAGGGTAATAAAGGAAGAAAAAAGCATGAAAAAGAATGTATTTTTCTTTTTAACTCTTGTTTTCCCCTGCTGTCCCTCACAAAGAATCTAACCCCTAATAGGAGCCAAATTGACCCCTCTGAGCACCTCCCTTTTACAGAGTGCTGAGGAACTACTTAATTCTTGACAGCTGGATCAGCCCAGAGACTGGAAATTCTGTGCTTAGGGGATGCAGCTGTGAACGTCCCCCCTCCCCAAGTCCCCAAGAGTGTTAACTCTTTCCAGGACCTGCTCCAGCAAAAATCCATGCACAGTATCTGTTTGTAAAGCAAGACTGAGCTGTACACGTGATGAAGTGCTGGAGTTCTCTGTAAATACCCTTTTAGGGAAGTATTTTTCAGTCTATGTCACTGGAAATCTTCCTCAAAGAAAGTGTCTCACATTTTTTCTCCTCCAAAATTAATATTTTCTGAGAGATTGCTTTACAATATTTTGCACTCGGATAATATTTATCTGAAATCCAGTCATGCTGATTAATAAATTAGTTAAATATGTAATACTAAAGTCTCTGTACTACTCACATTTGGAGAAGAAACTATGCAAATCCATAAAACTCAGAGGAGTTAATGACAAAGTGATATTGAATCAAATTAGCAACCCAGGGGCTAAATTTGCCTAGATCCATTGCTCCGTTAAACTTTCTAACTGTGTGGGGTCACATGTCAATTAAGCAGTCCAGCCTATTTAATGTTATGAAAAACAAAATCAGATTGTGAAGCCAGCAGCTGAGCTGGGGTGTTTGAAGCAGAACTGTCTCATTTGCTCATTTGGCCATGGCACAAGTGCAGCAGGAGGAATGGCTCTCCCTGCTCACATCTTCCTGTGTGCCCAGGCTGGCTCCAAGCAACGCAAGAGCATTTTCCTCTATGCACTGCATACTGTATACACTTCCCACTGTGCTGGTCCAGGGCAGGCTCTGTGTTCATTCTCATGGGCTCTCCAGGCCATTAGCAGGCTGGATAACTAGCCAGAGGGGCACAGATTAGGTGGCCACTACCCACTACAGTCATTAGCCGTGCTGCAAGAATCATACTGGGCCACTGGGCCTGCTCCTCCCACTGGCACAGTTTGAGAACCTGCTCTCAGTTATGGGCAAGAAGCTGTAGATTGAGATATTGCCATTTACTGCAGCCAGCCAAAGCTCCTGTGCCTGTATACAGTGATGCATGAGACTGGTAGATGAAGGTATAGGTATGCAATGGGTATTTTTTAGATATAGATATTTTATGTATAATTAAAATACAGTGTATGACAACTCAGCACCTATTAATCAAATAATTGATATTTGGACTGTCTCTATAGCCAACAACTGCAAGCTGCACTGCCTCAGTATCACTTCAATGCCATGTATGCTGGACATGATGTTCATGAAAAAGGCTTAACAGGCCATCAAATCCTGTTTCTCTGGAGTACTAGCACCCATTTATATAGCCCTTTTCATAAAGGTATCAATTTCTGATAAGGCTTATTAGACATCTAATCAGTTTCAATCCATCTACAAGGCTATTCCAAGACTGCTCCCTTAGGTAATAAAAGGCTGAGGAAATTTCCAACCTATTTTAATTCATGGCAAGCTTAATTTAGCTCTTTTGTTT
Source organism: Lanius collurio (assembly GCA_020086605.1). Lineage (NCBI taxonomy): Eukaryota > Metazoa > Chordata > Aves > Passeriformes > Laniidae > Lanius > Lanius collurio. The sequence continues at coordinate 10,100,277 of JACBWW010000010.1, forward strand.
CCATGAAGTTTATTCCTATGAAATAATTATATAATGCAATCTTGTTACCCCCCAGTGGGAAAAAATGGACTAAACCCAAGCCTTTCTAAAAAAGTGTTCAAATCTGTATTTTTATTCATTATGTTGACTCTTGGCTTTAAATAGAACTCACACAGAGGAAGAGTTCCCACAGTTTTTAAGGTTAACACAGCCCAGCCTCATGGGCTGCCAACTACAGCTACTTGTCTGTGTCAAAGTCATGTGAAATTTGAAGTTACCAAGACATTCTTGGTAAAAATAATCACACATATACAGGCCTTTCCCGGAAATTTTTCTCTTTCACTGGTAAAGGCAGCAGTGAGACACTGTTCGGGAAATCACCAATCAATCAAATACTCCAGAAGGAAAAAAAGTAAATTAATTCTCAGCCACAATGAAAATCTTTGTTATTTAGAAACATGTAGGGGTATTTCACTAACAGAGAGCAGAAACCCTGCTATGCAATACCTGCTTTAGAGCTAGGGAATCTGCCACTAGTTCATTAATGGCTTTTTCTGTGGATTAATTCTGGTAAATTGGTTCAGAGCAAATCAGAATAGCCAAACTGTCTTTTACTGTTCTAAAAAATACCAAAGGTTAGCCCTTTGCTAAAGGCCCTCCAGTTAGGCTGGTGCTAAGCTCATGAAAAGAAATGCTCTTATGATTGCCATACTCATCATGAGACAAAGCACAGAGTATGAAGCTTTTATTCACATGTTTATTACCCAATAGTCATCCATTTGCACCATGATGGAGAAATGAGAGATCTGTGGAAAGCATTTCAACAGCTTACACTTGAAAATTGTTGTCTAATATTGGGCATATAACCTTAAGTTGCAGATTTATACTTCAAGTGGACTGTGTTTTACCTCTGAATCTTCTTCTCTTGGGAGGGGGTAAAAATGGAATTGGATTTATATCCCTGTGCTTCCTGAACCAGACACTGCCTAATAATATAGGAGTCTAGGTACAGAATGACATTAAAGGCTGTGAGTATTTAATGTTAATCAATGGATGGCTGTCTCAGCGGGAGTTTGTTCATTTCTGCCTTAAGAGAGCTAAATTGCTACATCTAGCTATGCTGGGAAGTATTGAAACAAGCAGTCAATACTTTTTTTTCCAGAATCAATATATAAAAAAGTAATTCAATGGAAATGACCTGAGAAATGTGCTAGGAGGAAGAAAACAAGAAGCAGTCCACCTTGTGCACCCCATGCTGGTTAACCAGACAAAAACACACACACACCTGTAAGAGGATACAGTATTTCACAGAGACGTTTCCTGGCCCAGAACTGGCTATGTAAACTCCTCAAGAGTAAGACTGAAGATTAAAAGCAGAGACAAATATTTCCCCTTCCATTGACACCTGATACAGAAAAGCACACAATCATTTGCTTAAGTCTACACCAATTCAGCCAAGCTGTTAAGTTTAAGTGCTTGAAATCCGATAGGATACAAGCACATGTTTAACTGCATTGCTGAAAGGGGCAGTTTGCAGCTCAGGATGCAGGAGGTATGATATGAAACACTGTTTTCTGCATTGGTCTTTGCCCAGTGCCAAATCCAGCTTCCATCAGTGTCAGCTGAATCCCTTTCCATCTTTAAACTGCGAGAATGGTAAAGACGTTACAAGTTATGCCCCTTGAGAAGTGCTGAGTGCAGGGAACCTTCCTGATGTCTCTAAAGGACTACAATCTCTCCAGTGGAAAGAGAGGGAAGAGGTGAAAATCCTTAAGAGATATCAGTAAGCACATATCCAACCCAAGGTGGAAGAGTGCCTTGCTGAGTCTCCTTACTGCTGCTGATCCTCACCATTAATCCAGTATTTGGGGAGCACTGGAAGGGACTCAATAAGGTTTTGATGGGAGAATAAATGACAGTCTTCCTAACGTAGTCTGGTGCCTTCCCGTGCAGCAGCTGAAGTACAAGGGAATTCAGCAGACTGAATACCAAAGACAGGGATAATGTGCAGTGACATGCTAACTCTGAAAGCAAGCAGTAAGGGTGTGTGTCTGTGTGCTTGTGCCTCTGTGTCTGTTTGTTGGAGGAGAGCTGCACCTGTGCCTCAGCCCCAACACCTGCTTTATTAATGGGTAATAGGCACTCCTTACAAAAACAATTTTGTTACGTGATTTGCAAAACATGAACCCCATAAGTGTTTTAGCGGAAGAGTAGAGAAACTCTTCTCTGATTTCCCAATCAAAAAGTAAACATGAGCGAAAAGAAAAATTAAATATTTTATTTCAGAAGTAGTATCTTCTTCTTATACACGCTTAACAGTAATTCCATTCCTTTTCCATGGTCTCAAATGAGGCAATTAAATTTTCTGTATCGTAGGACCCTACAAATTAGGAAGGAAATGGAAGGTTGTCATGATGTGCTTTTAAAATCACATCCACTATCTGTTCGTAAAAGCTCTCTTCATATAAATGGAGAGGCAAGACCAAAGTGTACTGTGAGAGGCAGCATCCTGGAAATGAAAGCACCTCAGTCCTTCTGTCAGCCTGGATTGTTGTGATATGTGTCAGACATCTTTGCAGCTAGAATTTGGGGTCAGAGTTGCACCTAAACTGATTTGGCCTTTTTTTTTTTTTCCCTGTAGTTTTTTATAATATAATAGACCAAATAATAGTTTGCCAGATTTTTTTTTTCCCTTTAGCTTATCAGTTATGAAAACTGTGAGTGCATGGAGCAAATGTATTTGAGTTATTGCTGTTTCTCTGAAAGGGGTAAATCTCTATGGAGCAGTATATGCAAGCAACTCTTCACCTGAACCAACAATCCAAAAATAAGCTCAGGACTCCCAGGAACAGAAATACGTCTCCTCAAAACCTTCAAGGACTATTTTGGGTGCTAATACTCCCAGGCAGCATGTCCTGGGAGAAAAGCACTCTCTGGGCATAAACCATTACACTTCTGACAAGAAGCAGCAACAAAAAGAGCCGCAAAAGTTGCCCATGGCAGCAGAAAAGAGATGAGTGTTACTGGATATGACAGAAAGTGATGAGGAGCTGGTTGCTAACCAGGTATACATGGGCTGGAAATAGATGATTAAAAACACTGTGAGCCTTAAGTGGTGGATAAAAAGAATAGCTAATATTTTTTTAGCATCTTCTTGAATAGAGTTTTTCCACCGTGACAAAAGTAAATCCAAATTTACTTTTATCTCTGCCTCTAGATCATTAATTGAACTGATAATCTAGTTTGATGGGACTACTATGAAAAATCTAGCTTGGCTGTTGTTCTTTATGCTACTTCTATAGAAGCTGCTTGTCAGTCATGTGGGTTAGAGGTTGAAAGAAACGAGAGTAAATCATGCTCCAGTTGAAATGAGTCACCTATCAGTTTAGGAGAAGTTTTTTTTAAAAAGATCATCTTTATTATATTTTTTCCCCTTCATGTTTTTTACATAAGTCTTACCTAACTTTTTCAATTCAGCATCAGTATTTAAAGAATTAGCTTTAGAATCATACTTAAATATCAAATAAGGTATATGTTTGAGGGGTGGTTTTGAATGACCTATTGAATTGCTGGACTACACAAAAGTTTATAATAATAAAATAATCAGTTATCAAAACACCTATAAGATTTTTGTTAATAATTTAGAAATTATTTAGAAGATCAAATTTAATATAAAATTTAGACAAAAGTGACAGACATGGTCAACATGTTTACAGCAAACATGTAGCAAAATATACTCTTTTTTATGCCTTGCACATCTATGTGCAAAAAACCTCAAATTAAAAAATCCAGTATTTTCTGAAGCAAAGTTAAATCTCCCAGATATTTATGCTAATTCTACAGCTGTGTATTCAAAATTCTATAAAATGCATTTTATATTTCAAAAAGGGGAAACACACTAAAAATCTAGCTTGCAAATTAAAAGTTTTTTGTAAAAATATATCCTCACTAACATAACAAACATTTTTCAGTTCACAGTAATTAATCTCTTTTCCACTTCAGAGTAGTTCCTATCTGGACCTTGCTCTCATAGATGGTGCCTACAGGGACACAGACAGTGTCTACTTTCGATTATTTAAATGCTATTAAGAATCTAAAATTTGGACTTTAAATTGCCAACTCAATATTTATACTCTTCTAAATGAAAATTCGGAGCAAATGAATTATATATTTAAATAGGAAATAGCAAGTTGTCCCCAAAGTTTACAATATAATATAAAAAGGGAAAATTTCTCTTCTTTTCATATCCAAGCTTGCATATTAGTATTTCATTCAGAGGAAAAAGTTTTAATACCTTGTAATGAACAAAGTTTGGTTTTCTTTACCTGTGGGAGAAACTCTAAGTAACAAATAAATTTAAAAACCTGCATCAATAAATTCAGCCATAACTCAAAATCTGTGGTGACATCAGGGTTATGGTGATTTGTGAACAATTTGGGGAAAATTATGGAAAATGAATGTGTAAGAGGACATACAGCCCAGCTTTGTACCAATTTGACACATACATCTCTAAATTGGGAGTTACATTGATAAACAAAGCTACCTGGGTTCAGTTTCACTCCTAGAGTATGAAAATGAGAACCCAGTGTTTAACACAAAGTGACATTTCCACTGCTGATGTCTTGTAACATGTTAACTAAATCACATTTGATCATTATTTCAATGTCTAGAAATGTGGTCAGTAATACCTCTTTCATACTTCTAGAGACCTCTATGATAATCAATTAAAAAATAAAATCCTCAACTAACTGAGAAATAAGTCTTTTTCCTATGCCTCAGGGCATGTAATTGATAACACTTACCCCAAATGGCACTTATTGCAGAAAAATGTAACCAGCTGCACAGCAATGAAAAATCATGATAGGACTTTCTTTTACATACCAGTGCAGCCAGAAACATAACCTGGAAGGTCCCATTGGCCATTAAAAACTGTTCTGACTGTAGTGAGGTCATGTTAGGTCAGCATAGATGCATATATTACTGACATTGGTATTTAAAGTAGACATTAACTTGAAATCAGATGGCTATAACCCACTGGAGATTAAAAATGAGTCTATGCTTTGTAGGATAGCTGGAAAGGAGAATGCAGGGAACTGGTACACAGAGCTGCAGCTGCCATCCAAGAGGCACCGATAGCAGCTGGGTCAGAAACCAAAAAACAATAAAAGCAACACCAACATGGAGTCATAAAAAATCTACCACCCTGCTTCTGGAAAGGCATTGGAAAGACAAGTAAAGCCACCCACTAAACTTAATGGCATTTTCCTTCTTTGACTGCACGTCTCGCAATCACTATCAGTAATTTTCCCTATTTCAAAAAGATGTCCTGGAACCACTGGGAAGTATTCAACAAATGTGAGTGCAAATATACTCAGCTGAGAAAATTTTCATACAAAATTATTATATAGTCATAATATCATTAAAAGAGATTAAATAAAGTTTAACAGAGTTAAATTAATAACAGTTAACTGATTAAAGTATATGCACAATTTTTTGCATCATGGCACCTTCCTTTGAAAAACAACTTGGCCTGGGTAGGTAGGAGTGGGGAATGGGGAAATTAAAGCAGAGAAATGTATTGAAGGAAGATGGTAAAGCCTGAGAAGTAAATGCTACAAAAATTTGTGGGATTTAATGTTTCAAAAATGGAACTAAGTACCATGTAAATCCAAGGGGATGTTCACAGCCAGGGGAGAATGATATAATTTTGGGGCTAGCAAGTGTAAACACAGGATATTCCTCAAGCTATGTCTCACATGTTGCAGTGCACCAGTTATCAGACTGAAAGTAGCTACTCCTTGAGCTTTAAATAATAACTGGAAACTTTCCAAGACCCCAAAGAAATATGAGTATAATAATACACTGATTTTAGTGTTTTATAGTGCCTCAATTGGTATCATTTTCTTGAAAAAGATTTAATATGTTAATTCAGCTAAAAATAGAAGCAACCATTTAATTAATTAAAGTTCATGTCAATCAAATTGTGAATTTAGAAACCAGCACACCATTTTTATAGTTTTACAAACCTATCAGAAATACTTGCTGTAGGCTGAAATTTTTGAAATTTTTGGGTTAGGTTTGGTGGTTTTTTGACTAAGAAATCCATTTTGATATTATGTATGAAAAAAGTAAAAAAAAGCCAAATTTCTAAAATGTCAGCTTCTGAAAAGAGAAAGTCATGAAACTGGCTTAGAAATATTAACAGCACACCAGTGCTGTAGAATCCTGGAAGGTTTAATTTATTCCTATCTCTTAGAGATATATCTCGTTTTTCACTCAGGCCAGAGACCCTTCCCACATTTCAATTATAGTGTTTATCTACCCCAGTTTCCTCTTTTTGGGTAGAAAACGTGTAGTGGAAAGGACTTTGGGAAAAGGAGCTATACTTATTTAATACCTGACAAATACACCTAAATTATAAGGCATCAATCTCCTTCATGATTCAAAGCCTTTAGCATGAGCCGGAAGTTTGTGTTGTGCACCTAGTATAGTGCAAGCTGCTCACCTCAGTGGTTTGGTCGAGAGCAGCAGGACAGTATGCAAGTCAACATCATGTTATTTATCTTCTCAGGGTATTGGGGTGTTCATAAATTATAAGCCATTTGGAGAAAGCTAATCTGAAAGATCTGTCACAGGTATACATAAAATATGTACCAACATCTTTGGGAATAGATGAGTTTGAACCATTTCATCCTTCTTACAGTTTCAGACTTCATGGATAGCCAGGGTGCTCATTCCAGGGGACCAGACTAAATTTAGTGTAGAGGGAAACAGCGCAGTGAGTTAGGGTACACATAAAGGCTTTAGTACCAACTGTTTAGAGCTACTGCCAAGCTCTCATTGTGCCTAATTACCTGCTAGCATAGTTACAGCCTAGCACTCTCTTGCTTTAATTTGGGGCCATTACTTCTCATTCTAGATAGTAAACCAAATTATCCTCTGAGTAAAAATTTCCCTTTCTCTTTTAAAATAACATTTATATACCAGAACACTGTCTTCACTCAGTCTTCTACAGACATGACAGCCTAATCCTTCACTCTTTCAAGACTTTTCTCCTGGTTTTCATTTGGAGCTGCTCTAAGTACTCCACCCATTCCCAGAGGTGTGGTGCCAGCCTTTATTGGCACCATGTGAAATGCAAGGCTTATTTCATGTATTTTATGGAAGATAGCTTCTCTGACACTTTCCAATACAAGGTCTGCATTTTTCCAGTAAAGGAAATGGACATAATGCTGATTCTTACTCACTTAAGCTCTGTTAGAAGGCACGGATCCTTTGTACAAAATTGCCCCACAAGAACTTTTCTCGGGTGCATGTGCGTAAAGCTGATTATTGCTGTCTAAGCACATAGCCTCATGCAGAGTGGTCCACACAATTCATCAGCAGAACTCTGTGAAATCTGCATTTTCTATTTTATGAGAAATTTTGCTTAGATTTCCTACAATAATTTATTAGTGTTTCATTTCATAGGAAATGTTGTCATATATAGACTTTAGAAATAGAAGAAAAGTACTTGTGTTGATAAACTCAATAAATTTCATTCTTGTTTTCACTTGATAAAATTATGTGTTTCAGTCTGAACATAAATGATTGAAACACTCATTTCAAAGTGAAATGTGCTTTTCAAAAAGTCTAAATTAAATTAAATTAGTAGTGTGTTTGCCAGCTTTTAAAGAAATAGCATCAAAATTGATCGGCTTCAGCAAAATGTTTAAATGAGCTGAAATCTTTGTATATAAAAACGTATTATGACAAAATTTTTGACCAGCTACTCTCTGTGTGATATCATGGATAATTTTGTTCTGGATATTGATTTGAGAAAATATTATGAATTAAGAAAAGCCTCAAAGATTCATAACCAAGATGGACTGATTCTGTAAAATGTGTAGAATAATATTTCCAACTGAGATAAGTCTGCATTTCACATAAACAGATTCACATAAACAGAGAGTTTAGAGACAGTACAAGGTGACCAGTTGTTAAGTAATGTGATAATAAGATACAAATTATCAGTCTATAAAAAATGGAAAATTGTCACTGAAGTAGTTCTTCACTGCAGAATGTTTTGAATAAACCTTTTATTTTGACACAGTTAAAAATATCTCAGAACACAGAAATATCTCAAGGTATTATTAAACAATGTGAGTAAAGTTATAATAAAAATGCATGGAATTGTTTAATTTTCTTAAAACATGTTGAATATAGATGATTTCATTCTAATTACTTATAGTTTGAAAATCTCAACAAATGCTGTAACAGGGCCTGGATGTTACTCCAAGACCTGCAAGTGCTCTCCATATGAAGCAGAAAGGTGGTAGCAACTAAATGATCTCTGGATGCTATTCTACTCCAACAGCAGTGAGTTCCAAGGTAAAAATTTCTGTCTTAGTGTTAAGGTAATTCTAATCTGGGGTTTTAAGATTAACATATCCCTGTCAATCATGCTTTAGGGTTCTGTGTAGTAATAGAGTATGAAAAAATTGTAAGCATGACACAAACATCACAGATTTAAAGACTTTAAACAACTACAGAGGCAACTTTCCATTTCATATATAATTAAAATGAAAACAAGATGACTTCCTTCTTTTTTTTTTTTTTTGTGATAACTGTGGTGGTAATTTAACCTACACCTTTTGAAAATAATTATTAGAATGATATACGTTAATATGTTTGTACAACTGGCACAGAGTTAGTATCATCCATAGTTGCTGGGCATTGCACTCTGAGCAGATGGTAATGGTGCACACAGTGTGAAGCTGAAGCACTAACCCAGAACACACAGCACAGAACAAAACAGAACTGAATTACTTTCCATGCATTTCTCTTTCCACTCTTTCAGTCATACTCAGTGAATGAAAACCTAGAATGACCTTCTCCCCTTTTAAAGTCTCTATCCACTTTCCTTTCCATTTGTCTTACTCTTTCTCAAACACCAAACTGAGCCCTAGACCATGCATTTCACCTGAGATTTGCTTGCCCTAAGCAGCAGTGCTTGCTGGCTTTATATCTTCTTCTTTATATTTTTTATCTACTTATTCTACAAGTGAGAGCTGTGTTTCTTCTTCTCTAGATGCAGTGCCTAGCACCATCAGGTCCCCCTCTCTATTGGCCATTGTGAAAATCTTTTAATCAAGCTGTAGCTTCAGTACAATTTTTGGAAGGTAAAGCTGCTTCTGTGTGTAAAGAGATGAAATACAACAAAGTGCTACCACCCCTTTGGTATTCACTTTTGTCCTTTAGCTAGCTTACTTTTGGCACTGTGGGTCTGCTTCTCAGTTGTGGTAACATTGCTTTGACAGAATTAGGGCTCTAAAAGCAGATGTAGAACATTCCCTCAAAATCCACCTTCTACTGTCAGAGCCCTTATCCTACAGCCTTTGCATAGCATCAAAAAGTCTAAGGGGTTTTACAGAAACCCTGCTTCCAGAGCCTAAATATGGGCCAAACAGGGGACTCAAGCAGTTTCAACCTGTGGAGTCTACATTATTTCAGGGAATCTGATGAAGGTATGTAAAGAAAATATGCATTTTATCAAGCTTCAATCATCAGCACAAAGGTCTTACCTCCACTGCGAAATTCCCACAAACTGAAAGCCAGCGGAAAACTTTGAAATATTGGTGCTTGCTTCCATATTTGGTAAGGGATAACAGAAGGTAAATTCACATACAGAAATCCCAAGACCCCACCTATGCCAAGATATAGGTGTTTAAGTCCTGTTTATTCTCCTCCCACTCCATTAGCTGTACTAAATGAGATGCAGGTAACAGGGTATAAATAAAAAATACAGATTGTGCTAGTGAATGAAAAAAGCCATCAGCAAAAATAGGTGATTAAAAATATCTGCTTAGAAATATCAGTTTGAAATGTGATTACACATTTGCAATTTTTCACTGACGGTTGAATGTGGCAGTTTATGGAATATATATGACTTTCCTCTTCCAGATTCCTCCCAGTAAGTAGAGGAGGTCATCCACCTTTATCAGTAGCATTTGATCTACAGCAATTCACTGTCCTTCAGCAGCATCAAAAGCCTCTAATCAGCCAGTAGTGTGGACCCCAGCTGGAGAATGCTGTATACAGCAGTAAACATGGTTGCTGTTCAGAATGAAAATGTACTGCTCTATTTGCTTAAAGCTACAGGCAGCAAAGCACCACTCTGGGGAGGTGCCTGCCCTGAAATCCCGGGGGGAGGGACCCTGCAGGGTACGGGCCTGTCCCTGTCCCCATGTCACCTGTGCCCCACACCTGTTCCTGATGGGTTGGTTTGGGTGCCCAGGCCCAGGAAGAGAGCAGGGCCCCATGACTGGGGTCTGCCTGGGAACTCCAGCCATGATGGAGGAATAAATCATCTCTGATCATCTAAAGAAATATCACTTCATCTTTCCTTCCAAGTTCATCGCTGTTTTATACTTGTTGTAAGGATTCCTCATAACAACATCACTCCTTGCACGTTAGTCAGTTTGGATTTGATCTTTAGAAAACTGGGATTCTGAGAATTTGCAGCTCTTGGAAGGTGGCAGTGTTTACAAGAAGATGATTTAAATAACCGAAGATTTGCATGCAACCGTCCTGTCCCTCCACCCGCATATTATTCTTTTGAATAATTCAAGAAAATAAAAAAATATACCCCTGTATAACCCCAGAGGTGTTTATCTGACAAAGAAAAGAGCAGAAGATGCAAAGCATGCTAACAGTTTTTGTGTATAATTTTAGCACAACAGTTGTTGGCAGTCTCCTACAAACATCTCTTCCCAGACAGAACTTAGTCTCCAAGAAACACACAGACATGATTGTTTACCAGTAAGAACAGGACCCAAGACATACCCTCTATAAATGTAGTGTATGACAATACTGCTGCCTGAAGATGTCTTCACAAATGCATTTAGCAGATATATCAGATGTGATACTTGACACACTAATTCCTCAAGGCATTGTAAAGAAGAATTAATCAACTGTATGCAGAAAGAAAGATACAGACAGAAACTATAAAAATAAGGTTCACACATGTAATTCTTACATTTTTTGGCTTTTAACAAGTCCAGTGAATGCAGTCAGATAACAGAAGTTTCCTCAATAAATGCACCCAGGAAACCAGTGAAGGCAAGTGAAGCTGTGCGGGAGATACTTCAGCAGCCAACAGAGAACAGCCAGTGGTCACAAATGAGGATTTCCACTTACACAGCTGATAAAGTGAAAAAAACTAAAACCAGAAATAGTACTAAACCCACCAGCTGTGATTAGACCACAGCCATGCAGGTGAGGAAGCAGGGGAGAAAGGGTAAAGACCCAGTCAATGATTTTCATTCATACATGAGGTAGTGCTGTGGGGAACTGGGGGGCAGGCCACAACCTTTTGGCCCCAATCATGTGGAAGCTGGTGAGGATGGGATGAAACACAAAGGAGAAAGGCAGCCACCCATGCCATGTACTAGGCTTACTCCAAATGAATACTGAAATCTGCCTGTGAATGTAGAGCGCAAATTCTGCTAAGTTCTACTAAGACATCTTGGCCAAGAATAAACCAGAGTAATTTTCCATGTGGAGACCAAATATCTATACAAAATGTTTCCTTTTCTGCCAAGAAGGAGAGAAACAGACATGTCAGGGCAGCCTGTGCCTTCAACACTTTCCTTATCCATGTGAGCTGTACCCTGACCCTTCCCCTGAATGGTGCTCCCTTGACCAGTCACTCTCAGAAGAGATCTTTGGGCTGCATCTCTGGCTCATACACTCATCTTTGTTCCGACTTGTACAGCTTTTTCCCTCTGACAAACTTTCAATACTTTAGTAAAATATTTTTTTTAAAAGCTGACTTCTAAAGCGTTATTTGTTCATTTAAAGTATATACATCACAAGAATAAAACAACATACAGGGCTATAAATATTTTTCCTTTACCAAACACTTGATCTTGCAAGCATTATTACCCTCTTTTCATCACAGCTACCCCCACCCTTGGCTAGGAGAAACAGACGTACACTGTATGAGACCATGAAGCCCGGTTAGCATTCACAGATATTTTCAGTGCAGTGCTGGGAAAACATTCAGCCCCCTTTCTCTCTTTTCATCACCAGGGCAGGGCTGGAAACTGTAAAACTTTTCTAGAATGTTGGAACCAGGCTAACAGTACTCCACCCAAATAATAGCTTTCCCATCATTTCCCTTGGAACATCAGGTATTTTCTAGATTATCCTTATTATTACCGTGTGTAAGGGAGATTTTCCCAATAGTCTGTTGATTTTAACTCTTTACAGGGGGAAAATGTTAGAAAGGTAAACTGAGGTACATGAGAGAGAGAAAATAGGTTTTTTTGTTCTTTAGTTTCTTAATGCTCACATTTTCCATGACATCCCTGAATCAGTCAGAGGAACCCGTCATGGAGTGTACAAGTATGGATATTAATGAAAATTTCTTCGACTTAAAAGCAACACAGAAAAATGCCTAGCAGGGAAGTTCTTGTTTTTGTTTTCTTTTTTCTTCTTTTTTAATAATGTCCATAAATTCATGCTTGTCTTTAGAATACGGCTAAACCCTAAGAAAGAATGACACACCACATATTTTAAATAACGACTATAATAATCAATTTCATGGGTTCTCCAAGGTTGAGAGCAAATTAACCAATCAACCTCCACTTTAATCAACTCTTAGGTGATTAGGGCAAGTGATTTGCAAGGCAGCATGAACAACACATATCAGCTTGCTGAGTTTCTGCTGACTCAAGGAGCCTTCCGTGTTTGCATAATAGATCTAATAAAGATTGAGAAGTACAGCTGTGGAAGGCTGCCCAATATGAAATATTCTGTGAAGGATGTTATGATGATAATCTTTCTACTGCTGCCATACAAATAAGTCAAGTTGTATATATGTTTTGTTTGCACATATGCCCAATTACTGGCTCGTACCTCACAGTACAGCTTTTCAAAACGGTAATAAAAAACACAGGCTGCCTCTATTTAAACACCAAATATGACTAATCTAGCAATTCTGTTCAATGTCATTGTGCTTATTCCTCAGATAAAGCTCTTCTGACCATCTTAAATGCTCTCCTAAGAAAAAAAAAAAACCAAAACAACCCACTCCTGAATGTGAAGCACTAGTCAGGATCCAGTCCTTACCTGGTGACATAGAGACATGAAAGATACCCGGTGGTTCTGTAACCTGTGAGTGGTTTTGCTATGTGCAGCATATTTTCCTGAGAACTTAAGTGCCAGTATATGCCACATTTTCTCCAAATGCAAGATGGGATGCAAGGGAGAACTATTTCTTTGAATCCTGGCAACATAAAAGCTTTAAGTCTAGGATGCAGTCTAAGTTATCCAGATGCCTACTATGCTGAACACCTGCAGATCCAGGTGTTTCCCCAAGAAAGATGCAGTTGTTCAGGATTCCTGAGGATTTATCCAAATAATATTAATATTACTAACAACAACAATTTTCTGGGTACTTTTTTCAGTAAGAACATGTGCAGTTAAATCAAATAATTCTACAACTGAATCTAGGAATTTAAAATAACTGAAACTACTTGTATCAATGCAGTGCCTCAGGTACACACACTCAGCTCCTCCTGCCTGCAGGGACAGTTATGTGCTCGATGTAAGAAACACAACTGGCCCTTTTGCTAAAACCATCCTTTCTCTCCTGGCTTATTACAGCCCCTGCTCCACCGAATCACAGCAGTATTTTCTGGTCTCTTCTTGCCTCAGATAGATTCTCACAGTCATAATCTTGTATAAATCAACAACTAAGTGCTGGACAGTCAGATCTCTGGTCCACTTGAGGATATAGAAATCTCAGCTACTTTCACAGGCTCCTGTCACTCTGGCACTTGGTGAGAAAAACAGCCCAATGTTGAAAAATAATGTGGGATCATCATGGGGCAGTATTTGTCTGAATTTTCAGACAGTCTCAGGAGAGGCAATCACTGTAGCTTCTGCAGCTAGACAAGAAACTTTCAGGCCCCAAACCTGACTAAATTGTAAGAAATTGGGCACTGTGAGGCAGATTTAGGAGACACTCCTCTCCACAGCTGACATGGGAGACCTGGAAGTTACTACTGCTTAATGTCCAGCCAAACTTCGCATGCGTGGCGGCAGGTAACATTTTTTGACAAAACTGACTTTAGTATCTTGTCAGTGGCTTGCAGCCTCTAAATATACAGTTCAGCACCCACAGAAATCAATGAAGGCTCCAAAGAGTAGAAAATTAACGAAGGGCTGAAATACAAATTTTCAGCCAAGAAATGGTTCTTACTCTGTATCCAAGTACCCAAAACATGCTTTAAAAATTAAATTGACATTCAGAAAAGTACAATATTTTAAGAACAAAAACTGAAGATAGGCTGTGCAATGTTACAAGGACAGTAAAACTTTTTTGTCAGGACTTAAAATCTAAATAAAAAGGAAAATGCAAGCAACTCTACAAAACTTCCAACTGAAAACCATCTACCTTTTCACACAAGAAACCAAATAAAGACATTCCTTAAAAAGTCAATTTTTTTTTCATTTATTTATTTTCAGATTTACATGTATTTATGTTCAGAAGGACTTGTTCTCAGCCTTAATCAGATCAACATGCTTATAAATGTGTATATTATTCATAAACTTGGGTGGGCTACTAATTTGTGTAGTCCTAATAAAAAGAACTGTGTGGCAATTAGCTCTACCCACCCCTATAATATAAGCACTATTACATACCAGGAGTAAATTATCAGGACAAGTCATTAAAGTTATAATAACGAGATCTGGAGTATATTGAATGTCTGGTTACATAAACACACAATCTAGCATACCCTAGGAAATTAAAGGAAATATTATCCAGAGAAAAATAATCTTTCTTTATTTGTGTTATAATACCTTCTTTTTTTCAAATATTTTCCCATTTTATCATATTAGACATTTTAAATCAAACTGTGAAATGAGAAATGCTAAGTGGCAAATCTTTCAGCAAACTTTTTTCTGAGGAACTCAAAAAACAATCCACTTGCAATGTTTCTATGTCTGAATTTTGTGGACAAGACCTAAATTTCAACTCGTGTTTTGAAAGAGAGAAAAGAGACAGGTACCAGAACAAGCCTGAAAGCAGCAGGTGCAATGAAATAGTTTCAGTTCATAGAAGTCTTCAGACTGCTCATGTGAACAGGCTGTTGTAATTTCCTACTATATTCAGACTCATCTACTGCTTGTCATGAGAACCAAACCAGACCTACTTCCCATCTCTTCTGTAAGGTGAGCCCGTGGTGGGAGGATCTGTGGCCAGACCACTGCTCTTGGCAACATCACCTCTCAAGGAGCAAGCCCACAGTCAGCCTGGATTGTGGTGGTCACCAGCAGTGCAAAATCAAGAGTGGACTGAGGTATCTTTAGGCTGTAGGAAGAACATCAAAGGAATAATGCTCAAGACACTTGGGAGTGACCCAAGGACAGGAAAAACCTACATATCAGCATGAGAAATTACTCATCAGCAGAGTAATTCCCCACAGGACTCTCAGGGTTAATCAATTTATACTTTATGTAAATCACAGATGAACCTGTCGCCTCTTTGCTGGCACTGTGGTCTTTAGCAGTCTGTCTGCTACCGGATTATTTTAACATTCTTGTGAGTCTTGTAACCCCATAAAGTCACTGCAGTGTTGCTCAGTTTCAAACCACACCTGAGCTCAGGAGCACTCCAGAAGCATGAAGGAATGTACCTTTCAGCATCCAAGTACCACTAACTTTCCAGCCTGTAGTTGTCTTGAATACACAGAACTGCTCATTTGTTATGGTTCTACTAACAGTGAAAGCACCAGATTTCAATACCAACAGCCTGTGTAGGTACAGAGAAGCCAGTTTTGTTTTTTTTTTAAATACATCTCTAAACCAAAAAATAACACCATAGTTTTGTTTCTTATTTACTGTATTTTGAATTAAAGCAATGTATCAACTTGTATCAAGGCATTAGCTTTATTCCTACTCATAAGCTATATTTCCTGGTTGTTTGAAACTCTCATTATTTTGAACTATACTGCAAATAGGAAATACTGGTTTCAGTGAAGAGTATTGATAATAGAGTTGAACTCTGTTGCTAGGCAGACAGAGCATGATAATTTGGTCTGCATACAAACTTGTCACTGACTCCCAGTTATCTTCAGAAGCTCGATTAATAAGGCAAGGCCACAAACCATGGCTCAACACCTAATTGAAAGTTTGGCCTTTGATCCCAGAAGAGGAACTTTACTCATTCATTGAGAATGGCCAGGTCTTGGCTTCTGTCCTGAAGACACGTAACGCACCAGAGAAGTTTGCTGTTTCTGTTTCTTCTTGGAATCTGCTCACATATGTAAAGGTAAACATGTGCCTAGCCCCTTCAAGACTTGAAAACTATTTTATTTGCCACAAGACAGAAACATTCAGTCCTTATAAAATAATTGTATTTTTTTAATTTAAATGCTTGTAATTACATAAGTATTTTTTTAACATTACCATATTTAAAGGAAACTAGCCAGAAGTTTTTTTTCTGGGACTTGAGGAAGAAAGGTCAAACATTTCCTTTAATTCTGGTCTTTGACACATAAACTTTAAAACATGGCCAAGAAACTACACATCTGGCACTTTTGTTCTTACTATATTAATCTGTTCCCATCCAGTATGAAACCCGAGTTAATGAATCACTGGTGCTGGATATGATCCTCAGGGAAGTTTTGAATTTACTGTTTAAGTTTTGAATGTGCTGTGTTTTATATTGATGGCATGGTGCTGCAGAACTAAAACAGTCACCTGCCCTGGCTCAAAGGCATGTCTTTCACATGATTCATCTAATAAAGTTATATGAATAGGAATTTATTACTGAATTTTATGAACACTAAAGTCACCATTTATATAGTCCAAGGCTGGTCTGATCCTTAAGATGCTGCAGGATATTATCGTGTAGTGTTCTGCTAAATAAACTGAGCTGGCTGTGAATTAGCCTGAGTACCAGAAAGAATATGACCATATTAGCATACTGGTCCAGTAATACATAATACCCTGATCTACCTTTTTCTAAGCTAATATATCAGCTAAAATTATTTAAATGGAAATTACTGATCAAATTACTACTGTTTTTAACTGCTCAGTTGCACTCAGCATTCAGTGATTGGTCTGATCAGGCACCAAGACTAGAGACACCTTTCCAAAAGTCTGTTAGTTCTCACCTAGGCCAGGCAGTTTTCTCTGAACTACCCAGAAGAAGGGATTAGATAGGTTAGTTGATCTGCTTGCTCTCTTGTGAGCAGCCTGGCAGAGGCCTGAGGGAGAGTACTGAGCTCAAGAATGCTGATGAGATTCTACATTTATCTTCCTGATGAAGAGGTTGTATCTCTAGTCTCTTCCTTTCACACAGTTTCTGCCTTTTCAGTCCCCTTGTACTGATTTCACTCAGCCAAGGTACTCATAAAGACCGTGTTCTCATTTTTGCCCTCCCCCTGAGGCCTGGAGCCCAGGGTATTGTGTGCCTGGCCAAATGCAGCAGGGCTGCTCCAGGGCTCCTGCTCTGGCTGAACAGGCACAGCTGGCTGGGGGAAGTGTGGGACTGCGCCCTCCTTCCCCATTTGCAGCTGACCTGGTGCTGCTCCCTGGACAGAGGGATAACCCTGATGCCTGGATTCAAACAGCCAGTGAGTCTTAAAGAAAACACTCTGTTATCCTTGTGGGGAACAGGAATGTTTTAATCATGGAACTCAGCCTTTACCCCCTATTCTCATGGACTTTTGCATCCTTTACAACAGAATATAGAGAAGTACTCAATGCAAGCAGATTTCTAGATAATGATACCAATTCAAATATATTTTATTAGAATTCCCCCACATATTTAGTCAATGGCTTTGTGAGGCCGAAGTTGAAAGATGCTACAATTTTAGAGGGAAAGCAAAAGAGTCAGGAAGATATATAAACTGCCTTAGCATAAGAGGAAACAACTTGCAAAACTTAAAAACTGCTGCTTTTACAGCTCCAAATCAGTGTCCTTTGAAATTATTTCTTCCTGCATCAGTCCTTCCTTGCTGAAGACTTTGAAGGCACTTACCCATTCTTGCCACTATTCAAGATCTCCCAAATCATTATTATAGTAACTAAATTAGGAGAGATGATTTGCAACTTATTGTCACTAATCTGTTTGTCTTAACAATTCAACACCATTTCCAGTCTTTATTACAGTCTATAAATGGAAAATTAATGAGAAGTATTTAAATTGCCTCTCTGAATCTAACTGAAAAATGAAAATATCTGCAATGCAAGAACCATAGACTGGTGCTGTACAAATATGGTTTTGAAACAAGTCAGGCTATTCAGGCTCACCCAGCCTCCAGTACTACACAAGACTGAAAGCATCAACATGCCAGCTCCACAGAACAAAGGCTCAGAGATGATCTGACAGGGCCTGGAAGCTGAACTTTAAGAAATAAACCACTATTTTAAAAAAAAATAGATACAGTTTAAAAATAGATACAGTTTAAAAACCTTGATTACTTTTCTACTATATTTATTACAGGAAAACAGTTCCTACTTTCTTATATTTATTAAATATTTTCCCAAAGTTCTTTTTGTATTCTGTACACATGCATGATGCATGACTGGCCTTCTGTCATACAATAACAAACTCAGAAACAAAAATGCCCCAATAAACAATATAAATTTAGAACACTAATTAAAATAGCTATTTTAAATTATTTTTTCAAAGTCTAATCTTCCTTCCTTCTCTCATTGCTCTCTACTTTTTTATCAATAGAACAGGATATGTAAGACAGAATATCTATTTGAGCCATCTCTTCACTATAGCTATAAATTACATTTTTCACTGCCTTTGAACTCAAGTCCTATCCAGTAAAGGAAATGATAGCTACACAGAAACTCAAAGTTTCAGTTTGCTAATGCCCTTGATGACTTCATCAGTTAGTCTCCATGCTAGTAGGATGATGTTATGTTACTAAACTTCAGCAGGAAGGAACATTTTTTTTCAGAGGTAAACAATCATAAAACAATCAAGACATCCAGTCTCAGGGAAAAGCCACCAAATTTTCCCAACTCCTTTACAATGCTAGGACAGCTGCTTCAGAAGAGTCTTTTTAACTTCTAAAACATATGATGCATCTATCTGTATCAGTATTTTCTCTGAAGAGAAACAGTCCTTTTTCTTTTCCAGTCTTTTCTTCTAGCAGAAAGACTATTATATTAGGCTGAATAAATCAAAGTGTTTCTTCCTTCTCTTGGGGAACAGTATATAAGCTACCCTGTTCGTTCCAGTAAACTTTTTCTGTTGTACCTTGGAATCATCTTTCTTTCCTAAGAGACCAGTGTACTCATCATTCCAAAAGAAATCTTCAGCATTATCAGGGTTGCCTATATGAATTATTTTACCAGACACGTCCTCAGACCACACCTTTTTCACAGCTGTGTTCACTGGTGATTCTTAACTCTACTGTGATCAACTAAAAGGCCCGGAATTCTTCCTTCCCCACTGTTTCAATTTATATTGCATCTAGATTATAATATGAACTGCTGCTTCAGAATTTGAACAATGAATCCCACCTCTACAGACCATAATCCAGTTTTCTTGTGACATTCTTAGCCTCCTGCTTGTAGGCATCTCTTATGCACTTCTCATCTAGTGTCATTAGCTTGTGTCTATTTTCTGTGCCTGGGTCATTAATAAAAATATTAATATTAGTCCTAAGACTGGCTCTTGAGGACTTAACTGTAGCCTTCCTTCCCCTTTCAGCATAACCCTCTGTCTCTTCCTTTTAGCCAGTGCCTTATCCACTTCACAGTCCTTGCTCTAATCCCCATCTCACCTGCCTTCACTAATAATTTCCCATGTGGCACTAAATGCTGTACTGAAGGCCAGAAGGATTAGAACTACCACATTTCCCTTGTCTTCAAACAAGCTATTAGAAAAATCTGGGAAACAAGGGTTGAGTTTAGATAAAAATCTCAGTAGATTTGTAAGAAATAGGTCCTGCATGTCAGGGAGAAAAAGGTAGGCATCAGGATGCTGTGGGCCTCTGAACAAAATAGGTGCCATTTAGAATTTCTCGGAATGACTTTGAAAAGAAAGAGTACATTAAGAATGTGGGGTCCTAAATAAATTTTTATTTTTCAGGATGAGTGAAGAGGATTTTGACATGTTCAGAAATAAGCTGAGAGAGAAACTCTCCATGAACAGTCCTAGGCAATTGTGTTGCTAAGTCTGATGACAAGTGAGAGTTGAGTCACAGGCAGCAGCACTGGCCTTTTCTGATGCATGGATCACTAATAGTGATGAAGCAATTATCCATGTGTGTGACATGGTTATCCTACTAAATTAAGCTAATTGGGGTGCCTCTTCTCTCCTTTGCTCCTCAGCTCCTGAGTCTTCCAGGTGTGTCCCAAAAATCTTGTAATAGAAGCAGATTTTTTGGGTTTTTGCTGCCTCACAGACTGTAACATGCATGCAAGCAGTGCCCAGCTACAGTGGAGGGCATGGTTTACATCACAGGTAACTCATATGTGCAACTTAGCCACATTTTCCCCCGACACTGATTTATTCATGCAACTATTGGAGAAATTACCCGTGATTTTCAGTGTGGGCTTCTTGATCTCATATGTTTTAGATTAAATCATTTAAATTATGAAAGCAAATTCTTACACTTGTATATGCCATTGCTGAATGGGTAAGTTTTTTGTCAAGTATGACATCAATTACTACATCACAGGCTTTAAAACGGACTTTTGAAAAAAGACAAAAAACCACAACCAACCAAAAAATGTTTGAATTGACACTTTTCATTGCTATCCTTTTCAGCCAACATTTTAAATGCAAAACAAAATTTAAATTTAAAATCTAAATTCTCTTGAAAAAGTAACAGGTAATTTTTAAAATGGACTCAGTCCAATTCAAATCCAGAAAAAAACTGATTCAGCCACATGCTCAAATTTAAGAAGAAATATGCACTTGTTTTTAGCTGTTAAGAATGTTTTTTTTTCTTTTTCAAATAGCAGGTTCATAGGGTTGAAAATGAAAATAAAGCCTTTCCTATCAGCTCATGAAGACAATAGAGCAGCATAGGATATTATGATCTGCAAGTGATGTGAATTCATGTATCCTGCATTCTACGAGTGGGAACTTCATTTCAGACCTGAATAAATTGGCCTGGCAGGAGTAGCAGGAAGGCAACTCAAGGAAGGAATCCTAAGGACCAGCCCAGTAGCACAGAGTGGCCCCAACCTTTTTTTCTGGCCTCCAGAATGAAATAACAGATGTCAAGATCCTTTGTTATAGTCCTGTTGTGGCCTGGCTATAGATTGGGATATTTGAATTTCATCTCACTGCCTCCACCAAGAGTTTCTTTGAAAGCCTGGTGACATTGGCTTTGTGTAGGTGAGGTGGATTTCCTCTATAGTTCATGTAGGCACAGTAGCACTTGAAATGCAAAACACAAACATTTTCTTAGCAGCACTAAATGTCCTCATTATTGGAAGGCATGGAAACAGGCCAGAAACTGCTCAGATTACCAGTGAACCATTCAAGCTAGCTGTACAAAAGTAAGTATTATAGCATGTGAGAAGGTACAGAGAAAAGTGACAACTCTGTTGACTGTAGGAACAAAAGCAGCGACAGTATAGTTTATAGTGCTTAATCCCTATAATCTGAAAGGTGAGAAAGGATCAAGAGGACTGTATTAACTCAAGTATGTCTGATTTTAAGGTTATAGTTGCTGCTGAGAAATAATCAAGCACTTATTTTAGAACAGTATGTAAAATGGAAAGGAATAATTTCATACCTGAAATAGGAATTTCTTATTACAGAAAAAATAATGTATCAGATACTGCCTAAACAAAAAATGGTGCAAAAGCAGGCAACATAGGGTTCTCCTGCATCCTTCAAAAGAAAATCACTATCATTTCAAATAAAATAATGTTAAACAAAAGGAGCCTTGATGGGCTGAAGAGCCTTTTTTACTTCCGACATTCCTGATGTTCTTCATAATGTGCCTTTTTTAAAACATTACCCCCTCAATTAACTCATAATTGCTGTCTGTGCCATATGAATTATGCAGCATTTGATGTAAATTCAGATTCCCTGGTACAGAACAAATCTAAGGGCATTTCAGAACTTGGTGTAATTACAAAAGTAATCCCTTTAGACCGAGAAAGAAAATGAGTATCATCTTTTTTCATCCTGGTTGATTTGGATGGTGCTCCTGTGCTAAGTTTCCCCTGGGCTGCCATGACAGTGCATGGATTGGGTCTGACTGAGATGGAATTCATTTTCCCCACTGCAGCCCTCTCAGAGCTGTGCTACATTGGTACATAGAAAGGTGTTTCTAGCATACAAGGTTTTGGCCCCTGCTGAGCAGGGCTGGCACAGTGTCAGGGCTGTCTCTCAAAGATTCACCCCTTACCAACATGCCAGGGGCGGGCAGGATCTGGGGAGGAGACAGAGCCAGGAGAGCTGACCCAAAATGACAAAATACAATAAAAGCTAAGAGAAAGAAGGAGGTGAGGGGTGTGTGTTTTACATTTGTCTTCAAGAGCAACCACTACGCATAGTGAAACTGCTTTCTGGAAAGGAGTTGTATATTGTCTGCTGATGGGAAGCAGAGAATCAATCTTCTGTTTTTCTTTGCTTCTGCTGGGGAGGGGAGCGATAGAGAGGCATGGTGTACACCTGGCAGCTGGCCAAGGTCACCCATCACAGTGCAATAGCAAAGAAGATCCTACACTGGTGGAAATGAGCACAGCTCAGGAGGAATTGAGGGATCTAGACCAGTTTACACCAGTGATACCTGTGGCTGCAATTTCTCCTCAAATTTTATCCTTGGTGAGTTTTTTACTGAAACTCTAACTGAACTAGAGTCTGAGTGGAAAAAATTACTGAAAAAAAGAAAGCAAAACAAATCTTGCAATGATAATGCTCTGAATTATTCAATTGTTGAAAGATTCAACATTTATCCAAAGTAAGAGGAACGGGGGCAATAAATTGATGCATTGAAATATATGGTAACTTGTAGAACAGTGGACAAAGGAGTAAGAGAAGAGGCAATGGGACAAACTGATGAATAAAATGTTCCACCAGAATATGAGAAAGAGCCTCTTTACCGTGTGAGTGACTGTGCACTGGAACAGATTGTACAGAGAGGGTGTGAAGTCAAACTGTCTAGATGAAATCCTGGGCAATGTATTCTAGGATGACCCTGCTTGAGCAGGGAGGTTGGGCCAAATGATCCACGGTAGTCTTGACCTTCTCCTTTATTCTGTGTGATTCTGTGAATATTTCTCTAACTTGTTACATCTGTGTTTGTTCTAGAATCAGGCTTATAAGAGAATAAATCAAATATACTAGGACGGAGTCTAGATCCTAAGTGATTTCTAATGTTCTTGGAAAGTAACAGACTCTCAACAAATGTAAAAAATATAATAAGATTTATGTACATCAAAATTTTTCAGTATACCTAGTACAGAAAAATTTATTTCTGAAATTGGTCTTAGGATAGGAATATATTTGATCAGTGAAAATCCAGACATTTACTATTTTATTCAGACACCAAAAACCTCAGCATACTGATAGCCTTGATATCAAGGGGATTGGTGGGAATTTTCACTAAATACAACATGAGAGAAGGCAAACTAAGTAAGATGAGGCGCTCCAGGTTGACTTCCATGTGCATTTCTTAGCTAATGTGCTATTTTCAGTTTAGAGAGAAGCAAATTTGACTCTCCAAATCTGCAGATAGGGGCAGGGTGTATTGCCAGGGTTGAGGAGATCCTAATGAAGCAGCAGCAAGAAATGCTTGGAGGAGCTGAAAAAGCACGAATAGAGAGGGAAGACAAAAATCAAGTAGGGGAGACGAGATATCAAGAAGATACCATTGTCCCTCCAGAACGGCGAATAACAGGCTGCAAACTCAGGTCAGGACTGTATGGCTGAAGAGAAGCTTTAATGAAAAGCTGCCCTTTTATAGCATAGTTCGCTAGAGAAAATACAAGATTGGCCTACTGACCCACCACCTCTCAAAGGTGACAGGTTGAATGGTATGACACCCATAGTCAAAATATGTCTGTGTTCCCAAACAAGATTTTGAAGAACAAGTGCACCTGCAAGATAGAGATCAGTTTACACAACCATCTTTCCCTGTTTTCCTCCAGCCTGCGTGTGAAAGAAAAGGCTCTCACAGAATGTGAGAAAAGTTGGATAATTTCTCAGGAAAACCTCTCTGCCAGTTTTTAGTAACTAGATACTATGATCAGTAGCACAGGTGGATTGCACACAAAATCAACAGTTCTTAAAGCCTATAGATTTTCAGTCTGAATTTTCTCCAGTTCAAGGGAATTTGGGCTAATGCAAAGCTTTGCATTTAAACTAATTTGACACTGAGCTTGACTAAACTCAGCCTTGAGCTTTAATGATTTATTTTTCTTCAATACCAGGAGACATAAAATTGCAAGACAACACTGAACAGATTTGGGCCTGAAAGCCTCAAATACAGAGATCCCTAAAGAGTCAGGTGAATGAAAGTTTAGTAAGACTCTCTCCAAACATGTTTTTCTCTTAGATTAATTAAATGATCAATTAAATAACAATACCATCAACATATAGACATACAGTTCCTTTTAACTACTCCAATCTGACTGTAGCTCAAATTCAATGATACAATGACATTATCTTCTTAATCTATTTAACAAAGATGTGCTCTCACCAGTACAATTACAAGAAACTTCTGAAATACATCAAGTACACCAATACAACTAATAAGACTGTGATTTTCAGCAATTTTGCTATTGTGTTTTCTGCCTCTGATCACTCTAAGAAACTTCTGAAGCTGCACAAGTAGGAGGGAAGATGTGCTATAAGCTACGAAGTTCCTGTGTTTAACATCCTGCTACTGACCCTGCTGTCAGGGATCCTTATACAGCCCTTCTGATGGATTACCTGAGTATATTATGATCTTTATTGCAAGGAATGTATGAAAAACAAAAGTGTGACTATTCCTCCTTTACAGATGAAAGGTGAGAGTCAAGAAAGATGATGTGATTTTTCTGAGACAACTTAAAAAACAAAAAAAGAAGCATGTGAAATCAAAATATAATTAATTCACCATGGCCAAACTTAGGGTTCCTCCTCTACAACAGGAGATAAGTAAAATTCTACCTCCAGTTTTAACCTGGCAAACACATTCATTTATCTTAGGCGGGGGGGGAAGGGGGAAAGAATCCAGCTCCTTTCTCAAACACAGAACTTTCTGCCAAAATAAAGAGCTGAACAATCAAACCGAATAGATACTAAGTCCCATACAATATTAAAATAATTGCTACCAGTATTCCTCATCTTTAGTATTTCTGGCTTCTGGTGGTATTTCCTGACTGTCTATAAAGGGAATCATTAATATTATCCCTGCTTTGCTGCCTCTTTGTCTCCCCCTCCCCCTCCTTTTCTTTCTTTATATGGAGACAAGCGCTGTAGTCTCTACTGAAAACTGAAGTATAACCATCTAATTGTTAATCAGCCAGTAGAGAGTGGCTGATAAAGCAAAATGCCCTGATGACTTCCACTTGAGAGTGTTAAAAAATTAGGCAAAATTGATCTTTGCTGTAATCTTACCATAACTTTTCTTTCTGGGTACTTATAGCCCTAAATCCTCATTGTTACAATCAAATGTCCTTCCTTTTCAACAAGCATTATTAAAAATTTGAAGTCAGTTGATGGTTTGCATCGACTTTAACAGGACAACAGTTAAATGATGTGCCCAAGGTCATACAGAAAGTATGTATGAGGATGAGGAAGATTTTATTAGCTATGTACATTATATTTTTTTCTCTCTGGCTATGACAGCTCTAAAATTTATTGTCATTTCCCTAGGTAGTGGCCTGTATTGCTAGTCTGAAATCATCTGAAGCAAAATTACTTCCTTTCAGAGTTTTTTTTAAGTATCCAAAAAAGATTAAGGAGTCTGACTTTATTTTCTGACACTTGGAAATAAAGTTGCAGTGCTACTGAAACAAAATTCAAGAGTAATTATGTTTCTGTCTAAATATTTGTCAGTAAAGCTTTTTATTCCACCTCCCCTCAAAGTCTGCTACATTCAAAATAGTTAGTCACACCACAGAGCACAGAGATTCCTTTCTGAACATTAGCCATCCAATCCAGCTTTTTTTAGAAGCCACCAAGAAAACGCTGACCCCTTCCACACACATATAATACAGACAGTCACTCATGCATTAACAGCCATAAACCCCCAAAGGTCGTTTCCATGACAACACCAGGGTCCTTAATGACCCTGACAGTTCAATGATTTTGTTTTGTTTGAGAGTGAAGGAATAATAAGTCTTCTCCCATCACCCCCTACCCCCTCC
The DNA here is from genome assembly GCA_020086605.1 of Lanius collurio. Taxonomy (NCBI): domain Eukaryota; kingdom Metazoa; phylum Chordata; class Aves; order Passeriformes; family Laniidae; genus Lanius; species Lanius collurio. The sequence continues at coordinate 10,126,596 of JACBWW010000010.1, forward strand.
GCTGCACTGATATGCTGTTCATTATCTGATCCCAGGCTCAGCCCTGGAGACAGAGTGGCAGCCAGCTCTGAAAGACAAGAGCCTCGCTGCAGACAAAGAGCATCGAAGGAGCTGAGCGTGCTCAGCATACTGCAGCAGCACCAGCCTCATTAATTCCATCACTAGCCCAATGAGTTTAAGCAAGTGCCAGGGGTATTACAATAGTTTGTAGCAATATGTTGCATAAGTGAGCCCCAAATCACTGTACAGTTATTTAGAAAGTACATTTTACATACCACTAGCAGGAGTGTTTTTATTAATGATGTATACCAGAAACACAATAAGACATTGCAGTTAGTCTGCAGCAAGACCTATAATTTTAATGACATGATGAATAAGGCAATTAATGTACTTCAATCTATTTCCCATATGTATCATATTTAACTACAGAGAACTAAAGAGATATCCAAGAGAAAGAAGTGTAATAATGCATCACTAAATGGGTAGGCTACTCCTAATTCTTTGAATGCACATTTCTTAGTATGGCTCTTCAGCTGAACCTTCTATTCTTTTAATTAGAAATCAGCTACAGGCATAATGCAGGCTTCCATTCCCAATATTAAATAGAGTCTTCATTAAATGCTATAGAAACTGGCTTGTTGATCCAATGTCATTCTTTATGAAATTCCACTAAAAGCCACTTCCATTGTTTACATGAAACTATACACATCCATTTGATCCCAGTCCACCATTACCTCGTCATGACTATGCTCTTACTAGTGCCATATTAAACCAGCTCTTTAGTGACCTATTTTATGGATGGATGAATACAAATTACCTTTGTTTTCCTTCACTTCATAGATTAACTGTGCATTGAACATAAATAGTATAAATTACAGCTTCCCAAAGGTTTCTCTACATAGTATCAATGGCCATTGGCTTTACAGCTTTCAGAGTCACTGCAAGTTGCAACTGTGTGGGGAGACCATAGGTTTGTATTCCTATTCCTACTTATACAGAGACCTCAAGGAAGTATCCTGGGACCAAAACACTCAGTACAGCTGAAGGGTCCCTGTCTTTACAGGTAGATATGCTACTGTTGGAGTAGTTTTGTACCTGTAGCATAAGACGTGGCCCAATCTTTCTTATGAGAAAAAGAAGTCTTTAATACACTTTAGATCGAATTATAACAGTTTTGCCTGATTCAACTTTATTGTATAACATTCAATCCTTTTATCTAGAGAAGTGTTTAACTTCAGATGTTTGGAGAAACATGTTATGGCACAATCCCCTCAGGGTCCACACATCCTTAGAACACAGGCCCATTAATGCAGCCATGCAGAAGAACTGTCCCTAACTCTTTAGTTCAATGCCCTGGCATTTATCCAAAAGAATATTTTAGAAAAATGAATATTCCCAGAGATACAATCTCCCTCAGTACTTGAACTCAACGAGCTGCTTGAATTTTTGCTGCTATTTTTACGTTACAGTCAGCCATTATTTGGAGAAAGTTACTCAGTATTTTCTGGGATAAAAAAAAAAAAATCTTTATTCTGAATAGTAGAACCTAATATGACTCAAACTACTTACAGAGGAAGTAGTCAGAGATAGGACTGGAGCACAGTCCTAGGTACCAGACCCTTATGCTCTTTCCTAGCACTCAATTTCCACTCCCTCAAATATAACGATACGCCTTTTAATCTTGCCTACACTCAGTTTATTCCTCTTCACTGCAACCTAAAGCAAGGTCAGTGGAAAGTCAGAGACAACACAGCAAGTCCAAGTCTCATGCAGGAAAGAAAAGAGATTTAAAGAAAAAAGTTAACATCTTGCTTCTACAGTTAATCGTTCCCAGCAGCAGGTCTTGATTGTATACTACAAAGGTAATCCAAACTATCAGTTACAGCCACACTACAGCCTATGTGCTTCCCAAATACATTTCCTCCTGCATGTCATCTATGTTTCTCTCCATGTTGGCAAAGTTTCCCAAGTTCTGCAGAGCTTCCCCACAGAGTGCAATACACACCTTCCGAAGCAAATCCTTTGCTCTCAGTTTCATTACTATGTTCTGTGCATACCCCATGTTATGCAGAAGTAGTCTTGGTCTGATAGCAATTAAATATGCCCAGAGGCCTGGATTCTCTCTTCGAGTGCACATGCAGCTCTCATTAATTTTAATGTTGGCTATGCACCTTATCACAAGGAGAAGCAGGGAGATCCCTAAAAGTACCTAACCTGGGGAAAATCTGGCTGGGAAGCAAAATTATGTTGTATGCATGCACATAGAATGCAGTTTTCTATATCAATCTAGTTTTCATAAGCAGTGGAAAGTCTCCAATCCCACAAGGAAAAGAAATTAAGCACCTAATGTGTCAGGATTGTTATATAGCCTCCAAATGTAACCACACTGTTTCGCAGTATAACACAGTCAGCTATGAAACACAATGTATAGTCCTGTAGAAATTTGGGGATATTTTTTATTAGTTTTCCCACAACTAAAGACACTCGGAGACCCTGAATGAGATTAGGATCCTACTGAAATCTCTCCTCAGAAAATGTGTAACCTAAGTGTCTCTTCCCCAGTAAATTTAGACATAAAACAGGCAAGACAGACAAAAGAAGTGGTTATCTCCATTTCACACACTAGCAGCAGAGGCATAAAGCTAAAGTTACTTTCCCAAGTTTACAGAAACAGGAAGCAGGAACAGACAGAAAATTTCCTGAAATCTATCTCAAGTCTTTCACTACATCAACGGCTTTCCCCAAATTTGAAAGCTTCACTTCCCATCTCATTCGCTTCAACAGCTGATGAAACAAAAATGCATCCAAAAGGATCTTTTGTGGGATTCCCTCTTTCTTATACTTCCTCTTGTTAAAGGCATGAAGCACACAGTAAAAGACAATGCTTCAAATTACTTTTCCAGCAGGGAAAAAAACACTCTCACAGGACCAGCTTTTGCTACCTTTAGGAAAGATGTTCCCCCTAGAAAGTGAAAGACTAATCCAATATATAGGACATATCCCCTCAGTTTTTACTTCTGTTTATAGCTCCAATTTGGCAGGGACAATTTTAAAAGTTGTTATTGTATACAGTTATGTACAAAACAAGCATGGTTCAAAACAAGGAGAAGAAAAATGTAGTATAAATTGAATGACAATATGGAATTTGGGAGCAGATCAGCCTGATTCCCATCACATGGCATGTACACAGCAACCAGAGAATCAGGCCCAGCCAGTATGAGTTCATGAAAGACAGATCCCTCTTGACAAACCTGACCTCCTTCTGCAACAAAATAATGTATTTTGTGGATGAGGGAAAAGCTGCTGGATGTTGTCTACCTTAACCTTAGTAAGGCTTTTGATACCTTCTCCTAATGCTTTGTCCTGGAGAAAGTGGCTGCTTACTCATGGCTTGGACAGGTGCTCTGTTCTCTGGATAAAATAAAGCCCGTGTGGCTGGGCCAAGAGAATGGGGCAATGGATGTACCTCCAGCTGGTGGCTGGTCAGCAGTCCTGTTCCCCAAGGCTCAGTGGTGGTGCCAGCCCTGTTTAATATCTACATCTATGATCTGGATGAGGGGATCGAGTTTGCAGACAGCAGAGAATTGGGTGGGAGTGTTGATCTGACTCTACAACTACCTGAAAGGAGGGTGTACTGAGGTGGGTGTTGGTCTCTTCTTCCATGTAACAGTGATAGCAAAAGAGAAAACAGTCTCACACTGTGCTGGAGAGGCTTACATTGGATATTCTGAAAGGGTTGTCGAGAATTAGAACAGGCTGCCCAGGGAAATGGTGGGGTCACCATCCCCAGAGATATTTAAAAGAGGTGTAGATGTAGCACTTAGAAGCACAGTTTAGTGGTAGACTTGGAAGTGTTAGGTTTATGGTTGGACTTGAGGATCTGAAAGGTATTTCCCAAGCCTAATGATTCTACGATTCTCTGAGCCACATCTGAATATTCATGAGGAAAGTCATTCCCATGAGAACATTAGTAATGAGGGGAAAAACTTCAGCAATTCAGTGTCTGCAAACCATGATTCATCCCTTCCAACACCACAGCTGCTAAGTACAATTTTGTTAATTTATTTGGAAAACTTAGAATTTCAAGTTTTCACATATATTCTGACTTGTGAAATAAAACTGCCATGAAGTAAAGATTTTAATGACTAGAGCAAGTCACTTCAACTGAGCTTCTATAAAGTGTGTCCTATTTGTCTGAGGTGATATGAAATGTACTTAGGGTTACAAAACATTTTAAGACAGCCATATGGACAATGATTCAGTGTAAGGATAAGTGTAAGGGAGTGTTAGCTAAGCATAGTTAATTATTTACGTTAATGTAGTATCTCTGCATATATAAAACAAATGTGTGTTGAACGAAAAAGAGAAATTTCTTGAAGTAGTATAATTTAAGAGCCATTTGAAACTCAGAAATATGCATTACCTTTTTTTCCCCAATGGCACTGCTCATAGCTGTAATTTCCATCTGAAATGAAAGTGTTAGAATAACAAGCTTTTTCCATTTCACTGCTAAGAGCAGGACAATAACTGCTAAAGTTCAGAAACAGCAGACCTGAAAAAACATTATTTTTATCACCTGCATAGCTAAAATGTAATCTGTGGCAATTTGCCCAGGCCTCCTAAGGTTGAATCAGAAGACACTACTGTTATTCCTCCCAGTACTTGTTGTTTGTGCTAGTCTGGGCACAGTTTGATGTCAAGAAACAGGCTTCTACTGCCAAGAGGACAGATATTTAACACTGGAATAAAATACACTGAACCACAGTAACCTCGGCCTTTGATGCTCTACTTCCTTATATTGGACTTATCATGAAACTTGGACATGCACTGTACTTCTTTTTACCAGCTAAAGTGGTTCTACATTATTTGCAGAATCATTATTAAGTTATAGATGATTCCTTCAGGTTCTGCAACTAATGACAAGCAAGTATTCTTTTCCCCATACAATTCACAATTAAATCCTAGTGCACGGTACAAAAAGAAAGTACCAATGGAGGAATAAGATGCTTAGCAAATGTAAAGCAGAAGATGTTGTGTGCCACAAATTCCAGGAATCCTCTTTACCAAAGCCATCATGGCATTCTGAAGAACAGGTTTTTAGAGGTTTCTGGGTGTGATTTTCAAAGGATGTAAGTATACACATGCCTGCTTTCTACAAAAATCAATAGCTGAATTGCATAAAAACCCCACTTGAAGGCAAAGCCTTCCCAAGATGACACAGGGAAGTCAATAATGTGTTAGAATTTCCAGTTCTGAACTGTATAAAACATTGTTAGGAGACCTTTACTTTCTTCTGATTCTGAGACAATAAGATGTTGACCTGCTCTCTGAAACCAATTTATAAAAAGCATGCAAGTTTCTCAGATGTAAGGGATCAGGCTTAGTACACATATCTTGCCCTAAACAACCCTTCCTATGCATCACTACCCTCGACTGTAGTCGGCAGCAGCTATAAGGAATAACATGTTCCAGACACAGCTTCACTGACACCCACTGACTGACCAGAACAGAGGGATCCAGCTCTGGTTCTGCTTTGTCAAACCAGAGCCAGAAACACTAATAAGGATTTTGCAATTGGTTTCAGCAGGAACAGTTTCTCACTGTGAGAACACTTGCAAGCTTTTCTGATCAAGCTACCTGTTGCTACCTTGCTGATTGATCCCCAGAGAAATCATTTAGATTTTCATTTTTCCACATCTATATTAGGTGAAGAAAACTGTATGTTTTATGCTTTTATTTTCTTTCTATTTTCTAGCTGATGTCTTGTTTGGGCTGCTTCTTTTGAGAGCAATAATGGTAATCCTACATGTCAATAAATATTAGTTAAGTAATAAAATAACAAGAGAAGAGTTCTAAAAAGCAAGAGCTTTAAAAAGCAATTGCTTTCAATTTTTGAGCTTTATGTGACAGAAAATTTTGAGAACTTGCCAAACAGAAGTAGTTTGAACACAACAAAACTTCTTCATTTTGCAAGTAGTTGTAAGACAGCACTCATGTCAGCATAACACTGGAAATTAAGAGGCAGATAGCAAGTCAAAGGAGCACTAACAAAATTGACTTAGATGAAGAATCTTCTCTATTGAAATTTGTTTTGACCTGTCTTCTCATTCTGGTGCTCCACAGCATAGATGAACCTTTTCATCTTATTCTGTTTCCTGAACAGGTATGCTAAAATATCTAATATTTTAACACAGGGCATTCAGGATTTCAATTAATAGGATCAGCTTTTTTACATTTTTTTTCTTTAAAATGCATTAAAAACATACATTCCAGTGCAGAAGAGTCTGTGTCTGCATTTATTTCCATATCTCTTCACTCATATGTTCCTATAGGAACATGAATTTCAGTAGAAAACCTTTTGGTTAAAGGAGTCTTAGATTAGTCACCTATTCTGCCATACCAGGACTAAATTTACGGTTTCCATTAGCCCATGAACACTGCAGTGTCCTGCTACCAATTGCCATCCTGAGCATGTTTTGTAAGCAATGCCACGCTACACTTGTGGACCAAATGGTGTATGCCAAATGATTATGCGGGCCTTGAGGCACTCTGGGTGTATAAACATTTACACTACAACAGATCTTGGGCCAAGTGGCCAAGTAATTGATTACAGGGCTAGGAATGTCATTGGATTTTATTTATAAAAATCCCATGACATTGGCTCTACTTTGTGCAGAACTAGCACTGGCAGTTTTCAAAAGTAGGATACTCTCAGGTGAAGCCAGAAGCAAGCAGTCCTTGTAGAAAATTGTGTAAAACAAATAGGAGCAGGTTTCACCCTGGCTACCACTTCTTCTGAATACAGAATATCTGACAATTAGGCAAATGCGTTATGAAGGTTACCTGTTCTTCTGTAATGTAAGTGAACATGAGAAGGTCTTTCCTATGGGAATGTTATATAAAAACCACAACAACACTTCGCTATGCTACAAAAACAAACAAAAAAAAGACAAAATAATAAAATGCATCAGAAATACTTTACAATAAAATCCATTGAATTTTAGCTTTAAATATAGACATTGACTAGAAAACATCAAGTGCTGGACAAGACACAAATTATTACCAGAAATATTTTTTCAGTTTTGTTGACTTTTCCCATCAAATCTTAATTAACAATATTGAAAGGTAAGGAAAAATTTTGTGGAAAATCAGGAGATATGGTGGTAGTCAGCAGTATGACATTAAAAGTGGCACCATTTTTATCTTTAGAGGTGGCACTCTTAGACACATATATGGTAATAAAGAGCCATTCAGAAGCATATTGGCCTTCAGTTTTAACATCTGCAAAACACAAAATCTCCGACCCATAAAATCATATGGACAATTAACTTTGCACACTGTGTTAAGCCTCTTGACAGAGCATCTCATTCAAAAATGCACGTAAGAGCACATTCAAGTGTGCTTCTCTGGAGCTGAATTTGCTGTCCTGATTTCTTCTCAGTTTAAATATTTTTTTTCCCCTTTCTCTTGCTGCTTAGCAGGAAGAAAAGAATGTGTAAGTGCACCCTAATCTGATTCAATGCATCAGACACAAAGGATAAACTCACCTTAAGTGACAGAGAGAAAAAAGCAAGCTGTGGGTTAGAGACAATGATTTTAACCATTCCCCTTGTTTGTAAAATGACTATCTGTCTAAAAGCTATGCCTTTGCACAGCTGATGACAATGTGTTACATCCACAGCATTTGTCACAGACCTGCTCACTGTGCTACTCTCAGAAGTACAAACTCATGCACTCTAAATGTGCTTTACAGACACTGTTCCCCACATGCTATGTGATTATAGGTCCTCCTTCTAATTTACTCAAATCTCTGTATTACTGGTGTAGTTTCCTTTCAAGCATCATCTCTGGCAGAACAATTCTGCAAGCAAGCATAGGGAACTGTGGTCTTTATCACGTCCACAATGACAACAGCGGAGGAGGAGCTCATCCCAGAGTTCTGAGTTCACATGTGACACCCAGAACTGGCTGTCTCCAAACCCAGATACAGTCATAATAAAAAATGATGCATTGTTCAGAGTAAGTAAACAGTATACAAACCAGGATTTGTACAGCTCTTGCTGGATTTGTAAATGGTTTGTAATTGGATAGAGTAAAAAAGTGAACAGTTAACAATGCTGTGTCTCAGTTTTGTCTGTTCCATTAAACTTCTGGGCAAAACCACCCAAGTAGGATGAAGTTCTGGGTCTAAGACCCAAAGCTGTTTTCTAGAACACCGATACTGAATGTGCTACTGATACTAAAAGCTGCAATCCAAAATGCAACTCAAGAATTGACCTTCTAGATACAACTAGAAAATAATTAGAAAGATACGTGATATGTGATATTTACAGTAGAATAGCACCCAGAATTACTCCAAACACTGTTTGAGTACTCTATCACTGCTGGGAGCAATGCCAAACTGCTTCCTGGCAAGTCAACAGACCTGAAGAATACAAAGGTGGTTTGGGGTTTGCTTTGCTTCCTTTAAAGTCCTGCCCTGCACAAAGGTTAGTCAGACTACATTGAAGGTCTCAGAACAGCTAATACATTTTTCTTTGTGCAAGATCTGTAATTGGAAAGCTTTTTGAGCAGCAGGAGGGCAACCATGCAGTCTGAGAGACAAAGTAGTGCATTTCCTCTGCCACAAACAAATCACTTCCAGTGGTAAGAAGCCAACTGCAGCATCTCTAGAATACATGTGGAACAGACCTGCTGCTGTTAGAAATGAAAAAGACATATTGATCTGCTAGTCCAGCTACCTGCAAACTTAACACTGTACTCTACAGGAAGTCTGTTATTGTTTATTTTTGGACTGGTCTCAGAAGACTACATATTGGTGATCCCACCATTTTCCATTTAGGTTTTATTCCAATTTTCACGTAACTCCCTGTCAAGAAGAGGGGAAGGGGGTGAGTTTATTTGTTATCCAGACTATTTTTGTGTCCCTTAGATACCTGGATGTCCCCTTAATTAATTTCTTCATGTTTACCTGCCTAGAAAAGGTTTCCTTTTCATCTTGCTTTACCCAGCTTTGATATTACATCAGAAATCAGCAGACCTCTGAATGGTCATTCTGGTCAAATGACCACCACTGGTCATTTTCTGGTTGCTCTTTCCAGCTTGTTAGATCCTTTTTTTCCAAGCTCCATGGGCAGCATAATTTTAGCAATGAGCTGTCCAGGAGAACAGGCACAGCAAATAAGAGTAATCCAAGAGTGGAAGGACCGAATTAATAAACTAGGAGAAGTATGTAAATGCAGGGTGTCAGAGCTTAAAATGAAAATGGGGACAAACATGTTGATTTCTTGGAACCTTTGTAACTGTTTCATGTCAAAAGCACCCAAGGCTAACCAGCCCTTAGTGGATTGATAAAGGACCAATGTGTCGGGTCTTATTTAGTGGAAGAACCCAATTAATTATTATACAGAATTAGATGCCATTTAGCATTGCTTATGTTACTGATGACTCGCTAATTTGGCTGGCTCTGATGTAATTACAATTAATTTACGTCCTCAATCCTAATGCTCTAACCTGGCTTTGATTTAATCAGGCAGTGTGGAGGTATCACAATCAAAGCAGCATTGAGGAGCTCACTGCTAGAAAGCGATAATTACACCTTACAAAACATATCCTTCCTGCCACTGACATGTCTTGAAATACTGAATTAAAACAGTGAAAATTCTCAGTCAGAAAATCTCCAATGGCAAGGTTTAGAGAAGGCTTGAGGATGCAGCTGAAAATTCTTCTTTTCCTTCTCAGAATATGCAAGAAAAGTGCTAGTTATTTAGCTGCAACCTACAGATCTTCAGATAAGCCCAAAGAAAAGCAAATCTTCATGTCATGCCATCAAGACTTGAGCGGTGGCGACAGTAAAGCTGAACTGCCTATAACATCTGGAAGAACATACCAGTGCAAATGAAAACAACAGCAACACAGAGCTCAGCTTCAGCTTGCCTTGATGAAAAGACAAAGCAAAAGAAAGTAGCAATCCCTTTCTCCTGGGGATGCTGGTCTTTTGCATGCATTATGCATCCCTAAATGTCATCTCTCCTTGACCCTACAACACTGTCACAGCTTAGCGATAGCTGTGCCCTCTGTGTTATCACAGAAAGCATGGAATTTGTTTATAGGGAGTCCTAAAGGCAGGGAGACACAAACAGGTCTCTCTGAGCCACTCCTACAGGTGTTAGAGGGCCCTTGATGTTGGGTTGTTCTCTGGTGCTAGGGAGAAAAGCAGTTTTGAGGAATCAGTCTTCAGATACTTTCCAAGAAACTAGATTGAAGACAAGCCTGGACCCACAAAATTTTGCTGTGGATTTTCTTACCTTGTTTCCTGATTTCCCATTGGGTTGTAGATCTGTCCCCAGACCCTAACAATACAATGTGGTCTCTGCCTTATTTTCTCATTTTAAACTCTTGTTTTGAATGGGTCTGAGAAATTTAATTTCCTAATTGTTATATGTCTACAGTGCTAAACTATTAATCCACATGTCATTAAGTTAATTTTATTAATTCTTGAGGAAATATTTTAGCTAAGCATTCATTCTTTAGCATATAACTTAAATGTGCTCCAGTATGAAAAGCTTCTTTGCTGTTGCTGAATTGAAAGGCACAGAAAGTCTCTCTCTGTTCCTTGTCTTGGAGGCCAGCCCGACAAAAAAGCCTTCAGCTGAAAAAAGACTGCCATAGTGTAATGCACAGGGGGAAATGCAAACCTGCTTATTATTTTGCAAACAGCACATCTTCTTTCAGTCCAGAATAGCACATTAGTGACGTTATCATAACACTGGAATTTAAGACAGTTCACAGGCAAGAAACGGTTCAGTGCAGAGAATTTCATTTCAGTTACCCCGTTTATGTTGCTGTGCAGCCATCAAACTGCTCTTTCTGCTTGTAACCTTGCTGCTGTGTAATACTGTTATACAGTCCCAACACACAGAGCTTACCATTACTGATGGCTGCCAAAGGAACTGCCCTAACCTACTGTCTTGTGTTTTAACTAAAAGCAGGACATTTTTATGAGAAAAACATCAGCTTCCACTTTACTTTCTTGCTGTGATACCATCTAACTATATACAGGGTGAAAGATTAGCTTTACAGGACCCACATCTTCCCATCTCTCCTTTTATCAGTTCATAGCATACAACCTGTGCCCAGATGTAATGGAAAGAGAACAGAAATCACCCCTCATTTCATGTCCTTGTCTTGTACATATCGTTTTATTCAGACTCCTGCACCCTCAAGTCATCCCAGCTCAGTATAGCACTTAATCATATAAAATATATGTTTAAGTCTTGCTAAAGCCCCTGAGAGTTAAGCATATGTTTGTATGCTCTGTTGTAAAGCAGACTGTCAGAGACTCGCCTGTGTACTCTTCATGGACAGATTGGGTCCAAATTGTTGCAAGCACTTTCATTAGTCAGTCTCTAAGACAAGAATGCTTTTATCAAGTTGTCAGATTTTGCACAGAGGAGAAAGAAGAGAGGGTAGTTTTGAGAGGGGAGGAGAGCTGTTCTTTCCCTGTGCATGCAAACCTCTCCCCAACAGCTGACAGAACTGCAGATGTGTTGTTTTGAGATGCCTGCTCTCTCTACAGCAGGCATGCTCCAGAGGAGATAATGGCTGCCATCCCACCGAGAGTGCTGTTATATGATCCTCTTTCAGTTATTTGAAATATGGACTTCACTCAGAGGATTCTAGGAATAGCTGCTCCAGCTGTTCTGGAGAGATAGAAAGCTGTCACAGGAGACATTGTTAGACTCTGCTAAAATCAGCGGCTGCACTAAAGATCTCACATAAACTCCTTAATGGTTTGTACCATTCAGTCAGGAGTCAAGGAGAAGTGAAATGTGGTCTGTGACTATAAGGCAGTTTGTATTCCACGCATCAAGGCTATGCTTGGATTTGGCAGGCAGAATAGGAAAGACGCTAAACGGATCCTTTTATCAAGTGTCTGAGCAGTTACTTGATCTAAGAGGTTTGTATACCTGCAACCAGCAATGTAAATGTCTGAGACAAATTACAAGGCAGCAGTAGTGTTACAGTGAAGGATGAAAGTGCACACAGAAAGGCAAACAAGCAAAGCATTACAACAGCCACTTAATGGCAAACACATTTATTAACATCAAGTGCAATGTTTGTAGGTTTTCCCTGCAACAACCAGCTGCAGATGCCAGCTACTTAAAAAGATGAAACAGTGAAGCGAATAAAATTGAGGGATTTTTTTTTTGTTTTTTCAATGTAGCCTGTCTGCATTCTTGGCAGAGGAAGCAGGCTCCTAGCTCTGCCTTCGAAGGAACAAAAGCCATGCTGGCACACAGCGAGCAACTTGATTTCACAAGGCCTCCTGGGAAGGCTGTAAGGGAGCATGGCTCTGTGTCTGGCAGCTGCATCCTTGAATAAAAAGAGGAGGAGGAAAAGGGCAGGAAGGAAGGAGCACACAAGGTCTCCATACCACACATGAGAAGCTTTTACACACAATCAGACATCCCTGCCCCAAAGTATTCAATAAAAGAAGTGTTCAAGGTGAACACTACTGCACACCACAGTAGCACATTTCACAGGCTTCTATTCTTTTATTAGAAGCATTTCTCAAAGGTTTTATTGCTACTCATAGATTGTGAGGGTTAAATTTTTTTAAGCACAGGAAATATAGTGAAGTAGAAGAACGAAATAAATATTTGAAAATCCGAGATACATTATAAAGCAAAAATAGTGTTCTTTCCTTTTGCTTTTAGTCAGGAGAAATATGTAGTCAAAATGCCAGTGGGAAACAATCGTATTGCAGTGGAGTACACCAGTTTATTTCAGTTTAAGGGATTGACTCAAAATAGGTATTTTATCATTCCAGGAGTATGACATGGATGAAAAACAGCTCCAAAAATTAATGCATGACTCAGTGGAAATTCAGACAGAGATAGAGATATTCATAATAGTGCTGAATTACGCCTGAGATGTCGGAATGTGAAATAAACCCTTCATATCTAGGATACTGCTTCTCATCAAGACCTTAATCTGGGTAAGTAAGTTACAAGTAAGAGATTGATCACTTCAGAACCTTAAAAATATTATGAAGTTCAATGTAGTTAGGACACTTTTCTTAAAAGGCAGAGTCAAGTTTCTTCTGTGTTTCAAAGTCCTAGAAAACTCCTAGACAAACTAGAAAAAGAGGGCAAAATTAGTATTACCACAATAATATTGGTGTCTCAGCACATTTCCAGGATTGGTCTTTTCATTAAACTCCAGTGTATTTAGACTCATGCAGAGAATTAAATTAATCATTATGCAATGGAAATCAGGACAAATTTCCTTAAGGGCATACTGACATTTTATCTCTCTTGTTCATTGTCACAGATGTAAACAGGAGCTGCAAAAGAGTGAGAACCTCTTTTCTTGCCTATTTCACATTCTTAAATCACAGTAGGGCTTAATCTGATACTCCTGTTCTTCCAGCAGGAAAGAATGAGGGAGGGCATGCACTCCCTAAAAGTAAACTTCTGGCAGTGAGGCCAACGAAAAATAAGTGTTCAGTTCTTTAAGAAAGATGGTGATCCTTATAAAAATAAACATCTGGTTATCTGAAACCACTGTTAGAGAAAGTGCTTATTTTAACTATTAGGTGTACCTGGTGGAAAAGATTAATTCTTCTTTCTACACTGAATACTTTGTTGGGTTTTTTTTAATCATAATTCTACTGAATGCAGGATTCCTGGCATAAAAAAAAATATTATTGTGGTTGTAAATTTTTGACAAGAGAGCCTTTAAAGAAAAAACCCTAAGCAAATAAACCAAAACCAAAAATCCCACCACTCAAACCCACCTTCATCATGACCTGTTACTTGTGTGCCAAATTCTTGCCAGTTAGGAAGTGTTTTCTGTCAAACAGAAGTTGCTCCTATTCAAGTTCAATATTGCAAATCTTGCCAGGAGTTTATGATAATTATAGCCTTCAAACAAAACTGTGTTGGACTGTCCAGAATGGCCACCACATTTCTTTGTTGGCTATCACCTTGCATTAGTAGTTTAAGTACCTTACTCTCAGCACAATCAAACAATCCTATCTGGTCATCCACTTTACATCTTAGTAGTGTTTCCTTACTCATCTTTAGCACAGTTGATCTGCATATTGGGGAACTTGATTCTCTTAACCTCTTTTAATGCTGTTTCTCTGAGTTTGCATGCAGTATCTCATTGCAGCACCTCACGCCAGCGTCTGTGTCACTGGTGGTGCACTCTTTTGTCCCCTTGGCAAGCCATGCACGACACACTCTACAGCTCTGGAGCCAGGCTCGTTCTCACAGACAAACCAACCAACCACTTTTTATAACAGACACGGGATCCATAGCAATTGGCATATTTATTTCTAATCAGCTTTTAAAATGGCATCATTCAGCTGTGCTTAACCACATTACTTAATTTTCAGTCTGTTTTGCTATCGATTTCTAATATCCTCTACAGATATAGGACACCACTCAATACTGCATTTTCTTAACACATTTATCTGCCAGCCAAAAAGGTGGGAAATTTAATAAATATGTTTGTAAATTTAGGATTACAGCTCTCTTATAAATTAGTTGATAACACTATTTACTGACAAGATGCAGAATTATACACATGGTATTTTTCAAAAAATCTCTGTAATAAAAATGAACATAAGACAATAGAAAATTGACTTTGGTTTAATAAAAGAAAAAGTCAAAACCAACTAACATTCTTTTCTTTATGGTAGACCCTACCTCTATGTCCAAATTCCTCTTATTTTCTATCCAGATCACAGGCTTTCTAGGGTTCATTGTTTTGTGTGAAGAATGTTAATTCTTGATGACTTGAGAACAAAAATAAAGGAAGATACATCTGGAAAACTGAGGAAATGGGAAATATTATATTTCCATTTAATCATTAGTTATAGGACAGAAAGAATTATGGGTTTCTCCAGTGAGGAAAGAAGAAACCAGAAAGAATACAGAATGCTTTTAGATATTTACCAGTTGAAACCCTGATAAAAGCATGAAAAGAGGTTGCTCTGAAAAGTTCTATAGAAAGTTTTGAGCCTACTCTTTCCAAGGTAAGTTTGAAGCAGACCCCACAAGTGGTACACAGGGTGTTCAGCTCCATCAATTCACAACATCTGATATTATGCAGTTACATGGGAACCTCATTTTACACTGAAATCTGAGCACATTTCTATCTCTCTTTGCAAGGAGAGACATCAAGAATGTGGATTGACTACTCCAACTTGAGAGCTCAAATAGCAAAATCAAATTTTAAAAAACCCACTTAATGGTAAAAATCTTATAAGGATATACCAAAAGATTTGCACAAATTTTGGTACACAGTATTCTTTATATTTGAAAGCCTGGTTTTCTCAAAATTGAACTGTTTTGTGTAAATTCTAGAAGAATAATTTGCTTACTTATATTGCAACAGTAATCAGGGCTACTTGCTTTAAAAGAAAATTATTAGTTTCCAAAAACCAGCTTAGTTCAATGGATTTAAACCATTTTTTAACTCATTACCCACAAGTAATTAAGAACCCAAGGTTTGGTAAAAAAGCCCCTATACGTTCAGTAAAAAATATTTACATCCATACAGCAAATATTTAAATAGCCATTTAGCATGCGCATTCTACCCATTCTGACTGTAGTGTTCAGTGCATGATTTCCATATTCCTACTTCAGACAAGTAGAAAGTCTTAATCTGAACAAAAATAGATGCTCCAAATCAGAACAGCCTGTTATCAAAAACCACATTTCATCAAAACTAATATAAACACCCTTTGGTTAAGAAAAATGTGATATGGCATATTAACCTCTTCAAAGAAAGACACAAAATTCACACAAATTTCATAGGAATTGCTTGTTCACATTACTGAAAAGAAGAGCTGAGCAAACAAACCCCTTGACTATAGGGAGGTAAGCTGTAGTTAAATATGTTTAGTTTAGAATTCATTTCTGTGCAAACTTCAGCCAAGTTTCTTCAGTTTAAAGAGAATGACAGCTGTGAATGAAGTTAACAATATTTTCATGAAAGATGAAATTTGAAAGAGCCAATGTGGAAACCGGCTCTTATGAACAACTCTATTCAATCAGGGGATTGTGTGTGCAGTCAATACAATTCAAACTGCAAATATAAACAATGCATAGCAAGCACTCAAAGGGCCCCTGACAGAAAACACGTTGTCAGCGGTTCACTGCCTGAAGTATCTTAACAACAAACATTTGCTGAGTAATTGCAATCAAAAAATTTGTTGAAACACATCCAGTTGACAGACAACTTATCAACTGGGAAAAAAAAGACAAACGTGTGAGAAATCTTTGTAGTTCTTTCATTAAGATTTGTGGCCCAACATCACAAATTTGGATTTTTGAGAATTACCACTGGCCCTCCTGCCTCTGTTGTTATAACACTACTTCTAATGCTACTTACAACATAGTTACAAGTTACACACATACAGGTAAATAGCCTGAGTCTTCAGGTAAGACTTTGTACTGTAAAATTATCACAGACCACACAGACAAGGGAGCTACAGGCCAGTCAGTCTCACCTCACTGCACGGAAAAGTCATGGTGTGTGTCACAGTTTACGCCTGGAAGCCATGCTAAGGTCCATGTTAAGTAAGGAGGTCATTGATGAAAGTCAGCATGGCTTCACTAAGAGCAAATTCTGCCTGACAAATTTTGCGGCCTTTTATGACTGGGCTGGAGTCACGGTGGATGATAGAAGAGTGACCTCTACGTACCTGGACTTGTGCAAGGTATTTGACAGTACACTGCCTGACATCCTTGTTTCTGCATTGGAGAGACGTGGATCTGATGGATGGACTACTCGAGAGATAAGGAATTGGCTGGATGGTCACACTCCGAGCGAGGGAGGAAGCTTGAGTACAACACCAGGCTGAGTGGTGCAGTTGGCACACCTGAGGGATGGGACACCTTCCAGAGGGACCCTGGCTGAAGGAATGGGCCCATGCAAACCTCATAAAGTTCAATGAGCCTGTGTGCAAGGTCCTGCACCTGGGTTGGAGCAATCCTGAGCACAGGCTAGGCAGTGGGAGAAGCCCTGCTGAGGAGGACTTGGAGTACTGGTGGAGAGGCTGGAGATGACCTGGCAGTTTTCCCTTGCAGCCCAGGAAGCCAACTATAATCTGGGCTGCATCAAAAGCTGTGTGGCCAGCAGGGTGAGGGAGGAGATTCCCCCATCTACTCCACTCTCATGAGATCCCACCTGAAGCACAGCATCAGCTCTGGGCTTCCCAACATAAGAAACACACAGACCTGTTGGAGTGAGTCCAGAGGCGGTCACAAAGATGATCAGAGGCTTGCAGCCTCTCTCCTATGAAGACAGAGAGAGTTTAGGCTACTCAGATCTGGAAAGAGAAGGCTCCAGGAAGACCTTATAGCACTAAAGGGGACCTACAGGAAGGTTGAAAAGGAACTTTTGAGTGACAGGACAAGGGGGAATGCATTTGAACTGGCAGAGGGCACATTTGGATTAGATATTGGGAAGATCTTCACCATGAGAGTGGTGAGGCACTGGAACAGGTTGCCCAGAGAAGTTGCAGATGCCCCATCACTGGAAGTGTTCAAGGGCAGGTTGGAAAATGTCTCTGCCCCTAGCAGGAGGGTCAGAACTATATGACTGTTTGGTCACTGTTGTGACCTAAACCATTCCATGATAATTGGTATTGGAGCAGCATTCTAGATCTTTTGTCATGCCAAAGCTGGTGTTTGTGCTTGCACCTATTTGCAGATGTGGTCTCGGTCACATGCATACACCAACAGGTGACAAGCAGGCTTATTTGGTCCATCATTTCAGCCATGCAGAGTAAGCCGTGTGCCATAGGGAAATAATAAAAGAGGATTAAAATCTCTCTCTTACATATTAATGTATAAACTAAATTCCCATAGACTTAATTCATTGCTGTACCCAGAAGTGGTATTTCTTTATGTCCAAAATGGAGAATATTTGAGTAGAAGAGAATAGGTATGCTTGGAAATAGGAAGCGAGTATAAATAAAACTAAAGGAATCAGAGAAGAATTGGCACAAATAAGCCAATTACATAGGCTCTTGAACTGAAATCTTTAATAATGCATAAAGTAAAACACAGACATGCAGCAGAGCTAATGCTTGCAAATGAGCAGATCTGCGATGCGGAAACATTTTCCCAAAGTGAGGCTAACATAAAGAATACAGTATCTAATACAGAGCTAAAAAGATCTCTCCAAAACCCACACCAAACCAAATCATGAACTGAAAAACATAATTTAATAAAATAAAAATATATTAAGAAAAAAGTTTATTCAAATTGCATTTAGAAAAGTTTCAACTGAAAAGAAGTTGAAACCTAGTGGAGACCAATATATCATAATAAACCTTCTGTAAATAAATTATCATGTCTCCTCACAGACCTCTTTGTCAACTCAAGATCTTTGCAGCTCATTATCTCTATTGTAATCCAGCTAATTTCATTCAGTCACTAGGTATGCACGTGGTTAGTTCAGCTCCCAAGCTGGGGACAAGCTGGTTCCTGGGGACAGCTCTACTGCTTCACACTGACTGCTAAGTCTGAGTTTATAAGGTGCTGGAATAAAAGCCCTGAGCACTAAAATCACTCTACAGTTGCAGGAAAGCTGACACGGTGCAAATTCCTTCACATTATTACAGAAATGTATACGAGTAGAAGACTGCAATTAGATGGCAAAGGGCAGCTGGAACTCTCTCAGTTCTACCCAAGGGCTCCTCCTAAGACTGCAGAGGGGTACAGAGATCCCGTGTGCATCGCACCTGGGCAGGCACGGGGACACAGCAAGGACACCCCATCAATTCCTGGTAGCTGCTTGCACAGAGCAACAAGACCTCCTCACACACTGGTACCCTCCTAAATTCACCAAGGGGTCACGTGCTTCCCAGGCCTGACTCAATATGCAATACAGGAACTGAATCACGTCACAGTTTCTGGGGAGTCTGTAGACATGTTTTCCTCTTGTTTTATGTTGTTTAGCTTTTACATTGATGTGAACTGGAAGAAAGATGAGAGAGAAAGTTGCTAGCCTTTATATGGCAACAGTTCTGTGACCATCTTCCCTGGCCATTAGAAAATGGCTGAATTGATTGGTGATATTTAAAATTTATTACCTAGAATTTCTTGCCTCACAAAATGTTTTAAAACTAAATTTAAATTTATAAAATATTCCAACAAAGAGTATTTTCTAAATACTAGCTAACATGTTTGGGCCTAAAATTTAGTTCCATCAAATCCAAAATCCAATTCAAATGCTTGGATTTTTTTCCCACATAATGTGTCACATTTGATAAAAATTAACCTGGGATCTGTTGAAATGCTTATTTGATTAATTTCAAGATATTTAACCATGGTTTCAAGTACTTTAAAGATTTGAAGCACTTCAGAAAATTTCTCTCTTTAGAACAAAAATTTGATCTCAACTCACATTTTTCTCATTTTTTTCTACATGAAACCGTATTTGGTTAGAAAATGTGCCAAGCTTTAAGCGGAACATTATATATTCTATTACATAAAGGGGTAATTATTTTGTGACTAGTTTCATATCTCACTTCAGGTCACACATGCAAAAGCTGTCCCTGTTTTACATATTTTGCCTTTTGCTTTATTCATGAATAAGGAAGTGGGATATTATAGGACTTGACCTGTTGGTCAAACTTCCAATAGCAATTGCAAGCAATTATGGCAAGGTAAAATGTCATTGTGCACTGAAACCCCGTCCTCGTTACTCCATCTACAGATTGGGCAGAAATGATCTTTGTTTTATAATGTAGTCTGAAAGAATTGCCACCTTAATTAAGAAAAAAACCAATAAAAATATGGAATTCTTCTTTCTACACTAGATTTTAACTGTTTGATGAATATTCAAACAATTATGTTATGCTTCCTAAGTGTATTTTCATTCCACAATTTTTGCCATGCGAATCATTTTAACCTGATGCTTGCATGCCAAAAATACAGGACAGATTATTATTTTAAAATGCATACCATCCTGCTTATTTAATGATATAAACACTCATAAAGTTTTGGCTAATCTGAAAATAATTCATTGATGTTGTCTGACAGAACATCAATTTCAATCTGCAAGTTTTATAAAAGTTCAGCCAAAAACTGAGCCACAAAGGTAATTACATATTACCAGCTATGAAGTCATGCACAGATTTTTCAAATTCATTTTAATCTTTAGAGTATAAACTCACAGTAATGTAAAAATTATTACCTATCTTTATTTTTTCATAATTGATTATTAACTAATAATTATCAATTATTTTTTCACATTTATAATAAAATTACCTTACTGATTTCCTTAAAAATACAAACAATAAGAAATGTAAAATAGTCTATTGTGGTATAAAAAAATAAATGTCTCTTCAGGGATCCACTAATCCCTCCTGCAAAATTAATTACCCAATAACTGCAATTAAATTAAATCAAATACCAGCACCATAAAACTAATCAGCCCACAAAAAATAACTCAAACAGCCAGCTACCTGTAAGGTCCATGCCCTAGGACACATCCTGCATGCTTTTTCCACACACTGGTGCATGACCAGATACAGAAAATTCAGGCTATTTGGTACCAGTGAGGCAGTCAGGTACAGAGAGTCAGATCTCTTCACAAAAAATGTCCTTACAACTACTCCCTCTAGCTCTTCCTCACAACAAAGATGATCCAACCTGGACATCTGTGGGGATTGAATTTATGACTGCAAAGCACTGGAAGGATGAAAATTCCTTTTGTAACAGGAATTTCAGTGTCTTAGAGCTTTTAATATCATAACCAAATCTATCACGTTTTACAATCATCAGTTTAAAAATTACCTGATACCTATTAGCATCTTAAGAAGATCTAAGATCTAAGATCAGAAAGGTCAACATGCTATAATGTCTGCTGCTGGAGTTATTGTCTGGCCAAAAAAAGCACCACAAAAGTCTTGATGTGAGTGGCAGGAACCAAAGTGATAGCGAGGCCAAAAGCTGTCACCATCTCTCACTATAATCTGATAGATGAACACCTTAAGTATGGGGCAAGAGGTAGAAAAGCCACTACAGAAACAACTCATGAGGACAAAAAATAATTCTAAACGATAAAATACATAAAAGTTACAAAAGAGACATTTAGAAACAATGGAGGTTTTGAGGGGTAGAGTAAGGAAAATGAAAAGATGTGGCAGGAAGGGAGAGAATATAAAGAGCGGAGACTAAGTGAAATGACAAAGAGAATTTAAGAATTGTGCAGAGTATGAAAAGCCAGAAGAAAAGAAATCCACTGTCAAGCCAAGACACGTAGCAGAGATGTAACCATTCTTATCTGTACTTGAGGGCATGAAATAATTCCTTTTTTAATTTTGCCTTTTTAATCCTGTCAATTGGAGCTGTCACTATGAATGTAATAGCAAGTATCCCAATCACAATATCAAAGACTCTTCACTGACACTCCTTGAAATAGCATTAATATCTGCTCACTGTGGGTACTACATTTAAATGTTCATGTGCAGTGCTGTAGCTCCCCCTTAGTCAGGTATCAAGCTGCTATTTCACGCTCTGCTTGTAAAATTATTAACAGCTGGCCTAACGTTAGATCACTGGAGTATGGTTTGCTAGAACAAGACACTGCTAAATATGACTATTTCCTACTCTGTCAAGTTATTACTGCTGCTGTATTTCCAAATACCAGAATCAGCCTCTAAGCCCAAAGCAGAATTTAACTTTTCAAGAGTGACAGGCCTGAACCAAGATGTCAGGCTTAAATTTTGGGGGAAGATGAATTTAAAATCCAAGTTCATGGATTCCATAAAGGTTCTCAAAAAAAACTAGGCTCAGTAAAATCCAGGTAGAAATTTCAGGTAAAAGAGAAATGTAGAAATCCAGATAGAAATAGAGTGGGTGAATCTGTGATGATCCCAAGACCCAATATCTTACCATCTTGGATAATGCTGTTATACCACCACCCTCAGACCTTTCCTCTCACTTCCAGCTCAGTGTACAAAAGGGACACTTTTTAAACACTACAAAGTCTCATACAGCAATATAGTAATTACTAAGTTCATAGACAGCTACACAAGAGAAAATGAAATCACATTATATGCTGAGGTAAAGCAGGTACACAGGAAAGTGTAATTTTATACCTTAAAGTAGTGGGCTGCTTTAAAATGTTACAAGTTGCCTCTAAAAATACAGATGAATAATACTGAACAACCTATGACTCATATCTGCTTAAACTATGTAATATCTAACTGTTCCACTGAATAGCAGGCAACTCAGAGTGGATCCATTATATTTTCGGTATATATTAGAAAAATAATAAAATAGATAAATTTACCACTTACATCAAATATTTGCCTTGGTAAGGGAAAGGTAAAACATCACTCAGAAGCAACTTAAGGAAGTATAGAGGAAAAGACAAAATAATATACACTGAATTTATTTGGAAAATAGTATTATACCGTCGTGTCATTATTATTTTTGTCATTGTGATATCATCAGGAGTAAAACTTCATTAAAATTTGGTGTGTGCTGATAGTTTTCTGTAGGAGCCTAAATGGATGAAGTGCTTGTGACCTTCAGTCTGGATAAGTACTCTCTCCTTGGGAAGTGTAAAGCTGAGTGTATGTTTACATGTCCAGTGGGATTGGAGCAATCCTTTCCATGGTCAACTACTGTACTAAAACAAGTCAAAGTCAGTGCAGTGCTCAAACCATTATTTTCTTGAAAATGCACTGAATTAAAATTTTCCTTCATTACTTACCAAGGAACAGGACTCAGGTATCAAGAGACTGATACCTTACATGTTACAGAACCGTTAGAAGCACTAATAACAAACCCAAGGAATAAAGCATAAGAAGTGCAACTCTCATGAATCACTGCAATTGGGGAGGTGCAGAAGTTAATCTGACAAGAAACATCATCTGACAGTGAATGAATTTGCATTCATTTACTAATTTGTAATGCACATTTCGAATTGATTGACATAACTCCTAGTCAGGAAACTCAAGTCACTAGCTCAATGTAGTAATATGAAAGTATTTGGAAAAGAACTGTATTAACACCTTGGGAATGCATAGGTGAATCCAGACTTCCCTTAAAAGTAACAGAAACATCAAGGAAAAAAAACAAATATAAAATGAAAAATCTGGGGATTTATCTATATAGAAGATTAAAGACTTTCAGATTCCGAGATCCTGCTCTGGGGAAAAAAGCCTCTGTGAATTATATCATCTTCATTCTGAGAGAGAGTAAAAATTTGTTATTTACACACAGACCATGAAACAGTCATGCTGAAAGTCGGATAGCTGCTTTTCTGATAACATATTTGTTTTTGTTTCATTCATATTTAGTAAAGCTTTTCCACTTGGGCTAACATTCTTAATTTTGCAAAAACAGCTGTGGAAACTTATGGGGTCAGGATCTGTACTTCACCTCTTCTCCAAACTACTTATTAATACTAAAATGTTGCACAACAAATTGAGAACTGAGAAAGGCATTAGCCCTCTGTTCTATTGTGAAAATTCTGTTTTTCATACACATCTACCACACACTCTCAGCTATTTCTAACAAAGCAGAACGTCAATATGAAAATGTGGGGGGTTTTTGCTGGCTGAGTTCAGGGGATGCTCAGGAGATGCACTGAAATCTTTCATGTCTCTGCCCCCTGCCTCCTGCCTCACATTCTGCACTCCCCTCCATTCCCAGACTTTGGCAACTCACCCTGAGCTCATTTCTTGGTTTTCTATGGAGGACAGAAATCATTATCATATAAATATTTAAATTGCCTTAGAGCAATGGAAGTAGTGCTACTTGGAGGTAGGTATGATGCTGAAAGCTCCTGAGTAGATGCTATCAGCTAATTTTTATTTCCATCCAGGCCAGGAACAACTTAGGGTCTGCTGACCAGATAATAAGTTACCTGTTACCCCACATTTCCCACGCTTTCCTAAATTTTCACAAAAAAATTTAAAAAAAAATTTTAAAAAATCAGTGAGGAGCTTACTAATTGACTGAGTGCAACTTTCCAAGTTATGAATTTATATCCAGAGCCAGTTTTTGCACTGTTCAGCCAATAGCAAAATATGTAAAAAAGGCACATAAGAGGGGAATTAGTCTTTTAAAGGAGCCAATGCAGTATTGTGGAGGGTGACAATTCATCATTCCCTGGATGTGAGAGAACACAACCCACAGAGTTGATTTGGTGACACGTTACACTGCAATTTCTGCCCTGCCAGCAGGCAGTCATAGCAACTACAGGACAGCTAAGTACATTAACTTCTGGCAGGAGATCTCCACGAACACCCTCCTGTTAGCATTGCCACTGCTTTCTGTGGAACAAAATGACATTATTTCTTAAAATTTCTGTTTAGAGACACTGAAAATCAGTCCTGTGTTGTTTTCAGCTCTTGCTCTTTTACAAGTTAAAGCATTCACTCTGCTAAGGATGTTTCAACCCACATAAACACAGTTTTGTTGTATTACTGAGTATTGTATTATATTTGTACTATTGAATAAGGAATGTTAACTGTCAGTGCAGTGTCTACATAACAGTGTCCAAAAGGCACAAGTTAGCACCTGGACACAGATCCAAGACATAGACTGAAGCAAAGAGACTCCAAAAATTACATGATTATGGCATCAAAGAAATTTTTAAAATATGCTTCTGATATTTTGTATTCCAATGCTTTGAATGCAAGGTGATAATAAAGTTTCTCAAGATCAAAAATGAAAGGAGTTTTCTCCTTCCAAATGAGTTAACCTAGCTGTATGTGTGAGGAAAGGTTTTGCAGCCCATGAATCTAAGTACACAAAACAGACTGAGAATACCAAGATGAGCATAGATTTAAACATTAAAAAAGGTAATTAACTCAAAGGGATTCACTTGATGTTTAACTTTGTAGCTTACTGTGAATCTATTGCAAAACAAAATTCTTTCATGTGTATTTATGACTTATAGAAAGAATTCAATTTGATTATATCATCCAATATTGTCCTCATTCTCATCTCTCTTTGACATGAACACAAAAATTAATTTACACAAAAATCTGAAATTATAAAATCAGAGATCTCTTTTAGAGGGAGTAGGCAGAATTCTCTGTAAGGCAATAGATTTAAGAATCTGAAGACAGAAAGCACACAAAACAAAAATATTATTTCTTGGGTTTAAATGCTACTTATCCTTCCTGTAGCCTGGCCACACGAAGTCCTTACTAAATATAATAATCAATGTATTATATGTAGAAAACCATAAAAAACTATTCATAATCATGGATCAAGGTTTTATGGTAATATTTGGCTCCTAAAGGGCATTGTTTGTAGACAGCCACTCTTCAGTGTAAAACCAGCTTTAGCAAAATATTTTCAGCTATTCACTTCAATTAATTTTTTAGTAGCTCCTGAATGCTTTCTATTTATGCATGTATAACAGAGGTCATATTAGCGGTATTATGATTTTTCAGTATTGGCCAAGATTTTGAAAAAGAAAGTCATCATCTTCTTATATATTTTAAACTCAATTTTTCTGTTGTTGTTGTATTCCCGTGCCATTCTCCCAAGAAGATAACAGCAATACAGTATTTCCTGTTACAACAAACAGGGTTCACACCGACCAGAAATATGTTTTATGATATGATGGAAATATTTACATACATGTTCATATCTAACAACTTCAGACACCATTTGCATACCAAAGATGACAGGATAAGGAATACTTGGACTGCAGAACCTAGACTATTCAAGGATGGCAAAAGCAATTAAAAAAATAAAGATATTCAATAAAGGAACACATTTAAACTTTCCCAGTGATTTCTCTGAAATTCTTCAATTTCCTAGAATAAAGGACATCCAAAATCCAAAATGTCCCTATATAAAATTAATCTTTTGGAAGTCCATTGCCTAGTTTCTCATCAAGTCAATGACATTTCCCAATTTAGTAACTTTTTTTGTGATTTTTTCAAATGAAATTTTCTTCACTTTGAGCCTCCAAGTCATGTCCAAGTGTTTTATTTTGGTTTTGCCGTTATTTTTTAGTTGTAAGTATCACAGAGCCAAAAAATAGAAGGAGGCAATCTCTAGCTGCAGATCTGTCACCGTTTAATTTTTTTCATAACTGTAAAAATCTCCTCCCATGCTGAATACAACTCTACAAGGCACAGAATTCCTTTATTCTTTAGGAGTAAATTAACAACACTGCAGTTCAGCAACATTTGTTCTCCTTACATTGACTGCATCTATAGAATGTGGTTTCTATGTATTTCCAGAAAGATCCCCAGAGGACTGGCACTTGAAGCTTATGGCTAAAGATTGAACAATGAAACAGGTCAGCTTGTCCTAAGAAATCAGGTCATTCAGCTACATTTCTTGTTATCATTTTGACAACAGGGGATGGGGGAACAGACACAGTTGTAAGGCAGCTCTTTGGGAGAGCCACTTACAGAACACAGGGCAATAGCAACACTTCTACTGTAAAAGTAAAGTTCATATTTAATATATGGTCTACTTACTATGGGTGCTGCTGTCCCCTTTTTTAAATCTATTTATGAGAAAAGCAAAACTTAAAAGTAATTTCACATTGATGATCTTATATCTTGTTGCTTTGGTTGGGGGGGGTTTGTTTGTTTTTCTGGAGGCAACGCACCACTATTAAAATATTCACTATGGAGGACATTTTATTGCTGTGGATGTTTGCAAGAACTAATTGAACAATCATAAAGCAAACAGTCACATATTTTTCATAGAATTTCAGCTTGTGATGTGTAGGGTCTGACAAGTACCTGTCCTGGCAGAAAGCCCTTGTTTAGATAAAGGGAAATGCAAAATCTCCAGACGTGGGGTTTGACAAGCCCCTGCCCTGGCAGGAAGGCCTGGAGATAAGGAGGTTGCACAATTCCCCTGCAGGCCCCTCTTTGGGAAAGAGAGAATCTTTTTGGTTACAGCGAGATCAGACAGACCCATGATCCTCTAGGAAACTATATGTAAAATATAGTTATATACCCATTGGTTTCTCACCCTTTCACACCCACCTCTGTACCCCCATAAAAGAGACCCCTCTGCCCCGAGTCGGCAGAGGATCCGTCTCTGGTCACCCCTTGGCGGGAGATGGAAGAACAAAGCTGCTTCTGCAGAACCACCACAAGGACCTCTCCTCTCTCTGTCTGGGCCTGGCCAGGGGGGTTTGCCTTGCAGAGCAGAGCTGAAATCACTGCTGAATCACCAAGAGCTGATGGCTGCTG
The DNA here is from genome assembly GCA_020086605.1 of Lanius collurio. Taxonomy (NCBI): domain Eukaryota; kingdom Metazoa; phylum Chordata; class Aves; order Passeriformes; family Laniidae; genus Lanius; species Lanius collurio. Next base: position 10,153,819 of record JACBWW010000010.1, read on the forward strand.
AGCCAGGCACCTCTGCAGGCACCCCCGGCCGATGGCTGAGAGAAGCCACGACCCCCTGGGAGACGGTTCCTCATGGGATCACCTCTCCGGGCTGGCCATGGCTTCTTGGGTCTGAGCCCCAGACCCCAGCCAGCACCGGCTGGGCTTCCCCCAGCCTTATTACTTTAGTGATGAGATGCTCAAAGCTTGAAATGGAAATTTTTTCTGTATCTATACACTTGAAAAAACATATATCCCTATGGTTACAGAATTTCTCTTGCTTAATTATAAACTACAGAGGACATGTAAGATTTTCTCTCTGTACACCCACAAATAATTCTGACTTTGTCCCTAAACTCACTGAAGCTCTCCTGAGATGGGATAGCTCTGATATATTTTGTCAGTCTCCATCCACAGGTAACCTAAAGTGAAGACAGTGGCTGTTACACAGCCTCTAACTACACACCAGCATCAATGGAAGCAACCAGTGTGGAGAACGAATTGGAAGGACACTGAAGAGAATTACAGGGATGTCTGATTGCTTCAGTGTCGTCTGTGGATGCCAAGAGAGCAGGCAGCTTGGAAAGGAACTTTTGATCTCCTAATAAGTAGCAATAGATAGAAATTGAAGAGCTTTTCAATTTGTTTGATTTTATTTCAGCTGTACCTGGGTGTATGTTAAAAAAAATCATTTAAAATGAAACATCATTACTTGCTGGAACTTCTAATTTAACTTCTGTGGAAAAAGAGTTCATGTCCATATACATAGCTGTGTATACATGCATACACATTAATTTTCTAATATCTTCCCTTTCTCTTGAAATAGTTGTTTAAGCTAATTTTATACTCAGAAAATGGGAAGAGTAACAGTTCATGTAACTGCAATAAGAGAGAAGGTGATGCTTTAAGAGGCCACCTAAAAACACAGACTAGACAAAAATAAAGGGAATAAGGGTAAGCATTTATTTGAAAGGCCTTCAGAGGTGCACCCTGGGGAGCCAGAGGCTACTGCTGAGATAGACCCCAAGATGGATGACAGGTCATGAGTTCTTCACACTTTTATAGGTTTGGTTCATTTGCACATCAAGGTTAATTCTTCAATTAAAGCTTCAGTTAATTATGTAGTTTCCCCAAGCTCGGCCCCACCTTCCAGAGGCTTTAGTTTACATTTTTGGCCTAGGATGGTCTGAGTGTCCTTGGAGAGCAGGCCTGGAGAGGCTTTGTTATGTCTACCTAGCATGAGTGAGCAGAAGTTAACAGGCTACAAGAAACATCAGAATTACACACTAGGCAGTAGAGCATTTGAAAAATGTGAAAGTTAAAACCTAAGGCATCCAAGGTAGGCCTGCTCTTCACTGAAATGCCATCAATATCTGAAAGTGTTTCCAAGTCTCTAAACTACCCAACAGAACAGAGCAAAAGCATATGATACATCCAACAGACTAACTGATTCTGATTCTTACCTTATACCTACTTGACTGCAAACAAGTCAAAGCAAGAACTGGGAAGTTATGAAAACGCCATCAGGACCTTGTATTGGCTTAGAAACCGAAGATTTGCTGGAGGAATGAAAACAAGAAATGCAAGAGAGCAGGACCAAGCATGGTTTGAAGATCACCACATACCTTGTACCCAGATCAAAGCCAGAAAATTCTAGGCAGGCCAAGAGCAAATCACACAAGCTGTGAATAGCAAGGATTGTACATTTGTGCATAGGTGGCCAAGTAGCTAAACAGAACTGAAGAGTGCTGGGCTGTGAATGGTATATTAGGAGAGGAGGAGCTGAGGCTCTTTGCCTTCTAGTCTCTGGACAGCCAGGCTGCTCTGTGACCAGCAATGCACAGCACTTCACTGCCACTCTACTTATGAAGCTTCCTGAATAAATAAAACCAAATTAACAACTGGTGCATTAAGTCAGGTGTCTCCTTTAAAGCTCATATAGTTTTGGTCAGAAGGTCTTGGAAGGAAAAGTCACGATTTTATTTTTAGTTTTTCTTTGGTTTTGGATTTTTTTTCTTTTTTTTTTTTAAGGAATGGCCACATTTATCAAAAAAAGCATTTCACTGCAGTTTAAATAAGTAGATTAATATTAATATGAAAGACTTTTTAGAATTTTCCATTGAGATACTGACCTAGATTGTTCACTAGAACAACATAGATGATTATCAGAATGTCTACCTTGCTTTTTCTCTCTTTTAATTCTGCCAACCAACATTTTGTGCTGGAGCTTAAATACTAGGCTACATTTTTTTTTAAAAAAGCTAGTTCTTGTCTGTTCCCAGATGAACTAGCAATTGGGAAAAACAAGCCAAATTCCAATTTGGAGAGAATCTAAAGTAAGTCTGCTTTAATAGTTAGCCGTTGATTAGAGGGCCAAGTCCTAAAGATGCCTGTGATCTTTAAGCTGCCACCTAAAAATCTATGATATTATGCTTCGTTACACCTTCAGAAAACAGTTTTTCTCTGCTTCCCAAAGATGCAAATCTATTGAAAATACACATCATCTACATCTGCAGCACTTTGACACACTACTTTCTTTGATGGTTCCATATTTGTTCTTTGACTTGTTCTACCTTACATTGACCATCAGGCATTCAACACTCATGTGGCTCATGAGACACCATTTAGAGAGAATAAGAAGCAGTTTACCATTATAATAGTTTAACATTATAACTCAGCTGGCATTCAGCAGTATCAACTGCATTCATTTCAACAAGCTTGTCTTTTAAAAATCTATTCTCCTCCCATTCCCCTGAGGAATTCAATATAACCATAGCTAGGTGCATACAGTATACAAAATACCCTTCAACTTAACTGTGAAATTCTAACCCCAACTCATAACAAAAAAGGTGCAGAAAAAACATCTGTGGAGCTGCAGGACAAAGTCTTTTTAATATCAGAAACACTCTGGTCAGAACATTTGGAAGATGCATTATCTCGATAAGCATTAACAGAAAGGCCTATCAAGGAAATTTCACCCAAACGACCACATTTTATTAAACCCAGGGGAAACTTTAAAATCACCCTATTATTCTGATGGCTTTAGCGAGCCTGTTTGCTCTGGCTCGAATGTAACATGAAAGAGATCTGGCTTAACCCTAGCACTAAATAATGTGGAGAACCGCCTTAATGTCAGAGCCAGAGTGAAAGAAATATTTTCATCTTGGCAGACTTCACAGAATCAGTAGTGTCTTTTGATCAATGTCAGCCTAAATACCAGCTGGTTGGCTAGCACTTGAGGCCTGAGCTCCACATTAGACATACTTTAACCTCACCCAAACTGCCACTTATTTAAAAGCCAGAGATCCCTCATGAAATTTTGGAATTGTGAAGTCTGTGACATCTGGGCCATGGAACGTGAAAAAAGATTGTCCTGGGCATGTGGAATAGTTTGCAAGTGGAGAGAAAGAAAACAAACCTCTACAGAAAGCTATGCTCACTCAGTATCTAAGAGAGATAATGATCACTGTTTGAGTTGAAAACAATAATATGAAAAATATAAACAGCAAAAGAATTTGAGATGACACTGATATTTTTTAAAGTAAGGAAAATGTGATGTTCACAACCACAGCTGTAAATTATTCCACTCTAATTTTAAAACATCATTTCTATTGAAATATAAATGGGCACAAAAATCCAGCCCACACTTGGCATGTAGAGATTGCTTTAACTGACAAACAGAATAAAACCACCTCCATTAACACTTTATACTCTTGATCAGCTAGGAAAACTGCCAGACATCTTTCAATGTCTCAAGCTAATTTCTTTACTAAATTGACTACAAGTCGAGCTACACTTATCCAAAAGATACTCCTCAATCTTTTTCTGCATCCCTCTGGAATAATAATTTTTAAACACCTCTTCAGTTCACTATTTCCATTTTAGCCAAGTTGCAAACATTTTCTGTTTCTACAGTTTTGTTCATCTTCGTCCCTAACTCACTGCTCTTTCTTTGGAAACAGCAGGTGCATACTTTAGGACAGCATTTGAAATGTATCAGCAAAAGGGTTCCAATTGCTCGTCTGTTTGTTCAGCCATCAACATCAGGAACTATTGAGACTGTTTTGGATGCTCCATACTAAAGACAAGGCTATTGCTATGGACTTGTTTTTCTCAATTCTTCCTTTTTATGGATCACAGATACTCCATATCTTGAGGTGGTTTAAATTTCAGGTTGAAAAATCTCCATAAATTGCTAAAGACAGCTCACAACTCTATGGATCAATTGTTGCTGGATATTTGGAATTTTCAGAATACTCATACAACATTGATAGCCATCTATGGTTTCAGGGACTATTAGGATTTACTTCAAGAAAATTCATACTATGGAGCTTAAAAATTGTTCCAATCGGCTCAAGAGCTTTTCTGCATTGTTTCCTGCTTTTTGATCATAAAAAATTTAAAATCATGAAAACCAGGTTTTTGTCTGCTGTTTCAATTAATTATAACTCAACATTACTCTTTCATTCCCTCTCCATCACTAAATCTCCCAGAAAACTTGTGCAGAGTCTCTGCTGTTGAAGTCAAGTAATGGTTAGAAGGCAAATAGCTGTAACTGCAGTAGTAATACAGATGCCTAATTCTGAGCAGCTTGGTCCTCAGGTATTAGATTACACTTTAGATATGATACAAAGCTTTGTTCTTACTTCATAAATATGCCAGGAATCAGAATAGAATATTACATAATTTGTTTCAAAGGAAAGAAATTTTAATTAAAAAAAACCCAACAAATCCTATGAACAACTACACTAATAGCAGAAGAATGCATGATCTTATCACATAGTCTAAATTTTGGGCCTATCAAAAGCCTCTCTTCTAAGTCATCCTAAGTTATTTGGAATTACCTCTCATTGATCCTGGTGACCAAAATTAATTAGACATACTAGATAGGAGTGAAACTGCAGTAAGGACAGTTTTGAAAAAATGTTCCATGTGTTAAAAAAAGTGTTAACACACTGATGGGCTAAAGTTTCCCTACTGTCCACATTGCCGTAACAAAAAGTCATGGATGAAGGCTGGCAGCCAGGTCTCTCTCTGCTTAAGTAATTTTGCCAACTGAATTAATTGAGACCAATGATCAAAGATGTGAGAATATCAAGAACCTGTCTAGTCATTTGCCTAACAGCTGCAGAGAGGAATCCCTTACCCAGGAGGAATCATCCCCCAGCTGTCTAGAGACCCAAAATTTCCAAGAGTGCTCTCCCTGAAGGTAAGACCAGGATATGCTGGAAAGGCTCTGGAAGAGCAATCTACACTTTGGCAACACTTATCCTAAATATCATTCTCAAGGGAGACATTGATATGTTTTACTACAAAGCGGGCCTGGGACCCATCCATCATACACTGTGAAAAATAGAGAGGCAGGACCAAAATTTACAGCATACCACCCATGCAGCCACACAATCCACCCTGGAAAAGCACTTCAGAAACAGAAAAGAATCCAAGCCCCTTTGTATTTTCACAAAGGTACTGGGGTAACAGGTTAAAGAAGAAAAGGACGTTTTATGGTAGAGGTGAGCAACGATGGTGCCTGTCTAAGGCAATAAGGGCAGGTGTACTTAACAATCCATTCACAATGCTTAAAACATCATCTCAATTACAACAATATTTGGATAAATCATCCTCTAACACCCTTAGAGCTCTCCAACCTTATCCCATTACTGTAAGCATAAAATAAAAGTGATTTATTCTTCAATTGAAACAGATTTAGCATCACATTAAAATGTACTAAGTCAGTTTGAGACATAGATGCATTTTTCCCTTAACATCATGGATAGATTGCAGGTTCAAACAGGAAAAAAAAAAGTTTTAAAAAGTCGAATCACATTAATAACCCATCCTTCACCTCACTGATGAACATGACCTGGTCCAGACCACACTGGCTATTATCAGAAACTTGAACTGCATCTGTGCCTAATATCATATAAATTCATTTTGAATGTGAAGTTACTTTAATCAGAAGAAAGTCAGTTTAGCATAGACTGACTTCCTGATAGTGGACTTCGTAGCTGAGTATTTATTTATTCCTCCTTCATGACTATTTGCTGAAGAAAGAGGAAAAAACTAATACCTACACAAGTGTAATATTGCATGTAAGTTTTAATTATTTCTTCCCCTCAAAATTCCACTCAGCACATATTAGTCTAGTTGCAGGACTGTGCCAGAGAGGGAGGAGTACCACTCTCTCCAGCTCGGTTTCTTCTCCATCATCTGCTTAGGTCTTGGACCTGTAGGCCCAATTGGTAGGAGCAAGTCTACTCTGTTTCCTTCTCCATCAGGAGTGCTAAGATCGCTGAAGGGTGGCAAGTTGGATTGCAATGAGAACACACTTGCTCTAATTACATTTTTACAGAAATGAGAAACTAGTTGTGCTGAAATTGTAGAGATTATAAACATTGTGTTCTATATTGTGCCATCAGATTTTAAGCAGATGGCCTAGTTTATTCAGCAGATGTCTGGACAGCATGATCTATTCCAGTATTTGGCTACAAATAAACTGATGAGGTTGACCAACCCTAAAGGAATTCATGAAAATTTCTCATGTTCAGAATAGCTCTCAAAAGGAATATTACTAGTTTTCTCATGTAAATATATATATATCCTAGTCGGCCAGATCGCTGG
>JACBWW010000010.1:10160791-10301516 GCA_020086605.1 Lanius collurio
ATATATATATATTACAGTTTCCATTCATGATCTCATAGCCTTTTAGGTATGTATTAGCTTTCCTCTTCCAGAACAAAGTGCCATCATCTCTGAAAGTCTCAGCTGCAAAATGTAGGAGTGAAAATTATGCTATGAATTTTTTATGATCATATCCTATTTGGTGTAAAGTTCAAAGGTCTATAAATATTCAAAGATACGTAGGATTCAGTGGAATGTATTTCTTGGTTGTATTCAGATCCAATAAAATAATCATTTGTGACATGAAACAATTTTAGAAATGTATTGTATTAATTCCTTGCTCATAATGGCAGATAACAACAGAGGACAATAACTTTCCAAGTCTCTATACTTAACGACTTTTGCATTAAAAAAAGTTCTCTGTGGGACTGTTAGCACATAAATATTTTCTTTTCATGTCTGAGCTGAGAGCTACAAAAAATTAGACAGTGCCAGTAACCAGGAGCTAAGTGTACAAACAGAAGTACAGAATCAAGTCCGTGGAGCTCTACTGACAGCAAATTTTCTACCAAATAAAGATCTGGTCAATCATTTAAAAATTTCTTCCAGAGGCAGAAGCAGCATCTAAAGAAGGAACTATTAATTTCAACAAGGTTAGGATAAACTATGGTTACATTTTTATCATAACACTAACAACAGTAATTGAAAAACCTTTCCTAGGTATTTTAGAACTTCTTTTATTCCAAGAATCTAAAGCTTGGGAATGTATTGTTACTTGATTTTTTGTGCACACATTTCATTTTCCCAACTTCTTTTCATTGTTGTATTTTAGAGTTTGATATAAACACAAAAATTTTAGTTCAGCTTCTGATATAACAATTATGGTTTGTAAATGACTTTGTTTTGGAGCACTTACAATTCATGGCATTGGATGCACTTAGAATATAAATGTAAATATTTTAGAGAATCTATATTTCAAAATGTTTAAAGTTTAATATATTCTTAAGTTTGACAATGAACTGATGCTCACAGCTGTCATATATTTTGATTCCAGAGGAATCAGAGCTTGGGGAATAGGAAATGGGGATCCCTACAATATAAAAATCATTACTTGCGATACTTCAGAAGTTGTTGCATTTGTGGATCACTCATCCGCAGAGAAACTTGGAAACAGAATTGAGCTAATAGATTTAATGACCATGCCTAAAGATGTTGTACAGGTTAACAAGAATCTCACACAAAACCTAGAAATTTCCCTCCTGAAAATTAATTCCAGCTATAATACAACACGCGAGCAAAATTCTTTGCAGGTTGGATAGCACCCAAAATTCCAGATATTTTACACTAGTGAAACCTTACAAAAACCCTGTTTCAGGGCCATGCTAATGCATTCAGATGCTTCTGCTTTCATACCTGTATATCTGCAAAATTTGTGCTGTGATTTCATACAGACCTGGGGTTCTGCACTGCATTGCATAATGAACATACACTAAAGCAATTTTACTGGCAAGACAACCAGGTACCTATGGATTAACAGGCACTTAAGCAATGAGGAACAATTTATATACAAATTGTTTTGATCTGAGATTCTTAAACTGCAGCTCAGGTGAAGCTGAAGTATGTGAATCCAGACCTCTGTGCCTTATGCTTTACAGACTTACCTTCAGTGCACAGCAAAGTGACAACTTAGAGCCATAAAAAGCATAAGAGAAAACTATTTTGCAGTAGAGAAATACTGCAGTGAGATTGAAAGTGAATCAAATGTAAAAAAAAAAAAAAAAAAAAAAAAGAAGTGAGGGGGATAAGTCTGGGAAGGAAATAACTTTTTGCAAGAAGCTGCTGTAAAGCAAAACAACATGAGTGAACTACAGTTTGCCAAAGTAGCTTAAAGCAGCCTTAAAGAAGCAAATATTTGTCAGAGAGAGAGCATTTCCTTATAGCTCTGATCACCAAGTTTAAAGCTCTAGATGTGACCAAAAGAAAGTTGTTACAACACAGAGACATTTTTAACTCGAGCTACATAACAGCCTTGCTTTGCCATTACAAGGTGTTTCATTCAGTTGCACAGATACTCACTTTTAACTACCAGAGGAGTACTTTTATACAACTTCCTGGCTTAACTTGTGATCAGCCTTTTAGCCATGAGCTACTGTCTCAGCTCTCCATCCCTGCCTCCTTGCTTTAAATTAACTCCTTAATTGCCACTGTACTCAAGTCAAATCATCTTGGAGCGTACAAATGCTCTGTTTGAAAATGGCTCAACTTATCACTGCAAAATGAGAGATGTCAGGTATGCCCTAAGAACATTCCTGTGCAGTTTTTAAGTTTCAGCATAGAATGCTGTGAGTCTCCCTGCCTGTCATGGCTCATGCTATACTAGGACACAACATATCTAGTCTTCTCAAGTACCCAGAGGATACCACTATTTTTAAGACCTGAGCCTGAAGTGAGGTAGCCCCAGTAGGAAAAGAAAAGAAAATAAAAAATAAACATAGCTAATGATCTTCACACTCACATTTCAAACACTTGCTATTTGAAGACTTTTCTGTTCCAGCTGATCTTTCAATCAGGCTATGAAGCCCAACTTTGCAACCATTCCCACTTCACCAGTATCATACCACAGGCAAGGAGTTCTCCTTTCATCCCATGGGAGTTCTCACTTTCACTGGGATAACATGAGGGCTTGGGTTGCCCTCAAGGTCACTGAAGTTTCTAAAAGGATAGACAGGAATCTAGAGGGATTTAGCAGCCTGATGATCAGTGATTTTGGTGCAGGTCAGACTGCTAGATGGTTCTGAAAATCCCAGTTCCAGCCTGTTTCCAGCTGTAGGCACCTAAATCTCTTTAAAATAGGATTGCATAAGAGTCACAATAAGGTCATTTAAGGAGATCAAGTAAGGTTTAAGTGGCATATGGCTGTAAAAAAAACCAAAAGCAGCTGTGAAATAATAGCTTTTGGACATGAACTACAATGGCTAGGATGCTTTTAAACTGCCCTTTTAGATAAGATAGAGATTAATAAAACAACAGTAATAAACACCATCAAAACGTTATCTTCTAAGTGGAAATCTATGACTAGAATTTTAGAAGTCACAACAATGAACTTTTTCTTCAGAAAAACTGATAGCACACTATTTTTCTTTTAGCTAGATATTGCTAAAGAAATTATTTGGACTCAATTTTAAAGTAAGCATCAAATCACAAGTTGGACAGAGAAACTCTGCAGATGGGGTTGTAATCTGTGCTCAGGAAAAGCAGCTCTGGCTATCCAATAGTTCTCATAGACAGTGAAGCCTTTGTGTTCTACAAATAATGTACAGTGAAGTTTGGACAAAACCTGGAGCTCTAGAGAACTCCCCACCACCTCCAGGAGCCAGTCCTCAATTTTTCCTCTTTAACTGATGACTTCTGCTAATGTTGAAGGATTCCCTTCCCTACCTTCCCCACCTCAGCAGCTTTTTCTCTCCACATACTCAGGGCTGCTGGGCAAGCAAGGAGAGGGAGTTGGCAGAGCAGAGCTGGCTCTCATGCTGAGGAGTGAGATGGAGGAGTGGGCAGGACAAACCTAAAGGTGTAAGGGACAAGGGAGGCACAAGAGAGGGCACAGGAATACTCCCCTGCCCAGCAACAGCTGCTACCACACATCTTGGCCTCCCAAGGAAGAAGGAGAGCTGAGCTGCCTGAGCTGGGTAGTACTTCAAGCCTATTTTCAAAGCAAAGACAAGGTTGACAGTCTGATAGTCTAGGCAAGTGACTACTTTTTCCATTCTAAAAATATCACTGAGAAAAAGAGGCACTTGAGGAAAACAGTACAGGCAATAACCCTCAAATAAATGAAATACAGCATTTTAAAAATTAATTACAGTATGGTCAGCAACAACAAATCACACTACTAAATTTTTATAAGGGATAATTCTATGTATGCAACTATATTTTCATTGCTTTCTTATTTACTAAAATTTTTCAGTGAGAATTTTAACTGCTACTGATACTCAGAGCAGGCAAGTGATTTACATGAGATGACAAAGGACTGGTGCAGCTAAGGCAGAAGTGGAAGCCCTGGCATCCCATACCATCACAACCAAGTTACCTGTTCTGTGCCTTCCATCACAGGGCTCTCACATTGGCCTCTGCTGACTTTGACCACAGCCTGAGCAAAACAAACCTACTCACCAACAAAAGTGATCTGGTCATTCTTTGCTTTCAGAGTTTATAAATAAATATCCTATTAACCCTCTCTGAGCTGAGCTCTGCATTCTACCAAAGGCAGAAACTCAGATCCAAGGAACCCTTCTGTGTCAACTGGCTTCATTTTAGTCAGAACTGCAATGACCATGTAATGAAGAGTCACATAAAATGAATGCATTTTAAATACCAGATTTTAAATGGCAGCAGTGCTATAGCTTCAGATGACATGAAGCACACTAACAACAAATCCTTGTATTTCTGAAGGGTTTAAACTTCACCTGCTATCACATGACTATAGATTTGCATGTGACATAACTAATTTAGAATGCCTTTTTTTTTCCCTAATACTGTAGATTTGCAGTTTTAAAAGTCAAGGGTTTTGTCCTAAAAATTCAGCTATTTTAAACTTCTTGGTTTTGCCCTAACAAACACTACAGTTTTGAAGCTTTAAACTTTCAGTTGAATAAAAATAAGTCCCAGTTTGGAAATAAAATTTAGGAAAATGTCTTTCACTGTCCCAGGGTTACATAAGCAGCCTTCATAAGAGGTTTCACCTAATCTAGGAGTATACAAATTCCATACATTTCCTTTGTTTATGTACAAGAAGCTGCTTTCAGCTGCTTCCACTGTCCTTACTGCTGTATTTAGATACATCTAGCTTTTCTTGTTGTTATTATTTTGCCATGAAGTTTAAATTCCCTTCTTCATCAACATGGAAGGTCTCAGATTTTGATGATGCAACAAACTTGGAGGAAAAACCCCCATAAGTTCAGAAAAATGCCCTTTGTGGTCTTACCAGCTGTATCTAATGAACCCTTCCTCTATTGCTGGTCACTGCTGCTCTGTTCTGCCCACACTGCTGTTTATACAGTTACATTGCAAAGTAGAAATGATTTATTTATTTAAGGTCAGACACTCTTTATTTTTGTAGAGGGTTGAGGTTTTTGCTTAGTTGTTTTTCTAAAACCAGAAACCTTTCAGTTGACTGGTTTGCAGTTTATTCTCAAAAGCTGTTGTAGCAGTGCAATTGAAAAGGCAATGAACTCCTGCACTGAAATGAGTATCTGGGGGCAGAGGGAGGTGGGAATGTCTAATCTGGCTTCCTTCCCAGAACTGACATGACACAAACATGTTTTCAGTGAAGGAAAATGCTGAGCCTCTAGGTAAATATTCGTATTTATTTTGGGTAAAAGGGTAATTTCTAGTCAGGCTAAGTGTCTACTGAAGTGTGTAATGATTAAAAGAAGACATAAAAAGAAAGAAGAGTGAAACTTTTTTTTCTCAAAAAATATTGCTCTCACCAGTCATCAGCTTGATTTGAAACAAACTTCGAGGATCTCAGCAATAACAGCTCAAGTTTATCAGAGAGGTTACAAACCCCAGTTCTTCACAGGACTTGGAAAACTGGAGCATTTTTCCAAAAACTACATCTACAGCAGTTTTAATTTTCAGATAAATATTTAAGACTGACTTTTTAAATGTTTCAACAACCAAAAAATGGGGGTTTAGAAGTTGTTTTGAAATAAACCTCAATTTTGTTTTGAGATTTTTTTCAGCTATCCCATGTGCATGATATACATAAAATACAGCCACAGATGAAAAGTAAGAATTATTGTTAAAAAGTATAGGCAGTGTAGCATGCTGATATGCATCCAGATTTGGATAATCTTATTGAGAGAAATTACAACTTAATCGTCCTACTAAAAAGCCTGAAAACAAGAACCAGGCAAAAAAACACTCAAAGATGTATATAGTATTTCTCATCAAACTACCCAAAACAGATGCACAAACAACTATTGAAATCTGAATAAAAATGCCATCATTTTAATAATGATTTTTAATTTTGGCTTTGTAAACATACACACAATTACACTTTCCCACCAGCTACTTCTGGTGCAAATGTAGAACAAAACATCAAATACCACAAAGGCCACAACTCCAAGTGGAGTCTTTAATGATTCAGTAACATTTTGACACAACTACCAGAAATGCAACATTGTCAAAATACATAAATCCAGGGGTTCCCCCCTCCCCCATACAGTCTACAGGTATCATGTAATCTCTTGATTTGAATGAAGCCTCAATTTGATTACACATCCAACTCACTGAAGCTAGAATGCTCCAATCCATTAAGCTTGTTCTAAAATGCAAGGTAATTATTAATAGTTGTTGTTGGGTTTTTTGCATAAAAAAATTCTTTCATTTAGCTACTACGTAATGAAAATGTACCATGCCACTTCCATTTATATTTATTTCACTTACAGCTATCAGGGTCCATAGAATTCAAAGTAGACTTTGTTTTTAAACAGGCCTGCTTCTCCCCTACTTGTGCCTGCTATCAATTTCTAACAAAAATAATACTTAAATGAAAAGTTATGAAACAGAAGAGTAATTTTAGCTTCCTTTACTGATATTTTTGTACCTCTGATACCAAAACTATCAGAATACTTAAACATCAACCACTTTTGTCAAAAAACTCTTCATGAAGTTCATATGAAACCCAGCTCTATTGAAAGAGATGATAACAGGACACCATTTACCTCTAATGACCATTTTCCATACAATCTAACTCACTTATTTTTAGTTCAGTCCACTTGTTTCTGTGCTCAAGTATTTAAATCTGATATATAAAATTATGTATTTTCAAATTATTTATTCTCAATAACCAGATTTACTAAATTTTACCTCTAGGGATGTTTTCTTTTACATTATCTGGCTGGTAATAATTCCAACACTAGGCTGGAAATTACTTCCCTTGGAACCTGAAAGTTTGCTCTACATTTCTTAATTGTAATAGGAATCAGATCAGCAGTGTTGTCTCATCAGTAATTATACAATCAAATATATTTGCCAGAAACACGTCCCTTCATCCAATGTCATATCAAACATTAAAATTTTAGTTTATATTCCAGAAATTTGCAGCATTTCCCCAGAGTGAATGAACTCTCCTGCTCATATTTTCAAACCAATTTTTATGAGTCCTTCAATGACAGATGCATAGAGAAAAAAACAGTATCTCAGAAAGCTGATGCAAAGATCCACTCTGAGCAGGAATTTCCAAACCCTGCTCAAGGATCCACATCAATCATGGAACCATTAAAGCTGGAAAAGACCTCCAAGATCATCAAGTCCAGCCTTTCTGAAAATTTATTTTAGATGCCAGAGGAATGGCTGGTTAAGCACTTAAGGTGATGAAACCTTGCAGTGCACACAGCCATGTGCTGGTGGATGTGCACACTTGCAGGGGTACAAATGTCAGCTGTCATATCTATTCCTGGGGCATTTTCTGGGATCATTTGCCTCTCAGGGTTTCCTGAGCCCACCTGGCAGCCTGTCCTTTATTTGGAGCACTTTAAGAATCTCTTTCTTTTCAGGATCCCAAATTTCAGGACTTCTAGTAAATTATTTGTCTTAAAAATACCTCCTTTCAGATTGGGTCTGAAAGCAGACAAGGGGCTAAATTTAGCAGTGGATCATTGGCAGCCAGACACATGGAAACAAAAACCTTCCCATTAAAAACAAAACTAAAATCTTTATAATGCTGGCTTATCAATGGTTTCAGTCAGGATTTCTTTTATTTCATCTATCTGTGCATCTGATATTGCTTGTGAAAATTTGGCATCAGATTCATGCTGGTCTAGCTCCATTATCTTCACTGGCAAGAGCTGTGAATTGTGCTGAGAGAAAAAGAAGGTCTTACTGTATCAAAGATAACTTGTCTGGATCAGAAAAAGCAAAGGTCTTATATTCTAATCTAGACTTATTTTAATACATATCCAAACAGCCAATTCTCTTTAAATGGATTTCATTCATTTTCTACTTCTGGCAAAATCATAGAAGAGAAGTGAAAAGGTGGAGATGCCATAACCAGGAGTGATCAGGCTCAGCCCTGAGTGAGGAAATACAGAAATCCTGAGAGCCAGATGAAGGCAGTCAAGCCAACATGTTCGTATGCCTGTCAGCCAAGTATTTACACATTTTCCACCTAAGGAGATGAATCTATAACTTGAAGTGTAGCACTGTGTAACCATATTGTATTTCCACACAACAAAATCTTTGAACTTAGGCTGAACTCTGGTGAGGAGTTCTCTACTGAGAAAAGAAACTCCATTTGCATCGACCCTCCCAGCAGCTATTCTCAGCAGAGCAATGGCTCGGGCATTCTTGGTAGGCCTAGAGAGATGACTTTGTTCCCACATGGAATTTACATAAACAGAATAAGCTGTAAATTTACAACACCACAGATGATTTCTTAACTAACTTGTCTTCAAAATAGTTTTTACAGGTAACAATGGTTCAAATAATTCCATACCAGCTGTTTATAAGAATATTTTATATTGAAATATAACAAGTTAAAGCGGTTTCCCCTATATATTTACTTTAACATCAGACACAAAATGCTGACAATTTTCTTATGTGAAACCAAACTGTCTGCGGACTTACATCTACAGCAATGACTGAAATTGAAGCAACAAAAGTCACTGGTTTTAACTGAAATTATATTCATAGCAAAACCTTCAATCTGTATAAGTACTTTTAATTTTAATTTTTACATTTTAATAACTTTTACAAAAGAAAAGCTGAGTCTTTTTGGGTATAATTTGATGTTTTCCTCTGCTGCATTGAATGGATACATATGTATTTAACTCAGTGGTTTTGTATGATGACAAATGTTTATTTTATCTCTAATGTTTAGCTATATTATCTTAGAAAATACATAAGAAAATAACTTTCCACGTTTGGATAAGGATGGCTGTTGAGGTACCTCTCCCCTGAGGTCCCTTGTAACCAATCCCTGTTACAACAGATGGCATTTTTTAAGGTTAAATGTATCAATAATGTTCAGATAGAAATTGGAATCTGCTTACGATAAACAAGACAAGCAATTTGGAATTTTATTTGTTAAATAAATTTGTATTAAATATGTCTGGTTCCTTATAAACTTTAACATTAAAAAACTCATTTTCAGTGTAAATGCAACTGTAAATGCAATTTAAGCAACATGAGTATTTTTCTGCATTTAGTGATTTAAACATATTATTTCCATTCTTCCAGGACTTTAGGACACAGATTGGAAGATACAGGGGAATAATTGCTGTTTTTGCTAATCTCCCAAATGGATTTTAATTTCTCAGTGAATTAATTATGAACTACCTGAAAAAAACCCAGAACACTAAAATATTCACACACATAGGGAAGGCAGTGTCTCTATCAACAGCTGGCTTAATATTTCAACAAACTAATTCCAGAAAAAAGCTTTGGCAGAACATCTAGGCTGCTCTTACTATTTTCAAAGGAAAATTGTTTTAGTAGTTTATAGCAAATATAGAATTTGAAGTAATCTGTACAATGAATTTCTATATGTATATTACACTTTTAGTTTTACTACTAAATACATGTTTAGAAAGTCAATAAGATGAAAACAGATGTCTTTTTTATCTACCCTCAAATGAAAAGTATAACATATAACTGCTGTACTCTTACATCTTGGAGGGAAATCCAAAAGTGGTTGCATGATGAACTGTGACAAACCCATTGGTCAAAAATTAAATCCATGAAGTGCAATAATTAATATCTTGTATTTATATAGTTAGTCTTTCATCTCAAAGAATCCTGAAGCACTTTACATTTACATCTGAGACATATCTTCACAAAACTTGAGACACATGAAGCAGCTTAAAGAAATCCAGTAAAAATTTGCCACTTATCTGGCATCTTTTTTTTTTACCACATAACTATCAGCTACTTGTTCAACAATTCTGAAAAGCAAATTCAAGAACTCTCTTCCACTAGTAGCACAGGAAATTAAAAGCATCTCACAAATTCCTCCAGTCCTTGCTATAACTTAAAAGTCTCTCTGGGGCCACCTGACATACCCTTCCTTTGATCTCCCCTTCCCCTGGTAAAGCACTCAGCCCTTGGTCCCCAAATTAAAAACATACAGCTTTTTCACCTCCAGTCTCTGCAATGGTAGCTGATGCATTGATTCTGTGTCTTATGGCATTTTCAGATTTATATTGCTCCTCTTACACAATGATTTACAAAGTTGTTCAGTGGAAAGATACTTCTCTATCTCTATTTGTATATGATGACTCCATTGTACCTGTAGATTGAAAAGTTCTGACTGATTGGCGGGGATCCTTATCATTCATCTGCTTACCCTGTATCTGCTTCTTTAAGAAAGTAATGTGAGTCAGAGATTCATGGAGTTTATAATCTATCAGGGAACAAATGGATTATAATATATACTGTTTTGGCACAGGACTTTATCACACTTTACACACACAGCAGTTGTCACTATGCTTTCCTCTGCCCATCAAGTCCAGAAGCTCACATGCTGCAGTGGCCAAAGATCTCGTCATTCATCAAACACTTCAGATAATTACACAGGAAGCAAAATTTTCTTTCAGATCCCTGCAGCAGCTGAAATCTGCTTACAGTTGCCTCACTAATTCTAATGACAGTGTAGATTTTGGTCAGGATGGCTTTCAATTTGTTACCATCTGAATATAAAATTTAGAATGGTCATGGCTTCACACCAGCCAGCAGTCCAAGCCCCATACACCACTCACTCACTTCCTCACTGGCACGACTGGGGAGAGAATCGAAAGGGTAAAAGCTTGTGGGTTCAGATGTAGACAGCTTAATAGGGAAAGCAAAAGCTGCACACACAAGCAAAGCACAACAAGGAAATAATTCACTGCCTCCCATGGGCAGCCATCCCCAGGAGAGCAGGGCCCTATCATGTGTAATGGTAACTTGGGAAGACAAACACTGTAACGCCAAATGTTCCTCCCTTCCTCCTTCTGCCCACCACTTTATCTACAGAGCATGATGTCACATGGTCTGGAATATGCCTTTGGCCACTTTGGGTCACCTGTCCTGGCTGTGTCTCCTCCCACCCTGCCAAGCACCCCCAGTTTCCTCACCAGCATGGCAGTACAACAAAGCAGAAAGGCCTTGGCTCTGTGCAAGCCCTGCTCAGCAACAACAGAAAAATCTCTGTATTATCAACTTAGCGTTCAGCACAAATTCTAAACACATCCCAAAACAGCCACTGCAAAGAAAATGAGTCCTGCCCCAGCCAAAACCAGCACAAGGTTCCACAGTGCCTTGCTCTCCTCTTAGAAAGGAATGGGGGGAAAGCAGCAAGACACTTTTCCTGTTTCACCTACTAAGCAACAAGCATATTTGCAGTTCTCATGCACTTCTTAGTATATGTGATGCTCTAATTAGTCAGGTATTTCTTCTCTAGAGTCTGCAAAAAATATGCCTTTGGGAGAAAAAAAAAAAAGAGAGAAAAGAACTTAAGATTTTTTTTATTTCTTTTTAAAATTCCACTAAGATACTTAATAGCATTAGGCCTTTACAAAGTAAAGATTCAAGTTTTTGAAAGAATTTTAGCAGAACTGCGACAAAATCAACCAAATCCAACAACCAATCGTTAATCTTTCTGTAGTTCTCCCTGATATTTGGCATGATGCCACATTTCCCCAAAACCCTCTGGGCTCAGGACTAATGGAACAGTTGCAAGTATCTTTTTTGAGTCTCGCAGTGATGAACCAAATGTTATTTTGCTTTTTAGTATTTGACTTTCCATCTCAGGTCAGTGCTCTAACATCAGTCAGACTCAAGAGAGTAACTGGAAGTGACATAATTTGCAAAATATACCCTGCAGCACAATGAAAATAATGTAGTTAAATAAAAACAAACAGTCTGCTGGGTAATTGGGAGCTGAACTTATTTATTACAAATTGAATGACTCCACAGATCTACTAAAATGCAGCTTCTAAACATAACTAGCAAGTAGAAAGGCATCATTGCTATGTGCAGTCTGCTATGTACTAACTTCTCAGGGTAAGATGGGATCATCAAAAGACTAGCAAAGGAGTTCCAAACAGTGTTTCCCACCTCGACCTACTCAGTTCCTGAGAAGACCCCACCAAAAGGGCAGCAGTATTAGGGCTACCTTTTTCCTTTTGCCTTTAAAGGGCTGTTACAGCAGCTGAAGCTTACTCAACTGTCAGGAAAAACCTGGTCTGCCTCTACTCTATGCATGAGAGTGTAGAGAAGTGGTGCTGGAATGGACTGTTCTGGCATTTAATAACTAGAATATGCTCTTATGCTCGGGATATCCTTTATTGGTCCGGTAAACTGACCACAAGGAAATCATTCCACATGTACAGCTCTAGAAAGCAGTTCTATATTGCAACTTGATTATAATGTAGATAGTTTTTATAAAACAAATTGTTGCTATTTCCATTTCTTTATTTTATTACCCTAGCCAAATGGTTTTCATATATATCTCTGTTTGGAACAAATTTTCACTTTGAAAGCTATAACCGGTTTCAAACCAGAACAGGTCATTTACTAACACAAACACACAGAGAAAGCTCATATAATATGCTCTGTTTCATGGTGAGACAGAGTTAAGTCTAAATGGAATGAAAAGGTAACAGACAACAAACCAAAAGAACTCAAAAATTTGGTGACATTCTATTTAATACCAGGGCAGAAGTTGTACTACCAAAGAACTTTTTGTCAAATTATAATAATGGAACAAAAAAGAAGCTACCACTCAAATGAAACTACAGGCACAATTGTGACAGTTCTGTGCCATGGAATATGGCACAGAATATTTTAATATAAAGACCAAGCTATTTACAAAAAGCTAACAATAAACAAATGATACAACAGAGAAGGAATGTAATGCTGAGACAGTAAGTGACCGTTCAGGACTGTACAGGCTCCTGTATCATGCCAAAGATTTTATTTACAAAGGTCATTTTTCCTCAGAGTAGTTTGACCTGTCTCTCAGCAATGTCTCTTTCTCCCCTTGCTATGCTGCTGCTTTCTAACGATTCCTGTTGCAACCACAGCATATTTTTGCATACTTCTTGTATATTTTACCAGCAGAGCTGCCATCCTCAGCATTCCATTCACTTGTAACAAAGACATCCCAAAATACCTTGTGTTGGATCTTTCTATAGATCATGCATCAGGTAACTGCAGTAGTTAACTTTGGATGTGAAGATTTTTCCTGTCAGTTAAATCAAGGGGTTCTCCATGTGAGGCTGTATTTGTATTAGCTGGATTACAATGTAGGTCCTATTTATACCTACTTATTTCAGCCAAGAAAATTTCATACAACTTCATGCATGTGTTTAGGACACCTGCTATTTTTCACACAAAAGATACAGAAGTAAAAACCTGGGTAGGTAGGCAGAATCCCTAACAAAAATGCAGATTTACTTTTTCTCAACACCTATGCCCATCTGATATTTAAGATCACCAACACCTATGCTAGCTCTGATATTTAAGATCCCCTTTGAAATAACTATACCTAGTTCTGATTTAATATGCAAATGACATTGAGATCTGGCCTGAAAACCAGTAATATTCTATTCCTGTTCAAAGTGCACACCGAGGGAAAAGAATCAATCATAAAGGAATGAGGAAGACTTCTGGATTAGGGTACAAAAAAATGGTGTACTTCAGTTGTTAAATGGTTTCTAACAGAAATATGCTATGGTAATTTCATTGTTACAGTTCAAGGGATTTTCTCTAATTTTTTTTTCTTGCTATATAGCTCCACTATTAACTCTGAAGACACTTAAGAGTTGAATCTTAGTGCGAATAGGCTGCAATGCAGACTATTGCATGTTACCTTTTTCTTAATTTGCTAACATAAAAAAAGGGAAATTAATCATTCATCCTTTCCTCGTTTTTGATCAAATTCAGATATGGTATATGCAAGTTGAACTGCATCTTTTGAAAAAAAGTTAGCTTCACTTCCTACTGGTACTGAGTTTAGAAAGATACCAGCTTGAATTGTTGCACTCAGAATAAACCTCCACATTCAGCAAAAGATGAGGGACAGAAAACAGAATAGACACCAGATGAAATCCAGTGACAGTTATAAACTAGAAGGACTAAACCTTTTGATCAGCAGTTTTGTTTGCTGAAAAAAAAAA
Source organism: Lanius collurio (assembly GCA_020086605.1). Classification (NCBI taxonomy): domain Eukaryota; kingdom Metazoa; phylum Chordata; class Aves; order Passeriformes; family Laniidae; genus Lanius; species Lanius collurio. The sequence goes on from JACBWW010000010.1 coordinate 10,174,912, forward strand.
GTGTGAGAATCTCTTAAAATCTTTTTTACTGCTTTCCAATTTTATGTGATTCATCTCAGCAAAGGCCTGCTTTAGAGAATGTCAATGTTTAAAGCTAGATGAAAGGTGGCAACACCATACAAGAATGATCAAGTGAGTCAGAAAATTATTTTGGATTCACCATTTACTTGCCCTGCATATATTTATTTCTGTATGAACTATGTTTGATTTTAATGATGACAAAGGAGATGAATTTGAGGCTCACACCAGTTTTCATTCCTTGAGGAACTAAACTTGGTTTTAGTGCCAGCAGCTGCCTACTTTAAGAAACTCTTAAAACTTACGTAATCCTGTCATATTTCTTCTTTTCAAAGGGAAAAAACACCCCACATATTCATAAGTTCACCACACTGTGTCAAAAGCATAATAAATCGATCTTATTCTCCTTCCTCTTTGTTAGCCACACTTAACCAGTCATAGCACAAAAATATTGCCATGGCAACATACAATGATAGCAACAACAAATAGCAAAGACAGGCAGAGAACATAATTTATGTACAGTCCAGAGGCTTTTACTCACTTGAAACATTGCTGAGACACTCTTAATAACAAATTAAAATTTGCAAATTTGGAATAGCAGATGAGAGAAAAAGAACCGAGGGATCTTTTCAATACTCTTCTCAGACTCTTGGCATCTTTTTGCACTTGTAACCTCATTTCTCTCATTCTCCCCTGATGTGGAATGCAGAAACTTTCTGTATCTGCCACCTGGTATGTAAATCAAGAGTGTTCAGGATGTTGTATACTTGCCAAAAAACTGGAAATGCATTTAGTTGTGAAACTATAGTATCTAGGTGAGAAAATCATGTCTGCAGAAAGCAACATAGTAACTGATATTTTTATGTAGAAAACAGATCGGCCCAAGAGCTGATATGCTAGAGGGCAGGGCAAATACTAGTGCAATTTATGCATTTTATAACCCAAATGTAACTCAGACAACCAATTTCTGACATGCTATGATGGCAGCTTGGAAGATTGCTTTCACTGTTACTATTCAAGGGGAGAAAAACGGATGTTTGATCTTAATGAAGATCTTCTGAAATCAGACAGGTCTTAATAGATATAAAAATAGCAGCAAATCAAAAAAAAGGGAGAAAAAATTCAAAGATTGCTTCATAGCTTTATCCTGAACTATCTCCAGTCAGGGTGTAGCTATACAGAAGTGCCACAGACATTGGTAGCATCAGGTTAGCACGAGATAACAAACCAGCACATTCGGGTGTCTCGGTACAGATTTCAGGGGAGCAAAGCCCTGTTTGTGTCAGGAATGTAACACTCTGCACACACCTGATATCTCACAGCACAGATTGCTGAATGACTGTGTGGCCTGCAAGGGTCAATTTGGCACAGAGGCCTTTATAGGGATATTAATTGTGATGGTGGTTTCTATATAAGTCAACAATCTCACTGCTGTCACTGAATAAAAATAAAGTAATGCCCAAAGTATTCCAATAACCAATAGACTGGAACTTAGCCCTGTTGCAATTCCCACTATTTTCACAACTCTAACACTTTCAGGATATAAACTACTCTGTTTCAACCAAGGAAGATCACAGTAAAATTCTTCCTATTAGTCTTGGAACTGAACATCAATACAGAAGGAACATCTGTACACCAAAGGCAAGTGTACTAGTTAGGGATATTCAGAAGTCATGCAGTACTCAAAATCAGCAGAAATCTTACCCCCCTCTCACTTATTTGCTTGCTCCCTCTCTGGGGAATAGTTATTTCTCAGTGGGTGGAATTATGATGTTTGACTCAGCAATGCAGTGGAAACATCACACTGCTTATAATGAAGGCCCAAAGCGCTGCTTCTATTATCAGTAGCTGGTTGTGTCACCAGAATGTTCTCACATGTCAAGAGCAGGTGTCCCCACTGCTGATTATAAATAAAATCATTAGCAGTCAGAATTTAGATTTAAAATGAAAGAAGCAGTAAGTGATTGACTCTTGCACCTCCAAATAACAGCATGGATCTGAGATCACTTAGCTGTGAAAAGCAAGTGAAAGTTCTATCAGAACTAGAGAGAGGAGAAACCAAACTTGCATACAAAAAAAACTAGCTGTGGAAATGAGAAAGGCAGGAATAAGAAAACTGAGAGGGGAGCTTGAATGGAGAACAAAGGATTACTTAAATTCCTGCAGTGTAAAGTTAAAAGTAATACAGAGACTGAGTGAATTCCAGATCCTTGAAAATCAAATTCAGTTCCTAAAATACAAGCCCAGATGGCTGACTGGTGTAAATAAATGCAATTTCATTGGCCCAAAGGGAACTCTATCAATGTACACTCGCTGAGGTTTTGGCAAAATGACCTTCTGAGGTTCAATCAACACTCACAGGTTCTCAGGTCAGGGGACAGAGATTTGTAAGATTCATTCCCAATCTACTGTGATGACAAATAGATACAATTACCAATTGTGAGGTAATGAAGGATCATCGCTCACCACAATCATTCTTCCCTTGATTTTTCATGTTAGAAAATTCTACGTATTAACATCACCAAACCCATATTTTGGCAGACTCTGAGGATTTCCACTGAATCTTGCCTGCCAGCTTCTTTCTATGACTTACCAAATAAGTTACGTATGTGGTACTGCAGAATGAATTTCGGGTAATTATTGAAGTACAGTTGATTTGAATTATCTTAAGAAAGAAAATATGATCTGCATCAACAGGTCTATAATAAGACATCTTCTCAACACATTAGTACCAGAGAGATGTCTCTTGTCATCTGTAGGTCTAATGTTGGCTTGGAGTAACAATTACGAGCAGAAAGGAAATAGTTCAGTCTCACAGGTTGATTTAGCTCTTGGCCTGTGCCCTGAGAATGCAAATTAGGCTACTGGCTGAGTGAATGACATCTGTGCGACTGGTAAAATTGCACATGTAACTGAACAAATACCATTGACTTCCATCAAGTCAGCAACAATTCATTAGGAATGACAACTATCAATGAATCCTGAACTTAGACACTGAAAGCATCAAGTCCTGTGCATCATTACACAGCCCTTATGTTTTCAGAGAAGCCTAACAACTTGATCAGGGATGTGATGGATGGCAAAATGCTATCAGAGTCAACTGTCTGTCAGCTCCCACCAGAACATCAGATTATTCTCCCAAAGGAAAATCACTCTGTGTAACATATTTCTCTACATATCACAGTGTTTATTTCTCTAACTTCAGGTTTATAGACAAAGTGAGCACAGAGAGTGGAAAACGGGAAAAATAAGAACTGTTGTGTTTGGTGTAATAGGTGAAGGGAGGTAAGAGAGCACAGGCACTTCCAGCTCCTGAAGGTAGTTGTTGTTTATTGGGTTTTTTTCACTTTCTTGTCTTCATCACTGTGGTGGCCAGGGAGCCAGTGGTACAAGAGACAAAAAGAGTCCGCTGGTGGGACAGTCCCTAAGACCAGAGAGTCCTCCCCAGGTTAGGGTGAACAGAAGAGGCCTCCCCCATTATGCTCTGTGTTGCTATGTTAAATGCACCCCAGTTCGGCTTCCCTGTTGGCTGCTGGCCTCTACAGCCCTCTGTTACCTGGTATGTCCTTGCCCTAGAAGGTTCTCCACTCCAGGTTCCCCGCCACTGGCCCTTGCCCCTCACCACTCCCTCTGAGTTTCTCTATTGGTCCTATTCCCTAGTCCCACCTTTGTCATGCCCCTATGCCCTCAGATCATTGGTCGCTGGTGCTCGATCTACTCCTGAACCTAAACCTGGACCCTCTGTTGTTCTTCATTCCTGGGACCCTTCATGAGCATGGCTGGAATAAACGACTCCCATGGAACTCTATACAGAGACCCTTCCTGCCTGTTTGTCATCGACCCATTTTAAGGAGCTGTCTGGGTGTGGGCACGTGTGTGAGTGTGTGCTGGTCCTGCCGAGCGGCTTCGCTTTGGAGACGCTTGTAGGAAGGTCATGGCACCTCGTGGTCTGGCACTGACAAGCCACAGTGCCTGGCTAACAACACATCACCACCAATAAAAATATATTTCTTGAAGACAAGTGAGGAACATGCAGGGAACATACCAAACCAGTGCGATCTTTCTCCATGACAATGCTTCCAGGTAAATGATATATGTCACTAATTCAAGGCATAAGTCACAATAACCAGAGCACATACCTGACGCCTGAAAAAATTCTGCAGCTGAGCAAAATACTTGCTTTGATGTTTATAGTAGGAAGTAGAAACATTTGGTTAAATAAAAATTTTTGCTGGAAACAGTTGCATATGGATTTTTCAGGAACCAAATTTTATTTCTAAGAAAATATTGCAGCTGTAGTACTTTACCATAAGTAAACCACAGTCATTTAAAACATCTAGCACAGACAGCAATAGGAACTGAATACTAGCTGAACAGCTGGTCCCAGAGAGTGGCAATCAGTGGCAAAATCTAGTTGGAGACATTTTGTTTCCATCATTATTCCTAGTCCGTACTTTTTTAGCACCTTAAGCAGGTGCTAACCATTGCATTTTAAAATCAAAGCCCTTTTTATAAGAGGCACAACCTGAACTTCCACTGGAAAACTAAGTTATGCATGACTGTGTTTTTTCTCCTTGCACAACTTCTGGAAGCATGTTTTGCACCACTAGGTAGTGTTAAATTGAGCATATCTTTAAGTGAGTTTACAGCTATTTGCAATCCTATTTTAAAGCACTGTCATCACATAGATAAGCTTATAACATAAACATGCATAAAACTATCAAAACAACACCGCAAACTTGCTGAGTCCTCTATTCTGGCTACTTGAAGGACACTTCAAGTCCTTCATGCCTAAAGCATAGTTTTATTTCTCCAGGCCTCTGAGGACACCAGGAAGCAAAGTGCTTCTGGAGACTGAGAGGAGGGGAGTGCTACCACCCTAAACCTACAATATCTGAATTACTGATGGCTTTGGAATTAAGAGATACAGGACACCAAGGGAAATATCATCATGAGTCCAGAACTGCTTCATGCACAGCCACATGGACAGCCTGCAGGGTATGGAATGTGGTGCAGCCTCAGGGTGAGTCCCAGGTGCCTTTTGACTTAGAGCAAAATCCCTATCCTTTTATTTGGCTGCACTTAGGTTTTGGGCAGAACTTGCCTGGGAGCATCCATGTATCTGAGTTGTGTGTAGGGCCCAAATTCTGGGCTGGGCCACTTCTGCAGTTACAGAATAATGAGAGGAAGCAAAGAGAAGTAATGGGTTTCATCTGCAATATGGAGGTTGCTTTGGAAGCACATGCTTTAGTAATCCAGCATAAATATTTCAAGATAAAAACATCACTGATTTTCAGCTAGGAATGTATAAACTGTGGTGCTATAATTTTGATAATGAAAACATACTAAAAGGTATTGAAGAATAAGTCAAATGTGATCTATCTAATTTCCTTAATAAACCTTATCGATGACTTGCAGGAGAATCCACAAGCAGCCATTTCAGACATAGCATCAGTCTCTATGCTTTGCTGCACACTTGGGCTTTTTACTGCTTTAATTGAAGCACTGAGTGTGAAGGTTGTTTGGATTCTTTTTTTAAATACATTAAGTATTTTTCTTTACTTTCTCAGGGTCTAAGTACACTCTATGTAGAAAGAATTAAGCTAATTTTTGTTTGCAGGGTGACAAAATTACATTCTGATTGTCTTTCTGGCAATCACAATTGTTCTGTCAAAGCTTCTGAGGCTAATTTTTGGTTTGCTCTTTTATATTATTTTAATTTGTGTATGACCATCATTATCAGGCACATTAATAAACACACAAGTGTATACTTTACATACATGCATTTGTTAAAGAATTTCATGTCAGGGATACTCCTCTTGTGGACAGACAAGGAAAGATACTCGTAGACCACATTTTAAGATGTTTTAAAACTCACTTTAGAGATGCAAAACTACTCTTTCAAAGGCAGTATTAGCACTGAATTGCAGAAACACAACTTCCAAATGGCCCCAGAGCTCTAAGATGGCTCCACTAACGTGAAGTTCAGTTCAAGAAAGACAATCCTAGGGATAGGATGCAAACCCCCAAATATAGGGCATCTTAAATGTATCCTGGGAGTCCTAGAGCTCTGTACGATCTCCAGACCTCCAAAAGTTTGTGCATGTACAAACTGTAATAGGCTTTGCAGTAAAACTCTCTGGTCAATTCTCATTCACCTGTTGAACTAATTGCAGTTCCTGGAGCCTACCTGTCCTCCAAAGCAAAACAATTCTTTAGAACTGAGATCAGGACACTCAGAATTAGTCTCTTTCTGCCAATGAAAACAAAATGCAGCTGCAAGTTCAGTTATGGTGACTGGAATGCAGAGCTATTGGCCCAAGCTCTTCAGGAGAAAGAGAAATGAGCAACTTCTCTGTTGCTTCTTACAGCAATCTCTTCCCTATGTGGTACTACCTACCTACCTTTCATCTAAAGCAACAATTCACACCTATCTGCAAAGAAGAATGAGTTAAAGGGTGTCAGTTGACAGAAATTCCTGAAACTATAGACTGACATGGTTTTCTAAAGAGTATTACTTTTTCTGCTGCTACTGTTGCAAATAATGAAAAAAAAAAAAAAAAGTATTGAGATTGCATACAGCATCTGATATGTGAAAAGCAGTGCTCTTCCTATTTCTTGCATATGGTCTATACCTCTATTCTAAGGACTTTAGAACTGCACAGCAGTATTTCTGACTCAAGTTCCTGGGCTCCTGGAGGCAGCCTGCAGCCCAGTGAAGCTGGAATAAATATGTTCTAAACTAACATCACCAAACTTTTATAGTGAGCTATTCAAACTCAAGAGTCTAAAAGAAAAAATTAGCTTGCCAGGTGTTTAATTCCAAGCTTTCAAAGTTTTAGTGCATGACAGTACTCTCTCACTATTTAAAAAATACTTTAAAATGAAAAAAAGGAATCCCATACACTTCTTTTTGTATTTTCACATGGGATTTGCTTATTATTTGCTTTAGTGAATGAGAAAAGGAGAAATATTCCTGCTGCAGATTCTACTATATTCTCACCAAAACTATGCAAGTAAAACGCAACCTTTTTGACTGAATCACAGTAAACATCACAAGGATTCACTTGCTCTCTTCTTGTATCCTCCCCCAGAATAAGCTTTTTGAATTTGCTATTTTGTACAGAAACACAAACAAAAATCTTATATCACCAGGAAAATATTGCTACCTCATAAACACATCTTTTGGACAAACTGAAATTGTTCTCAGAAACAGATCTCTCAACAGTTGTTTGTTTGGTTTTTCCTTTTTAAATACTTCTTTTCCTCTAATACATCCAAATAAAAGGAACAGATGTTAACATACTTCAGCCAAAATTGAAATAAGCCCTTATGGTCAGGTCTAGCAAGCCAGAAGAGATATCACTACAGTGGAAATAATTCCAAAATGGATAAATGAACACAGAAACATACAACACTACACAAAATCTGCAGGACAATCTGCTTGGTAGTGGATATATCTGGCTCTTGTGTACTTTTGTAAAATATATCATCAAAGTAATTTTCATCTCCTTGTTAAGGATGGACACAGCATCCTCTCTTCAGGCAGTCTACAGGCTGAGTGCCACCTTGACTTACACCAATCCAAACCTACAGGTTGGCCAGCAATTCTGGCTTCAAAACTGGCATCAGTATTTGGCATCGCATGGTAAAATTATGGCAGATCTATAAAGGGTGAGGTTTGCTCCATGATACCTGATTTTTAATTGTCTTCACAGCCCAATTCAACTTCTTTGAAAATGACTTTGTAAGACTTAACTGATCTGCTCTAGGTCAGTATGCCCAGTGTACAAACTCTTCCATCACCCAGTAACTCACCAGAAATCTGCAAGTTAAGCAGGTACTTAATTTCATATATGTCCTCCTCACATCACTGCTGGCATTAAAAGGTTTTGCAATATCAAATCAGGGCCTCAAAACACAGCTATTTCAGCAGCTGTTCTTTATTACCACCCAGTTTGTTGCTGGCTAATGAGAATGTCAGGAAATTTCTGTCTCATTGTAGAGAGAGTAAAGTAATCCTGAGCAACATCTTTAAATAATGCTGGCATATGCATAATGCCCTTCCTTTTCAAAGATGGATAGTACCTAGCAGTTATTAACTGGAACTTTGTTAGATATCAAGTTCTTTATATATAACACTAGTACATAGACTCCCATGTTTTAAAACCATAGTTTGGTTACCTAACACAGCAGAACTGAATATGATATGTGGAACAATCTAAATCTGTAAGATGCCATCTTTGGAAAAAAAAATGTAGTAAAGGAAAAAAACCAGCATATTGTGGAACTTAATTCAGGCAAGATTGGAGAAAAGTCATCAATTATATGAACTCAAAGTATAAGTTAATCTTCCCAATGGCAAATTTTAGAAATGTTCCAGATATACTTACTGTTTATTGCTATTTGATTAAAGTTATCAATGGAGGATATTGCCTCAGACAACAATAAAAGATGTGGTTTTGCCATCTAAAAGAGATTAGAATATAATAGAGAGCAATAAATTGTCCTACATATGGAGATTCTCACAGAGGTTGTAGCTTCTAACAAGGTAGTCAAAAAAATAACCAGGAAAAAAAAGGAAATGGAAGTAGAAAGAAAAAGTCAACCTTTAGTACTAGGGGACAAACATACTTGTGGAGAGTCTATGGGGTTTGAACTGAATTATACCAGTCTGAGTTTAATTCATTATAGAACTGGAGGTTATCTGTGCTCCTCTTGGTCCCCAAAGAGAGTATATTTATTCAAACTGCCCCTCAAAACTTCCCAAAGATTCATTTCTGATTTGGAGGGACTGAATTGTGGGAATAAAAACTTCCAGAAACTCCACAGTTAGAATAGCATCCTCATATTTGCCTAAAACGAAATAAGTAGTATTTTATTTACTAGGCCTGTTCAGACTTGAGAAGAGATGACTGAGAGGGGACCACATCAATGTCTCTAAATGTCTGAAGGGAGGGTGTAGAGGATGCACCAGGCTCTGCTTGACAGTGCCAAGCAATGGCAAAGGGGCAGTGGGCAGAAACTGCTGCACAGAAAGTTCCACCTGACCATGAGGAGGAACACTAGAACAGATTTCCCAAAGACTTTGTTGAATGTCCCTCCTTGGAGATATTCAAGAACAATCTGGACACGATCCTGTGAGATGTGCTCTGGGATGGCCCTGCTTGAGCAGGGAGATTGGCCAGACAATGCACTGTGGTCCCTTCCAATCTGACCCATTCTGTGACTTTGTGATTTTCATATTAATAAAAAATGCAGAGAGAAAAGCAGCATCTATATGTAGATTAAAAAGCGACAAAAGAAAACCTCTTGGTTAATTGGGTTTTTTAGGCTAAATCTGACTGACTTTACATGAGAATCATTACATTATCTTCATCTGGTTGTTTATGCCATACTACATTTCAGCAATGTGTAGTTAAATAGAAAAAAAAAAAGAAGGAAACATTGGAAATTCTTAAGCAGGAAAGCTCAAAGGTGTGTCAAAAGAGCTTCTGTTTTTTCTAAATGATAGCATTGAAAGGTCCATATAATATGAATGATGTCTGGCTGTCTGGTACAAGCTGCTTCTCAGCATTGCAATCATGGAAATAGCTTTTCTATACTAACCCTACAGTGAAAGGCTGAAAACAACTTTTATTAGAAGCAGTTCGAGCCTCTAAGTGTTCTTTATGTACAGGATAATTAGAGGTCAGTTAGTTACTGGTGTCTTCCTGCTTTATTTAACCTTCTTTGTGCAGGAAGAAATCTCAGATCAGCAGTAGTGTAAACTGTACAAAGAGGCACAAAATTTGTATATCTGACCCAGCTGTGCAGGGTGACTACTGAGTACCACTATTACTGTTTAGAGAAAAAAAAGTTGTAAAGTCAAGAAAGAAGCCACAAGGCATTTTCTCAACCTGGATCAAGAAATCAAAAATTATATTAGCAAAGACATGCATGATGCAGACATGGATGTGAAGTCATAAACCCTTTGATCCTTAAGTCACCAGATTTTCTTTTGAGCTGTGCAAAAACTGGTGCTATCCTTTTTTCTTTTTGGTGGCCCACAGGAAGAAAGTTGGCAGTCTCAGTCAGGAGAATGCTGCCCCTGTCAGTAGATAGTGTCAAAAATCCAACTACGAGATTAAAATATTGTCTGAACTGAGACAATCAGTTTAACAGGATGGCCATATAAAGATGGACACTACTACATGTACTACATGGCAAAAAAATCAGAGACAGAAAATTAGGAACTGCTCTTTTCTCCTCTTCTGTTACCACACTTTTAAAAGACTGACACCAAAGAAATTCGGGTGGAAGCTGTAATTCTGGAAATGACATCAGGAGCAAGAGCCTCTGTTAAAAAATTTAACAACAGTTCATAGCTTCATACTGGTTTTTACCTTTTATTGGTACCACAAGATTTACCTTGTATTCACATTGTCTCTGTATTTATCACCTTTCTTTCCTATTCTATATTTTAGACTCTCCATTTGCCAATATGTGTTTCTAGATTATATTTTTATTGAAGTGGATATGGTTTCATCTGTTTGAATGGTCTGGCAAAATTCTAAGAGGCTTATGGCACAAAATTAATAGAGTTAATTAACTAATATCTGTAGTATATAACCTTTCTCCTTGAAAGGTCTTATTTCAGCAGTCCATCAGTATGATTGGCTCTATGTTGTAGCTTCAGTAGAAAATGCTGTAAAGGGTTACTAATGAAAGTCAATTCTGTAAAGTAGACTTAAGTGTTGATCCAATGCGTGAATTAATCACTTCTACAAAATTTTTCTGCTGGTTTAACATGTTTTCAAGGTTTTGAATCTTTGTATTGTCAGCTCATCCCTCAAGCTAGACACAGCATCTAGCCAGTATGTTGGTTAACTCAAAGAAATGCAATCCTTATGACTTGCCAGGCTGAACTCAAATTTCTGTGACAAATTCAGCTTTTGGTAGGTCTAGCATCAAAGAACATGGAACGAGAGTCTCAAGCTTCAAACAAAAAGGGGCTGGAAACAGGTGTAAAACCCTGGGTTGGCTCTCTGTGTTAGAGATCCATGAAGGAAAGCCAGATGTTTCAAGGAAGTTCACTGAGTAAAATGTGTGTCACTATGAAACAGGGTTTTGTATGAGACAAAAATAGTAATTATATAAGGAAGGCTTTACCAGAATTGCCTTTCATGTGTACATCCACAGTTCTACTCTCCTGACAGTCAGAAATTGTATTTCATAGGCTGGGTTGGCAGAGGTGCTGATCGTCCTTTGCTCTGGCACACATGTTCTCAGATTCTAACTTCCATAACACACTCATTGCCTTGCATTTTCCAAATTACTAATACATAAAGAAGAGAAGACTGAAGCATTTTAAAAACAAAAACCAGACCCATCAACAAAATATCTACACACAATGCAGGTCTGTAGGCCTTTTTCTAAATCCAGACCTCCCACCATAGTTCCAAACTTATCTGATTTATCTCTTTCTGCATCCTGTTGCACTGTATGTCGTGTATGTATAAAACACACACATATATAAGAATACATGTAAATCTTTTTTATAGAGAGAAATCTCCCCAAAGGCAGCATCCTGTAGACTTTAAATCAATTTATTTTAATCTAATATTCATCTGTAATGGTTTTCTTGGCTACAGCCATCAAGGAAACATCTTGGCAGGTGGGAAAGAATGAAAACATACAACATTTTTTTCTAATGGTTCCTTTGTACTGTGTAATTTTGACTTTCCAATACAGAAGTGCTTGCAAATGCCATGAAATATGACTGGGCTTGGAACTGACCTCAGATGCAAACTTACATCTGCACAGCTGAGAACTCCCTAAAACATGAACATAAAGATGTCAGAAACTCCTTGAAACATATTTAAAAATCATTGAAGCAAAGTTGAAAACGGAGCTTTTCTACCTAAAAACAAAGCTGAAGGGAAATTTTTCCATATAAACATTTCATCAAATGGAAAGCCTTTTCTATTTCTAAGACTTTTCCTTTCTTCCTCAGTACACAAGTTTCAAGCCACCCAAATTGGTTTTCTATTAGGAACTAAGACCACATGTCCCTAGGAATCTCCATGTATTGTCGGATTTTCACTCCCTGTTGCCAAACTTAGTGCTTTACTAATTGCCTGGGGCTACAGTGCTTTGCTTATAGAAACAAATTATTTTCTTGATGGAACAGCAGGATTTGCACCTGCAGAGACTCGGCTTAGAAAGGCTGGCAAGCAATCAAGTGGGCAGCTGGGGAGCCTCACTGCCCAGCAGTCTGCAGGACAGGCCTCTGGAAAGCCAAGGATGCCTGTCAGGTCACCTGTCAGTTGGTGGGCAGTGAGCTGGCAAGGGGGCTGGCAAAGAAATAACACCCCAGGAGAGTTGTATCTCCTAACCTGGCTTCTGCCAGTAACCCTTATGAATCAACACACTGATAAAAAAAAATCTGTTCTGTGACATCAACGTTAAACAAAAAATAAAGTGTACAAATGAAATTTTAAAATGGTAACCACAACTTTCCTAGATCCCTGAACCCTCAGAAAGAAAATCAGCTTGAGGTTAAGTCAATGTTTCTTGCACATGTTGCACTGTGGAAAATAACTGAAAGCAGAGCAAGAAGAAATCCCTGGCAGTACTCTGGTCATGTGTAATATAATGGCTGCACCACATTGGTCATGATTGCTCCGGGGCTTGTTCTTTGAAAGGCCACGGCTGTAATACACATTCATTCACACACCTCATAAAGTTGCAGAGCTGAGTTACTAACAGTGGTAACCACTTATTCTTTTGACCACTAAAACAATAAAAAGTCAGTTTGATTTTAATTTATTAACTTAAAGGAGGTTGGTGGTCAGAGATTAGTCCTCTCTGGGAGTCACTGCAGAACCCAAGCAGCACTTGGTCTGGCACCCAGTGGCTGTGCTGCAAAACCCTGCTGATGTACAGATAAAGTAGGATCAACACCAAAATCTGCTTGTTACTTTAAGTCACACTCTTCAGAGCCACAGGCTTCTTTCTATCAGAGGGTCAGATCATGCCAAACAGGAATGTGTGTATCACCACAGGAGAAAAAGATTTCGTCTCATCTATTACTTCAATAGGTTTGCACCTGGCCCAGTTTTCTTTTTTTTGCCAAATTGATCTGACTGCTGCAGCTGGCAGGAGAAGAGAAACTACTTATCTTTTCACTGAGCTTTCTGGTTGACTGCTTTTCCCAAACCAGACCAGCAAAACATATCCTGACTTGAAGCAGCTACTGAGCATGGAATTTTCTAAAACATTTCTTACAGAATCATTGTTAGGTCAAATCTCACACAAAACTAAACCTTGAACAAACAGAAAAGTGCATGAAAAAATTCACAAGACAAAGATTAAATATGTCTATTAGTTTAGTTTTAATTTCTGAAAGTGCTCTTAATAAACATAGAAGCAGGACTGCCTAAGTAGCATCTTCTAAAATCACACTCACTCTCTCAAAAAAGCAGTAATCTCACACTCAGCTCTAAAAATTTCACTCAGTTGTTGCAAACAGATTTGAATTCAGCCTGTAAAAACAACGATTGCTTAACTGTTGAAACAAAAAACAAATTAAGAAACACATCAATACAACAGGATGAAAAATAATAGAGCAGGTTTTCCAGTCTCCCTCCAAACTGGGTCAACAAGGAATACATGCCAAGAGAATGTGCTTTATTCACATCAAAAAATCAAGTTAGCATCAATCATTTTGATCACGAACTATTGGTCCAGCTTTGCTCAGCCCTCCAAAGCTACCATCTCATGTCTCCTGAAATAAAAAGCCTTTTATCCTAGAATATTAAATAAGAAAATCATATAGGAAGAGAACCAACCTCCACATCGTAAGAATTAAAAATTAATTCCATGACACATGGTTTAGGTAGCATTGATGGATTATATTCGCTACAACACAAGGCAACATAGGCAACTCACAACACGAACTGTTTTCTTCCACATGTTGTACTTGAGCAATGGTGCTACAAGAACTAAAGGCATTATTGTAATGGGAAATAATCATTACTATTCAGCAGGTATTGGTATAAATCAGAGTTCTGAATGAAGAAACAGAAGTGAGGTAATTTTAAGGAAAGCTTTTTAAAAGCAAACAAAAATATGTGAAACAAGAATGAAAAGCATTTGGGAGCATTCTAGGATGTATAAACCTTCCAGAACACTGACATTTTCATCTTTGCCATGTCTGTCAAGTACCTTGGTCTGGTATAGTTTCTAATTAGAAATCCAGAGTGGCAAAATTCCAGATATTTCCACTTGGCAATCCCATTAGACATGATGACTTTTCAGCACAGAACTTTCCTGGTTCAGTTGGTGTTCTATGAAATATAGAAGCTCTTTCAAATAATTACACACACACACAAAAAAATGCAGACTTACTACTGAGAAATCAATAAAAACTTGACTGTTTGAATATGAAGATTTCTCATCAAAGATTTTTTGAAATCTCTACAAACTTTTTCCTCCTGAAAAGGTAATCATATATCACTGTACTCAAGACACCTTTCTTGAGAGTCAGTTCCTATTTTTGACCCTGACAGAGCTCTGTAGAGAACTGATAAGCAAGGAATGTCTCCTTTCCATACCTCAATCTACTTTTACTTAGAACATGAAAATTATTGTAAACCACTTTTTTAGTCGCACCTTTTCAATATTATTTAAAAAATCAATCTGCCAAGCAACCAGTTCATCATTCTCTCTGCATTTTGCTCACTGCCTCAGGCAATGGATGTTATTCAGTTTAGTTTTCCATGTGAAATATATATACATGTATGTGTACGTATATGTAGCTACTAATCTTTAAAGGCATAATATTTGGTTTGGACACCTTAACCTATTCTTTTCTTTCCCTTTCCCCTCCCACATTTAACTGCTTATTTGAGATTTATAGTGGGCAAACCTACCTACATTTCAATAAAGGGACCATAATGATCCCAGACTTACTACCGCCACCTAACTGCTGTCTAGTTTTTGAATATGTTTCCCATTTTGTCTTGTAACAGCTGAAGAACATATAAAGTATTGAAAAAGCTCTAGTTGTTGACATTCTGACTTGACCTCACCAGTTTAATTTTAAAGCCATTGCTTTTAAGTTTGTCATGCTTAGCTGTCTTCATTCTTAGGCAATATAATTATAAATTGGGTAGGGTAAAAGCTACTGTAACTCCATAACAGTAAGAGGTCTTAAAACACTATGAATTGACAAGGCACCTTTTTTTTTCCCCCGAGAGATGTCTGTTAGCTCTTAGATAATGCAAAGAACTTAAAAGAATCTGCAGGATCTTCTTATTTCTCACTGTTTCTTATATCTAGGGAGATTCTAAGAATTTTTGAATATTTTAGTCCCCCACTAGCCTCCAAATTGCCTGTAGTACACTCATTTCAGACCATAGCCCAAGTGAAAAGCAAGATCACTTTTAATAGCATGGCCAAGTCTTTCACTGTAAAGCATCAAATGCGGTCTTTGTATAGAAAAGTGCACTCCTGAGAGGCCTAGATATTTGAAAAAAGTAGGTACCCAACATTTCAGCTTCTTTTCAAAGTCTCTACTTACATTTTCAAATAACATGAAGTAAAAAAATGCCTTTTTTCCTTACGAATATTTAGTGCAGTGTAAAAGGCTGTTTGCATTCTCACTGAAGGCTGGAACAGAGTCATTAAGTCTCCCCGGCTATAAAACAAAAAGGCTGGATAGTTTCAAACATATCCATATTAAACAAGGGGCTCCTGAATACTGACTGAATTCTTAGCACTGTGGCAATGAAGCAATAAATACTTTCTATTATTTTCATTCCTCTAAGCTACTTTCTCTCTTCTTCTACATCCATAACAGAAATAAGAACAATTTTTCAGCATTTAAACTTTTACAGATATGTCAGTGTCAAAAAGAATATGTCAGAATCGACATACTTTTGGATCTGAGCTATAATCTTCAACTAAGAAAAGCAGTAGATGGGGTTAGAGGTAGCCCGTTCATTTCCTAGTGAAATAGCCCTATTCACCAGCCCATGACATCACATACATTTACACTCCCATTTCACATTGCAGTACATCAATCTAACACCATCTCTCAAGGGGAACTGTCTATATGCAGTCTGAACAGCTTTGCAGATGAGAAATGAGGGCAATAGACTTGGGATCAAGCCCTTGTTTAGGTCACAAGTTAAAATTATTTTGGTGCTCTTGTCCTTCCTCACATTTGTGCTCCTGACACAACTGCTACTCATTCAGGCACCATCAGGTGTGACCGGCAGTCCTGGCTCCAAGGGATGCTGCCCATGGCCACAAAGGGAGAGGATACTGTCAGTGATGGGTGTTGACATGGAGGATAAAAGGGAACCTGAAAGGGGAGGAGAAAAAAGAGGGAAGAACTCAAAGTTCTCATTGATTTTGGCAATACAAAATGCCATTTTCTTTCTACTATCCTGTCATTTTTTAAAATGGGAAACAAGCACATTGAGGCAGAGCTGTATTTCTGACTTTTGACAGTGAAGGGCCTTTTTATGTGCCTTGTTTACCTCTAGACCATATATATCTGCAGTTTCTCAGTGGCTTCTCACACAACAAAGTGAATGGGTAAAATCATACTTTAAACATTCTTGTGACCATGATTAAAGACCCATCTTTTTTCAGACCTATATACTGAATCCTTGACATTCAGAACTATCTGACAAAGAATCACCACCTGTCAGGAACTGTGCAACAGAAACATGGTCTTGGACTATTTACCTCAGGCTCTCCCTGGTTGCCAGCTTTGAAGGTATTCAGTCAGCTAGAAGGAAAGACAGTCTAGAATGTTGTTATTCCTGCTTAGAGCTGTCAATCCACACTAACAATGAAAGACTTCCTGTACTTTGTTGAATGTAGCAGTAAATCAGTGCCATCTGCATAGAACACAGCAGCACCATCTGCATTATGAATGTGTCACTGAAGTTCATTATTACATTATGCCAATTCAATAGCAAGAAATTGCCAGAAACTCCATTGTACACCTAAGTGCATATTTAATTTTTAGCTTCTCCTACTTTCCACTGTACCAAAACATTTTTTCTGGACATATGTGTGTATAAAAAAATGACATGCAATTATAAGCAATGCATGTTTTACACCTAAATCCATGTTAATAAGCTTATCTTAACAATATATTCAAAGTGAAGAATTAAACCACAACATAAACTCTAATGTATTTATACACAACTATATTCCTGTGAGATAAAGCAGGGTTATTCCCACTTACAGATGAAAATTGAAGTGCAAGACAGAATAACTTGCCCAAACCTGCACAATAGTGGTTCTGAGACAGAGCAGAAATTTGAACTAAGTAAATTCTAACTAGCTTCTTTTTCATGTTTCTGAGATAAACTCCTACTAAAAAATACTAAATCTCATTTTCTCAAGTATTATATTATAAACAAGAAAGAAGACATGAATGAATAAATTATTTTAAATGGCAATTTGAAAGCATGCAAAATAAAAAATAATCTGATGGCTACCATGAAGGAAAAGACAATCTACAAAGAAATATTTTTTACAAATCTTTAGGCTCTTCTTTGTGAGTTTTGGGGAGCAGGGTATGACAGAAATGCAGCATAGATGAGATTTTTCCCCAAAACACATTTCCTTCAACATCTGGATTCTATTTCATGTGTGTTCCCACTTGGTTTGTACATGTGTATATATAGTTTCCTGTATAGAACTTACAAAAAGAATGGATACTTGTCATATTGACTGACACTCAACTTTGATAATGCTCCTGTATCTAGCCAGCTGATGACTGAATGCTTAACTATTCACTGCAGGTTTGTGCACACCACTGTCAAAACAATTGATATTTTAACATGTAATCTACAATTAATTACATGAACCACTGGAAATGCCACTTACACTAATTAAACTTCAATAGGCACTATTTTGCAATACATGGCCAGTTCACATACAACACACTTTCTTCAATCAGGCCCTTCACCAAAGAATATTGCCAGGATCAGGGAAGTGTTTCATCATCAGTACTGACTGCAGTTCATAGCAAAGGGAATATCACATGTTAGTGGTCGAATACCTGGAACTGCACTCAGATCGTACTGCTCAGTTACGATCTTTATCTAGGCCTGGCCTGTAATGCAAAATCAAATAAATACAAAATTCATTTGAGGCATCAGAACTGAGATGGCAGAGTTATTCCTTGTACTGTGCCTTACAAAAGTTAAGGAATCCACAGTCATCCATCATAAGCTCTTGTAAGGACCAGCTCTGGCTTTTCTAAAACATTGTTCTGACCCTACTTTGAGACTAAACTTCCACATTTTTATGTGTCATTCTTCTTAATTATGAACATTTCAGGAACAAATTTTCCAAAACTGTTTAGGCTCCTAGTGATGCAAATAGGCAGCTTGTGTTATTTTTCAAAATCACTTAGACAGGTTAGAGAGCTAAATCCCTCTGAAATTAGAAAGAGTTGGGCATCTGACTTAGGCACTTAGAAAAATTTAGCCAATGCTTGTTTGCATTTTCAGGCTTCTAATAATTCTTTGAACATCTGCGTGATAAATTTTAATTTATTTAAGCTGGTTCCTAGTACATTACTTTCTCTCACCTGACTGAAAGAGCATACTTCATTAAGGAAGTTGCAGATTTTTCTTGCAGACCACATTAAGAAGACACACAAGTGAAAGAGGTGACAAGTTTTTTTTCTATAATTTGATTTTTTTTTTTTACATTAAATAGGTAAGGAGATACTGTGGATAATGTAAAAGGACTGTTTTATTCTAAAATCTAAATGAGTTTTTTAATAACATTTAATTTTGTTTAGCACAAAATAGAGTGAGTGTTTAAAAGCTGGACAAATATAAAACACTCAGTGTATAACTTGATCAGATTATTTTGTTTAATCTTAAAAAAAATCAACCCCAAAAAGATTTCTCCACAGCTCAATGGAGAAATAGTCAAATTTCAATCAAATTGTAATTAAATTTGAGAAGCATATAACAAAGACCTCATTTTATTGTAAAATATTTGTCTCTCCAGATCCCTGGTTTATAGTTTTCATTCAATGAGGAACTCTAGGTTATGAAATATTTCACCACTGAAATTTTGCAAGATTGAGATGCATATGATTTAACCATGAAATTATTCATATTCGTTTTTCTCTCTAGAAAATAATAAAATATTTTGGCTTGCTCAGTTTTAGGATGATATTCTATAAAAAAGGGATTAAATAGAGTATGTCACACTACAATAGATCCTTTACACCAGCTCAACAGATTTTGAATCCACTACCAAATTTCTACAATATCTGATTTAGAAGAGATGAGATCTCAAAGAGAAGAAATTCTTATAAGTGCCAAAAAATTTTCAACTGATTTTCTTGAGAGACTATTTTTTGTTTCAGGTATATGTTTTTAGTCTGTAGCAATTCTGATTTTTTTTAATTTCCATTTCCAATCAAAAATATCCTCAATCATTTTAAAAATACCCTAAAGAATATCTGGGAACTTTTTTTTTCCAAAATATTATTTTGCTTCTTTTACAAGAGGATTTTTCCAGTGTACAGTTCTTTTCATTACAGACAAGGAAATGAGAGAATTGGCTGCCTCTGATGATTCATAATTGTACATTTTGTGGCTTCAATGAGAGGATTTTTTTCTTTTTTTAACAGGCATTAATTTATCAAAGAAACACAAGTCTAAACCTGTCTTCTTACATATACATGGTGCAGTTTATCTCAAGGTAAAAATTTAATCATTTCCCATCTTATGTTTACATAAAGGGAACAGCAAGGTCCAAAGGTAAGCTGTTATATATAATAAAATAATAATCACTCTAATGTGTGGGTGCTGAAGTTGATTACTGACTTAAAGCTTGTAGAATAAATGTACTAGGAGAGGGGAAGAAGCAAGGAAAGATACATAGAATACATCAAATTTAATCAGGTAAATGCATCCCTCCAGGCTACTTAGCCTGACCTAAGCTTTCCACTGGGAAACCAGAGTTCAGAAAAGAATTTCTGCACTGTAACTTCAGGTGCAACAAAGTCACATTATAAGAAAAGCTTGGAAGCTTCTTACTCATGCTGTGATTTGCATGGCTAGAGAAGCAAAAGGCAGGTAATGTTGTCCACAACAAAACTGTAGTAAAATAACTTATTTCACTCTGCTCAAAAGCCTCCAATTCTATTTGCCCACAGCTGTACAGTGTGGTCTCAAGATCCATCTTTAATTGAGTCATATCTTTGACAGGGACAGGAAAAACTGTCTGAAAAATTACATATTCTAGGTTTCCACTGAAAGGGTTTAACTTGCTTGAGCCAAACAAAGCATTTAGATTGAAGACTAGTCTCTATATGATTTATAAAACTGGTCTCTTCCTCTCTTTTTCCATGTGAGCTGTGATCACCTGGGCAGTGGAGAATAAAAAGTAATCTTCTATGCAGGTGCAGCATTGAGCTTTACTCAGAACTGAAAATTATTTCAAACTAAACCAAGTGGAGCTACTAACTCATGAACTTTATCTCATTATTGACTATTTTGACAGGAAACACACTAAACAACCTTAGCTCTCAATTAACAATATATATGATGTGGGGCTTGGATCCATTTTTTATTAAATTTTGTTTAAACACAGTTCTCTAAATATCTTAACATTGCATTAAGGAAGAGGATGACATAATAAATACACATACACTCAACAAAAAATAAAACCAGTTTCCAATACCTGTTGATAGTTTTTAAGTATCTTGAAAATATCACAACGTATCACTTCATATATAAATACCAATATCTCTAAGAGCTCTTTTAAATTCCTTCTATGTGGATAATGTAATCATACCAGTCAGTGCCACATCATGCTCTCCCAGAAGTCCTGAGTGTGTCAAATGATAAGTAAACCAGGCTTTTTAATGTCCTTTTAAAACTGCTTTATTTTTTCACTTCCCAACTCCCTTTGCCCCCATTCAGACTCAATTTATAAAAGACCACACTCAAAGAAATCCTACTTGCCTGGCCAAGGTTCTTTCCCAGCCCCAAATCCAGGTTTTATTAAGGAGAACACATTGCTCATGCAGCCCCACATTCAGCTCTTGGCATAAATAATTTAACCACAAGCTGACTTGTTTGGCTGTGCTTACAGAATTGAAAACCATCCCACCTAGTTTATCATGGAAGGGAACTCCAGGGAGGGAAAGGATAGAGCAGATTGAGCTTGCAGTGACGCTGCCTAAGGAGCTGCATCCTTGGTGGTGAATCTCTGCATGTCTAATGCAGAGGGGTGACAGCACCTCATCAGTACAATTTCTATTGCTTTCTGCTGGCAATCACAGGGCTGCTATGGTTTGTTTCTGCCATAAAAGATCATTTCATTTCCCCAAGGATGAGAGCTCAAGCAGTTCTCGAAGACAAGTCTGAACATTCTTTGTTTGGACCTTGTTTATCGTCCACATTAACTTCTTTCTGCACAGCACCATTTTCAGTGTAATTGCTTGTGCTGCATTCCACCAACTCACTTTACAGCTCACTTTCACAGCAACTATAAGTGAGCCAGAATAGTCTACTGGTAGATTAATTATTGTTGTCTATAAAGTCACTGTGCTACAGACAGTGGGCTGCATATTTTCCTTTCAGATGTAAGTTTCACGCAGAACTGAAAGGTTGATCTTGGTGTTCAGCATGTATGAATGTTACAGCAATTAGGTGTTGCTTTTATATTTCTGGATGTATATCCTGAGAAGGTCTTTGACTTTCTTAGTTAGAGAAGTTTCTCAGGACACTCTTTTCAGAGGTATCCCACTTTACTAATAGAATGGGCAAAGGAACAAACCCCAATCAATGTATCATTCAGCCATTATTAATGTATACAGGTGTGCATATGTGTG
The DNA here is from genome assembly GCA_020086605.1 of Lanius collurio. Lineage (NCBI taxonomy): Eukaryota > Metazoa > Chordata > Aves > Passeriformes > Laniidae > Lanius > Lanius collurio. The sequence goes on from JACBWW010000010.1 coordinate 10,196,807, forward strand.
TTTTTGTAGATATTTATGTACACACACACAGATAGGTGCACATGTGACAAGCTGTCCCAGAACATTTCAGTGTAAAACCCCATACAAACCACTGTAAGAAGTAGGCAGGACAAATAACAAAAGACACCTTGGCTTTACAAACAGGGCATGGGAAAGGATGTTCAGTGCAATGAAAGGTTGGCTTGGAGTTAGAAGTTGAAAATCTGGACTGCAAAACATCAAGACAAACTGTCCCTCCAGTTCATATCCAGCAAACACAGATGAGAAACCCTCACCTTATGACACAAGCATTGACAGGACCAATTCACCTCAAAGTATGAGGCACCAAAGTATTGCAATGAAAGATATAAAAAAATCCCCATAGTGGCAGGAACTGCAGCAGCCTGATGAGAAGATTCTGACAGTTCTTTCCAGTGATGAAGATTTATTTAGAGGTTCAGATATACATAAGCTTGGACGCTTGTCTGGCCCTCCTCACTTGTGAATAAATACAGGATTGCCGTCATTACATCAAAGGTAACACAAAAGGCTAGAGGTAAGAGAGCTGTGGTGAAGATCGGAATCTGACAGTATTTTGATATTCTGCTATTTATTCACAGAAAACCCAGGAAACAGAGGCTGACAGCTTGTTAAGGAAGCAGAACTTAGCAAAGACAAATTGCATTCCCTGTTGAGATTGATGAAGATTCTAAATTCAATACAAGGTTTTGGTGGAAAAATTAATTTGGCACTTATTTACTACCATCTGTTTCAGATATTCCAATTGTGCACTACAGCCCATCACTGACATGTGAAGGATTTGAAGCTGTAGAAGTAAACAGTATGGAAGATGATTCCTGCCTTCGGCAAATACAATCTCTCTCAAACAAACCACATTCTAGGTCTCAACCATGAATTAAATATAGGATGTGTTGGTTAAAAATCATACCAACTAAAACTGTATAGTTTCAAAGTTCCACTGCAATTCTAATACTCTTTGATTTAACTCAACATATATTAGTAAAATATTTGAAAATAAAGGGATCAGAAGAAGGGAAACAAGTACAGAGGAAGCAAGCTTAGCATGCCATAGAAAAAAAAAAATCCACATTCTGGGCCTGTTTTACAATCATGTTCAAAATCATTATTTTCACTGAGGTTAAGAGAAATTGGGGAAAGGCAGAATTTATCCCAGTGACAATTTCTTCAAAAGATTAGAGAGCAGCACGATGTTCTCTGCTGCAGTGGTTAAGTTCACCATGAGATTGGCCAAAGATCCTCAGGACCCCAAAACAGTGGAGGCCCACTGGTGTACGGCTAAGCGGTCTAAGACCACCCTCCTTTACCGCTTTTTAAGTCCATGTTGTAGATAGTTCTCCTTTCCTTAATACTCCACTGGCTCCCGGTTCCCTCGTTCCACCCCTTGCCTTCCCCAGTGGTCACTGCCCTGTCACCCCACGCCCTCTCCCCACTCTGGCCCCCAAATGATAGGTTCTGATGTTCTGCCCTCCCCCGGTGCCGATCCAGATAAAACCCTGGACCCCTCAGTGTTCTTTGTCCCTGGATCCCTTCGAGCCTGGATCCCAGTAAACCTCTTGGAACTCCATACAAAGGACCCCTCCTGCCCCTTTGCCCTGGCGACACTGCGAGGGCTGACGCTGTGTGTGTGAATGGCTGTGAGTATCCACCCAGTCCGGTGTGTCAGAGCGTGTCCGAGCGGGTTTGTGGGGCACCCCCGGAGCTGCTCCGACAGGGACCCGATTGGAACAGACACCACACTCTTTCCACCCCCTCCACTCGAGTCTGGCTTGGTACCACACAAAATCATCTCTCCCAGCCCAGCCCTGGGCTGTATATCAGGCACAAGACCTTCACTCCAGCAAGGGTAAAGAAGGGCAAAGGGCTGCACACATTCTCATCCTCCTGAGTGCTGGTTCTGCTCTTTCTCCCCCAGTATTTCACACATATCCCCTTTCTCCCCCACCTCCCCCCAAAAAAAGACTTACTGTTTTGTATTCATTGGGTCCCCAGTTCCCCAGTGCTAAAAGGTAATTGGGTGCCAGCTGCTGCTCTGGGTGCACAGAGAACTGGCTGACTGGGAACAGGTAAGGCAAGACCCTGAGAAAGATTTTTTCCAAGGGTTTTGCTGACCTTCATCTAAAATATTAAATAGTGTTACAAGTGGCATGTCTCTACCATGAAAGATATAGCCGGCAAAGCCTTATCATCACACTACCACCAATTTTCATGTAAATTAGGTATCCAGTCTGATGAAATATATAAAAGCTATCCAATTTAAAAAGGAGCAGTTTTATAATTTCTGAAGACAAATTAGAGATTGCATCTGAGACTACCTGGTAGGAACTATTTGGGAAAAGGTCTTGATTGGCTAAACGTTTTGCAGATAACTGAGGTTTTGTGAAGTGGTGTGATTTAGTGCCAAGAAAAAGAAAATGAACTCTTAACTACTACATGTGTAGACAGATGTCCTACTCACAGTTGAGTCTGCTCCTCAAGAAAATGCTACTTAAAGTGAGTCACAAATTTAAGAGCTGGTGTGGGTGTTTTTTCTCTTAAGAGCTCCCGGTGAGAGATAATAGGACCATCCATTTCTTTGTGTGTTTACTCTATTTCAGTCATCAGTACCAAAATGCAGACAGAACTTTGCAAGGAGTGTAAATAGGCCACAATCCCATGGATTTACAAATGAATGTAATTAATCTGCCGACAAACCCGAAGTCAATTGCTCAGCACATAGTTAACAAGTATCTAAAGGTAACTGGATACCATGTAAACCTGACAGCAATAGTCACAAGGCCCACATCTTGTAAGAACGGCTTATAGATCACAAAAGTGAATGAAAAATTGACTTTGTTACAATTAGGAGGGAGACTTAAAGTGGGAATATTATGATCTTGATGAAACTGGGAAGGCACTTCAAAAAGTTACTTCAGATTTTTATCTTACGGTCCTACTATCAGGCATCTTCAATTTCCTTTATCTTGTTTATCTTTCTTCAGTATGTCTCACCTATTTCTTTATACAGCACTTCCACAAGGAGAAAGAAAGAATCACCTCATGTGTCACCACTATTTGATGTTTTTAGTAAAAGGCTTCTAAAAGGATGTAATTGAAGAGAGGAATTTTAAGCCTAATAAAACTTTTCTGCTACACTTGATTTAATTTGATTCATGCCATACACAGCATGCTTGATTGAAATATCAGGTATTTTTATCCCTTCAACTGAGGTGTGCCTTGTCTGTTACATAACTACTTTTGTCCTTCAATTTTACAAGTTCCAGACACAGCTTGTAGGTTGCATTCACTAATGCATTCGGCCATTTAGGACCTTACCAAATTGCCCTGTTTCGATGCAGAGGATACTTGGCTTAGATCTATCTTTGAAGTAAAGGTTCCATTGTCACATTTTTCTTTTTCACCTACAAATAGTTCTGTTTATTCCCAACTCAGCAGCCAAGCTATTGATTAAGTTGGCTTAGGTCAGCCCACCCTGCAATTCCAGCGTCAATCCTCGCATTGTTTTCCAATAGCTTGCCTTATTGATTTCATGTTCTTGGTTTTGACTTTAGGATCTTGCTTTTAGCTTTAACTCTGTGCTGTGTTCTTTGCTCAAGTTTTATTTTGATGTTGCCTCAAACTGTCCAAAGAAATTGCAGTCAAATGTAAAGATGTGTCTGCTAGGCTAAAAGGGAAGAAACTAAATTAGGCATCAGTAAAAAGGCACACAGGGCCCATCACACATTAGTTTCAGAATATATATTTTTCAATCTAAGTGCATATTATGCAATCAAAAGCAGCCTTCATAACAACCATTGCACCATTTCTTCTGCTCTACTAAAACTTTAGGGAATCACTGACCCCTCTGCATAGCACACTTGGTGACCTTTTAGATCTAAAATTTTGAAATATATTTTATTTATGAGGGTAAATTAAAGACAGCAGTCCAGTTTTTTACCATCTCACATTTTGTTGAATTACGTTTGTGCTGATGAGAAAATGGTGCAATCTCATTATTCCCCTTGGGTAGAACTTTTACTCACTTTGTCCTGTGGGGAATCAGTCATACAAATTAGACTGGAGCTGGTTCTGTGAGACCCCTACCTGTAAATGTGAGGGCAGAATGGGACTTCTACAACACAAATGGTTTCCACTATAAGAATTTGCACTTTGCAAAAAAATCCAGTGGTAGTTAGTGTTGCAGTTCTGTACTGTGCTTCTGCAGCTGAAATTAGCCTTCTGTCAGTGTATTTAGTTTGTTCTATTTATTTTACTGAAAAAGCATGAGAGATTTGTGTGTGAATAGTTCTAAATATATAAATCTTCATTGAAGTAAAATATTGTTTGGGTTGGTCAGTAAAAGCTTTCAAGAAATGTATGCTTATGGAAGTGTTTATTTCTGCAAAAATAAATATTCCATTATTTGTGTGGCTGACAGTCAGCTTTGTTGTAGTTCCAAATGAAAAAGAGAGTATGTTGATTAGAGAAAATACAACTATGTTCCATCTTCCTCCTCTGCTTCAGTAAGAGGAGAACATTTGCATATTAATTCTAGGACTGAACAGCTGCATTCCCTAGAAAGCACTATTCATTGCAGTACTGAGCCCCTGAAACCAGGCAGGAGGAAAAAAAAGAAAAAAAAAAAAAAAGAAAAAGAAAAAAAATTAAAGAAAGAAGCAGGCACGAAGCTTAAGGTAGATAGAGACAAAATAAAGATTTTGCAATTCTTTATTTCCAAAAGGACTATTTTTCATTTTAAGGACTGCATGTAGACATTTCCATATGGCCTATCACAAGAGTATTCCAGCCATCTTAAGAGCAAAAGGAATACTATTATTTCCATTTCACAAAAAGGCAAACAGAAGTATAATGGGATTATTTACTAGGCTTAGAAAACTATTTACCTATAAAATTAAGTCTCTGTTCTCTGTAAGAGCTAGCTGATTTGCCCAGGATTAAACGAGAGCCATGCCACAGTCAGAAATAATTTCCATCTCTAGTTCCCACTTCTAAGTCTTATCCTTCACAATACAGATTGATGCTTTTGTCTTCTCTACTGTTTTGTTATGTTACATAACTTTAAAAAACACTGAAGGCAGAGATACAGAGTTGTTTTGACAAGAACTGCAACCAAGGCTTTGGTGTGTTTTTCTCATCTGTGAAAATATGTGAAAATGGAAGGCAAAGCCTTCTGTGAGGCACTGAGCAGTAACATTACCATAAGTTAGTAGGTTTTAAGCACAGAAAAATATTGAAAGCAAGAAAAAAATTGTAAATTCTTGTCTTAGCTGGATGACATTCATGTATTATAAGTCTGTATAATACATGATAACTGTATCTGCAGCTGGTGATTGCCTCTGTGATCAAGAGATGTGAATGAAAATAGGTAGCCTCTCACAATGCTTCAGAGGGAAGCATTGGTGGGAAGCAGAAAAATCTCTCTTGATTCACAGGAGATGTGATACTTTATCTTCCTGGCATCAAAAGTGTGAAGTCAAACCAAAAATGTCATATTAGAACAGCCTGGCAAAACTTTACTTGATTAGGATCTATTAAAATAATACCACTTGACATTAGAAAACACAAAATTACTTAACTGAAGGTCCAGTCCTGGAAACACTTTACTACCAACATTAGTATGCCCAAGTAGATGAACAGGGACTACTTTTAAGAGCAAGGATATTTATCTGCCTTAACAAACTCTCCTGCTTCCAAGTTACTCTGGTCACTGACTTCTATTCCTACATGTAAAAATGCTCCAGGGCCACGTGGCAAATTCAATTAATGCAATTACACAGGCTAAAAATAACTTTCCAAAACACTGTTGTTTTTGATTCAGTCTGCTTGAATTCAGTCATTGATGTTCTGCTTTATTTCTACTAGCAATACAAGCAATAACAACATATGCTTTATCACAATGGTTCCAAAGAATGCCATTTTTCAATGGTTTAAGGAGAAAAAGAAGAATTATTGTTCTTTTTAAATATCATAAATACCTCCTGGCCTTAAAGTTAAGGACTTGGGAGACAGCTGTTGTCCCCAAGAAGTAACTAAATGTCTTTAGCAGGTTACACTGCCTCCACCTCAGCAGGTTCACAGCCACCAACCCTATTTGCCTGGTCTCCCAGCCAGCCTTGGAGAACTCTGTGTGCTTCACAGCCTACAGTGCATGGTAGAATGACATCTCTCCTACCGCTCACAGAGTCCTATGCACAATATCTGATTATTTGTTTTCTTCAAAAATGTGTGCTATGGCCTAGCAATAAAAACTAGGAGCTTACCCAGCTGCCTTCTGGAACTTCCAACAGTGTTTTTATACAGACTTTTGCTTAGTCCTCTTCCCCCATATGTTTTTCTTTTTCTAAATTAGAACTTAATGGAACGATTGAAAGGTAGAATCCTAAGTTAAAGGCAAAGTACCATTTTTAAAGCTTATTCAGCTGCAGCTATTAGATCACACGGTAAACTACCAGGAACTGAAATCATGCAGAGGAGAAATGTCAACTCTTAACAGAAAACGTATGTGAAAGAATCATGGTTAAAAAGAAAGAGAGGGAAAGTCAACATAAAAAGAACTCTAGCATTTCCAGAAATGCTACCAGCTTTATGTCAGCCTTTTAAAGGACTCAAATGAGCTCCTGTCCCACAACAGATTACATGATTTGTAAAGAAAACATACTTTGTCTTTGCTTTTTTTCCTTTTCTCCCATTTTCTAACAAGAGTTCCTGCTCAACTGGCAATTAGCAAGAGCTCTAACAGTGTATCATACTGTGTTCAGGAAAGTAAAACCGGCAGTAGAAGAGAAAAACCATACCTTCTGCAGAGTTCTGTCATGAATGATTTTCATATTTGCTGGTTTTCACAACACAGCATTCCATCTCCTGGAGCATGTCATTGTGAGTAAGAAAGGTTGTTGTAGAACTTCTGCCTTGTTAACCAAAGTGACCAGGAGGTCAGTGGGCTTCAACTCAATGGGCCCAACAGCCATGGTGCCATTCCCACAGTTCTGCACTTCTTCAGCATGACCCCTGTAGATTTAAAAAGAGCTGTAATGATTGTGACTCTCACATTTGAAAATCCTACTCTACATTTCTGCAAAGCTCTTCCATGAACTTTCTGGCAAAAATAATTTCAACAACTTCAGCCTAAGTATAACAAGTGCAGGAACTTTCATCAAAATGCCTCAACTGTAGTATAAGCCCAGCCTGGAGAACTTCAGCATCAATTACACTCTAAATACATAGAATTTTAATGTCTGGAGCAGGCTTGAATTTTCATCAAACACAAGGTTCAAGTGAGGTCTGAATGAGCAGTTCAAGAGGGCTTCTTTTAAGTAGAATACCAAAAACGTATGTTGCCAGAAATTTGGCTAAAAATAACCATTTACTGCAACATTTAAATTAAAAATTTTTCATGTCCAAAGTGCTCTTTTCACCATCACAATACCAGCCTAAGTCCAATTAACAGAATTCTTTCACTATTTATGAATACGCTGTATAGCTCTTCTAAAGGTAAACTAATACTCTCAAAGAAAAACAGACTGATTATTTTAAATCAGTTATAAGGACAAAATTTTATGTATAATCAGATTTCTATGACTATATTGACAACAGAAATTTTTAAAATCCCTGATACTATAAATCTTGAAGTAAATCTTGAAGTTCTCTTCACTGATATTAGTTTCTAAAAGTATTAATTTTACTTAGAAAGTCAAGAGGTCATGGGCAAGTTCGCAGACATTAATTTAGCTTATTTAGTTTATTTTTGGGGTTTGCTATGTTTGGATTTTTGGGGGATGGGCAGGGGGGTGGGGGATGGTTATTTTTGTTATTGCTCGCAGGAAAAAAGTGTGCCAATGGTTTCACATCTTAAGCTTCCTGCCACCTTGCAAGTATACACTACTCCTAAAAGACAAGATCAAAATTTTATGGCTCTAAATCATTTATGCTTTTATACCTTTTCTTTTTTGGGTAGTTCATGTTTAATATATGTTCCAGGTGGTTGAGAGGGAAGTATATAATTTGGCATGGACCTAACACACTTCTGTCTTGCTGAAGACAAGCAGACTAAGTTTGTGTCCTTAGCTTAGCCGAATGGTAGATTTTTATTGATGTCAGAGAATGAACAATTAAAAGAGTTATCCTCATCAACAACTTTATCTGAAAGATATCAGAGAGGACCAGTCACATAAACCAGGACTAAATTCCTTCCAGGCTTTTGAACTGAAGCCATTGAACTAACTGGCTTTATACAGAGAACTAACTACAAATTAAATACCCCTTTGCTTTTAGGAAGCAATATTTTACTGCTTTCCCCTGACTAATCCAGATGTCCTGTATTTACCTATTTTGGCAGAGAGGGAGGGAACTGCTTGAAGCACTACCTTTTTCTCTGCTCTATTGCCCACTTTCATATACAGGACAGAGTCACACACACTCCTCAAACTAGGGGATGACTTCTAGTCAAACAAATATAATCATATATTCAGATTCACATTAAGATAGCTGGCCATGAAACAACTTGGATCTGGAAGCAGCACAACTGCCAGGAGGCAGGCAGTGTTAGCTCCAGTACAGTTACCTGGTAACTGCAGGGTAAACATGCATCTCCCTTTCAAAAAAATGTACACATACACTTGGGGTTTTTTTCAGACTTGAATGTCAGAGTTTACACTCCTAAAACTTGGGGAAAAGGGCTTAGGAAACCCAAACAAACCCAAAGAATCAGGAGACTATTATACATACACAGACACACATACTAGATAATGTTAAGTAGAACCATGGCAAAGTTTTCAACGTCAGAGTACAGACACCTTAAGGAGCTAAAAAGTCAGGAGAGACACAGAATCCTCAGCATCCCCAAGAAGAAAAACCCTAACTGCATCAAAATTCACGGATTTATACTTGTTAGCACTAAAGGAAACAAGAGCCTGACCTCCCTCCAGATGGCCAGCTGACAATACTGTGCATTTGATCAAAGAATCTTTTCTTTTGTCCTCGAGTAGATGCAGGTGATAGGTATTCACAGAGCAGGGTGCATGTATTTGCTTAAACAATTTCTCTGACCAGTCAGGATTTACAGGATTAGCTTGTCAGGTGTTTTACTTGTGTGTTTGTTCAGCCAGGCTTCATGGTACCTGAGCTGGTACTGAGGGGTAAGTGCTGGGAAATCAGTGCCTGGGTTCAGATGCAGATCAAACATGTCCAGACTGACTTCATCCACATCATGTCTGAGCTATTTGGTTCAAATTTAGTGTTCTAAAGGACTCATTTACTTAATATGAAATGAATAGCAAACAATATCTTTCTTATCCCAGTTTTCATATCACACAGATATAACTGTGATACACACACATTAAACAGAAATCATTCTGTTACAGAAGGCTGAGGGAAGATCTGTAAAGGAAAAACTACACCCATATAAGATAATAATTATATTAAGTTATATAAAGATGATAAAGTCCTGCTACTGCTCATTGCATTTGTGCCACTGTCAGCAAGTCAAGATTATGGTTGTGAAGCCCAAACTCAACTGAAACATAAAAACAAGAAAACTTAGAAATATACTGAAAACTCAGACAAATCTTGAGCTTTGATCCTGGTGTGATAAACATTTTGAAGTACCATAGATATATAATGGACTTTAGAGTATAGCCATATTCAATTTAAATGCTACTAATGAAAAAAAATCTTTGGAATCTCTCGATTAGAGGAACATTTAGAATTTATGCAAATAATTAAGCTTGCTTAGTACTTTAGAAGCAATCAGCCACAGCAGTAGAATTCTGACTTTGTGACTTATCTTCTGAGTTGCTGACTGCAAAAGAGATTATATGCTGGGGCACTGCAGATAGGTGTTCCACAGTGTTCATTCACTTACAAGCACTGAATATTTCTGTAAAATTGACATTTTGATCCCTTCCAACTGATTCATTACAGTCCCAAGTCATTCAGGGTTAAGGGAAAAAAAAAATCTATAACATTTATAGCTACCTCCCCCCACTTAGTTTTATAAAGGTAGGAATATTTACTTGAAGGCAGAAATTTTCACAGGCTATATGCCTATATAAAACTATAACATCAGCGTGCTGTGTTTTCCCCCAGTCACAAACTTCCAAAAACCCCTAGACAAACTAAACTTAGAATTGAGCAAATTACCTGGTTTCTGTGTACATGATGTAAAACCACACAAGATATTCTACAGGTGAATTAATATTTTCCCCTGTTATTCCACAGAAATGCATTTAACTGTGTATGAAACTTTATAAGATTTTGTTACTCAGTCAATAGTAACTCTACAGCCCTTGCCAAAACATGATCAGATTTTCTTACTAGATTACATGTGCTTTACATCACTGGAAGTCTCACACAATTCTTTTTAAGCATATGAGAATATTTTCATGCTGAATTACAGTCTCCTTTAAAGTGAAAGGATTATAACACAAAACATGGTGCAGATGCTATATAGAATTATTCAGATACATCTCAAGACAAGAATACTTTTTCTCTTTTTTTTCTTTCTCCTTTAGAAAAGTATGAGAAGATCTCAACATGCTTCTAGGGAGCCTGATTCCTCAAGAATACATTATCTGTCACTCAGGTTCAGCTGCTGGGATTAATGAAAGCTGTCTACTGCTATGCTCAATTGTCCTTGTGCTACTCCTTCTCATTTTCCTAACATATTTTTTTCTATTTCAGGGAAAATCTAAAGGTAATCATTTCTTTTCACTGAACTACATCCTGATGTTTGTGGAAAAACAAAGCAAAATTATAGTCATGCTTTCAGAACCTAATGAAGCAAGCAGCAGCAGAAGTTAGATGTGGGTATTTCCCAGGCATACCATCCTTCTCCTGCATACTTGGCTACTCACCCTCTCCTTCTGCCTTGGGGAGCTGTAAAGAGCCTGGAGTCCTGGCCTTGCCAATCCACTCAAAGCTTAAATTCAGCATCTCTTTTGCAAAAGAGATTTTGCAAATGCAAAATAGTTTATGTTTATTATTTTTATTAAAACAGACAATATGTGATAAACATTTTTATGATCATTTGATCCACTTCGACCCAGGATTAGTTTATTTCCAATACAATAGGAAAATAAGGCAAACAATATAATAAGGAGCTCTAAAAAGTGAAACAGGGAAGACCTCAACATATCAATGTGATTGCAAGTATATGTTTGCATTTCTACACCAGGTAAGATTGAATTCTAGAATTCTTTATGAGTCACAGTGTAGAACTTTAGAGACATTAAAGAAAGTCTATTACACTGAAAGGATGTTAGTACCTTCTGAGAACTAAAATTCAGCCTGAAAGTACAGACAGATCTAACTCATTTAATTCTTTCTGCCCTTATAAAGCAGGAAACTGTGATATCAAAACAGGTAAACAGGACTGCCGTTCTCCAAACTAAATCTCAGGAAGCAAACCTGAGGGTGTCTTATCACAGTTGTCAGTGACAAGGCAGACAGAAAGCCTGTAGGCCTGGTTTTACTACGGCTATCATCTGCAAAATATCAGCAATTGTAAATGTCTGAAGTGCATGGTGTTTGTACTTTAGTACTGCATATACTAGACCTCTCTAACCATTGTAAAATAAGTCTTTGATCTTTAGTCATCTGTCATCTGAAACAAACAGTGTTGCTTGCTGCTGTACAAATAAGAAAATGAAAAATAAAGAAGCATAAAAAAAAAAATTCATCCCTAAATTTGCTTCATATAAAACTTTGTATTTATGTTCCTTCAGGGTCCGTTGACCTAACCTGCCACAACATAATAACACAAGTGACATTTTTTTTACTGAGCTTCTGAATCAATTGATCTGTGTCACAAATAAAACTTCCACTTTTCCTTCTGTTCCAAAATACATTTGTTTGCACTCATTTGGGGCTCCCTGGGTCCATCTACATCTCTCAACGTATCTAGTCTAAATACTAGTGGCTTTACTGTCAGCCTGTAAAGCAGGAAAAAAATAAAAGCCCTCTTTTAAGCCTGCATATAAGTTAGAAAAGGCGTCAGAGGGATAATACGAGAACAACACTTCCTGCTAAGCATTTCCCCTCACGGTTTCCCTCAGAGTAACTTTTGGAGGGATGCCTTGTTTGTTATTCCCACGGGGCAAAAGACGACGTGATGGGAGCTGTCAGTGTGGTTCAGGATTTTGGAGCAACCTTAAAACACAATTATTTCACAAAAATCTTGGGGAAGTCCCCCTTCACCCCCACAGCCTGTGACCAGGCCTTTAAGCACGGCCTGCGGTCAGCGCTACAGATAATGGCGGCCGTCACAGCCCACCACCCCAACCCCACCCGCAGCAGGGCCAGGATCTCCTCACAGAGACACCTGGGACTTGACAGAGGAGATACTAAATACTGGATATTCAGAATGCAGTACTGCACACTACTGCTGTATGCAGAGGTAATTATTTGCAGGCTGCACTATTACTTTTCTGAAGGAACACATGGGGCTACAGCTCTTCAGCATCACTTTCCATTACATTTCAGGAAAATATTCCCTCTTATTAATGATTGATGCCCAAGCTTTTTACATTCCTTATTATTTTTTGATTCTTCTGTTCAAGAGCACTGAGCTGGCCTTGCCATCATTTTTAAAGTAGCCTTTCATACCTGCAACATGAACGAAATTACCACGCAGGGGTGAGGGGGTGCTGTGGGCCGGCACAGCCTCTGGACTGGCACAGCTTCAAAGGCCAGAACCAAGTACTTCTTTTCTCTGCACCAGAGACGGCAGAGGGGGAAGACAAAAGTTAAAAAACTAGTCAAGGAAACGCTCAAACCACACATCTACTGGTCATAGAGATCCATTTACAAGAATACATAAACACCAAAAGTCCAGAATGACTGAGGATGGAAAATAAAGGCATGTTACCTGTTACCTCTGCCACAAAGAAAAGACAGCAACTGGTCTTTGGCAGTGGATTTCAGTGGTTTAAAAACACTAAAATCATGTAGCTTAGAAAATACAGTGAGAAGAGCATAGCAACAGACCTTTCCTTTGCCTTAAAAGAGCAGAAAGGAAAGACAGAGACCCCTTTCAGGTTGTAAACAGAATATCTCTACAAAAAGTTTTAGTTAGCACCCAGCACATCCAACACATTTGGAGGAAGGAAATTCCATCTTGAAAAGTCAATTAACTTCTCCTCCTACTATTGAACTTGATCTAACCCAAACCAGATTACCTGGTTTGATGCTCAGAATTTTAACATACTGACTTTGAAGTCTGACCTCTAGCAAGTTTATAATGTCAGCTCATGCTGTCCATCCAGATAATTTTCTAATGGTCCAAATCAATAGGATTTTTTTACTTGTTTTAAACTGCATTGTATTTTCCTGCTTTAAACTGCCAGGTAGCTAGATCAAGGTACAGAAGTCACTCTGTGCAAAATCCAGCTCTTACAAGATGACAGTCACAATAAAAACACCTCTTCACACATACTGAAGAACAAATACAAGCACAAATAAACCACTATTCAAGGGAATTTAAGTCTTTTAGACCCCCTTGAAATGAAACATTTGTGTAACATCAAAGAAATAGTTTTTGTTCAGTAGGTCTTTTGTATCATTCACAGCACACACATACACAGAGAGGGTAACTATAAAACTCTAAGAGTATTTTTATTTTACAAATCTTGTGACTCGTCCTGCATACTGTAGCACTCCAGGCAAGCAGTGTCACTGACAGTGCTTCATTTATTGTTATGCTACTTATTATCTCATGCCATCTACCCAAGACCAGAATAATGGGGCTTTTATTCATGCACATATGTAAATAGCTCCTTGACTACTAAACAGTAGGTAACTGCTAATCGTACTAACACAGAAGACTCAGAAAAGCTGTAGAAGAGAAAAAAAGGTAACCATCTCTTCTGCACTGTTTGGGATAGGCCATGTTTCAAGTCCCTTTAGCAAGTATCATTTTAGATTAAATAGGATGCAAATTCATAATCGAAAATTATCACTGAGTTCTCAGACATTTCAACACGAACCAAGCTTTGCATTGCCATTATAGAATCATAGAATACTTAAGGGTAGGAGGGACCCACACAAGGATCATTGAGTGCAACTGGAAATCTGGAAAGCTACAGTTTATACCACAGTGCTTCACAGACCACAAAAAAAAAAAAAAAAAAAGAAAAAAAAAAAAAAGTCATAGAGCATTTCCTTAAAGTGGTGCAAGAAAACATAATGGTTTGTTATGGCCATTGTTTTTAGAACCACTTTCTGTTCCACCAAATCCCTCCAATATTACTTTCGCAAAAAACAGTAATATTTTTCTTGTCTTATACCCTTGAAATAGAAAATGTTTCAGCAAGTGGTAAAACCTCTCTGTGAAGTGCAAACAAAACACATGGCTCATTTATATCATTTCCCCATCTGTTTAAAAATTTATTGCAGGTTCTCCATTTTCAGTCATAAGATCCACACCTCCAATAGCTCACTGCTTATAAAGCAAGGCTTCTGTTCAAGCAACTGCTTAGACAACCCATGTTCAGAAATTGGGTAGGACTGAAAACATGAAGACAAGAGGCAGGTTGACATGCAAGATAATGGCCTGTTAGCACCTTCCTTCTGCCTTTCTGCTACTGCTACCATTTTTCACACTTTATAGTCTTTTAAGCTGTCCCTCAAAAACTGGAAGTAAACTGAAGAAGGTGAGATTCTGCTGCAAAACAGAGACAAGATGTGTAAAGAGAAATTAGCAGATGGCAAAGGAGAGGAAAAAGAGAGGTGCACAGAGTTCTGTGGAAAGAAACCTGTTTCAAAATTCCCATTTCTTCCTGAGATGTTTATGGCTCTTGCACTACAAGATAGGCTCCCCTTCTTACACTCATAAACATTGTGCTTACACTGTAGCTCTGCAACAGCATCTTCAGCATAAAAACTGGAAGTTACAGGAATGAAAGTACATCACATTTTAGTTCTTAATTTAAAAAGTGAACAGAAATGTTTGCCTCTCCTTTGTCATAGACTAAAAACAAGTACCCAAACTCCAGCTTTACTATTCTTTTTCTCATGCTAACTAGAAAGTCATAAAATTCATGAAACCCTTTGAAGCCGACCTCCTTCATCACATTAAACTTGAAAGCCAAATGCTATGGAGATGTTATAAAAGAAAAATCAGAGGTTTGCATTTCCTCATTCAAATGGATACCAAAAAAGCAACATTGCTGATTCTAAACAATAACTGAAGTGAAAATTTAAAAAATACCTGGCAATACTTGTTAGAAATCAAGACCAGCTATAAGATCTCTGTATTGAGCAAAAAAAAAGTAATAAAAACAGATGTTACAGCAGACAAAATATCCTGGGTTCAGGAAATGAGACACAGCAAGGATCAAAATATTTTAATCAGTCACTACTTCTTTTCTGTTTTTTTCATTTAAATAACGCATTCTGATATTTGCAATCTCCCTCCCTTTGCCTTGGTGCACACACAGACACATCATAATTTTGTCTTCTTAATTAGCAACTTTAAATGAATTTACAGAGGGACATTATACCAGCAACAACCCAGCTGCTAACACCAGAGTCCTCAAAAACATTTACAAAGAACAGTTTGGACTTGCTAATTTATTTATTTTTGCCAAAAGTACTCTAGTACCAGCAGTTGCCTCAAATCAAGTTTTCCTTTTCTCAGGTGAACAAGTACATGAAAAACAAGGAGACTGGAGAGAAATGCAGTCTGAGTGGAGGACATGCATGAAGTGACTAGAGACTAATCAAATAGTAAAACTGTACTTATTTCAGTGATTTTCTGCATCACTGTAGTCCTCTCCTCCCCTCTGATGCAGCAGTAAAGCAGTTTTCCCATAGTATTTTCCTATTGGCACATGGCACATAGCTGGTACCTCCTGTAACAAGTTTTATAAAATAAGATCTGAGTTTCTGTACCAAGTAATTTTATTTCTGTTAGAGAGGTATCATCTTCTAGTGGTACATGTATGTCCACCACAGAAGTACACAACTTATGAAAGCAAGCAGTAGACTCTGATGGAACAGGAGTGGAAACAAAATCTACAGAAAAACATTCCCAAAAGAAAAATCCAATTAGTGTTTTTTTCCCCCTTCTGATTAACCTAAGGAGAGCCAATAAAGTATTAGAAGTTAGAAAAATAATTGAACTTACTGGAATGACTATGTATTAAAAAAACATTTACTTCTGTCAGCAGAAGACTAAAACCAATTAGATTTGCAAAAATAGGTTTGAATTCTAGCTCTTTTCCCTTGAATAAGTCCAGTATACTTGCTGGAGTCTCTTGAGATATATAGGTATACGGAACCAACTTTCCTGACATGTAATTAAATTAACTGAAATGAATTACAGCTTTAAAATCTCAATAAAATAAAATAAATCCCAAACTAAAACCATTTTTTAGGGTTCCATTCTTTCTTTGTATCATCATCTGAGGGGGTTTCTCCTCTGAGCATCTGGGAGCCATCATGTCAAGCTCCGGATATTAAATGTACATGAAGTTCTCAGCAGGCCTAATGAGTTACAACAGAGGTCACACTCTCCACTGCCCAAATGTAATTTGAACAATTCCTTGCAACAAGAATTGTGTCACACCTGTGTATAAACACTTCTGACAGTAAAAATGACAGTAAATTTTGCTATTTCTCTTTTCTGCAGCAGAAAGATCCAGAATAGCAAGGTAGTTTCCCTTATCACTGCTAGTATCTGTAACTTTTTCTGTTTACTGCTCTGAGTAAATATTTCTGAGAAAGTTTCATATATTTTCATAGTGAAAACATAAGATCCAATACATGAAATATATTTTGAGAGCTTGGAAACAATCCAGCTTCTTCCAAGTTGTAGTCTTAAGACTTGAGATAACAATAGGTTTCTCTAAACTATAAACAGCATGTTGCTTTTCGAGTAACTATTTTTTTCTCTGCTATAGAAGTGAAACTAAGATCACTCATATTTCAGGGAAAAGAAAACATATTCAAATATTGTTAAATGAAATAAAACATTTCACATATGGATAAATGCTAGCTTTTCTATCATGGCAGAAAGACAAGCTGAACAGGATCATTTCTGCCAAAACCATTAGCAAGTTGCCTTACAGTGATTGGCTTGGCTGCAAGTCTTAGGTTTTATGGGTTTGGGATTTTTTTTTTTTTCCTCCTCTGCTTTGTTTTGATTTTGACTTGCTTTGAGGATAGAGATATTGGGTAGGGGGAAGATCAGGGAGTTACATTAATCCACACATAGCTTGTAAGTTAAGTCATTTCTTCTGGATATTTTGCTACTTAAGTACATCTGGCTTTGTTTAATGTCAGTTGTTTCACTGAACCACATTTTTGCTGCAGTAATCTACAATATAGTAATGAAAGCTTAAGGGAAGTAGAGGCTAAACACAATTCATCCATTTCTGCCCATCTCATACTGCTTCCACAGTCACTGACTGTGTAAAAGTGTTTGTCTCTTACCACTTTCCTAGAAACTGGCAAGACAGAAATATATTATAAACATGCATGCACGTATGTACACACACATTTTCACAACACCTATCTCTTTCTGGTTTTTAGCAATTGCCCTATTTTTTTTTTTTCTGTTTAAAGAATTTTTGTGCATTCTCCACTACGTGACATCATTTGCCATTATGTATATCCCCTGCTGGAAAGCAGCCAGCACAGACTGTTCTGAACCCCCTTTCTCCACCTCACCACAGACTGAGTTTCAGGCCCTTCCTTGAAACACATAATCCTTCTGCTATTGTGAGCTGAGCATTAGGGAGGAATCTGAAGCCATGACAACAGCTTGCTTCCTGAAGACTCTGCTCTGGGCCACTCTGGAGGCGTCCCCAGGCCAAACACCTCAATGCACTCAATAACACAGCTTCCCTCTATGGGGCATGGGATTTAATGCCCTTCATTTCACAAGGGAATCTCAAAGTGCCTGAAATTTGGGTTCGTCTCTGGTAAATGCATGGATGTTCAGCAGTTTATCTGGAGCTTGCCAAAGCTTCTAAAAGTTCCGTACATCTTTGCAATTTAGGTAAGAGAAATTGGTATTTCTGACATTGTATATTCTGGAGAGTGAAGATTGTGCAGAATTGTCCATTTACAGCATTAAATTTTTCTGTTTGGTTAATTTTCAAGTAGTTCAAATTGTAGAAATTTAATCATATTCAAACAGAACAAAAGCAATCCACAATAATTCAGGCAAACAGCAGCTTAAAAATAATGATAATAAAATGAAAAAAGGCAAAAACATAACAAGGAAGCCTGTCACCTGAGGTTCTAATTTCAGTGGTGCTATGACAATAGTCCAAAACACTGCACATTAACAGATGACAAGAAATTCTTGGATGCACAACATGTGACTCAACCTTCAGAATTTACCAACATGTGGTTTCACTGAGACACTTGGCCTTTCTGAAAGGATGACCTACGTATAAATCACAAGTAATATCTAGGGTAAAAAATTAAGAATAAGGCAAAATACACACATCATCATGAATAGAGATTCAATCTTTTTCTAATAAAATCAGTCTTTGTCAAACCCACTGAATACTTAGGATATTGATGTTTGACTTCCCCTTCCCCCCCCACTGGCTAGAATAAAGCATAAAGTGGACAAGAGATGATTTTTTGTGAGAACTTCCATGCTTTTAGATCAATTAAACTCAGAATAGAGACTTTCATTTAGATTCATGGGGTCACCAACTCTAAGATTCTGCATCTAAAAATGATATTTCAGCTACTGAGCTAACAAGACAACACACAAAGCCCTATCAGTCAGCATGAACATTCCTTTTAAAAGTCATGTTAAAACACTCCTTCAGCAGCAGAGATAAGCAGAAAGCTGAGTATTCCATGGCTAATGACTTGGCATTTAAATCCAAACAGAAGTGGATAGGCAGTTCACTTTTTCAGAGCCTGACTCCTGGCAGCACGAGTGAGGCGTGCACCGGGTGTTCTGCAAACTCCACTGGCTGCCTGGATTGTTTGTTCTCTCTGCGTAAACAGCACTGAAATGAACACTCAGGAAACACAAGGTACAGGGAGTTGGTCAGGGAGAGAGAAAAAGCAGGATATGTAAACAAGCTAATGAGATCAGTGCAAACAGCAAGAGCACACTGTGTTTCAAGAAGCTTATAACCTATTTGGTAATCTCAGGCTGCCCTTACAGCATCCCTGGTCTCCTCCTCCTCGCTGGGGCTTCTGGCACCCAAGCAGCACAAGTAGAGTAAATATTTTGGCTACAAAAACCCTCCTTGATAAATCCCATTAGTTAAAAAAAATGCCAGCATTAAAAGTTGTCTGTCATACTATACTATTGCAAGCACATCCTGCAATGTTTTCAGTGCTTAGCAAACAAAACTTATGACATATTTTATATTTGTGGATGTGAAAAAGAAAGCGTTCCTTGATATTCCTTTTCCCAAAACTAGGATGCAGATGATAATGGGTTTTGTTAATACTGTTTCATTACATACTCTGTTGTCTTCACTGACAAGGACTTCACATAATATTTTATGAAGACCAGAGGACTGGAGAAAACTTCTTACTACAGTAGGAAGGGCATATCACTGCAGAAAAGGTCTTGAAGGATAAAAAGAGGACAAAAAGTAGAAGACAGAACAAACCCATCAAACCAAATCCCACAGCCCATCAGATCCCTAACAATGGGTGCTGTAGTTATTCATACAGTTGTGCCATTTTCCTGGAGAGCCCATCTGAAAGCAGCAAGATCACACTGTAAAACAGTCATTTTTTTCCTGCATGCTTTTCCAGTGGACCATATGACGCAATGAAGTAATAAATAGAGCCCGTGGGACAAACAGCAGCCAGAAAAGGGCTGCTGTCCTTCCCCAACTAAGGGACATGACTAAGCCCATTCCACCCATCATCTCCACTTCTCCAGAGACACAAGGACACAGATATGAAAGGTGCAACGACATCTACTGTTTCTAGTTAAAAGTGATTTTCTTTTCCCAAGAACAGGCACATCTACAGGCATAGAACAGTAACATTGCAGTTTACAATGGTGAAACTGAGGTTTATTTATATCCATGGTCATAATTATTAGAAGAAAATAATTACAGATTTTTTTTTTGTAGTGTACGATCATGCTAACCATGGAAAAGCATTTCCATTTACAATCTTTTGTTAATTTTGAATTTTAGACTGAATTCCACTCCACATGCAGATACACTAGCTGTCATTCATACTAAAAAAAAAAAAAAAAAAAAAAAATTAGCCACTGCATCTGAAACACCCACCAGAAATTTATTTCAAAATATTAACATTTTAAATGATTTTTAGTCTGGTTATTCAGTTCTCTCTGAAACCTTCTTCACAAAAAAAGTCTCCTTACATTTCTTTTTTTTTTTAATTCATAACAATTGTGTCTAAGTTGTCAATTTTAAGTGACCTGAACTTATTTACATGCACAGAGCAAAGAAGAGAGTGTTTATAATAGCTCAATACAGGCAGCCCCATGAAGCAAGCCAAGCATTCCTGCTGGTCTTACATATAATCAATGAGCCTGCAGTGCATTCACTGATGAATTGGACAATGAGACTGAGGGTCTGAGTCATATTCAATCAACTCCATTTCCAGCAGCCTGTCAGAGATGATGGCAGATCTATTTTGCAATGCTGTACACATCAACCCATTTGGAAGAATGTGTTTTTATGTGTGTGTGAGTGTGGATAAACATAAATGTGTACATATAGAAAATGAGTGTGTTGGTGCATATATAAAGATAAATTGATGGATTTGTTCAGGAGTACATTTGATGCAGCCCCTTGTTTGCCTTTTCTTAGCAACTGCATGTCCACCCAGAAGCCTTTTTCCAGCAACAAGAAAATTAAAGTACAGAGAAGCATATTCATAAAGCTGTGGCTGTTCAGACTGAAGATAAAAACATTACAAGAAGATGGTAGATGCTCAGCTAAAGAGATGTGTCTCAGGGGCAGACCTCTAAATGGTCTATTAGATAGGATGAGATAGTAAATCTAATTTGCCAAAACACAGGCATGCTCATCAACGTTTCATGCTGTCAATATTCCATGCTAGCTCGCAGCCTCGATAGAGTTCCCATAGTAATGAGCCTGAGAGCTTGGGAAGGATTTGGCTATTCTGTAGCCAGTCACCCTTTGTCTCACCAGTGAATTAGAGCTCCAGAATGTGCTCCACACAATGGCTGAGCACACAGCCCTTCAAATGGCAGAGCTATGGCAACTGACCACTGACGTAAAATGCAGGAAGTTCCAAGAAATACATGCTTCCTAGATTTTCTGTGCTGGAAGGAAAAAGGATCAAAGCAATATTTATCTTTTTTTACCTTTCAAGTTCCAAATATGGTTTCATTTGGAAAATGGGCAGTGCCTTGGAAGGAAGTAGGCTGCATTCTAAGAAAGAAGCATTAAGAAAAGTAGTGCTGAGGTTTTCATTTTTGTTAACTTGGGGATTTTCCTTTCTTCCTTAACATTTCTTAAATTAAAGTTTTTGTTTCTTAAGCTTAAGCCTTCACCAACTTCAGGTCCCAGATCTTTCTGCAGGTCTGCTTATCAGACTTCAGGACTCTGATTGCACACTGTTTAAGGCAGCATCCACTTCAGCAGAGTATTTTGAGAAATATTTAACAAAAATATAAACAAATGCTTCTAGCCGAACAAAAGTACAAGGAAAAAAAAAAAGGAATAAATAAATACAGAAAGCACACAGGGTACTGGAGTGACATGTGGCACACTGACCAACCCTAACTTTTGTTTCCTTTTGGGAGCCATAAATGAGTGCTTTTGTGGCACACTGGTGCTGAAGTGGAAGAAAAAGTCTTTCAGGAGCACAGTCTCACTTCTTCAATTCTACCTGCTCTGATGCATTTGAAATTCCCTAGTGAATTTACATAACCCATTAATCCAGCAATTAACTAACCCAAGGCCAAAAAAGTAGGTACTACAGGTAATGGAGGAGCGTGGCCAGAAGCAGATATACGTAGTCATAAGCTCTCATAACCAGTCTTTCATTTTTTACAGCCTGCTGTCCATAATCCTGTCTTATCCCATTTCCTAAGGCAAATCTGGAGAAAGAGGGTATCTGGATGATACTATTCTAGTCTTCTGTTTATCAGAATAAGATTCCTTTTCCCATTGTTATTTGACCCAGATGCAAATGATGGTCATAGTCCAGCAGAGTGATTTTTCTTCATCCCACATGGGAATAAAGACCCCTGAAATAAACCCTTCTGGGAAGGGGTAAAAAAAAGTCTCTACCGGGACAAATCCAAGGACTGGCCATTCTGATATCCAGATATCCAGGAAATGGATGCAAACTGGATCCCCTGCTCTGAGCAAAGAGAAGTTTGTGCTGTAGGAGACACTCAGCTGACAGCATCTGTAGGTGTTACCACGGGATTTTCCTGTCAGGAGCTCCACTCATCAAGGCTCAGTGCAGGGTTGTTTTGAGTTTTTTCCACCTTCTGCATAACATCAGGTGTTAACTTGCAGGCCTACTGCAGAAAAGCAACTTCTAAATTTGTTGCCACTCTACAGAAGTCGGGCTTGGAGCACAGATGATCCTAGGTCCTTTGACAATGAACTTCCAACCCTTATCAGTAAAAGATAAGGAAGCAAGTTTTGGGGTATTAAGGCAAAAATGAGGACCATAACACTAGAACAATTATACATTAATTATCCAAAGTGCTTCCAATAGCTACTGCAAATGGCTGACTTAGCCTGATGTTACAGAGAGCTATAATATCATTTAAAATGCATAGTCCTGGTCAAACCTTTGTGGAGAGTCATATTAGCTTTTATGGATGTGTTGAGAACTTGACATTGCTTGACAACTTCAAATTAAAAAAAAAACAATTCTGTGTCAACAAGCTCCTTAAAGATTTGTAATTTTTGTATCAAGACACCATTTTTTTCCAGTAAAGATCGCAATCAACTTGATATAAAATCTTAAAGAAAGCAGTAGCAATAAACTTACGGTGTGAAATAAAAATGACCTGTGTTTCACACTTACTGAAAGGAATAAAAAAAACATTTTCCCTCTACTTCTGCCACTTTTGCGGGACTGAGTCAGTACAGAGCCTGTACGAAATGCCATTAAATATTCTTTAAGGAAGAATCTTATAGGTTTCACCAGGATGCTGTGGTAACAGATCAGAAAGGTGGCTGTTTCAGCAATGTCCTGCTCAATGCACTTGGAGCAACAGCTCATGTATTTGTATTCTCCTAATCACATTTTAACCATGCAAAACGCTTTCATTTTACATTTTTTGAAGCTAGCACAGGTTTTTCAGATTCCATTGGAGTAGACTGAGAGCTTATCAATATATCAGAAAACCCAGATTGTGTATGCTGAAGAATATGCCAGTATATGCCATAGTATGTTATGAACAAAAAAGTATTTCTAAATATGAAATCATAACCTTAAAAGGTGGGTTTTACTCTGTCTCATCCTGAAATCAACAGGAGTTATAACAATCTTGAATTTTGCTGGTATTACTAAAGCCAAGAGTATTTTATAAAATTAGTATGTTTTGTAATGCCTTCTCATATCCAAATAGAACACACATGATCTTCTCTCTGGGAAACCAGCAAAGGAGCTTTGAATACAAAAACACTTCCTGTACTTCAGTTAGGGACATCTCAGCAACAAAGTGGATACAGATTTTCCTACGGGATAGCTGAACTGTGGGGAGAGAACTTACTTACGGTATCTCAAAGCAACAAAGCAAGAAGCATGAGCCATGGAAGGACAATTAAATAAGGAGGTAGCCAAGACACATTTCTGGGTGAGCCCAGAGAAAAAAGTTAGGTCAGACAAACTGTACAAATGTGGGCACAAGGAACTGTTTAGAAGCTACCTGAGGCAGTGAATAAGGTACGGATTTCAACATGAAATGTTTATCTTCAAACAAAACTTCAGGGTATGTGCAATAAACATGAGGTTCTAATGTTAAAATCCATTCGAACGGCATTTGAAAACATCTGACGTTCATTTTTCAGTTTTCAGCAAGGCTCCGAAGCTTTGATCCCACACTTTTATCTTTACCTGTTCTTCACTGAGTTTGTAAGAGCACTTATTTTTCTAGTGTACAGTTCTCTGCCTTCTTTCTTTCACTGGGTAGCTGACTCCTGCACTTGGATTGAACCATTTCTTGTTATTGGCTGAATAGAGTTTGCAGTTTGTTCTTTTCTGGCACAAAGCAGTGCCTCTTGAGTATGTTCATTGGTATGCAGCCTACCCAAGCCTCAAATATCCACCACACTGCTTTTTTATCCCCATTTTGGATTGTGTCACAGTTCAGTTAACACAGGTACAGCAAATCTGCTTCAGAATCATTAAAAAATTCACGAAGCCAAATTACCCCAAATGAATAACCACTGAAACTGATGTCCAAACAATTGAAATTGTATATTACTAGCCCTGAATTCCCAATGTTCCTAAATACCTGGGATATTGTTTATTCATTTCATGATCTAATTGTCCAATTAGGTTCTCTAGCCCTATACCCATAGCTTGTTGGGGAATTACTGGTTATGTAGGCCAACACCAAAATCTGCCATCATTTCCATTGGATCCAGAGTACAATATTCCATGACTTACAATGAACGATGCCTGAAGACTAAAACCCGCTTTATGAATTTTCATTTCAGGGCATTTCCCTTTTCACCTCTTTCCCTTCCTTAATTACAGCTAAAGAAACAGATACATTTAGTTTGTTCAGTTGAACAACTATAAAATTAGTCAGATTTATAAAATAACTATAAACTATAAAATAACTATAAACTATAAAATGCTTCAGATTCTAGGTGTGAAAACTTATGATCCTTTTGAGTTCTTTGTTCATTTTTTACATGTGTTTTTTTTTCCTGTTTGCATTTAAGCTGGAATACTTTGGTGTGAAATCTAGCATATTTCTAGTACTTCATCACATCAAGATTTTTTTTTTTTACATCTAGAACAGAATTTTGTTTCATATTTTAACTGTTTTCTAGAAGGCATTTGTTATAATTTTCTCACCCTAATCAACAACAGAAATACCACAATGCTATAATACTATAAACCAGTAATTCACAGTTTCCAAATGTAAAAATTATTAATTTTTCACACAAATAAATTTCACAGAATACACATGGTTTGTTTAAGTCCAGAAACTGCAGCTACCACCTTTGTAAGATGACAATCTTGGACTAATTTTAGTAATCTTGCAAAAGATCTGATACTAAAATGTGTTTGCATTGTTCTGCTCTGGGAGGCAAAACGAGGCATTCCGTCCCTGTGAGAACTATGGACACAGTAACCAACAGCTGTGGTGCCATAAACATCAGCTGCAGAATGAGAAAACCTGGTGCTGCAAACATTACAGCCCCAGAGCCGAAATCCAGGGAAGTCTAAGGTGAAGGAAATGCAATGGATTTCACGGTTGTGCAATCTCAAACATATTAATACTTTCAACTTCAGTAAACGCAAACTTGCTGCCTACATCCACCAATGTGCTTTGGTTTGGTTTGATTTACAAAGAACTCACCTATTTCACATGACACCGTGAAAGAACAAAGAGTCATCACGTGTCTCCTCATAACAGGGCCGACATCTCCATAAAACGCAAACATTGCCCCCCCTTGATAAATGACATCTCTGGATTACCAGTTTACAGTGAGCATTATCAACATTCTGTTTCTACATTTTTCAAGAATCCTTTTTCTTATGACAGGAAGTCACAGGAAGGAAAGTGTGGAGGACAACAGGAAAGGTCCTAAAAAGAGATGCAGGAGGTATTATTAAACTCTCTGGTGGGCAAGCCTGATGTCCAATGGAAAAAGAAATGTAAAAGATTTTGTTAAGAGATATGTAACTAAGCATGTTTGTCACTATAGTAAAAGCAGAGAACCTTCACCAAGAACAGAAATAACTCCCCAGTCATCAGAATAGAAAGCACAGAAGGGTTCAATGGTGTCAAGAAGCTGTGGAGCCTGTCACACAAACTGGTCTGACAGTAAATGGTAGACATTTGATTTAACTACTCCATCTACTGGCAAATAATTATGGCTAGTGTGTAGAGATATAGGAGTTGCTTATATAAAGCTTTGTCTACAGAAAAGACTTAGAGGTATTTTTCTCTTCTTTGAAAAAGTAGCAAATGCATTATCTTTACTATAATTTCTTACCAGTTTCCATACCCTGTGGTTTCCATTAATACCATATCCCAAATGGAACGGTTCCAAGTTGAGTTTTACTTGAAGGGTGTGAAGATATTTTTATCAGTATAGCTCATAAACACATGAGATTTATATGACCTGTATCGTGATACCCTTCACTTTTATTTGTAGTCCATCCATCCAGTTGATTCTTACTTTGATTGCCTGGGAGCACATTAAATCTTATGGCAGTTTAAACAAGTCTCCACCTGAACACTATCACAGCCAGTGTGTTAAGCTGCAGTGATTTCACAAAGCACAGATTTGACTTTCTTTTCTCTTATAGGCATTACAGAGTAGCAGCAGTCTGCAGGAGCATGTACCAAAGACCAGAGATACACAAGACAGAATCTGAACACAGGAACTGGAAACATGGTTGCTTGTCTTTCCTTCAAATAACAGTCTCCTAATACTTCATCTTCTGCAAGATGTGATCCTGTCACTGGAATCTCATCTTTCCTACCCTGAACATCAGGGCATTCATAATTTTACATGTGTTATATTTTTAATATAATGACTATTATATAATGCCAATAAGTCTACAATGTCACATGTAATTAGTAAAAATACCTCTTTAGTCTTTTCTGTCTTTAGGTTCTAAGAGTCCTTAATGTTCCTAATTTTTAAATTCTCTAACATAAATTGAACACAACAAAACAGGCAATTTCCTTCACCCCCATGTAGGAATAAAATTTGTGAACCAGACCAAACCCTCTTCTACACCCATTGCTAGTCTCCCAGGAAAATGTTGCCTGGGTACAGAGACCACAAACACACAGTCATGCTCCTCTCAAAATGTCCAGAAAAGGTTTTCCAGAGCTAGGGCTGCAGATTTTGGGAGGAGAGGGGGTGACAGCTGAAGCACTCCATAAGTCATTGTTAAAACCAACAGCCCACCCTACAACAACTGCTGAAAATGTGGAACCACAGGTAATAATGGGCTTCTGCCACTTCTGGGAGGTTTCAGCCCTCACAGAAGCGTGGCAATCAAGTACAAACAAGAATACTAGAAGTAGCTTTTATCTTGTATATCATCTCTGGAGACACTTCTGCAAGTCCTGGAGCTTCAGTTTAGATAGCAAAATTAGACCTCATAAACACAAAACAAAATTCTATATCTACACACCACCATCTCCACCCTTTCTTATAGATTTGGTCCATGAAATCAAAGTTTTTAGTCACAAAACTTTTAATTTTTATCTTATTCACCATCCAACAATTTTCCCTAATGCTATTTACTATGGATAAATACATCCTTGATAAGACAATTGCAATTTGGAACATACTCACAGTTACCTCCACAAAGGTGACAAAGGTGATAATTTAAGACTAAGAAACACCAACTCAGTTATGTATTTTATTTCACAGCTATGCTCAACACAAATGAAAGATATTGGTATAATAAGACTGAAATAGCACTAAGGGCAGGAACCACTGGCTAATTCCCCAAATCCTTCCAATTTAAGCAAATCTGGTGGCTTTTATGAGCACTGTTGGACAAAGAATAACTTCAACAGTGATCAATCCTTATACTTCAGATAGCTTTGTCAATTGTTTCACAAGGGTTTATAAGTTCGCAGTTTGCACCTTATGTGGGATGATTCTGGAGGGTTTGATCTGTGTGTCATATCTCAGTTTTACTTCACACCTATGAGGGTCAAAAGAAACTCTGGGATATGTTCAGTTGCAATAGTAACTACTGGTGTGTTTTGCATAATAAAAAGGTTTCACAATATAAATTGGGATTTTGGTCAGGAAAAAAAATTCTTTGTTTTTTTTTAAAAAAGACAAAAATGTTCTTGGAAACTTTTCTGAATATTGCCAAGGGGGAAAAAAACGTTGTATAACAAAACAACAAACTTCTCCCTTTTCCATAGCTCTGAGATACAGACAGGGAAGGTGGTGAAGCTCTCTCCTCCTCCCTTCACAGTGCACCCAGCAGAGAGCTGTAGGTTATGTGGAAGCTTCAGCCCTGCTCCTGGTCTCTGCTTAGAGCATTACACTTGTGTGCTTAGTTCAGTGTTTAAACAAAACATTGGTTTGTTCCTTTAGCAAAAGCTATTCAACAGAATAAGAAAAAAGCATGTTGATTTTCGAAGGTCATTTAAATAGCAGCATGTGTTTTCAATGTTTACTCTTCTGGGGAAAATTTCTGCACTGAGATATTGGCAGCTCAGACTGACCTCAGGAACATCTCTCATGGTTTCAGAAGGGATCTCTGAACTTCTATTTAAACAACAAAGATAGAAATCTCATCCACATTTCAGGTGTTTCCCACTGCTTTAAGAAGATGAGTGAAAGCCTGTTCCACTGAAACCAACACCAAATGTTTTAACAGGGTTGGGACAGGGGTTTTGCTGAATTTCACTAAATTTTTCATACCACCTGCAGGCTCAGTGGTTATAAATATTAACTTCAAAAGGAGTGCATTCAGATCCTCTAGGTCTAGTAAAAAGGAGAAAGATACCTAAGTGACTTTAGCATTTCAAAAAAATATCACCTGTTCTTCTCATACATGTGTACGTTATAGACAACATTTTCCTCTAACTTCTGCAAAAAACTGATCAACCGCATGCTTCACCTCTCTGCTAATACATCATATTTTAAGTGAAATTATAGAAACTGCTTGATCAAAGCATTAGTACTCTTAAATGAATCGGGTGAGAGTTTATGGATCTACATTTTTTCCCTAAATATATTCAGGCAAAATCTCTAAGCACTCTGAACCCAGATCTGAACATGGATTCACTTTAAAGGAGAATGCACAGAGTCTGGACTGGTTTCCCTGTCAGGTGCCAGAGGATGTCCCTTAACTCTGACTGTGAACACAATCAATTCTTTGTGCGTTCTGCCTTGGAGATTTCAGGCTGATTCTTTGCTCAGATTCAGCAATTTTTCAGTATTCTTCTCTTCCTGTGGTGGTCTCTGAAAATAATAGTATTAAAAATTATGGTGTTTTACTTCACCAAATTCCTCCAGGCAGTGGAAGCAATTGTCAACAAATACCATTGTTAATTAATTGGTAGAGGTGGAGGAAGAGGAACAAGAGTCTTGTTGAGATTTATATCAGACCCAGGAGTACATCTTCTCTTCAACCTTTGTTTTTTTTGTCAATATATAAGTGTCTAAAATGTTCAAGTGTATAGCTTCCAGCTAGGGAAAAAACGGCATAGCATAATATATCAACATAGCACCTTTTTGAATTTTTTATAATTTATCAGGAATTCCTTACAGATTCCTGACAGTTCCCTGCACTTGGGCATTATCTGTTTCAAATTAGCCTATTGAAGAGCACACAGAACTTGAGTTCCAAAAATGGATGTTTATAGAAGTCAAGAGCAACAGTTAAATACAAACTGTGTCATCCACACTGTTTATAATTATATAATGAATTACTATTAACTGTTAACACACAATTACCAGGTATTAACCTAACTACATTGCAAGAAAATTATCATATATG
Organism: Lanius collurio; assembly: GCA_020086605.1. Classification (NCBI taxonomy): domain Eukaryota; kingdom Metazoa; phylum Chordata; class Aves; order Passeriformes; family Laniidae; genus Lanius; species Lanius collurio. Next base: position 10,226,450 of record JACBWW010000010.1, read on the forward strand.
AAAGAAATTAACCTTCTTAAATCACTCCAGTAAATACTGGAGGGGCTGTACTGTGTCCTTACTCTTTTTGCCATGGTTGGAGCAATGCTATATCCTCTGTACTTTTGACCAATGTGCCTTTGGGTCAGGACCCTGCTCTTACCTGTGTCAGACAAATGCAGGAGCTAAGACTGCATGAAATAAGAAGGAAAACTGTCTGTGCGCACTCATAGACCACTAACTACAATTACATCATTTGTTATGCACCCAGTTATTAACAGACAATTTTATTTTGAAAAACATATTAAAAAAAGGTGGTTTCCCCTGTTTTATTGCCATACACACAATAAAAGAAAAGTGAGAGTACACCTCAATTTGGTACACATTTATCTGGCTATTACTGTCAGACTCACAGGCAGACAACTCTTTGACATTCCCATTTTGTTGAGAGTTAAGACAAAAAGCAGAATTTTAAAGGAAATAAAATAAATTCACAATGAAAAAAGCACTCAATATCTCAGATATATTTGATGCCTTATTTTTTTAGCCTTTTTTGCAAGAACTTAAGCATGAAGAGAACACTACAGTGGGTGCTATGAATTTCAGCTAGTGCAAAACTAATTTTAGAGGCCAGAAAGAACTGTTTCGATTAGCTATTCTGTGTTCTCACATCAAACAAATATAGCTTTCAGCCAGCAGATTCTATATCAAGATCAAACTTCGAATTCAACAGCAGTTATTTCAGAAAGACAGTCAAGCTTTAAAGAATTCAGTAACACATGGTAAAGGAAAAAACCCCAAAACCACAACCAGAGGTACAAAGTCAAAGGAGAGCTATTACAGACCTCCAAACATGCAGTTCATTCCAGTACCCCCAAGGCAGCATTCACTTTTACCTGAGCAGCTTGGGGCTTATGCTTATCTAGTTGGCTCTTCAATTCCCTGGGGAATGTTACTTCCACCATCTCCACTCTGTAGTTTAGGAGACACATAGATGGGTTCTGAACAAACAGCTGAACATGACCTATATCAATGGCATCAAACACATTCCTTTGGTGTGGAAGTAAAAAGAACACGTCCTTAACTTAAAATGTTAAGGGATTTGGAACCAAGTCTTTTGGTTTTAATTATTCAGACATCCTTAAAATATTTAAATTGATGATATTTCTTATGAAAGACTGAAGGTAGACTAGACAGAAGGGTGCACTTTTTTCCCCTCATTTTTTACAAGACTCTGGTAAGTAATTTATTGTTGCAACTTAAAAGTAACTCTCATTTAAAAATTAGGATGTGTCTGGACAAACAGTTCTGGATTTCTTTTAAGGCAGTTCAAAACCATCTGGATCTGAAACGTCATCATTCCACATTGCATTCCTGAAAGAATTCTATGGTACTAGAAACATACTCTACCATAAAAACCTATTTCCAAACCAAGTTGTCACCTTATATTGTGAATTATTCAAATTTATTTGGATATGCTTCATGGTATTTTGCACATATATTAATCGCAGGCAGTAGGCAACACTTGGTGGAGGGAAAGCCGAGGCAGAGTTCAGAAGGCCTCAGGCCATTGTTGGCCCACGGAAGGATCTCAAATATGCCTCATTACCATACCTCATTTCCCCACTGGCAATAGCAATGCTTCATAAAGCAGAGCTTTCCAAGCAGAGAGGAAAAGAAAAAACAGCAGCTGTTTTACCTTAAATATGGAAATTTTTCTTCCTGCCACTCAAGTAGACTCCAAATACACCTCCCCCTTTTCCCAGATAAAGGTTTTATTTATGAATTGCATCACTCAAACACTGAGATTCATCTTTTTGTTTTTTTCCTTCAGAGCAGCCCCAGACAAGCGGAAACATTACAACTTTCAAAGGGAATGTTTGTATTTTAAGCTCAGCTGTATGCTACAATCTTTTTAGGTCAGGTCACATCGAACAGGGGGTGCATATGGAGGGGGAACAACAAACATTTTTTAACTGTCAGTTGGAACTGAAAGAAACAGCATGAAAAGAGGCAGCTTAGCTATTGGTTTTGAAGCAGTAGCATTTGTCTGTGAGCACATAGCCTACGAAAGGCGACAGGTTCTAAAATAATGGTACTGTAGCAGGCACTGAAATGTAAAACATATGTCACACTTTTCCCTGCTCGCAGAGAGGTTTAAAATATTTATAATGCTGCACCTTTCCCTGAAAGCTTTCTGCAGCATTCCTGGGTTCACGGGTAGGTGAATCATATCCCTAGAACTGCAAAGCTTATGCAGATTTGTTCCTCTGCATAAAAAGAAAGGAACAAAATTTAGGGTGCAAAGGCACGGCTAAGCAGCAGCCCTCAAAGAGCTATTTTGTCAATATGCATTCTTCCTGATTCAATACTTGCTTCCTCAACAGGGAATTTTGTTTTAAACTACTGTTTCATTCACAACACAAGCTGAGGCACTGATATTATTACTTCCTTATCCGAGAACTCCACAAATCTGTCAGCAAAGTGAGATCTAGGGCTTTAAATTAGGTAAAAAGGAACACGGAGCATTTGTGTGTGCTTGTGAATCCATAGGTAAGGACATAAAGGTAGGTGATATGCTTTGTTTCTTCTTTAATGTTCTGTAGTGTGCATTTGATTAGCATTGGAGAAGAAATTATTTTTTTAAGAGTAAAACTAAAAAGGACATAATCTACTTTTTCATCTAAAGAATTAAAGGGTCTTAAGAACCATCTGCTCACAAGAGATTTGAACCAGGAACAAACACATCTCTCTAACCCCAAGATGCAAGAAACTAAAGGGTTGGCCTTTATGCACCAAACATATAGAAAGGCTCAGATTTCCAAATTAAAAGGTTCTTAGCAGCTGATGTAACAATATTTTGGTATCCAAAAATCCTGGAACACAGTGGAACGGAGGCAGGTAGGATGTATGTGCAGAGTTTCATGGGAATGCATTAAAAAGTTCCTTTTGAGGCAAAAGGAAGCACACCCAGTCAAACACATGCATCATGCTAAAGACGTGTCTGACATATTGCAAGTCAAGTCAAACTTCTGGCAAAATGAATGGTTGAAGGCATGTTCTGCCCCCTCACTTGCACGGTGATTTGGGGGATGTATGGATCTCACTAAGAATAAAGCACAAAACAATGTTTCTGTGATTCCTTGTTCTGATTTGCCTTCTCTTACTAGCAAGGGCATTAGCAAAATTTAGAGGTTTCTTTAGAGTGGCACTAAAGCACCTCTAGATGTTACTGCATTTAGTCAGAACTGCAGTATTAAAAGTATGATCAGATTTATGACTGAGATGAAACTCACAATTAATTTTTTAAAAATTGTAGCTGAGCATATTACATCCCATTTTATGCAATTTTGCAGCTCTCTAGATGGCACAATACTTCCCAGATAGGCCAGAGAATGCAGCTAAAGTAGAACTTGGTGCTGCCACAGTAGACCTGGATGTCAGCCATTCTCCCAAACTGAGGTGATATCACTTCTGCTCCCAGCCAGCTTCAGCACTTTTCCCCTTACTTCCTTCCTGTCTGCAATCAAACAGTACTTTCATGCTTTGAGACAACAAACAAAAGTCAAGAATAAGAGAATGAAACAAAAGTATGGCCCAGAATTTGGAATAGGGACTATTTTACTATCAGGAACAGGGGAGAAGCTCTGGGAAATGCTGAGTGAAGATTAGTTTGGACTGTACACATTAGACTCAGAGATAAATGAGCAGTATTAACACAGATATTAAAAATACATTGTACATTTCTCTCTGAAAGCTGTTGGAATGGGGTTCTGAGCAATTCCTCTTTAATTCTGTTTTGCAACTGCTGCCAAGGGGGAGTTGGCTCCTCAGGTTTCATGACCAAGGATAGGATTACACACATGTAAGGAAAATGTCAGGCAAAACATAATAATTTCCAAAATAAAATGCACAGCAAGGAAGTAAATTATGAACTGAGTGTCTTAGTGTAAGTCTGTATGTGTGATGAACAAGAAAAAAATAAGTCACTTCCTTGGAAGAGCAAATTATGTGCATCAGGCCTCTTATAAGGTACAGTTTTGTTCCTCACACATTTGCAGGTGTTAGCTGGTAAAAAAGGGTAATTGCTTCCTCATAAAGTGTTCTTAATTTGAAAAAGGGGGAAAAAATGTGTCATAGCTGTTCTCCCCCACACAAGAGGAAATGGGTGGCAAAGGAAGTTGCACAAATTTTAAAAAAACTTCAAGTTTATTCCCTGTATGAGCATAATTCAATACTGTTGTAGTCTCTGAATTTCTAGTGTACACAAATTTGCGGCCATGAACTGAAATTTCAAAATTGCACATACTTCTGTGTAGAATGCTGACTGTTGAGACAAGTAGGGAAACTTGAGTATCAAGGATATATGAAAACATTTGACAGACATTTAAACATAGAAAAATACTCACTGAATTTTCTTCATCTGCTCTTTTCTTACTTCTGCCTAAATTCTACTAGACTGGAAGTTAGAAAATGGATTCCAATATCATTCATATATCCTACTGAATCCAATGTTAAGACTCTTCACAATTTCCAGAAAAAGTAGTTTCTCATAATAATTCTGGTCTTTTAATCAGAAAATATTTTTATGCACCATGTTTTCTTGGGCCCCAACAGTAGCAAAGTTACTGAAATAACACCAGAAAAGCATATTCAAAGATGAGCTGGTATGCATTCAGTAAAGTACTTATCACAGTCAAGATTTTCAACGATTTTTAGCCCAGTGCAACTCATTTAAGTCTGTATTAAACTTAGCCAAGCATCTAAAATGTTGTGTATCAGAACCAAGCCTATGCAAATCTGCTCTTATGTGATGCTAATCATCATTCAAGAGCAATAGGCACTCCATACTCAGACACAGGCTATTAACAGCCTCTAGCTTTCTAATTGAAAAAAAAAAAAACACAAAAAACAACACAAATGCAACACTTCTCCCTGTTTCTTCATCCCAATATGTTCCCCACTTTTTTATGTTCTTCGCACAGCACTTGTATGAGCACTCACTTCCTTTTTTAAAATTATACTTTGCTTCATCTAAGAATCAAGTACCTGAAGATCTTTTTAAGTATCTGTTTCTGTAATAACGTTTACTAAACCATTTCCTTCCCTCCACAGTGAATTACTTCTGGTGCATGGTAGCAATTTGGACAGCAGGCTATGCAGACGAATTTTTGTAGATAATTAGCTGAGAGGATATTCAGCAGAAGTGGGTCATACTGTACTTGTTCACAGATGGTTCAATAGAATGGATTTCAGCACATCCACTTCTCCAAATGCGTAACACTTTGAAAGAGGAAAGAAAATTGAATAATAAATAATTTTTAAGGTTTAGGAAATGCTAAAGAATATATCCCCTTAGTGTTTATAGATAATAGGTAGACAAAGGGTTTAACATGTGCAGTGAATACACTGCTTTGTGAATCCATAGAAAAAGAAAGGCGCTTTTGGAAGATAATCACCAAGCAAGAGGCAGAGCAACCACTGCACATACAGACTCTACTGCCTTGCAGTTGTCAGTGAAGTCTGACCAAAGGTGGCATTCATCTAGACGTGCATACACAGCTGCAAATACTACTGCCTTCTTGGGTAGCACCATGTTTGGGCAGCGCACCCACGGGGCACAGGCTGCGCTCACGGGGCACAGGCTGCACACCCACGGGGCACAGGCTGCGCTCACGGGGCACAGGCTGCGCTCACGGGGCACAGGCTGCACACCCACGGGGCACAGGCTGCACACCCACGGGGCACAGGCTGCACACCCACGGGGCACAGGCTGCACACCCACGGGGCACAGGCTGCACACCCACGGGGCACAGGCTGCACACCCACGGGGCACAGGCTGAGCCCACGGGGCACAGGCTGCACTCTGGCTTGAGAGGAAGGTGGCCATTTCCTTCTGCAGCAGGACTCATCATCAACCTACCCCCACCTGAAGTCCAACAAGAAGAGTCACTACAGATTGATTATAAATTCAAAAGCACAGCTCTTGAGTTTCCTATAACAGCTCCACGTGTGGATAAAACATCCAAAAGTACCCAGTAACAAACAGCAAAAAGATACCAGAAGAGAAGATGCAAATAACCAAGCTACTAAATCCTTCAAGAGTTATTGCCAGTCTTTAAAACCACCAGTGGAAATTCAAGGAGTTCAAAATACTTCGGAGTCCAATCTCATTAGTAATTTCTTGTTTCTCCACAAATGTGATTATATCAGTGGCATTAAAAGATGGAGAAATATTTCTGTGGTATTTGTTGCAGAAACATAGTAAACCTTTTTTCTCCTAGCAACAAGCAGCCAACATAAAATTATCACTGAACAAGATTTACTTCCACATCATGAGACACCCCCATAAACTGTAGCCTAACTGCGCCCTCAGAGTATTACAGTGGTCACTGATGTTCATTCTGCAGTTTTCCTGTTTCAGAGCTCAAACTGTTATGAAGACTGTTTGCAGAGCAGATACTGTAGAGAGAAATTAATGATATTACCAAATTTTCCAAAACATGCAACTCCTATTATAAAGGGAGCATGAGAACTCCAATGTTAGTGTCAGGTATTAAATCACCTTTTGCTCTAAAAGATAGACCTCTAACAAAAGTTTGTTACAAAGAAAGGAAGGTTGGGACAATTTACTTGTTTTATTTTTTTGTACACAAACACCACAGGATTCTCTTGCTTGATGATGGCTCCCAAGATTTTGATGTGCTTATCAAAAAGTACCCCCAAAAAACTTGCATATTTACAAAATTCTGAATATAATTTGTCTGTAGTATCACTTACAGAGTATCACACAAGTAGTGAACACATTCACAGACATTAGATTTTGCCCAATATGAATTCAAAAGGTGGTCCAACTATTCAAATAAATAATCAACAAATAATTTAGCTATCTGCATTAACTGCCATGAAGCCCTTGATCATTATGCTTTGTTGTTTTTTCACTGTACCTTTCCTGGTTAAAGAGCACTGTTACATGGTTGCTACTTTACATCCCATACAGAGTTTTATCCCAGAGAACATCCTGTCAGAGGAACTTGCTGTAGCAGGGCAATATATTCTTCTCAGGTACATGCAATGTCAAAAACCAGTGTGTGAGATGGGACTGAGCACTTTCATAATGTCTGCATTAAGAAGTTACAGCTTCACTGTTTGACATTTCACTGTGCTTACAGTGAAACTTATAATAATTTACTCTTTCCAATATAACTGCTAAAAAACAAAAGATTGAAACACATGGGGAGGAAGGAGAGAGAAAGTGTGCCTTCCAGATCAGTGATTTCAATTCCAGGAAAGTAAGACTGAGCTTTAGAGCTGCACACAGAGTGAAGCACTTAAAAACCTATAAACCAGTGATTTAACAAACCACTAACTAAAAGGAGGCAAACTGATTATATAAAATTACTAAGCAGATGCCAAGAATGCTGTTATGATTTCCAATCATTTACTACCTAAACTTCACTCCAAAACTCTCCTAAGCAGTTCCAAAATCTAGCCAGCATGGAGGTTGGGAAAAATCTGGGGAAGTAGGGGGACATGACATGACACCAAAGCCACCACACCCAACATATAGTCTCTTTCCAGTATTTTCCACTCTTACATATCAAGAAACAAGATATTTTAGCAACTCAAAGAATCAGCACGTAAATCAGAAAGGACTGGTTCAAGAAGGTAGGAATTAATTAAGCTTAATTTGTCACTTAGGTTTAAAAAGGGAAGGCAGCAAATTAACAAAAAAAAGTAACAGGCTTACAATCCCTTGCAGAGCTTGACTATTAAACCTACCAATAATGCCTAAAATTCACCAGTCACTCATTTATACAAATGTTAGTAGAACATGGATAAGAATCTAAGATTGAAATAAAATCATCTTTCAGTAAAACATCAATCCATAATCACCTATAATTGTTTCAAATATTACACTCTAAATTGTTTTAGAGATGGCTAAGATGCAAAAAGGCTGACAGTTTGCAAAACAAATGATCAGTGTATGCATTAGGCCTGGAAGTTGTGACTTGCAGTATAAAATATACATGAAAGCAGGAAGAATTTAATCATTCACCACTGCATAATTCACAGCATTTTTCTGCCTTTTTTTGTCATGGTGTGTATGCTGTATAGGACCTCGCATAATTACATACATAGTACAACATGATGAAGTTGCTATTCTGAATTATATGTTGGTGCACTGTGTATATGTACTTGATAAATAGAAACAGCCATAGCAAGCCACAATCAGTTCAAAGAATATTTGAGGGTGAATACAGTATGTTACGCCTCATGGAGGCGTCTGCAGTCACATTCTCATTCCCTTAGGAAAAATAGGTCTTCCATGGACTGCTCTTTCCCAAGTATTCATTTGAACTTAATTTTCAAAAGGCGTTAACCAAAACTTTGCTGAATTGGGCTATTCCACTTGGGTGCACATAAAAAAAAATATGATAGAATGTTGTGTATTTTCTTCCAGAAAACATCTAGCTGATTCATTCTAACAATGTCCCTGGACAGTCATTCAGGGTTTAGTCAATGTATTCCATCTTACATTAACCCATTAGGAATAAAAGCACGTGCTAATTGCAGTTTAATTCTGACTCATCTCACCTCTAATTTTTACAACCCTTCACACTTCATCTTGGCAACCAAATAACAGGAAACATATACAATTAGATGTAAAGTGCCAACTGGTAGTTTTTTAAATACTGTCCCTCATTCTCACAAAGATAGGGGAAGAGAAGTATCCTTCTTTCAGTTCTATTCCTTTATGCAAGAAGAATGGAACATATTATGAAGTTAAAAAGAACAAATGGAGGACCTGATAAAATGATTCGCAGCTTGCATGATGTACAGAATCAACTCACCACTGCTTAAAAGTAATCAAGTCAAGCAGTGGGAACAAATTTTCGCTAAAAGCATTTCAGGGTCTTACAAGTGGTAACATCTGATAGACAGTGAAGAGATTCAATCCAAGCTGGCCAGGATTATTTAGAGCTCAGAAGCCTCAGCATGGTTCAGAAAGAAAATTCTTCTATATTATGAGATGCTTTAAAGCAGTGCAAGAATTATGCCAAGGGAAGAAGAAAGGAGGAAAGAAGATTACCTCAGTTTGTGTTCACTGACAAAAAGGAAGGGACTTCAGATATTCCAAAGGGGCTCTGTAGAAGTATGTGGAAGCATTTTGTTTTTTCACAGCTAGTCCTCACTCCCCTGTGTCCATTACACATGGAGTGCACCCGTTACAACCCCCACCATGCTCAGAGAACACAGAGTGCTCACTGCTGCTGCTCCATGAAGGTGCCATTCAGTGTGCACGACTGCACTCCTGCTTTCCTATTTAATGCTTCCCTGTTCTTTCAGCTCTGCTGCTGTGGGCTGCTGCTGAGTGATGTCAGCTACCTGGAGTTAATTCCATCACAAATAACCTATTCTCCTGTTGCTTAATGCAAAGCCAACAAAAATGCAAACACAGTTCTCAGCTGCTGTTCTGGGGAGCAGGATGAGTAAACCAGCTCACTTCCCAAAGGATAACAACTCCCACTGTCAGATTTTTCCAAGGCTTTAGGGATCCACTGAAGTAAAGGGAGATGGAAAAGGAAAAGGAATATGAGGAAAAGAAGATTAATGGAATATATATTTCCTTAGAGTTTTATGCCTTTCAAGAACAGTAGAAAGTATCTTGTCTTGAACTGACCCACTATATGAGAGGCCATTCTATTTCACCCAGTCATCCCCTGCTACTCATACCTTGTTAGCTTATCTTCCACTTTTGATACAAGAATCCATCAATTCTTATGGTATTCTATTCAAAGGGATAATCACATTATCTGAGTGATAGATAAGCATAGATCTCTATAGTCTATGTATGCAAGCCAGCTCTAACACAGACTTCTCTCTGTATTAGCCATTATTTCTACAATGCCTTGAATACATTTCCTAACCCACTACAGGGCATCTCTATTCTATCAACTGCCCATTCCAGTGCAGATGTAGCCAGGCACCTAACCAGAGGCACAGAGAAAGAATTGTTTATTGCTGAACTACAGGAGACACCAGAAAACAAATGCCACCTGCCACCCACTATGCCCGCTGGAATGCCATGCAGTGATAGCAGTCTACTTCAAATTCCTTTTCCTAATTTCTCTCCCTGATGTTCATATAGCAGCTGCTTCAGGAATGCTCTGCTACACTTAGTGTAGATTTGCTGTAGGAAGACACTAAATGCAACTTTATTTAAAATTAACTCATTGATGCCTGTAATTAAACTTCAAGGCTGTGATTTAAATATATGAAATCACATGCAAAACTATTACAGATGAATGACTTGCATATCTGCTTCAGTCATACTCACAGTCCTTAACTGACTGCTGCACTGATTTTACTGCAATGCAAAATCTGATCTAGAAATTGCTTTGTAACAATGCAAATGCATTTATGCTTCAAAAGGAAAACACAGTATTTTTAATATTTTTTTTTTTTTGCTGTTAAAAAAAAAACCAAAGGAAAACAGGAAGTCCAAGAGACAGATTTGATTATAGTCAGGAAGAGCAAATACACAGTCTTTGATTATCATGAAAACAACTCCACAGGCCTGTGACAACTTTGAAATAAGAGTAATAGATTAAACTAGCAGCAACCAAAAGACACTGGCACATTAAAATACATTTACAGCAATCTGATTTTAGCTAAGTAAACAAGGTAGCAAGGGTTGGTTTTTTTGGGGGGATTTATGTTTGTTTTATTTTTTTTCAAGAAAACAGTTACAGTGTGCAAAGAATTAATTTAATCTTAATTAACATGTACAAAATTGAAATTGTTATTGGATCTTTTCTTAAGCATTTTATACCAATAATGAAAAAGGCAAGTACAAACATTTTATAAGCACTGCCCTTATGGAATAGAGTTCAAACGGAAGAGAGAAAGGAATTGGAGGAAAGAAATTTCAATTTCTTTCAAAAGCACAGGAAATGAATGAGAAAAACCAGGATGCTCATGTATTCCAGCAATTAAAAACACACCGTGATTAGAAGTTATTTCTCTAACTCACAGCTGTGGAGGAGCTTGGCAGAATTATGCTGAAATAATAAAAAGTACCTTAGATTAAAAAGAAGTCTATGCCCAAGAAGGGTTTGCAAAAAGATTGTTAACATCACTTAGGTTTATTCAAAGTGATTGGTCAAGACTTCCTCCATCTTTCCCCATTAATCTTTCCATATCCTCAGGATTAAAAATACTCAGGGAAAAATGCAGCATCACGTAGTAGGAGTACCAGAGGGGACTGAACTCAGAGCTGTCTAGATTCACCCATCAAGTGCAGATATGTAAAAAACCTCTTTTGCTTTCTGAACAGCTCATGGCCTGGAATTGTTATTGCAGCAGCAAGTTTAGTTTTCCAGGTCCTAGAAAAAAATTGCTGCAAACAGTGTGAAATGACAGCCTTCAAAGTCATCCCATGCTACTGTGTCTCTTGGTCAGACTCAAAAGTCCAGCAAAACTGAGCAGGAATATGGTGGTGCTTTCATAGCAAATTTTCTGCCCTTCTAATTTTATGTGGCACATATTCTGAATTTTTTGTGCCACAACAACAACTGGAAATTTTAAAATTGGCATGAAGAATTTCAAGCATTCTGTTATAAGACAAACTTATAACAATCCAAAGTAGTTTTTGATCTCAAATGGGAAATATCTGATCATCCTTCTCCCTGTACACACTTTTCCCCCCCAACATGCTGCACACAGAAAAAATATTGGGAAAATTTGATCCCTACTTGAGGTGTTTTTCCTTCACATTAGTAAAAGTAGAATTACTGCATCAAGCTCAAGAAAAATACCCCACAAATTAATGCAAATATATTTCAATCTATAAAAACATCATCCAGCTAGTTTCTGCAATATTTTTCCTCTGTCCATCTCTAACCTTTTCTGGTTTTTAACATCTCCTACTCCAACTTATTTATTCCACCAGGAATCACAGTAGAAGCTTGGATAACTAAGAAGCAAGGAACAAGTCTTCATACTTCTCAGGGACAGCTTAGGACAGAAGGCACGTGGAAGCCCTGGTGGCATATCAGCTAAAAGGCTAAACCCTCAGTTTCATCAATGAGAAAACAGTGTCTGCAAAACTTAAAGCAGCTTTAGAATGATAGCTGCATGCACAAAACACTATTCATAAGCCCAGAGTGAAGCTGCAAAGGCAAGAACTCCAGCATCACATTTCAAAATAGTAATGCTACTTAGTTAAGAACAGTCTGTAAAGTTTACCACCATTTTTCTGAACAAAAAGTGCTGCTAAATCTAGAGGACAGAAATAGCTACAGGAGAACAGTGATTTGTTTCAATCACACGTTTTTTCATCCATGTGTAGAAAGCACGGTTACAATTATCCACAGGAATCCAAAACAATGCTGACTCTTACTGAACCCAACAAGCAACTGCTCAAAAGACACAAACAAAGTTCCCTTGGGCAAACTGCCTTACATCTTGCACCTTCTTGGGCTACGGCTAGAGCCAACCAAAGTTCACATACAGGAATTAGTGGGAGTTACTGTTCCATACAGCCAGATGGCAGAAGATGGAAGACCAAGATAATTTGGCTAGAAATGAAACCTCTAACATTCATTTTGGAAGAATCATTCAGCATTTTCTGCCTCCCTTAACAAACTGAACAACAACCCTGCAGCAGAGTATGATGCTCTGACTGTCACTGGCTTCACAGAGGGTGACAACACACATGCAGCTGGAAACTCAGGATTTGAGGACCTACAACCAAACTAGAGATGACAAGAAACCACTGCTATTTCAAAGGATGATCATACTAGTCAAGGCGTGAGCAATGGTACTTCCTACAGGAGATCAAGGGATTTCCTCAGAATCCATGCAATGTGCAGTAGGCTGCCAAACACCAAGCACACAAAGAAACTCTAAATTAAATAACTATACCAAAGTTCAGCAACGAAACACACATGGTGAATTGTGTGAGCCTGAATACCAAGAGGTCAGTTCTAAATACATTAAAAAAATCCAGATGTTATAAAATAAAATCTGTTTTGATCTGTACATACATGCAGTAAGACCTCCTTGAATCTCTTATATGGTGCTATATATTTGAAATGTACATTGCATCGCCCAAGTTGCTTTTCTCAAATATTTTAAGTTTTGTCTGAATGGCAATATTCCTGAAGTAGAAACCTGTGCTAAGAAACCATTGATCTGTACATCCAGACACCCTATTTTTAGTATTGCCTTAGCACACATTAAGAACTCTAAAAACTCGGGAGAACTGGGCTAATGAGGGATTAGTTCAAACTATGCAGTGGCCACAGCCAGTTTTCCATATACAAAGTGTGAGCACTGTAAAGCAATAAAATTAAATGTCTCACAGTATTGAGCAGGACCTATCCAGAATTCACCCAGATCTGCACTGGGTAAGTCACAAGCTTTGGCTGTGGATCTGAATGCAGGATGGATAGATATGGGCCTAAGGCCTCAGCCTAGGACACAAACTGCTCTTACTCCAACTTCCTGACACAGCTGGTCAGAAATATCTAGTTTACTTATATGTAGTTTACTTATATGTAACTCAAAACATCCTGTCAAATCCCAACACTGTAAATTATTCTTTTCATCAAATCCCTCTTTTAAAGGACAATTATAATATCTTTTGCTTGTATTGCTAATTAAATAATGTCCATATTACTAGGTAGGCTTGGATTTGCATTATTATCTTGTTTTACGAGATGGGCTTTATCTTTGGCCTAGAACTTATGGAAATATATTTATCTGGATATTCTCTCAAGCAGCTCTAAAATGGTGTGGTTAGTTATAAACCTGTATTAAAATGGTAAATAAAGGTAGGTGGTTATACCAATTTCTGTTAATCTATGCTGATGTAGACAAGCTACAACTGACTCTGCATATACAAGTATACACACTGAGCATATGATTTTGCTGTAATCTACAATTTAATTCCAATTTTATTTCTACCTGTTTTTTAATCTCTTGTTAGAAGTGTAATATTGGCCAACACAATATTAAAGCTACAATGATGATGGATTTTAGTATCTGGAATGAAAAGGGGCATTACTGTAAATCTACTTTGTGATTTAAACTTAACAGTAAAATTTACAAGACCACACACTCCTTTGCTCTGCCTTTTGGGAAATCACTGGTTTATATTACCATACTGGGCACTTAATTCATACTTGTGATCTCAGTTAAATAAGAGGCAGACACCACAGAGTGTTAAAAACAATGGCATGCACATTATTTTTTAATTGTCTTTGCAGGGATAACAGTTCAATCTCTCTTGACTGTTACTGTGCTTCCTGAGCCAAGTAGCATTCCTGAGTTTAGAAAGACTTTCCAGATTAAAGAAAGAAAAAGTCTCTCACATGCCTGAGAGAGCACAAAGTCCAGGGAGATGGGAAGGAAAGGAAAGGGAAATCATCTACAATTTAGAACTGATTTATTTACCATAGGGAAAAACAGATAGAGGATGTGAGACTTTCAGTTCTAATCCACTTTGTATATGCAAACCTATTTGAAACAAGGCCTCATGTGCTATCAATGAGTCCATTATCCCCCTCTGCTTTGCTCCTCCCTGCATAAAGTCAACCCTGTCATGCTGTGCACTCTGTGGGTTTCCTCAGCCCTCTGCCCCTACCTGGAAATGCTGCTAAAGCCACCTTTCTGCACCCACTCACCTCTCAGGAAATGGGTGGGCAGAACCAAGACACTTTCAGTAGGAACTAGTCCCTTCCTTTATTTGGCGAAAGTAACATTAAACAGGCAAATCCTGCAATCACAGTCCTGCTTTGCAATGAAATAGCAACTTCTGCTGCCACTTTGGGGTCAGAGGGTGGGAGTCAGGATGCCTGACTGGAAAAGGTAAAAAGAAACTAGCCCTATGTAGGTTACAGTGTGCACATGCAGACTGGGAAACAAAACCCTACTTTGGATAGTTGCAACAACAGCCCGCTTGACTCAGCCCTATGTTTTTAACAATGAGCCTCGAAGAAGGCTCATACTGGACTTCATTCCCAACATTTGCTTGCCTTTCTGGAGATCAACACCATCTAAAAGGATTATAATTATGATGCAAAATATCACGCACTTTACCTAAACACAGCACACATGTAGCTTTTTTTATCTTCACCCTCCTGTTATACATGCCCAATTAGTTACAGCAGGCATGCCAGTACAACAGGAATGTTTCCTA
Source organism: Lanius collurio (assembly GCA_020086605.1). Lineage (NCBI taxonomy): Eukaryota > Metazoa > Chordata > Aves > Passeriformes > Laniidae > Lanius > Lanius collurio. The sequence goes on from JACBWW010000010.1 coordinate 10,241,637, forward strand.
TGCAGTTTCATTTGCTAAATAACCTTTGTGACAGTTTCTTGGCAAGAACTGCAGCAGAGAGGTTAACATATGTTAAGAATACATACAGCAGGCATTCCTAGTTAGAATGCAAGTAAATAGGAAACATAATAGCAGTAGCATTTCCCATGCCCACCATCCAAGCGAGTTTGTTTCAGAAGCTCAAGTTAGACTTCAGCAGCAGAATTTGCCTCTACAAAAAGGGATCTTTGTCCACAGATTTATATTCAAGAAGTTTGCTCATTAGTCATCCTAATTCATAACCAGCCTCCTATTTCAGAGACAGTGGTCTGAAAGGTAAAATTACAGGCTAGGAGAGGTGAAAAAGAGCTCTGCTTAGAGCACGGGACTAAAACAAAAAAATCCTTCTGAACATAAGATCTGGAATTGCACAAATGATAAAGGTCTTCAGTTCTTCAAGGTATATAAAAGATGCTATTTGCTTAGAAATTGCTTCTCTGTTAGCATCAGGAACAGCAATGTTCAAGATTTTTCTCATTTCTTGTCACAACCATGTCCTTTCTTTTTCCATGCTATGAAATGCTCTCTTACTGGCAGGGCAGTACACAAGTGCCATCACCACTGTTAGAAACAGTGAAAGGCTTAAGAACGAAGGCTTCTTAGAAGCTGGAAGTTTCTCTGTCCCCTGAGAGCTGCCTGGAAGAAAGACAGCTAGGTAAAAGGTATGAGCAAAGGATCCCTTGGTCTCATAAGCAGTGTTCAGAATAATATCTTTATTCCTATCACTGTCAAACTGTTGGAACTACCATAACCTTCCCCACACTCTTATACAGAGAAACCCAAACAGGGCCTTCCTTACCAGCATCATGCAAATTACCTTAACTCCTCCAAGATCCCCTTGGCTGCTCCATCAACAGACCCTCTCCTTCCAAGTCCTCACCTGTATCCCAAACCTCTGTGGACTCATTCCTGATCAGTTATTGCAGTCATTGTTTGCTCTGTCCATCCACTCCCCTCATATCATAAATGTGTATTTTATCACTTTAGGGGCATAAAGTCTTGAGCTGACTGAGGTTCCAGGTTCAGTCCTTTGCAATGAAGGTGAGACCCAACACATTTCTCTCAGAAAATGACAACTGTAAGTGATCCTACTTAAGCCAAAGTGAAAACAAAAATTAGAAACCATACATATTCTAAGTCTGCTAATCTGCATTCTTGGAATACTTACATGTCATAATTTGTGACCCAACTGTGCTACATACTGTGTCACAATAAAAAAATTAAATTATTACTGCCAGCATAGCAGAATAAAATTTAAGGATAAGAAGATACTGGAAGAAAAATAGAAAATGCTTACCGGAAAACATAACAAGTAGGTGATAGAGGATGCCATAAGAAGCCAATTAGAGGCCAGTCTTGAAAATCTCAACAGCACAAAAGAATGTTAGGTAAAACAGGGATTGAATGTGAAGGGTCTTTGAAACCAAGACAAGTGTTTTTTTTCGGTACAGACATTTTTCCCATGCTGTCATTTTTACATGTTTCATAAAACTTGGAATTTTTACTTTAGCAATAAAGTTAACCTAAAAGAATCCAAGGAGTGTTTGCTGGCCCTAAGCAAGACATGTACGTGGATAGTGCCCGAGATGAACAGCTTTCCTGGACCAATCCAACACCCTGTGCACACAGCATGCAGCTTTTTCTATGTGGCATTTTATTTAAGCTGGGGCTTACATCTAGTTGACAGGTAATTAATTCATCATGAAAAATTACCACAGAGAACATTTAAGGCCAAAAGGAGAGATGGAATCTGCATGTAGCCACACAAGCATGTTACAGGAGAGTATCTGTGAGGATCATGTGTAAAAACACACATGATACTTCATCAGAAAAATCCTCGATGTGAACTAAAAGATCATATAAAGGAATGTTCCTTAATCATTACAGACTTGTGCTTTATTCTGTATTTCATACTGGAGGTGTAGTCTAGACAAATTGATTTTTTGTCATTACTCATGCAATCACAGAAAAAAAAAAATGGATCTCTTGAGAAAGTTCTGGGCCAAGTTTGGATTTTCCTGAGCTACTCTGGAAAATCTAGTGTCTTTTGCAAAAACATCAGGAAATGAGCAGAAAATGAATCACGACAGAGATCTGCTCTTAATCTTTTCCAGAGTTTTCAGTTTTATGCTGGCATAATGCTGGCATTTGGAATGAAAATTGACTGTTTCCACAGCCTTTCTCCAGGAGTCAACTGCTAACTTCCTCAGAAAAAAAAAAAAAAAGCCTGACCATAATATTCTAAAAATCCCACCAAGATAATCCTTCCTTCTCAATCACTGTTTGAGGCTACAGACACATGTACATTTTATGCTGGCATAAAATAGCACCCATTATTATTAAGAATGCTGCTGTTCACCCCATTAAGCATTCCAGCCCATGCATTGCTGCAAGTCTTTGAGCAGTCAACCTGTGAACTGGATTGGAGCTAAAGCTGCACACGTGTTTGGAAAAGGAAGGAGTTGAGATGATTTTTGTGTCACTGTCATTCCCTGTATGGCCTCACACACAAAGCCTGCTCATTCAGCCTGTTTAGACATCACAGAGGTGGGTGGCAATGGCAGGAGTTAAGAAGATTTCTTGTCACAATACATTTGCTCAGATTTTTGGAGCTTTTGGGGATGTGCATAAACCTCAACATCACCCAAAATCACTAGGCTAAATACAGATGCAGGTATTTCCTAAGAGATATCTGACCTTGCTACTTAAGAGCTAGTTGAGTTATGACTGTGGAAAACTTTATTTTTTATGACCTGGTTGTAAGAGTGTTACACAGAAGGTCACACAATGATAGCCGCACAGAGCTGTTTCCTTACTTGCCCAGCTCTAGGCAAACTCTCGTCCCCCTTGCTCAGTCTCCTTCCTTTACTCTTGTCATTCTTTTTCAGTCATTCCCTCTGCTTCGCTTACACAGTCAATAATTTTGTTTTGCCCTCTTTATAAATTTGTTATTTTTTTTTTGTTTGTTCTTTCCCCAGTATCTGTTAGTTTGCTTCACCACCCATGTAAGTTCCTTCTCGCACTTATTTTACTCTCTAAACTCTCAGACACACTTGTTTTTGTTGCTCTTTATTTCTCTGATTTTCTGCTCCAGCTTTCCTTTGAAAACCTGTCCCTTGCTGCTTTTTTCACTAACTACCACACAAACAAGTATCCTGCAAACAGAATGTTCCATGGTATTTTCCTGGAAGCATTATATCATCCATTCTCAGTATGGAGAGCAGATGCCAAAAATTGAAATAGCTCTACCAGAACGGACAAAAAACATTTTGCTGACAAATTCAGACACAGCAGAAGAGACCAACTCCCAAGTGACTACAATCTCCTTTTGGGTATTTCTAGGGAGAAAGGAGGACCCCTGCTAAGCCTCCTCTTCTCCAGACTAAACCAAAATTCCCTCAGCTACTGCTCACAGGACACATTTTCTATACCTTTCACCAGCTTCATTCATATATGCCCTTATGTACCTGATTTGTCTCTTTCTCATTTTAGGAGATGGAGAGAGAACCCTTAACATTCAAGCCAGGCTTTTCACAGAATAAAGGAGGAGGGTTCACTACCAGAGTATTTGTTGGAGAGAATTCTGAACTAGTCAGGTAACTTAGTATTTAATTACTAGAGCAATTTAATAAAATATAATTGCCAAGAATTATAAATTAATAAGAGAAGAAGCAACAGTGTTTTATGTGTATTGACATCTACAGAGTCAAAGTTCATAGAATACATAATTGTATAATAAAATGTTAAGCTATACAATCCCTTTGGGGATACTCATGGAAGTGCTTTTGGGCTTCATGAACCAGATCCTTTCAATCTACCTGTGTAAAACCATTTCAAGTTACACAGGGAACTGAACTAACACCCAGTAGGATGTGTAAATTTATCCTAAATCGTGCTCCACATATGAGCCCATTTTCAGAAATTTCAGGAAACAAAACTCCTGAGGAGTACCAATGACTTTGTCTCTCTGGAGTCTAACTGAAGGAAAAGAGCTGAGCCTGGGTGTTGATGGATCGAGACAGGATAGCCGGCCTCATTACTTTAAACATACTCGAAGAAAGAGACAGAATGGCTTCTCTCTCTCTGGAGCCTCCTACTGTCTACAAGCCAGCACACGAGCTCTGGAAGGCAAGAACTTGTACTTCACTGGGCCAAAGTTTGCCGGGACAAATTTTTAATTCTGCTCACTTTATCAGCAGATATATATGCACTGAGGATCTGAACTCCAACAGTTTTTGGTTTGGTTTGGTTTTTTTTTAAATACAGCCTGTAAATACAGCTAGAATGCCAGAGCTACTTTCAGTTGGATTCCTAGCAAATATTTCTCTCAAGCTGCACTGACCTCAAGGTCTTTTGCAGACCTTTCTTAAAAAAGAAAATAAATTAAATTATTCTCCCAGATGGTGAGCCCAGCAACTCAGATGCTAATCCCCCAAGCTCACATCAGCCCATTCACAAGACATCAAAGCACAGAACTTTTTTCACTCGCTAGAAAACATTCAAGCAAGTGGAAGAGCTAATAGATGCTTTCTAAAAAAATGTTGTCAATCAAAATGTAAATCATTAAAAGAGACATTTGAAGAGTGGCAAAAAACAGCCTGTTTCTTACATAGCTAACAATTGAGGAGACAAAAAACATTCAAAATTGTGAAGCTGCTGCAAACTACTTATGTGTTAAAATATTACTGGAATATACAGCACAAGCAGTGGGAATCATATGGAATTTCTGTACACACACTGCTATAATATTCCAAATTACAAATATTTTGCAAGCTGTTTTTCTAGTAAGTTTCCCGAAGTGTCTGCTGCCCAGCAACTAAAGGTTAACCAGGCCTGCAAGGAGGCTCAGGGCAGAAAGTGCATTCTGCAGCTGACATCAGGACTGATACTGAACCCATCAACAAGATTGTTACAGCTAACTGGTTTTCATTTAGAAGTGTGTTTTTGCTTCCTTTCCTCTCAGTGCCCTTCAGCAAGTTGGAAGTCAGGCTGTTCATTTTATTGCTGTTTGCTACAAAGAACTCTTATGGTTAAGGTGAGCACACGAAGAGTGTCCCCTTACTGAATATTTATTGTTATTGGGAAGGGAGATTTTGTCGCACTACAGATCTTTAAATAGCCTTGCCAGAAAAAGAGATATGAAGAGTTTTACAGGTAAGCAAACACAGCTCCTCTGAACTTATGCAACTGTAAATAGTAACAGATTTGACAAACTCCAGTTCTCAGCATCTTCAACCCAATACTTAAATTTCAGTGTTGTTTTAGTACAGAGCAAGGCTCAGTCAAAGAACTAAACACCAGCCTACAAAATATCTTATTTAGCTACAGTAAGCTGTCTTCATTTCCTAAAAAATGTATGAAGCACTAAAACCAGAACCACGAGGGAGGCACGCATTTTGTTTTCTAAATACAACTAAGGAAAAATGGCAATGACAGGTAAAACCACTTGGTTGGATTCTTTTTTATCTACACAGAAAAATTATGACTATCAGATATTACTAATGCAGGAACAAAATTTAAGTAGCTGCAATCATCAAGGGTGGAGAGTTTTTGAACTTAATAAATTCCATCTTAATGACTGAGATAATGCCTAACTGGAAGGACAACTCATTTTGAGCACCAGTTAGAGCACAGTGGAGCAGAGCAAGCCCTAGGAACTGTTACCAGTGACACTGATTTGTAAAATCTGCTACAGACATATTGATGTGAAGGGAAAAAATGTTGAGAGGGAAATTTCTTCTCATCCTATGAAGAGAATTCTTGCTGGGTCCTCTGGCAAGAAGACTGGGTTTGTGCTGGTGGAATATTTGGAGGAAGAAAATTACTGGTGGGAGTAGAAGAGCTGTAAGAAAAAGGAACAATGAGATTAAATGGCCTAAAATGACAGGTAAGAGCTGAAGGTTTCATTCTCACTCAAAGCAAGAGCATCTGCACAGGGAATGTTCTATCTGTTCACTAAAAATGCCTCACAGTACTGAGATCATTCTTCCCCCAGAAGAGAAATATTTTCTCACTGCCCATATTTTTTGACTCAATATTGATTGTTTTAGTGTTGCAAAAGTCAGAGGTGAAAGTAAAAAGCACCTCAGAGGCAAAGCTTCTCAAATGGAAGAGCTCAGTTATTTAATAATCTCTTCATTGATCTGGCTCAAATTAGGCTGTGACTCCAAAAGCACAGGGATTCTGGCAAGCCCGACATAGGGACTGGGCACAGTAGCTTGAAGACAAAAAACCTTCAACTTGCTATTTTGCACAGTGGGAGTAAAAAGGAAAAAAAAGATCATCCATTGTGGAGGTACTCCAGATAGCAGAAGTAAAACAGAGCCAAGGCTGCTGGGAATTCCAGCTTCATGGGATCATCCAGACAATGAATACAAAGCGCACGGGTTAGAAACCAAAACAAATCCATATGCTGCCTAAGGGAGGAGTGCTAAGCAAACACACAGCAATCCATTAACATCTTTTTCTCTCCTCACAGCCAAGATGTACCCCACTAGAAAATGCTACTATATTAGCCAGTGATATTATTATTTTTAAAAGTCTTTAAAAATAAATTCTCTAAAAATTACAAGCTATTACTTCAAAATTATTTTCTAGAACTTTTGATGATTTTACTGTTGGCAAAAGAGGATAACATTTTTGCATCTCAGGGTTCCTCACTGAGCACACAGTTCCAAGAGTGGCAGAAAGAGAAGCAGCTTTCCTCTCAAATAGTTTCTGGAGGTTGGATTCTCATACAGCATCCAGTGCCTGTATAAGCACTGCTGCCCAAGCAGGTTGGAGAATTAGTTCATAGCAAAGCACAGTCCACAGACTCTTTTGACAGACTCTGCCCTTCACTGACAGCAACAGGGAACAAGAAACCTGGCCTCCAACATTCAGAGAAAACCAATATCCCTGGCTTCCATACTACTTCACACCTTGATTTTTTTGGTACCTCCCGACCCCATTACACTGCTGAGTTCTCTAACCTGTTTTAAACCTTCACTGATCCTCATCCTACCTCACTAAAACAATTCCAAAGAAAATCCCTTAAAGGCATGCCTGCCATCAGCACAAAACTCCAGCTATATCCCCTGCAAAATGTTTTGTTCCACCACACCTTGATTTACATTGAAATTTGAATTGCTTTGATGTGCAACTGTGAATCCACTACAAGGATCAAGCAAAAGAGTATTCACGGAGGTGAGGATTTGCAGCCTGTTTTCTTCTCTTTGTTCCACTGAGTACCAACAGAAATACATCCCTGAAGAGCAGTCAGGAGCCCACTGCATAACATTAAAACATCCAAAGACTATCAACTGTTTGGGCTTTCGTTTAGGAATGGACAATTTAAATTAATATTAGGGAGTAAAAAATTACTAAATCTCCTGAGAGACGCAAAACCACGCCACAAGACTGAAGCAACAGAGAAGTTTCTTCACTCGGACAGCACAGCTCCCTGGGTCTGCTTTGATGGAATTACAGCTCCATCTCAAGACTCAACAAACCCTCCTCCGAGGCATTATATTATATATACATTGAAATTTGATGCTTATTAAAACATAATTCAACAAGTTCACTGCTATTACTTGAGACCCACACCTATCACCCCCAAATCAGTCAGCATGTTAACTGCCCTTAGGTGTCATAAGAAATCAAAGAAATGGCTTGGTGAGACAATTTCTGTACACATTCACTTCACGTTTAATGGACATTCTTGCTGAGTGCAACTGGAACCTCTTCCACTGGGTCAGGGGCACAGGAGGGGGAGAGAACAGAAATGGGGGTGGGGAGGCACATATCTGCACGTGATTTCCAAGCACCCTTTCCAACAACACAGCATTACCTCAGTACTAACCAAAAACCTTAAAAGGCACCTTGAGTGCAAGTCTACTATTTTGTTGTTCATTTTCCCCACTGCCAAACAGATGACTGAAATGCCAAATTCTTTTTTTTTTTTTTTGGATGATATTTGGATTTGAAGAAAATAACCCCTTTCAGGTTGTAGTAACCAGGAAACATGCAGCTGAACCTGCTGGTCAGAACTGACTGGTGTAATCACTTTCTATGCTACTGACCTTTTACAGAGATTCTAGCCCCCTCATTTTATTAGCTTTCTATCACTCAACGGAATCGCTTGGATGTACAATGGTTTATACATATCACAACACATCATAACATATCATATACATGTCCTAGATTAAAAATAAGGCCTAAATAATAAAACCCTATATAGAATTTCTGTGCTGATATATTACTTATAGCAGTTCTTACCAAGCTGTAAGTAAAAAATAAACAAACCACTAAAGGAGGCACGGAATCAGTAAGATTTACATGCTTCTGGACTAGAAGTGAATTGTCCAACCCAAGGTTTCTTATCTGCCCTAATTCACATGCAAAACAATAAATCCTTCATAGTATCACTAGGTCAAGTAACTCTAAAAAATTACTGCTTAATACTGTAAAAGTCAAAATTATAAAATGTTTTTCCTGTAGTGGAAACTAAGTATTTGCTATAGATAAGTGCTACAAAATTGGAAGATGCATTTTCAATACTGCAGTTTTTTCTGAAAGAAAATATATCTAACAGAATATATAAATATCTGCAGGACAATCCTAAATTTAGTAGAAATTACTGAGTGGGTAGAGGAGTATTAACTCTATCAATTAACAATAACTTTAAGATTGATTTGACTATTTTGGACAGTAAATACTAATCAAGACCTGAAACACCCATAAGAAATAATACCTAGGACCCTATGCCTCCTTCTATAACAAATATTACAGGGTCATCTGTGAATACAAAACACATACTTAAATTACATGCACTGAGTTTGAAGCAACAGGACCCAGTGGCACAAGCGTAAAAGCTGGGATATTTGAAGGCAGAAGAATATTGAACAAAAGCACAGCTGAAGTCACTCTGCTTTGTGCACAAAGTGAGTGCTGAGCTGCATAAGGTCCTAGGAGTGAGCCTATACATACTTAACTAATTTATGCATAGGTTTTGTTTTAGACTGAAAACAAGTACACAAGTAAAATAAAACCATTGCCTCCTAGTTCCACTCGTAGCTGATTGATGATATATTAATTTTACATGCCCTGCTGCTGAGTTTTTATATTAGGGTACAGTTGAGTGATTTTGTAGAGGTTTAATCATTTGTATGGCAACATAAAAGTGCAATAACAATCCACAATGAGTTGTAATTAGTACTAATGAACTGAAAAACTGAACAGGTTGAGGTTTTTACATAGTAAATTCAAACTTAAAATTATCTGTACTCTTATAAATTAAAAAGATCATCCAGAGAAGAAAAAAATGCAGCAATGGGGTCAGTTCTGCAAAGCAGTTATTCTAAGGAGAAATGCCTCTGTAGAAGTCACAGTAGAAATCTGAATGTTTCAAAGCATTGTTCATTCTTGCTAAGTGTTCATCAAAAGATTTCAGAAAAATTTCCAAGAACATTTATAAAATAGAAATTCCTAAGCATCAGGATATAGTAAATAACAAATAATCATACAATATTTCCATGTCTGCACAGATACCAACTTCAAGCCAAATTCTCTTCACGTCTGAAAGAAACTGAGAAAATGGGGGGCTTTTTCTGGTGCTAATGAGTGAATCAGCTAGCAACCACAAGCAACAGGATTGGGGATTGAAGAGGAAGCTTCTCCTTGTCTTAAATGAAAAAGGAAAATGCAAAGAAGGTGGACAAACAGCAGGTATTTTGTCAGAAGCTATACCTGCCTCCAAGCTTTTTCAGCTTCTAAACACAAGCCATGTCTTCAGCCTCCATTTATACAGTGCATCAGAAGTACAAAAGCTAGAGTGACCAAGAGCCTCCAGAACACCTTAAAGTTTATGTGCATTATGTCCCTTGCTTAGGAGGATGTGGATGGCAGAAGATGGGGACAATCCAGGAAATCACCTCCATGAACCCTGAATACACCGTATGATTTGAGACCTAAAAATTCTCAAAGAGTTGTTTACCAGATTTTGTCTACTGAGGAGCATTGACATTCATGCTGCTACCTTTCAAAGACAGACTGGCTTTCTGAGTGCACTGGTAGGAGGCTGAAGTGTGATTATCTCCAGGGTTAAGCCCTCAGGGTCTCATGACACAGGAGCTTTTCTAGCAGGCACACAAGCACACACCAACACTCACCAGTCACACCTGACAATATCAATGGCAGGAATTAATGTTCTGTTTAACATGCCTACACAGACATCCAAATACACAATTAGCAAGATAAAAACCTGCTTTATTCCTTCAATATTAATACATTCACCTGGAAATCTGGAAGCAGAGTCTTCAGTACCAATCTAGAACAATTTTCTACAACTTCAGGGCACAAGACTAATTGCCATTAGCCTTACTTAACAGAGTGAGAGAACCACACACTCTTAGCCTAATCTCAGGGCCACTGAGGCCTAACAGGTTTGTTTCTGTCACAAAACAAACCATTTTCTTTGGGAAACTATCTAAAGTAGCATCCCAAATAAGGTACATTTTCAAACAGCATCTGTCATCAGAAACCATGGCTTGTCCCTGGTACCTCCCTTCCTGTCCATAATTTCCCATGAGAAAATATTTCCTCTTGCTCCTCAGCATAACCCTTTTCTTAATGACCAAAGGAGGCAAAGCCTTCAGATTCCTCCAATATACTTTGTTCTTAAAAAAATAGCATCCTAAAACTAATTTCACACTTCTATCGTTGCCTAAAGAACTTCCTCCTCTAAGAACACATTCATAAGAGATTTATTAGGGAAAATTCCCTCTCTCCACAGATGTGTGTGATGTCTCAGCATAAGCTTTCCTAGGTAGAGGTGTTAGGTCTAATTAAGTTTTCTCTAACAGCACAAAGTTTATGCATCAAGTGTCACACCAGTTGTTTCTTTCAGCTGTGATTCTCAAATATGAACCAATACTCATGATACAGCTTCTGGGAGACAAAATATCTAATTCTCACCTCCTTTATAGTAAGAAATTCAGACACTGAGGGGATCAAGAATCTTTCAAAGTTACAGTATATGTCAGCAGCAGGGAATATATCTCCAGTGCCCTACTGCCCTCTATTCTGTAGTCTTTACATTATGTGTTAAATACCTCTTGCACAGTGGACACAGAATACTTCCCACCACCTCTAGTCAGAAAAATTTGGTTTCTTTTTGCTTTAAAATTACACTAAGAAATATTAAACTACTCTCTAGGGCCTTAGACAAAATTTAGTGAGAAATATGATTTTCCTCCTAGGTTTTCCCCTTTTAGTTTATTCAGAATCAATCTTTCTACCTTTACTGCTGTGTCACTCTTAATGACTCATATACTACAAAAACTCTCTGTGTTTTCTTAATTTTCCCTTTTCCTAGCCCAGGCCCTAATTTTCCTTTTGTCTATAAGTCTTTCTGTCCCCTTAAGGCCATGGATGTACACCTATGAAAATTCATACCTCTAATTCTATTAAAAGCATACCATGTACTCTGAAGTTTAAAAGCAACAGGTACATTTGACATCTAAAATTTTATGAACTTTTTAAATGAATATATAAAAAATTAGTAACACAGGTACTGGTAATATCTGTAATGAAGAGGAGCAGCTAATAAAGATGGTATTATCCATTACAGAACCAGTAACCAGAGGAATGAAATATAAATTTAGTTTTATTTAATTAAATTTAATTTACCTCTAACACTAAAGTTCATTTGACAGAAAAAGTTTTATTTTCTGGTGCTGTCTTGGCCCATTTGGCCATGGTCTCTAAACAGTGGACACAGGACAGGAAAATTACGTCACACAAGAAGATTTCATGACCCTCCTGCACCATCACTGTTCCCTGTTCTTACAGAATCCTAGAATTCAGGGAGCCAGTGTGTCCTCTGTGCACTGGGGAAACCCCAGCTGGGATGAAGGACTCAGTGTTACTGTCTGCAGGTAACACTGCTGCCATTTACAAATTCAATCAGATCCTGAGAGGTCACAAGTATTTGCTTCTACCTTAGAGATTCTTCTCTCCAATTCAGAGCTCTTAGCATCTGATTAGCTATTTAAGACATTTCCACCAGCTCAGTGTCTATTAAGTGCAGAACACCCCTGCACAGTTCCTCAGAATTTCTCTGTGTTCTCTAGGGTACTCTTCCTAAGTGAGACCCTTTTAACTGTGATCATTTAACTATAATGTTTTCTCAATGCTGATTTTGACATTTGTATAAGAAGAGCATAGCAGAAACAGAAAACAATTGTCAATAGCTTATCAAAAGCATACACTTCTAAAAGCCCAAAAGATCACTAGTATTCATTCCTAAATGGAAAAAAACAGGAATCTGGGTGACAGGCAAGTAGGCAGGAGAGTACTAGTTATGAAATGTAATCTCTGAGCTGACTTGATAATGTTTTTATGTTCACTATGTGCAATATTGATTGGTCCAAAAAAAATTACTCAAACACAGAGGAAGGAAAAAAATCCTCTGTTCCCTCATCATTTCTGGTAAGTCTTATTTTTTCATTTCCAACAGTTACTGTTACTCTTTCCTCTTCCTTTACTTGTCATATTATGATTGACATACAAGAATACTTTTTCTGTTGCTCTGATAACATTTAGTCCCTCCCCCTCCCTGTATTTATTCAACCGAAATATTTCTTTTCCTTGTTGTGTTTTTTCTTATTAAGTATTTTCCTTTCCAGTAGTCCATCTTAATTGCAATTGTAGTGAATTCTCCAAAGTGCAGTCTCTGAGATCAAAACAGGAATCTCTGCATGAAGAACATGACATAAAAATGTATGTTATCACTACTTACCTTTCAGTCAAACTACCTCATGCTTGTCCACAGTCACCACACCAGTCATCCTTTTCTGGCTGATTCAGCTGAGTAACAGTCCTACAGAATCTCAGACAAAGCAGAAGCCTGCATGACTAATACCCCTGATCACTTTCATGTCTTGGTCTTTTCCCTGCTCCATCCTTGTTGCAGCCTTCTAACATGATAGTTTCTTGACAGAGGAATTTGCCACCAATGTTTGGTCACTGACACTAGTAAGAGCAGGCTGAAATATATCTCAGCTATACCAGATTTCTTCCTTAAAACTTAGTGCTCCTTTCCACAGGAAATCATAGCATAAAATCAAGTAATCAAAGCCAATGAATTGTCTGAGACTAGATATATACATATAACCAACATTTAAGTGAAATCACTTCTTTGTTTAACTACACAGTCTTTCTTTTTAACTAAGATAGTCATACTATTTACAGGGAATATGGCAGCTTCTTCTATCTTATCATGGCTCAGTTTATAATGTCTTCTAACGATATGCAAGTCCAATATTTTCCCCTTTTCAATATGCTTCCCTAAGCAGATTCTCCAAATATTTCCTGGAAAGAATAAAAAAAAAAAAAAAAAAAAAAAAGCAGGGAGAGGAGGGAGGGGTGGAACAGGACCAGCAAGCCAAAGCTATTTACCAGCAGATGGTGCAACAGGGAACTGAACACATTTGGCAGTAACAAATGGTTTTCTGAAAGTTTTACCAACTAGTTCAGATATCTTCTTCAGAATCACCCTGGCAGCAGTCTAAGAGTTCAGATTTCTTGGTGAAGTCACTTAAGTTATGGAAAAACACTTGAGTTATTGGAAGAAGTTCAGGCCATCTGCCCCTTGAATGTTTACACATAATCATTCAGGTGCAAACAAGAGCCATTAACACAGGAAGAATTACATCCCTTACACACACACTCAAACTGTCAGGGAGTCAAAATAATGCAACAAGAGCTATAAACGTTAATGTGAAAGGTCAAGGGCAAGAAAGCAATTTCCTTTTTCAGAAGTTTAGGACTGCAGTCAAATATCAGCCAAACATCTTGACTGTTTGTTTTGGGTTTTTTTTTTTACAGATGGAATAATTAATTTTTTATAAGATCCAAAACCAGTGGACAGCCCAAGAATCAGCCAACAAATACCTCAGTAATTAATAATTCAACTCAGTCAAGAGGTGCTAAAGACTGTGACCATTTCTAGCTCAAGCAGTTTTACATCAAGAGGTGCAAGAAAATCTTCTAAAAGAGCAATAGGATAGTTTTAGTCTCTTCCTGTATGAAACACTGTTAAACAGCATTTTTTCCAAGTAGCTGGCAAATTGTTTTCATGCAGAGAGGCTGCATCTCACACAGCAATGACTACACCTTGTTCTTAGCTTGTTCTGCAAATATCCCAACAAACTAATCTCGTCATTGAAAAGCCAGGACAACTTTACAATTAGCTGAAGAGAAGGAGAAGCAGTCTCAAAACTGTTAATAGAAGCAGAGCTGTCAACTGCTGGCTATTTCACCAGGAAACAGCAGTGACAAAAGCACGGCAGAGGAGAAAGAAGCAGCAATGTGTTTAGGGAGCCAACACAGCATGTGAAAGGCTAAATGAAAGCAGATAGAAGGTATAAATGGATGAGAACAAATCTTTTTGAAAAAGTATTTTTCCAATAAATTGTTTGCAACCTGCAGTACCACTGGGAAGAATGAGAGTCTCTCTCTCTCTCTCTCCACTTGAGTACAATCTCTACTCTCAGGACTTGGAGATTTCTTTCTGCCAAGGACTGTGCCACCTTGGTTTCTCTGGGTCATTTCTAACTGGGACAGGTCCCTGCAATGCCCTGGTTGCCTAGTTCTCTCAGCTTTCTCATGTTTTACTTTTGGAGTCACAGTTCTCACAGTCTTTCATGTAAACAACAAGCTATGTTTTCCTAACTGTAAGAATGTTTACATACCTGCACTGTGAGAACTCTGACTCCAAAAGTAAAACATGAGAAAGCTGAGAGAACTAGGCAACAATGCCCCATTTATTACAGCATGTACGTAGATGCCACTCAACTGAAAATACTTAAAACACAGAATTTCTTCTTCTCCTCCTTTGCTACAGTTTCTCTGACTGTAAAACTTTAACAGTGGTACTGATATTGGTAAATCACAGCCTACTGACCAAAAGGGCACTAGAATTAGATGTTATTACATTATAGCATTTAAAACCAAGCATACAACTGATCTTTAAAGATTGAAGGTGGGGGAATCAAAGTTGCAAGGCTTGATTTTAGTGATATCAAAAGACATCATTTTTATAATTTAATAAACGGCTGTGGATTTTGATGAAGATCTACAGAACTCTATCACTGCATGAGAAATAAAAATAAATGATAGCTGGCTCTAATATTTTTATAGTTCACTATAGTACAAAAATAAACTACCTTCAAAATAAGTAAGATATCACTTAAAATTATGGAAAGCCCAAATATTTTTTAAATTGCTGTCAGTTTTGATAATTTGCCACCCTAAAATTAAAAATATCATATCCCATATATGAATCATTATATTAACCATGTTTATTTATGGATATATTAACTCCCCAGACAACCAAGAGAGTATTTTCCTATTCTCCCAGTAAGTGAACTATGTTAAATTTGCATGGCGTGCCGTTTAACCTGAAAGATAGCTAAAAGTAGAGATACTTATTGAGAATATTTACTAAGAATACTATTTATATGGTATAATTTATATTAGGAAAAGCTGGGGATATCTGGTCCAAATTTGATTTGCATTTGGATATGGGCCAACAATCAGAGCCAATAGCTGCTAGAGTGGGGTTAAGACTACTCAGCTTACTTTCTGTTCCCAGAAAATTGCAAATAAACAAATCATGAAATAGTATCTATAAGTTGTCATATGAATACAAAACTCAAAGACTAGTTAGAGTGAAAACAAGCCAATCTTAATTCTTTTTCCAATAGGGAAAGAAACCTAGGACAAAAATAGAAACATTATGACGATTACTGCATCCCATCTTTACAATACTTTCAGCACTGTTTCTTGAAAAAGATTTTGGGAAACAAGGACTAGGAAAAAAAATAATGAAAAGACATGTGCAAAGCTGGCTGGACTCTGTATCAAGTGAGAGTAGTTTATAATAAAATTTATTAGTTGGGTTTGTTCATAGATCAGTCCCGGACCTGGTACAACTTAGTTATTATCACAACTCATAAAAGTAACAGTTAGAGAACATATATGTTCCTCCTTGCCTGTCTGAGTGACTGCACAGAAAGGAGAAAGAGCAAAGACAAACCTCTTTGCCTCTCAGTTTGTTGCACAGGAGAGAGTGGAAAATGAGGTGAATCAGTGCTCCAGGCTTTCATGTGGGCACCTCTTCCCACTTCAGGCCACAGGGTTGAAACGCTTACTGCAAATTGAACTGCCTTGCAGGAAGGTTTGAGGGTTCCTTTTCCTCCTTCAGCCTTTATGATTATAAAGTTACAACAAAACTGCAACGTATTAACCTCAGAGACAAACACTTAGGCAGCCCTGCCTAGCCACAAGATAGTCCTATTGAACAATGCTGTGTACACTTGAAAGCCTACAGTCTTCAGTCATCTTTTATTATAAGACTAACACAACTTTTGACCAAATAATACCTTGTCTCCAAACTCAAGATAAACTGGATAGAGATTTTGCAGTGTATTTAACAGTAAAATATTTGCGTTACTTTGTAAATTTCACATATTATTTTCAGAAAAATGCTTTCAAACAAAGAGGTAAGAATCAGTGCCTTCTTCATTCAATTCAAGGCTCATTATTATTTATCTCTTCCCTACTTAAAATTTTTTCTTTTGGTAGGGAATTTTCACTTCAAAACCTCTGTGGTGGAAATAATGGCAGTCTGTACCTCCTCTCAACATTTTGTAACAGTCCCCATTGTACTTCCTCCCCCTATAGACTGTGACACCTTTTTAGAGCTTTCAACTCACTTCATTCAAACACTCATTCAAAAATTTACCAGTACATAAAGGAAAACATTAAGCCATAGGTAGACCAAGATAACACCAAATAGGAGGGAACATACTTTCTCTTGTGCGTTGTTTTCTTTTCGTACTCATCTACCGTCTCTTGGGCTCAGTTTGGACCGCCTGCTCTTTGGATAACAGAATGAAAGTCTATTTATGTATGTGTGAGGGCATATTATACAAATATAAATTTTAAAACTTCACTAAAAACTTTGATATTTTCCATAAATCCTGAACTTTCAGAGCTCTCCTGCAATGCCTACTCCTAGCAGAACTTTCATTCACACAGCTATCTCCATAACAGCTTCTCTGCAATCCTTATTACACTGTGGCAGCCTAGAATGTAAGGACAGGTCACACGAAGCTTCCAGCAAAGCTGCTGTGAAGAAACGAGTTCCCCACTAGTACTCTCTGCAATAACAAAGTAATTTCCGTCTCCTTAGTATTTGCTATGCAGGAATTAAAAAGGAAAGAAAAATGTGCATGCTTACTTTTAGAGTGGTTTTTCAATAGAGAAAAAGCATTCAGAATTAATTTACATTCAGAGTGTAAATGAAAAGACATTATCTAAGGGATAATCAAAACAATTATGACATTAAATTGACAAACACTACACCACTATTACCTCTTGAAGGAGTTCAATCATTTACCATTCAATTTTTGTGTGTGGTTGAAAATCCCAAGTGACAAGAGACATTAACACCAATTTAGGTATACTTACAATTACAAACTAAGAGGACATTTCATTTATCTGAGCTGTATTCTTCATAACCAAACTGAAGGTCAAATCCTGCATTGATTTTCAATGTTAGAAGTATTGTAAGAATAAAAACACCATTCAGAACAGAATTTCAAAGCTATCAATTCTGCAAAAGAAATAATAAAAATTGATTGTCACAGATCAAGTAATTTTATGCTATAATATTAATTTAGAAGAAGTCTCACTCTTCTCTACAGTGAACCACTACTGTATACAGATTTCCGACCTCACAGAGACAATTGAATTGCTTGTTTTCCTAGATGTAGCATGACTTTACATTCATGGCTGTGCATTACCTTTCACTAGCTGCATCCTAAAAGCCATGACTGATTAGTCAAATGCAGGCTGTGCAATACAGAGACAAACACTTACATTTTGTGGGTCTAATATGTTTAGTGTTTCACCTGGGACATCAGCAGCAACAGTCCCTTTGCCTTTAACAGGGCTATGTAAGTAAAGAAAATCACAGACCTGTTGGTGAGCAGGAGTCACAGATGGCCTTATTTCAGTTCTCAGAAATTTTGACTATAAAATGGGCAGACAGTAGCTCTGCTTCTAATACAACACTGTTATTCTTAGAGTTGATTCTACAACACAGTGAAGGCGGAGGTTTTGAAGAAACAGACACTTTCCATTTATGAGAAATAGATATCCAAGAATTAACCACCAGCATCATCACTGCAGGCTACAGTTCTTGATGCTGCAACTTTCCACAGGTTTCCCCATACAGGCTCCTTTTTCATACCCTGCATTCAAGAATTTCCAATAGCTATGCATGAAGGAAACACAGAAGGTAAAGAGCTGCCAGTGTCAAGGGTTTCTTTAAAACAGCAATACATGATGGAATTTTGTTACTCCTATTTCAGTCGGTTTTTCAAGAGTAAGAAAAATCTCAGCCACACTTGATTTTCAAGTCTAAAGGTACAAAAGAACTGGAGCATTAGAACACTTTTTTTCTCTTAATGCACTACACTTTTACATACGATAAAAATTGACAGGACAGGTGCAGACAATGCAGGCTGTTACAGATTGCAGAGACACTCTCCATTTCTATAATTTTAGTCATCGCTGTAGGGCACACTATGGTCTGGTGTTTACAGCATTCAGAGCCAGGCTTTTTCCTTCTACTGATTGCCCAGTGACTGCTAGTGTGCCACCCTGCCTTGCCATGCTTTCATGCCCTGCAAAGCAAGATACTTAAAGTTTGTTTCTTTGTAATTTACCAAATGTGCAAGGGTTGGACAGTGTTACTGACACAAAATCAACAATCAAAAAACATTTAGAAGGCCTGGTGCAAACTTCTAAAAGTTAATGGTATTTCCTAATTATTTCAATTGTCTTTAAAAAAGATGATAAATTATCTCGGAGTTTAACATGCAGCTGGGATGACACTTAAAAACACAAGCCAAAAGTTTTTAGAACAAGAACTTTGGGATTACTGTGTGCAATAAGAATAATGTGTCACTATAGGAATGCAGTTCTTCACTTGGAATATAATTTAGAATCTGTTTCTATTTCATTAAAAAATGGCATTTTGTTTTCATTTAAAGAAACTGAACATTAATGTTTGTCTTCTCTTTCTTTCAAAATATTTTCATTGAGAAGTTTTCAGAGTTTCACATTTGGAATCCCACAAATTATGGTTTTTTCCCCACAGATGATCAAATGTACAGTAAGGAAACTACGTGGACCCAAAAGAAGAAAAGGAAGCAATCATTCAAAGTTCTTCAAAATGCTTTAATGCTTTGCAGATCCAAAATAGGGCACAAACCATTTATTTCATTTTTTTCTGTTTGCTTGGCCTGTTATTTCGTCTTTTGTCCTTTTCTGACTTCCCTTGAGACAAAGCATGATTATGTGCTAGCAATGCAACAACACTGCGGAACATTAAAAGGACTGTAAACATGATAATGCAGGTTATTGGAGACTATAAATGGAAGAACTTTCTTATACATTTAGGGAAAAAAAACTATCAAAGAGATATTTATCCATGAAATTTGTTCCTCCTATTTCCCTTTTCTCAATTCAAGCCTGTAGGGTTGATTGGCAAAGGGATTCATTATAACTACCTTTCTGATAAAAGGCATCATGCTACTTGAAGGCAACATAGTAGAGTTGGTTTATGCAAGGCATAAAACTGATCTTTTAATTTGACATTTGCAGTGCTTTCCTTATTATCATGTGTGAACAGTTTAAAGAAATCAAATACATCATGTGGGTAATTTTGTGCTTTTGCTTGAAACTCTTTTAAAAGCTCACACAGAAACTTAAAGATAGAAATAGATGACAGACCTTACTTTGGAGACAGACTCAACTCAGTAATTAAAAAGAAATGTTAAGTACAAACTCACAGTAAAATCATTAAGGGAAAAGGATTACATTCTTAAGTAATAATAAAATTTGCCTTAAAGATGCAAATATTGTGTTGGATACATCTCCATTTGGTAAAAATCAAGCAAACTATTTTGATTGCAATGCATATAAAATAAGCTACCTGGTTAAGATGAAAAGCACATTTATACTGTGAGACAAATATCCCCAAAGTCCACAACTTTGTAGTGAATGCTCATGCAGAGTCCTAAAACCAGAACTCGATCTCTTCTATGGCCTTCTGAAAGGTCAATAACTCAGGGATTTCGTAATCCAGATTTTTGTATTTAACAGCTTACTATGAACATTCCTGCAAAATTCTGTAGGTATTGACAGCATCACATGAACTGGGTTACAAAACGCAACTCTTACACATTACAAGGGAAAAAAACCCCAACTTATTTCAGTCATGTAATTATTCTGTAATCACCTCCCCAAGGCTGGTGTAAGCTCTCCTGTAGTCCTCATTCTGTCATTTCTTCTCAAGTTCAAGGGCCTTATTCTTGCCTTGTAGGAACCCAGTTTTTCTACCTTATCCTTTTTAACCCTTCTCTGTGAAATATACTCTTACTTCAGATGCTTTATTCTTTCTTTGTTGGGAAAATGAAAACCGAAAGAAAAATTCAGAGAATGCAGGCACCTTTTAATGATACAATGTGGCTATGGGGTTTTTCTGTAGTATTTAACACAACAAAATTAACCTTGTAATCATTTTATTGGGCCTTTGACTGTTTCAGAGCCATGAGCTGATGTTTTCAGAAAACCCTTGGTAAGAGGCTTGTCCAAGATGTGGGACCAAAAGAAGGATTTTCTGAGGGGCTGGTGAGAATCCTCACCAGCTATGCACAAAACCAAGATCCAGGTTCCCACTTGTGTCTGTCACATGTGTAAGCAGGTAAAGTAGAGAAACGTGCTCCAGTAAGTCCTTCAGTTTGTACTCCTAAAGAATCACAGTCTGAGGCACAATATGAAGAGCCATCCCATAATTAATATGGAAACAAATCTCTGCTATCACTTCCCTCCGTATGTTTTACACACATCTACACAGAGAAACAGAAAAGATTATTGTTTTCACCTCAATATATTTATTAGCTTGCAGCAAAATTAACTTCATCATTCATTTTTTGACCCAGTATTAGGATATTTCAGATGTGGCCCCATGTACATTTTTATCCTAATAAGAAATATTCTTTGAGGTATGAATTCCATAATTTTGAACACAGACTATAATCCTCTCAAAAATGTGTAGAAAAACCAAGACAATGATCCAGCAAACAGATCTTTAGAAACAAGGGCAATAAATGCTGTATGTACACAAAAATATGCCCAAACTGATCTAATTATAAGGCTTAGTATTAAAAACCACTGCTTCAATAACACATTTCTTTAATATTAAATATTGTGCATTTGATACATTTACCTACTTTTATCCAGATGAAAGAATCAATCTAGCCTTTCAGATAATTTAACTTGAGTCTATTGACATTAGGGAAAATTAAAATAACTGCCAATTAGGGAAGCAGAAATATTCAGCCAAGGACACAGGAGTTAAGAAATCTTTTCCCAAAAGATTCATCTCATGGGATGACAATAAACACATAACCACAGCTTCTACTCTAGTAAACTCTGCATCAAGCCCTATCCTAAGTGTGTCTACTACAAACACATCCAGTGTTGACCGGAAGGCTGCAAGAGGCAGACACCCACTACAGCCTTAAATACACTGTTCTACTGATTAATTGCTCTCACTTTTAAAACTTCACATCTATTCTTAAGCTTATTTATCTTGCTTCAGCTTCTAGCCTTTTTGTACTGGATTAAATAACAAGTTAGGAGAATACACAGATAGACAGGAGAGCTGGCAGGAAAAAGCAAATGAGTAGGAACCCTATTTACTCCACTTTGCAGCTCGTAGTTCCAGGCTTTCCTCCAAATTATCATCATTGAAAAGAACACTACACACTGAGCTATCTTCACAGTCCCCAAACCTGCTGACAAAACTTCTACGTTTATTTTCCTGCTGTTTTTCTGCTCATGTTCAGTACACTTCTTCCCAACTCTTTAAAGAGGAATTGCAAGAAAAAGTACCTAAATTGTGCCAATGGAATGATCTAACATAGATCAGTATCTGGTGCTGCTGTCTTTTGCTCACTTCCCCGAGTTGTCTTTCCTTGAGGAAAAACAGTGTCTCACATTCAGACTGAGTACACTTAGGGGCTCTGCTCTGAAAACCTCCCACATCCAACTTGCTGATCCCAACCCATTGCAACCCAATCAATAATGCCAGAGTTACAGTTCAAGAGAGATCGAAATTCTGAGGAAGAAAACAACCACAAATTTGCTAGCTTGTCAAAATAAACTACTAGAGTGATAGCATAACACAGCCTATGCCCATCTACAAATATGTCTTTTGCTATCTTTGGTGCTTCAGAGATTCATGAATTACTGAGATCTTGCTTGCATTACTGAGTTTGATTTGTTTGCTGCCTGACAGGTTAGGAATGGCAGTTCACTGTTATGAACCGAGCCCTTTAGATCTGCACTAGGAAGTGAAGTGAAAAAGCACTAGCTATAGTCATGCAAGGAGGTGACTGGAGGAGACTACCCCAGTGACAAATCAAAGCAGCATTTGTGAAAGAAGCATGGGGAGGCTGCAGGAGGGAACAGTTCACTTGTCACTTCTGTACTAAATAACACGACCTTTACAACCCCGTGTGTGTTCTCTTCAGAAAACAGAAAAAGGAGAAAGAGCCGAGGGACTCTGCCAGCAGATTTCTGCCAGTTTTGGATGCCAGAATAAACGTGAAACCAGAAGGAATTTAGTACATGATGCATAACTTAAATCTATATGATAGGCACTCCAAGGTGCCAATAAATGAGAGAATTCAGGTGTCACGACTGTGCAGTACTGCGGCTCAGCCAAATTAACTACACTTAACAGTGATGGAGTACTGCACCAAAAAAAGCCCTACAAGTACTCCAGACCTAATTCGTGTGTATTTACACCACATGATTTTGTAGCTTAGCAATATAACCATGGAGCTCGTAATAAAAAAAAAAAAACACACAAAAAAAACCCACAAAAAAACAACAACAAAAAAAATCACATACAAAAGAAACTATGATACTGAAATATTAAGATATAAGAAAATATCTTAGTGTGTTATACTAAGGACCAGAAAAATAATTCTCCATGCACTAAACAGCACTGAACTCAGAAATAGAGCCTCAGTATGGTTTGTGACAAGAATGAATCGAAATACAGTCTGCAGAAAGCAAGTGCACATTATTTTTTAAATTCATTAAGAGGCATCTGAGGTATTAACAGTCTCCATGGCAGCTTCTGAACAGGCTGAACATTAACATGCTCTGATGAGTTAGCTCCCTACCTATTCACATTCTTCATTGACTGGTTGAATTGTCAAGAGCTAGAGTTCTAGCCTGTCTTTATTTTCCAGTTATTCTAATATCTCTTTCTGAACTTTCACTCCTCTGACAAAAATGGATTAATACTGTTACACCTATCATTCTCCAGACAACCAGTGGAATCTGTTTAAGTGCATAAATACATGCATTATGTCTGTATGTACACATGCACTTAATAAACACATGTATGTTTTAGTAGCACATTACCATGATCTACAACAAGCATTCAAAAGTCAGGAATTGACTCAGATACTAAGAGATCACAGATCCTCATAAATGAGTGAAATTTCAGGATGGGGGGGTTGGGACTATGAAAAGGACACAAAGCAAAATACACATCCTACATTAGGTTTTTGCCCAGAGGGAATATAGATTTCTTCAAAAAAGAACCAGCAAGCAGTTAAACTGGGAAAAAAGGACAACACACATACGATAATTCTCAGAAATTGCTGCACAGCTGTGAGATATTCCAGTAGGACTCTGCACAAGGCAGAGACTTCAAACAGAAAATATGAGTCTAAACAGTTAATATTTAGTAAAGCTGTAAGCAACAGAAGACAAAAGCCTACAATGGGAAGTGTCAGGCATCTTAATAGGAAGCAATATAAGCACCACCTATAATAAATGAGGGAGGGAGAGAAAAAGAGCAGACAAATAAATTAACTGTAGCCTAGAAACCTCAAACAAGTGTCTCACTTTGCTGAAAATAAGATTTTTCTTACTAACAAGTACAGGATTTTTATTCGACATATCAAGAAGTATATTTTTTTGTAATGCTGGTCTATCTCAGAGGTATCATAAGTATAGAACCATGTAATGTGGCTGTTACTATGGAAACAACTCCTTTTCTAAGGAAAATCAGAAGGTATAAGTCAAGTAAAATCCCAAATAATTTCTTGTGACATTGGTTGGACACCTTGTTAAACCTTTAACTTATTGCATTCACATTTCTGTCAGTTCTTTCCTATCTCTACATGTTTCACATAGAAACAAGAAATACTAATTTTTCCCCACATTAATTGAAGTAATATATCCTGATTGTGCAGCACAAATTTCTTCACCTCAGCAGTAAATGCAGAACAGTCGAGGATGGGCTCTGGGGATATCTTTGCTAAAAGATGTGCCTTACTCACACAAGAATCTGTCTCATCAAGGCATAACTTTCCACCTTCTATTCTAATCAAAGAAAAAATGGCCAAAATAAAACATCAATGTTTGCTGTATAATGTCAATTATACAGCAACTTATATATTTTTCTTCCATAAATAAAAATAGTTCTTTATAGTTAGACAAGTCACTATAGTAAGTGCAGCACTCAGGAAAACAGAAAACAAAGATTTTGAGGATGAATTGCTGAGGGTTACCACTATAAATCCATCTCTCTCCTAAATGTTTAAAGGACATTACTTGCTAATAACCCCTTGACTCTTACTTGTCCCCTCCAAGTACTAAGTCTCAAATGTCTGTGAAGTCTCTCCCTGATAATTAACTGAGAATAAAAGCTATAAAGTTTAACCTCTGTTTCAGCAATATTATCTGATCCTGGTCTACAGACTACCAAATAGTCTTCCCTTATTCAATTTACCAACTGATTTTATCAACTCTCCATTTCCAAATCTAGTCTTTCTTCACTAAGGTCAGTGCCAGTGTAGATCTGCTCCTTATTGCCAGTATTCAATTAAGAACAAGCTCATCACACTTCCTGCAAAAAAAAAGGGTTTAAAAATCCTAATAACTTTTCTTTGTCACTATTGAGAAAGAACTTTTGTATTTCTCACTATTATTCAGCACATAAAGGCTTTGCACCACAGAAGGTGACAATTCAGGGTGACATGACAATACCTGACACAGAGAAGAAAAACAAATTTCAGGGAAATAAAAATGAGCTACCCTTTTTATGTGGTTCCAACATTAAAGATATTAAAATCAGTAGATAGGGACCTGGCTGTCCCCTTTCCTACTAGGTCTATAAACACCCAGCCCTTCCTTTGCATGAATAATACGGGAGAAATCTAAACCTGAACTCTATCTACAGCCATTATATTTTACATTAGCCTCTTATCTGAATGAACAACACCTCACCCAATGCCTCGGTGATCCAGAAAGGGAAAAGATTAAGAAATTACAGGGAATTTCAAACCCATTGCTGTCTCTCTATATGGAAAACAAAGCATGAACACAGCCTCTTTTCTGAATACCTTTCCTCCATATATAGGTTTTGCTCAGCCAACAGGGACACACAGACCCTCCCCACATGATTTTGGGGACCAGCTGCAGCATCCAGAATCTGTTACTGCTCAGTACCTGGAAAGCTCCTTACCTTATATCAGCATGCTAAAAAAAAAAATTATGGAGAAAATCTGAATAATACATAAGTTGAAAGACGTTGTCATCTGCTAGAAACTGCACAAACAGAAAAAGGAGCTTCAGTAATTCATCAAATAAGCTGCTCACCATGAATTATTCACTTAGTTTTACTACTAAAGGCTTCCATGTGCTTCAAGTAATGCAATGTGATAGGGAGATAGCAACCTGGGAATCAGGGTTGTGAAGGTCCTGCCCTCTCTTATATTTTCCAAGAGAGGAAATGAAGTTGGAATAATTATATTTTTCTATTTTTATCTTGGCTATTAATCTCTTGGCTGGATTACTGAGGGATGCAGTATCTCTGCTTTGCCCTTTCAATGCCCATTTCCTTTATAAGTCGCTAAGGGGAAATCTTCCTTTCAGCTGTACTTTTCCCCTTTGTGAACAATCTGTAATGATCAGAGAAGTCTAGAAGCGAGCTAAAGAGCCTGTGGATCAGAAGATTGTTTTCAGGATGGTACCCATATTCATGAAAGCAAGCAATCCAAAGAGAAAAAGCTTCAAGAGAAGTTTGATGAAAATATAATAAAGAAGGGAAAAAAGAAGAAATGACAGCCACCTAAGGAACAGCATGAAATAACCATTAAGATGCAAAAAGCTAAAATGTAGAATCCCTTCTCCTTGAGTTCTTTCTTAAATGGAGCAGAAGTTCCAAAGTACATCAGGTTCATAGAGAAAATCTCAATCATGTTATTCTGATAAAAAACACTACTGTGTTAGCCAGATCTGCCAACAATCCAATAAAATAAAATCTCTGAGAAAATAAAGGTCCTTGCTTAGTCCCTGTAGGGCTGCAGAAGGCAGCCTGCATTCTTGAACACATCTGCAGCTAAATACAATCCCATTAATGACTGACAACAGCCCAGGAACAGACTATTCTATTTAGTGGAGCATTATTTCCATGTGCTGGAACTCTAGAAAACAAGCTCAGTGAAACACACTGTGAATGTCAAACACTCTCATGATCTGAAGAAAATCACATTAATATCCAATTCAATTATCCCAACTTGTGTCTTGTAGTTGTATACCCTCAAGAAATCTTCAAAGAAGTCCAAAAAGGGAATAGAAATGGATTCTGCCCTAAGCAGTTCACCACAAGAGAAGAATTTTTGGTATATACTTTGGGGAAGCCATTTAATGTACTTTTCTAAACTGTATTTTATTTCCTTTTTTTTTTTTTTAATACTACATATTACAGTATAACTTAAAACTACCAAACATGCATGCAAGATTTTTATTACTTATTAGTTGTAAAGTTAAGAGTAATGGGTGATGCCTATATTTAATACATGAATGAGGCTGTGATATCCAAGTTAAAAGAGCTTTAATTCATATTAGTTCTATTTGTGAACCTAAAAAAAACCCACTTCAACCAGAAAATATTCAAACCAAGATCAGTATTGATTCTGCTCCCTGAAAATGCATGGACTGTGATAATTAAAAATCTTTTATGTCTAAAAAATACTTGCCAATACTAACAGGAAGAGAGACATCTGGAATCATGATACAGCAACTATGATGAACAGATATGACGCCATTGGTGTGGATGCTTAACTTCTTAGACACCCATGCACTAAAGAGCAAATCTATATAGACCAAGGAATACTGAATTCTGTGTACTGCACTTACATACAAAGAGAGGAGTGCCTGATGTAACTAAGCATGCACCAGCAGCTCAGACTAGCATTTGCTTGGACTCATTTGTTTTGCCATCCATTCTTTTGACAGTGGTTTTTATATTCACGATTTGCAGTTGATATCACTTTTTTCAGGTACACATAGCTTCTACTGATACCAAAACTTCAAAGATAGCACAAGCACCACTGTATCATTTTGTCCAGATCTATGTGCTTACACTGAAAGTAGGGAAGTAGCAAGGAGAGAGAGTGGCAGAGTCAATTAGAGTGGACTGATTTAATACCATTGCAAAAGTGGATCATGACTGGAAAGAGGGAATAACACTGAAAGAATGTAAATATCTGATACTAGGCTTGATTTCAATCAGTACTTCAGCTATTTTCCTAAAGCTTGTCTCTTGATGAGTAGTCTAACTACTGAAACATACTGATTTGCAAGCCCTTTCCACGAGCTGTGGAGTAACTCTTGACTAACAGAGAGAGTGCCCTGGGTATTTCAGGAGTCATATATTCATACTTGCACAGATATGGTGTGTAGGTATGTGTGCACATAAGTTCTGACTAGCAAAAGATAGTACAAAGACAACAGGAAATTACAATTGTTAATTTACAATTAATAAGATTTTTGTTTCTACTAGTTTTTGTTTGTTAGAAAATCGTAACTGATGCCTATTGTGCTTGCTATAGAGAAGAACTGCTATAGAGCAGCTATTAAACCATCTAATAACATTTAAAATTACCTAAAGAGCGTAAAATATTCTTTAAAGTTTCAAAGTACATCTATCAGCTAACACACACACACACATAAACATATATATACATATGCTGAAATACTGAAGTGGAAAATGAATGAGCTGTTTCAGACTGTTAGGAACTCTGACCTTCAGTAAAATTTTGTGTTCCAAAATGCACACCTTGGTGTTGCAGTTGATTAAGGCCCCTTGATAATAAAGGCTGTTAATTGCTTCCTTGCCTACAAATTTTTTGAAATCTCTCTCATGACCATCCTGCTTTTCAGAGTACTTCATTCCTTCTCATTCTGTCCTGCCCTTGCATCTCTCAGAAAATTTTGCCAAGTAAACAAGATACCTTTTGCAGTATCTGCTAGCCAAATCAAAAGTTACAGTGTTTAAAACTATTTCTAGACAGCAGACACCACAGCACTACTTTTTTATCAGTAAATAACATTTCTCAAGATTGACATTTTTTTTAATTTTGTTTTCATTGGGCTTAAGAAGAAAATTTTGGCATCACTTGACCAAGAAGACTCTGCACAAAATTGTCTAAAAGAATGTTTAGAACTGACTCAGGTGGCCTAATACCATTCAAAATTAAGTCATTAATTGCTGGTATAATGGGATTTTTTAAGCCTTGTGGTTCCTTGTCCAGACCTGGCAGCTAATGACCGAGCCTGGCATGTTTTTGGCACTGGTTTCAACACGGGTGTCCTATGTCAGAGAAAGGCTGTTCTTAACACCACTAGTGAAAACTTCTATTCCAGAAGAAAGAACTTCCATCAAAGTAGCCATACTCAAAATATTTTTTCCCAAACAGTCTTACATTTGTTATAAGAGTCAGAGTAAAAAAAACACCATATAGAAAAACCTAAAGTACTATTTGCTTGCAACAGGCTCACAGCTACTCAGTCTTGAAGGCAGTGCTGTGAGAAAGAATTCAATTTGCTTTATATCACAAAAAGAGATGTAATAATGTCCTTTTAATTTCTTCTGACAGCCACTGTAAATACATCTCATTCACTTTCAAATGCTACAGTCCACTAATTGAGAAATCCTATTCTGCTTCTAGAAACACTTGCTGGCCACCAGATGGTAGGAACAGGCAGGTTCTCCTGTATGCACCCTGTGGTGCTCAGGTCTGCTGCCCTGTCCTGCCCTTACAGAGGTAGTGCCCATGACCTAGGATGCCATCACTGCTGTGACAACCAGATTTTTGGGCCACAGTTTGCATCATCAATCAATAATATCAGCAAAGGGGCAGGTTATCAATCATGTAAGTACAAAGTCACTTACTATTAGCCTTTTCATACACATATATAGAAAATATAAATTTCTATACCTGCCTAATTTCAAAAAACAAATGCTAGGAAGGAGTTAGCAAGCTGCCAGTCACTCAAATCATCCTGCCATGCAGCCACTACTGGTGTGTGGGGTATATGGATGTTTGGCAGTCAATGTGCTTATGGTCCATCTGCTCACAGCAATATCAACAGTGTGCCAGGTTTCTAACTGTATTCTTCAGCTACAATGTTTATTGTTCAAGTCGATTGTTTTCCTACTACTCAATGTTGATTTGTAAACTCTTTTTCTTTTTAGCATTGTTTTCATGAAAACAAAAAGAAACACAAATGAGTAAACAGCCTTTCCTTCCTGGTACTGCAGTTTAGGGGAGGGCAGGGGGGAGCCCATTATTGTTGGTTACAGCTAATTTACTGAGTAAGAGAAGGTTCTCCATCTAAATTTGAATATGTAAATAACCCAGTTAGAAAAACATATCTCTCTGCTGTGTATTTAATTTCTACTTGCTATGCTCTTCCCCATGCTGCTCTGCATTGCTGTAAGCCTTCAATTATTATCACTGAATCAGTCACAGAGCATACATCCCAACTGTCACATGGATCTGCATCAAAGTCACACAAATACTCTCATGACTATAGTTCAACCTGACTGTTTCTATGGTTATGACAGATATATTAGTGCTTTTCCTTAATTATATACCTTGCTATTGACCCCTCCGTGATCCAGCCCCTACATTAGACTCTTTGCAACAGGGCCTGCCGACATTAACATGAAGAACTAATATAGCAATCTATTTTTTCCCCTGAGCTGAGGAAAACTCAAGGCTTAAAGAAACTGCAAAATAAATGTCAATGCAGCCACAGATCGCTACAGACACCAATTTAAAGGACACGATAACATGAGACCTATACTACTGTATGCAAGATTTTGTGAGATAAGTGTTTTGATGAGCATGGGTCTGTTTTTAAGCCACTTAATCACCATACGAAACTTTCTGTTGATTTTGCTGCATTTTACATGACATTGTACCCTAATGCTATGCTTGGCAGAACAGTTGCTGTTTTCTCTCAGACACCTTGCATTTTATGCAAACCATAGCTCTTAATCAAAAACATGTATCTGTTTGGAGAGTCAAAAACAATTTCCTGCTAATGTCACAGAGGTTTATGCTGCTCCAAACCTAGCTAGCCCTATTATCTCGTTGTTGGCCTGGCATGACTCACAGAGGTTACATCAAGTAATCAGCCTAACTCTTGCACAATAGCCAAGCTTTTAAGATTTCCTGCTATGTTCATCGCAGTGCACAACATCAGCCTCCAATTCATTCAGCATGTCAATTCAACACAATTATTTTACACCAGGTGCCATCAGCATCTATTCATTGTGACAAAGTACATTTTAGAAGAAAACCTTTCTTTAAGAAAAAGAATGGAAGCTCAGGGAAAGAGGTATTTCCACACCATTTCATTTGTCACAGTTCTCACTTGGCAGTGTGGCATGGTCACCTTCCTTTCTGAGAGGCCAACACACTAACAAAACAGAGGACTCTGCTTCTGATCTTCATCCATGCACTTCTACCCCCAGTCTACAGTGCCTTCTGGGAGCAGGTGGTTAGTACCAAATGCTGGTTGTTACAGCTCATTACAGCACCCATTCCTGCACCAAGACATGTAATTCAGAACAGCATTGCAAAAAAACGGGACCATAAATGAAATACCATCCCCTCCTCTCTATTGTGCAAACTGAATGCTGTAGAGATCGGAGACATTTCCATCTCCTCATCCCTCTGCTGTGATACCACTTAGATTATACAGACAAACCAAAAAAACCAGATGGATCTGACTTTATGCGTACTGAACTTGCACAGACCCCTGAGAGAGCTTGGTCTGCCTGATGAGGCACTGCCAGTAGGGAAAGGTATTATGAATGTAGAGACATGCAGTGAACAGGATGCACATGGACACTATTTACTTGCAAGCAGACCGAGTCCAGAACAGAGAACCTCACTAGAAACAGAGTATTTTAAAGCACAAAGACTGAAGACAACAGTGGGGATGGGAGAGAGGTAATCAATAACCATGATGGGAGAGAGGTGAGAAAGGAGAGAAATATGTTGGACAAAATACCTGAAGTATTGCAGAAGTGCCCTGCAGAACAAATAAGGCATTAAACCTATGGGAATGGCAGAGAGAAGCACTAAATAAGAACCACCTCTAATTCAGTAAAACAAAGGAGGTCTGGTTTACATGTTAAAATAATGATAAATAGTGTCAAATGTTCCCTTTACCCCAAAGCACATGAGACAGGACAATCAGCAGGGAAGCTGTAGGCTGCAGCGTGGGGACTGCTTAGCAATGCACAAAATAGCGAAGGGCAGGAACACAGGAACCATCATATTTGGTTCAAAAGGATAAGAAGAATTTAGAAAAACAGAAGTAATTACTTAAAATGGAGTCTTGCCTGCTATAAAGACCTTCAAGAGGTAGAACATCAGGTACAAAAGAAAACTGGGAAGATTACATATTGAAGTTCTGAGAGCACAAAAAGAAAATGCACCAGAGAGGAAAAAAGCAAAGCCACACAAGGGGCTAAGCTAAATAACAAGAAATTTCAAGTGCATTAAGAACATAAGGTCAGTGAAGGAGATGGTATGACAGTCCTCTTAGAGGTAGGAACTATAATTTATTCAGCAGAAGGGGAGAAAGCCAGTAATTCAAAGAGTGCTAGAGCCAAGAATCCAAGTGTGAAGTTCAAAAACTACATATTCTGTCAAAGGATCTTGAAAGAGACATAGCACATCAGGTCAAAACATTAAAATGGGACAAATTACTTGGAAAAAATCTACTAGAACACCACTGATTTTAACCAAAACCTTAGCTGTAACACAAAGATGAGAAGCAAGTGGTGATGGGGATCAGATTTAAATAAAACTTGTAAATAAAGTTGTAACTTCCCAATGGGAAAAAAAAAGAGAAAAAATAAAAAATAAATGATGCACAAATTAAGTATTACAGTGGAGGTCACTAGTCAAAAGGAAGCATTTTTCACTACTGAAAGGATTAAGTAAAAAAAAAAAAGACATCAAAATGTCAAATCCCTGGTGTAAAGAACATATGGTAAAACTAAATTTTCCACTAACAACTGCAGTGTTAAATGAAAAGTGAAGAGATGCATGCAATGGTATCACATTTAAAATAATAGCTACCAGTCAAAGTCAGGAAGGCAAAGTGGCCTGAAAATCCAGTCATGGTATCTTCTCTGGTATGCAGAAATTTAACACAGTTGGATCCCTCCGGTAATCCTAAGCTGACACGACCAGATATTCTGCAGAAAAAGACCTGGAGAGTACAAAAAATCCCAGTATGGAATTTTGAACTCAGGTCCTTGTAGCTTGAGTCATACTTTAATAATGTATTTAATAATGTATTTATCTGCCAAAAGAATCCTTTTCCCAGCTTTCCTCTACTTTTAAGAATTAAAACATATAAAACCCCCATGCATTCATGCCTATGAATAGGAAAAAAGTCTGGAAAGGTTTCTTATAGACAAACTAATTGGCATAATGTTTCTATGAGCACTTTCACACTAAAAAACCTTTTTACTTCGCTCCTCAGGAAAATTCAAGCATCTTTCAGGCAACGGAAATCCAAATAATAATAATAATATTTTTTCCCTCACAAATCTATATTCACAACTTAAAAAGATTCTATTATTGAAGGCCTCACAGTACACATCCACAGAGTCACACCCACAAAGCATTGCCTTCCTGATTTAGAAGCCAACTGATTTTGCATAAGATAAAATATATAAAGACTTAGAAATAAAATGGTGAATCATTCAATTAGTTTTAGCTTTCCATTGCAGCAGCTAGGGGAAATTCTGATCAATACAGTGAACATTCAGCTTCCTGTACATAAAGCACATTTCATACAAAGCCGAACATTTTTCTCCTTGTCACACAGAATTATCTTAATTATTGTTTCAAGGAACAGCTTTACATAGAATCATCTAGGAGTCCAAAATGCTGCTCAGAAACTCATCACTGGAATAATTTATGATTTTTTCTTCCTAACATCTTGGGCTTGTTTGATATGCTTGCCATTTCTCTCTGACAGGGAGGTCGATTAAATCACATTTATATTGTAAACGTATGCATTGCTTTTTACCCTAGGCGGTGGATGAAGAGATACAGAGCCCCATGGGAAAAGCAAGCCAATCCACTTTCATATTGCAAATTTCTGCTGTTCAGAAGAAATGAATGGTTGCCAGGGAGAGCTGGGAATTACTCGAGGATGCAAAATGTTATTTTAGAATCCTTTTGAGACAGGTTTTTCTCTCCCCCACCTCACCATTTTCACATCTTCTGCTAATGCAGCTCACATCAGTTTCTATGAAAACACTGAAGGAATGCACTTCACCAGCATTCTTCAGAGGATCTGTATAAATCAGGCTTTAAGTCTGCCTGCATAAAGCAGGCCATTTCTTTACTTTCAAAGGGAGAAAGGATTTGTAACATTTTCCAAAGCATTATGTCTGCCAAAGATCATTCGAGATGAGGAAGGTCACCACATGTTTTTGAACTAAAAGAAAGTGCTAAAAATGGGGAGGGTAAAGGTCATTGCTTAGGGCCATTGAAAAATGAGGCTTCAGTATCATTAACCTAACAGAACTAATTAGGAAACATTCAGCTTTTATAAATTATGCAAAGCACTCAATTTACACTTTTTCAGATTTCTACCATAACAGAGATAATTAGGAAACATTTACAGCAACAGTGTAACCTAATAAAGCAATGCTTTCATATCAGGATACCTTCCCACACATACTTTCATATCTACAACAGTGAGAAATAGGTATTATTACCTGAAAAAACTTTATGGAAATCATTTCATCTGTGACCAAAGAGCAACAAGATCATGTTGGTATTTCCCCTTCACTTGAGGCAACAGCAAGGAGTCAATCAACTCAACTAAGTAAATAACTGACTCTTTGTAGTTCTAAGGGCTTATTGCTAGTTTAATTATAACAGAAAATTAGCTTGTATG
The DNA here is from genome assembly GCA_020086605.1 of Lanius collurio. Lineage (NCBI taxonomy): Eukaryota > Metazoa > Chordata > Aves > Passeriformes > Laniidae > Lanius > Lanius collurio. The sequence continues at coordinate 10,276,110 of JACBWW010000010.1, forward strand.
ATTTAACCTTAAGAATATAAACATTGCCATTCAGGGATTATGTTAACTCAGGGTCAAATCCTACAGTGGAGTCCAGTCCCACTTAGTACCCCTGAAAAACTGGAGAGATTTGACATTTCAGTATTAAATTTAACAGCATGAAGTCTTCTGAAACATTAGCTTGGTTCTCTGATTAATTTTTACAGTGCTTATATTGACTAAGTATTTTGAAAAGGATACTCTAACAAAAAATCTGAATTTAGGAACCCTCAGCAAATATTGACATTTTTGTAGCATACAAAATATTCAAGTTATTTATCTCCAAACATCCTGTATTTGTTTTTGAAATATAGTTTGCAAAGCTAACCAGATCATTTTCCTCCTCCCATCAGAGAGAAAGAGACACAGAACAAAATATAAAACATGATGAAAAAGAATGGGGGCTGAAACCAAACTGGGAAGGGATGGGTTGGGGGTGGGAACTGGATAAGAAGAAAGGGAAGGTAAGAATAAAAGCTTCATGAAAGTTATAAGAATTCAACCACTTGTAGTATTTCAAGACGTTAAGAAGATAAGCAAATACACTCCTGCCTTCAGATCTTCTATCTGTAATGCTCTAAAGAGAGACTTTCAGTGAGATTCAAAGAAGTCAGTTGAAAGGTACCCGGCACTGATCTTTAGATGTTCTGTACAAAACACACCCTGATTTAGCTATAAGATTTTGATGACAATGCAAAAGATTTAGTATATAATCACAGAAATTCAGCTTGTGACCTGGAGGAGATAAAGAACAAGAATGAATTTTGGCACACTACAGCTTTCAGAAAAATTGCAGAACATAACTCAGCAAGATTTCTTGTATACCATTCATCATTTTTCCTCCCATGAACTGCACAGTCAAAATATGCACCATATGACTAGAACATTTATGTACGGGTCTGATGCTTTTCCTCTTAACCAAAAATTAAGTTTTCACAGAAATATTTGGAAAACTGCTGTTTCTCCTATTGACCTAACTCCAATACTGAACAACTCTAAAGAAAAATAACTCTTAAAACCTTTTCACAATATCACTGTGTAAATCGTCTGCCATCAATCAGAAATAAATTAACATAGCTTTTCTCCATCACCCATGTTCAACCAGTTATAGCAAAGGTCTCACATTCCAGTGTTCCAGTCTCAAAGAAAATCAGCCCCTCATTCTCTGATGCATGGGGGAATTTGCTTAAGTGCTGTGTATAAAAACCAGCCAACACTGAATGATATCTAAAGAGTTTTAACCAAAACACTAACATTTTCCTTACTAGAACTATCAACATGCTAATATCTGTTTAGTTTCAGGTTTATTGTCTTCATTCTATTTATACAAAGTACTCCTCATGTATGAACCTCTTACTATTCTGACATTAGACTTTAGTCCATGACTTTACATGGTTTAGTGCTACTTGTAATATAAATGACAGGAAAGTAAGAATTTATACTATATCATTAAAAATTATTAAAAATACACAATGAACAAAATCTACAACAGTACAATTCAGTGTTTTCAGATAATTTTAGTGAAATTACAACAAAGCAGAACAAAGAAAACATGAGATTGTATCTTTGGTTCTGCCACTCACCTGCTCTGCAACCACAGAATAATAATGATGGTCTAATTCCATTTCTACTATTCTTTACTTCTTAGGTGAATAAGCAATAATTATTAATCTTGCTGGAGGTTAATAGGTACAAGGATAATCCAGATAATACTACTAAAAGATTATATGGGCCTTGAAAGAAGAATTCATGGCACTATTTCTGTGCTTTTGTTTACCTAACTGGAAGATACAGGTTTGTCCACCTGGTAAGTCATGAGAACATGGCACAGACTGACAGCTATACTGGACATCAGGATACAGGCACAACTCACCCAAACCTACTGCAACTATGGTTCCAAAGACAGCCAAAATATTGAAACAAAACAGAGAAGAGAGACACAAAAAAGAAGCTGTGAGAAGCGTTTAATTACTTCCATTCACACTAAACAAAAGACACCTTCCACTATTGGTATTAGTGGATATCAGAAAGAAGTGTTGCTCCATTTCATAAACTGAGAGTTCCAGTAGAGGTTTCAGAGTTGCTGAGTGAATTTACAGAGCTTCATTATCTTGAGGCTATCATAAAGGCTGAATGTACAAACTTATTCATACTTTTCCATAAACTGCAAGGAGGTGGAAAAACAAAACAACGTTGCAGCTTTGCAGATGGCACACCTGGAAAGCTCAGTCACATCCATAGCTGCAGCCACTCAGCAGAGCCCTACCTACAGATTTGCCAGCTGCTCTCAGATCACCCAAGGGCACTGCTGTGGCTATGGTAGAAATGCTTTGTGTGAATTAATCTGATCTCTCACTACACCCAATTCCCATACATGTTTTAGTCCTGATATGATGATGACAATGTCTTTTGTTTGTTCTGGTCTTATCTCATATTTCTTTAAGAGCAGATGGCTGAGGGAGTTCTCTCTGAGGGAGTGTTACTGCTTTAACAGCCTACTATTGTCCCAGGCTGACAGAGACACATAATCCAATCCTGCCATCCCATAGATACTCTGTAATACACAAATGCCCTCAGAAACTGCTTCATAATATTTAGAAGAACTCTGAAGTTGTACAGAAAGTTTGCCCAAATCTTCCAAGATCAGTGGTCTTCGAATAATCTTCTCTAAATTCCACATGAGTTCTGTGGCCAGGACCTGAGTCTCATGAACCATAGACATCTTGAGCAAATGTCGTTTTTTAGTAATGCAAATCGACCAAATATTTCAACATCAAAAAGCTGAAGACTCAAAACAGTCTTCAAGTAACTCCCCCTTCATTCAAGAGTTCACCTAGTCATCTTTTTTCTCTTGAATTCCAAATATAAATACAACTATATGAATGAGAAACATCTGCCCACATAAATAAAAACTGCCTTGCCTGGTTCCTCATTAGCGCAAATCTACCTGTCCTTTGTTTTCAGCTCCTGGGTGAGAGGAACAGATATACATTGTATTCATTAGAGTTCTCATTAAGGCTCTTGCTACCAGAACAAGATACCCTAATTGTAAGACAGATGAGAAAGACAGCAGCATCCTGTAGCAGCATGACCTTTCCAACACTTCATATTTTGACTTGCTGACCATTCCATCTGCTTGTTGCACACCACAGGGAAGAACAGGAGAGTCATGCATGACGATAACTGGGAGGAAAGTTAACCCATTACTGTAAACTGATGAAATCTCACTACAAGTTTTAGTTCGGTCCTGTCTCGACTCCTGCTAAACCACCAGGGCTTACCCTGCATTTCTCTTAACTGTGGCAATACATATTTTTATTGTTTCTCTGAGATCACATTCATAGCTCAAGCTTCGTTTGTGAAAAAGTAATGATGGATCACCGTTCTTGGTAACACTTTGCAAAAAGTGACAAATCACCTTTAATTCCTTGGATATTCATTATCATAACACTAATCCATCTGGCATTAAGGAAGGAATAATATTCAAGCCTATATTCTTTCCTTTGCAATTTAGTTCAAGTCTCGAACAGCTTTTGAGATCTTTTTATCAGAGATCCCCAGGTATTTTCATATCACATAAAATACTCCAAAATATTACAGCATCACTAAAGTCTTCAGCATTTTTATAACTTGACTTGAATATTACAGCATTAAGTCCTTCAGATAAGACTTGGCCTTTCTAACAGCAGTGGCACTTGATAACATCATTACTCCCCATTGACTCTAGAAACTGTCAAAATTTCTTGGTGAGCAGAAATGTTCGCAAAACTGAAGAAAATAAAAGCCTGAAGCAATTGACAGTCCACACCAGGGAAAATGGGACAGACTCAATCTGTCTCACCCAGTAGACTTGTAGACCTTAAAAGCACCTTCCAGCACCCAAAGGCACCCAAAGGAAAAAGACAGAGGACTTCTTAAAAGGGTCTATCAAATAAGATAAAAGAAGTGGAAATGGCTTTAAACTGAAACAGGGCAAGTTTGGATCAAGTACTAGAAAGAAATTCTTCACCCTGTGGGTTGTGGGGCACTGGGGGAGGTTGCCCAGAAAGTTGTGAATGTCTCCTTCCTGAGACTATTCAAGGGCAGCTTGGATGAACACCTTTCCTGGTCTGATGGAAGGTGTCCCTGCCCATGACTAGGGGGGGTGGGGGGTGGAACAAGATGATCTCCACAGTCCCTTCCAATCCAAGCCCTTCTGTGATTCTCCGTAGGAAGTTGTAATTTTAAGGCACAAGTCTTGACAAACACTGCTCCAACAATGACCAGAAATACATATATTAAACATGTACATCTTTAAATAAAATTAAAATTTCTTTTAATAGTACAAGTGAAGAATGATGGAAAAATATAACAGATCTAAGATCTATATCCACATCTTCTAAAGACTGACTAAGCCATGGAAGCAATCTGAGGGTAAATCTCCCCAGATATGGACAAGGGCCAAGAACAGGAAGGAGGTGGGTACAGAATTGTAGAAACAGTTTCACGGGGACAGTCCAGACTAGAAGAAGGAAAAAGAAATAAAGCAGCAAAGGAAGGAGTCAGATATTAAAGAATCTAAAAGGTAACAAATGGAATAAAATTTTACACAAAATCAAACAGGCAGTCAGTGGAGGGCTGAAAGAATGAGCAGGAGGTGGTTACAGCAGCACAGACATTACTCTGAGCAACAGAAAGGGAAGCAAAGCTACAGGAAAGCAATTGAATTTGAGATACTGAATTTAAGATACCAGTGGTATCTTAACCAACAGAAAATATTCACTATAAAGTCAAAACACAAAACTGCTAAAGTGTTACAGGGAGGTCTAGAGGAATTTATAAAGCACAGAATATAAAAGTTAAAATGCTACCTTTCCAAGAATACATCTAAAAGTACACATATCCACATGGGAAATCTGATGGAATTAATCTGATTGATTATCAAAATAAAGAAAAACCCAAAGCAAAATTCAACCAGAGCAGAAACACAATCCCACAAGTGGTAGTTTGGCTTCTTAAATTTTTATAAAGCTACACCTTTCTAATTGCTCTTTGCATAACTATTATTCAGTATGTAAATAATCCCAATCATAAGAAATTCATAATTCATAAATCATGAACTTAAAATTAATTTTCCTATGTCTGATTTTCTGTAAAAAATACATAATACACAGTGGAAATGAAGATGGCTCAAGCTGTTTTACACTGGCTAAATATGTTCATGTTTTCTATAGAGCACTCTTTCCCTTTGTACGAGAACTGTTAAGTCCTATTAATATTATTATTTAATAAGATCAGTAAAAATTAAAATCCACCATTTACAAAAACCAGAAACATGTTTCCCTTTGTTTACAGGTAATTGGGTAATTTTAAACCAGCACACAGAGAAAGAAATTAATTAATGGGGGAGGAGGGGACTAGAGAGGAGCTGATTGGTACTGCATGAGAACTAAGGCACACTTATTTCATGTATTCCAGTTACAAAGCAGTATCTAAAGTATAGAGAATTTTAAATGCACACAATTGTTCAATACATCAGCTACCTTTCCTGTGAAATAAAGCATTCAAATCCTGTATTACAAATGAGGAAATGTACAGATTGTAAGATTTTCACAGGGACTTTTCAGGTACGTTTATAAAATACAACATTGTGAGTCAGTGATGTATCCAGCACTGGAGTGCAGAAACTCCGGGCACTGAAACAAGATGAAGTGTAGCATCTGCAATTATGTAAGGGATTAGCTTTCAGGTTGCACCTTTTGTTTCTCTAAAAAGCCTTTGATATGCAACCAGTGTTGGAGTGTGTGACTTACTGATGCTTAACATGTAGCAAGTTGTGGGTATGTAACTGCTGAGGGCAACTCCGCAGTTGGAGCAGATACTCCAACACATCCTAAGAAATTACACATACTGAGGGCTACATCGAGAGAACCAATCACAAGCAGAAAACACTTCCACAGTAAGGATTTTGGCAAATACATTAAACTTGCGTACAAGTCAATGAGCTGGAAAAACTCAGTGCACAAGAAACACTTTTACATCATTCTGAGATAAAGGACTACAATCACTCGTTAGTAACAGAGCAGCCATTTATGTACTCACGACTCAGACTACATGAGGACTAGATTACTTCAAGTCTTTAAACTCCAGAGAAGCATTTAACCATGTACTTAACACTAAGTGCACACCCATGCCAATTCTTAGTCATTAAAAACTCACACTTATATTAAAAGGTGTAAGAGGATTGAATACTTTGTCATTTGAACTAGGTAACCAGGCTGGTCCTGCTTGTTGCACCTGAGGAAGGCAGGACCTGCCCTGCACTGGGCAGTTGATTTCAGACCCTTCCCATTTCTCACCTTTCTTCAGTCTTGCTCTACTGTGCCTGAAGAGTCCCTTCATTAATATGCTTTGTGGGTCAAAGTACAAACAAATATTCTCAACTTGTCCATCACTCAAGTCCTTAAAGGGAAGTCCCTTTCATTCCCTGCAAGAGGCTCTGAGGCAGAAAGACACATGCTTCACCCGTCAGCAACGTGGGGCACACCGAGTAATGGCTCTGACTCTGGTGTGTACTACCAGCAACTCCTGATTGCTTAAAGGTGACTCCTGAAGCTTCAATCATCACACTGGTTTGTGGGTTGTAAGTTTTGGCTTGGAATTTTTCTGGTTGATCCTTGGTTTGGTTTTTACTGGGTTTTGGGGTTTTGGTTTAGTTTGAGTTTTTGTTTGTTTATTTTTTTAATCCTTTTGGTTTGGTGTGGGGGAGGTAACCACAAAAAAACAGAAAAATATCCCAGGACTTAAGCCTGGCATTATTCTCTCATTACATAAACACAAGCAGACATTTATTAAGTTGTTCTTTAAATTGAACTTCTGCAGTTAACCAACATTAAAATCTGGTACTATTATATTTGAACAAGATAACAATATTTCCACTAAAAATTTTATTTCAAGTACAGTATGAGAGGGTGACCAGTTATGTCAAAGTACAACCCCACGGAACACTGAGATGTGCTCAAACTGAAGATGAAACTAATGATTATAACTCATGAGATTGTCAGTGAAAGTCTATGATAGCAATACATTAGAGTGCCAAACCGTGTGACTGCCCAAATTATGTGACAGACATCAGAGTGCAGAGCATAAGCCATCTAACTTAATAATATTCAAAAATATATCCTTGTTTCAGTCTTAGCTTAGTGAAGAACTAGATAAAGCAAAAAAATCTTAAGAAATAAATGGATATGCCTCATATCTTGTTACTCTGTAACATTTCTCTATTTACCACTATTAATATGCCACTTGTGCTATATCATCCTCGTTCAACAAAATAATGTCAGGTTTTTCTTGAAAGACCAATCAATTGCTCATACTGATTTAAAGAAATACAGGTATAGTCACATTACCTTGAAAATTAATTTTGAGTCTCTTCCTCTAGTACCTCAATTCAACTCTATTAATTACAGTGTTTTTTTCAGTAATAACTTGGGTGTTACAAAATTAGAAATGTAATTTTCAAAATTAGTCAAATAGTACAAGATTAAAAATCCAATTTCAGCTATGGCAGAAACAAAATCACAGCAGATTTGCAGCATTTTTTGGAAGGACTTTGCTCTATCAGTACTGTAAACTTAACAGTGTCTGTAAGAAGGAAAAAAAATAAAACCAGAAGCATCTACAATATTGTGTATAACTTCTAAGATAGTACTTGCTAGCCCCCTAATCCAGAAGGCATTTTTCAAATTCTGATAAGATATTTTAGCGTAGGCATGACCACCTCCTTCTCTCAAGCAACCAAAAGAGTGCTGTCTCTACTTAACACCTTCAGTGCTGACAGACTGCTCACTGATCTCCTGGCACCGTAGATCCCGAGAGGGACTACGTTCAAATGAAGCAGTTTCTAAGGATTCGTACCACAGCTATTATTTCCTAGGTGTACCTGGTGGAAGTCTATCAGCATTAGAAAAGTTAATTAGTCAACTGAGAGCTGGAATCTCACCAGGCTAATTTTTGCTGTCAGGGATAATGATAGATTTTTCAACCCTTAAACCAACAATTGGTGCAAAAGATCAACTCACTAATGATTGTCAATTAGTCGTGTGACTGTTGACTTCATTTTTCTGCCTTTGAAAAACATGTCATACTCATTCAACAACAGCCCATGCCACCTGTATTTTGCAGCTGTGAAAATACAGATATTCCAAATGAATCCCCAGAGACACCAGAGCTGAATGTTTTTCAGTAAACAGTAAAAGCCTTATCATTGTAGTGTTATTAACTATGTTAATTTGTCTAGCAAAGCACAGTGCAGCATTCATAACTGCAGAATAACATAAACATTTCTGACAACATTTCTATTTGCTTACAGCTATCTTCACACAAGGACTGAAAAAAAGATTTCAGTTAGAAAACTGAAGGTTCCCTCTCAGAGCACTGTCATCTTCAACAGAAATGCCTGCATCCAACTTGAGTTTTCATGTTCAGGTACCTAATTGTTGCAGTAGCAAAAGTGGTGGACAGGCTCTATAAAGGAGAGTAACACTTTTCAAAGAGCAATTCAAGTAAGAGAAATTTACCTTCATCCCAACTGAACACAGTCTGTACTTAAGCAAGTATTTCCTTTCACGTGAAAGAACACATTTCAGTAAAAGAGTTCAAAGCATCACCTCCCTATATAATCTCAGTAACCACAACCCAGGAAGCAATTGGAACTTCTCAAAGGCTTGTTAATAAATAAGCACATGCTCATCCAAAGCAAATAGAAGGCTCCACTCCCACAGCAAATTCTCAAATTGGTATGAAGTTTTCCCCTCACACTAATTTAAGGTGGGCCTCAAACTGAGTTGCTCGATGTGGAGAGTAGCTCTGCCTCCACTCTATCACTGCCACTCCCACATGATCAGCAGAGGCACCAAGTAGTCCTAATAACAGCAATACTTTCAGCAAAATCTCTGCTACTAGAAATCCAGTCAGAATCCAACTGGATTTTTATCCTTCCTTCACATTTAGTAGTGTAGGTTATTAGCAATATAGACATGGAAATTATACTGCAGCATGTAACTGATAATGCTGAACACTGAAAAGTTGGTTTTATGTCCAAAAACCCACACTATGGATCCAGGTTCATGCAGGGAACTGTACAAACCCTCCTTGATTCCTAATCCTTTTAGCCCTTTTTATCATCCTACCAGGCCCCCAATAAAAAAATCTCAACTACAAGTAGTTCAGCACCCCTTAACAGGTTTTTTAACCTTGCATGGTCAGCCATTTCACATAAAAAGGAACATGTTCTCTTCCATCTCTCTCCAGCTGTTACTGAGGGATACAGACAGTCTGGCTGTGTCCTAAATGCCTTCTACACCAGCTTTCATGGTCACAACCACTCTGCCTCAGCTCTTATTACTTGAAAAAGTAACAGAAAATGCAAGGATCAGCACCTAAAGACCCAGCATGAGGCTGACAGATCTATTTCCCAGATCTCACAGACAGGAGTAACAAGTTCCCAAGGGACTGCAGGAGGATCTGTCAGACAAAACTCCAGTGAACAGGCACACATACCACACTTAGAGCATAAAGCTCTGAAGATCATTACAATATATTGCAATATGCATTTCAGAAAATTCAGAAAGACTGCTATCCAGGCTCTCCAGAAAAGCTAATATCAATAGATATACAGATCTAACATGGCTTCCTGAACTGTCTGGAGAAAATTACTTTCCTAGAGAACCTAGTCATTATTTTGGAAAGAAGATAATTTTAAGCAGTCTGTTAAAATAAGATCCCTGTGGTTTCATTCAGAGAATGAAATTTGATAAAACTTTTCACTGTGTTACAGATGAACAAACAGGCCTTGGGAAGCTGAGCAACCAGATAGATTCCCCTCATGCATCAGTGGTGCTGAAAGGAACTCAGTTTTAACACTAATTCATTTACCATTAAAATCCAAGTACTTTATATACATAGAAAAGTGGTTTAGGGCTCAGTTTAGTAGTTCAATAAGAAGTTCCATTATCATTCAAGTGTTAGGAATTTGTTGAAAAAAAGTTTTTAAAATTATCTGTGGAGGTGCCTCCCCACACTACAACAATTATCCTTGCCAATAATCATAATAACAAAATGGTACTCAGATGTTGGAAAAGGGTGTAATTTTAGCTAATTTATTAATTTTAAATATACCAGATTTCTCATCAAACTCCATATCTGAGTTTTAAGGTCACAAACTAAGTATATTACACCATAAAAATCCTTGCTCGTAGAGCCCCACCAGTCTCAGTCCGTGCTCCTTTTCCTAAAGGGTTTCTCTAATTGCTACTACATCCCACTGTCCTTCCTACACCTCATAGTTGTTTTCCTCAACACTTCTCTCTTCCCCTCTCCTTATATGTTCATCTGTTCTTTCTACCAAAGGTCTTCAACTTTTTCCCTGTATTTTAAGCCCCTGCTCCAGAAAAAGCAAGTACTGAAGATTTAGTGAATAAGAATTAAGTAGTGCCTGATCTCAATCTGAGTAAAAGCTAAAATTTAGAATTAAGAGGGGGAAAAAAAAGGTAATCATATCTCAACACATAAATCCTGCCACAAGAAAACTCTCTCTGAGGAGCTGTGGACACTCTATGCAATGCATAAACAACATATTTGATAAAGAAAAGGTAATCTTAAAGCATAATGCTTGAGTCTACCTTTAGTGACACCTACTAAGATTCATTCAGTATGAAAGCCTAAATAGACAAAATTCATAAGGATATATCATTTCCAAGTTATAAGACTTGGAGCTTGATATTTGATGAGCAGTTTTTGAGTCTCACCAAATTGAAAGTTTCCCATCAGAAAGGGTTAGGCCTATTTACTTATTTAGTAACAGCAGCTGAATGGATGGTGCAATTTCCTGATTCTGACAGCTGGCACACAGAAAAAAACAACAAAACCCATGACAGATCTAATAAAAATCTCAAGAAGTGACACTGCCCCCTCTTACAAAAAGGCTATGAAGGCCAGCCCTCCAAAGATGTTGAAATGACACTGCTCAATCCAAATGGGAACTGTATTTAGCAATTGCAAAAGAAAAAAAATAAATAAAAACCAACAAAAACACCCCAAAACAAACAAAAAAGCACCGCCACAAAATACCCAGCTCCCACCACATATTGTGGTCCAGTGATTAACGTACTCTATTTCTGTATGAATTGTCACAGGGAGTGCTGATGTTAAAGCAACTTTTTAATTTTAATTTTCCCAATTTCCCACATGGAAAAACTATTTTCAGTGATCTCAAAATTAGTATTCATAATACACAGGCTGGACTGTAGCTTTTTTCTAATTCAGTTCCTGACTTGAGAGCAATGAATGTCAAGGAGAATCTTCTACCTGGTACTTAATTCTGTTCACCAGAATTCCCACATTGATTTTTTTTCACCAATTTTCTTTTTATTATTTATTTTTTCAAAAGCACCCCCCTGGGAGTAGAGACTGTATTCTGATTTATGTCCACATAAAAAAAAAAATGTAATTCCATCTTAACTGGGGGTTTCCATCCTGCTTGGGGACTGAAATTAACCTTATTTGTATTTTTAAAATCTGGTAAATACAGTAAGCTGACCACTAAATGTAGCTGTGCCAGTTCAATCTGTAATTTCCTTTTTGATGTTTCAGGAACAGGACATGCTGCAACGAAGCTTTTTTTTTTTTTTCATTTCCCATTTAATCTGGAGCTAAGCTAGACAACACATCATATGGGAAGGGGGGAAAAGAAACTTCATGTCACTGGAATTCTGTCTCAGTGGGGGCCAAGAGCTTGACTGCTTTTTGGTTATTGCTGTGCTGAGTGCTAAGATGGCTGTTAAATATTTTATCAGCCAAGACTAAAACCAAGAAATGTGCTGAAAACAAGAGTTGAATGATCTCTGTTTTGAGTCGCACATTGTGTAGATACACAAGCAGATTGTCTTTCCTTTTTTTCTTCCTCTGCTTTTTCTGTTTTCATTTCTCTCAAATACCTCCCCCCAAAGCAGCTACTCAGAGGGTTTTCTTTTCCACAGCGGCAGCTGTGGTACAGCACACGTTATACGGGCTGACAGTTAACCGAAGTAAACATAAGGACACAGCAGCATTAGGGTTGTCAGTCTGAAAATAGAATTTCGTTGTAATTCTCTGCGTGAGGTCTTGGAACAGCCGATGGCTGAATTAAGAACAGTGCTTTTGCAGATTTTATGGGGCTGATGCATGTGACTATCCTCCCTCCCTCCGTCACACTAGAGGCTTGGATGATGGAAAATCATGCAATTATCTGTCTATGTATGCATGCACAGCAAAATATTTCTATTCTCAGGTTCTGCTTTTTCCTTTCTTATGTCATCTCCTTTCAGTAACTCCCTAACACCAAACACTCTCGTTTAGTTGTAGTAGGTGGGCAGAACAACTAAGCAATGCTCCTTTACCACCTCGCAGCCCACTTCCCCTTTCCCTCTCCTGCACACATCAGAAAGCCCCTCAAAATGCCTTTTCTGCTCCAAACACCAACTTCCAGCTATGAATTTGTCTTTGCTTTCCACTGTGTGGTTTGCACTGTCATCTGCTAATAACAGAGTTTTTACCACCATCTGCAACGCTGAGCTCTTCCTGTGGTTTCTCTCTGCCATTTCAAAGAATTTGAAAAATAAATCACATTTCATCGGGAGATCAAATGAGAAAAATACTGGCCCTGCATTCCGGCTTAGTCTTTGTTTCAGGGAGTTTAAATGACAGATGTGTGTCTCCTAACACACACCCGCGGAATCAGCGAGAGCGCCGGTTCAGGTTTTAGCACATTACAGAGGGGGCATCAGCCGGGATCACCCTGGAAGCGGAGCGGTTTGACTGTGACAGAGCCCCGTCTAACGCGAGAATCCACGCAGAGCCCGGACTGTGCCTGGAAAGGATCCATCTTTGTTTCATAAGGTGGAGCCATTTCCTTAAAAGTAGATGGGTTTCGATAAGCGAAAGAGGAGACGCAGCGAGCGCCGCGCTTGGCCGGGTGCTGTGTGCATGTAGCAGAAGCCCTGGGCTGGCAAAATGTCTGCGGTGGGGCCATGTTCCGGCTCCTCGGAAATCAGAAGGTATCGATCTCCTCCAGCGAGCCGCTCCCCCCGGCCGCCGCATCCCGCGCGGCGGCGGCGCAGCTGCGCCGGAGGAGCGGTGGGAACGGCCCCGCATCTGAGCCCATTAGTCACCAGATGTCACCGTCTGCTGCCAGCGCCTCCAACAGCCAGCACACGATGTCCCGAGCGTGCTGAACACGGCACAAGGCGGACAGCTCCGTGTGTGCCGCGGGCCAGCCCGGCCCGACCCTGAGCCATGTTTACAGTGACACCTACAGCCGGTGGGCACCGCCGCGGCTGCGGGGACCGCGGGGGGCGGGGGGACGGCTTTTCTTCTCTCTCTGCCAGGGCTGTTTGGGCGTTTTAATTTATTTTAAACATACACCTCCTCTGAAGATGTAATTGATTTTATTCACCGGAGGAAATACCAGCTTCTCTATTGATTTCTACATTTGCTGAATTTATTTTGTTTTCTCCTCTGTGTGATACCATAAAATGTTATTAAAAAGGTGGTGTACATCAAACAGAAAATTATTTGTTTTCCCCTAGAAAGACTAATTTTAAAAACTACTATATTTTTAAAATGTCCACTCAATAGCGGGGAAAGATTATTTAGCATCCACAGCCATTACCCTGTGCTCGTTAGCAAGTTGTTTATGGGGCTGCAGAGCGCAGGGCAGAGGCTTCTCTGCACCTTCCCTGCATTGCCCATTTCTTTTATAGCTTCACCAGCCCCCTTCAGCATTTCACTGCGAAGAACCAAGCATGTATTAGAATAAGATTTTCAGATGTATTTTAAACAGTAAACAAAATCCCATAGAGAAACATCTATGAAAACTAACAGTGCTGTAAAAAAATAACATTAATAAGGCTCTGCTGAATTAAGTGGAAGAGTGTTTACCTGGGGTTGTGTAAGGGTGTTAAACTCCACAATCAAAAACTGATTAGAAATTTGCTCACAGTACAACAGACAGTAGTGTCACTACACTTGAGTAATTGTTCAAATATTTCTAAGGTCAATCCAACAATAAAAAAACCCAAACAAAATAGATGTCAATTGAAATCTTTAGGTGCTTCTAGTTAGACCAAACGGAAACAAATCGTGCTATCAACTAACATGCATACTGAAGATTAAATTTAGAGGCTCTTTAAGGTAAAATTTACTGGATAGGTGCAAGACCTGCAGAATTTTCAAGCCAACCATAAATCTAAGTTAAGCACGTTTTTTAACATAATATAAAATTGCATAAAGCTAATTTTTTTCCAGAAACATAAGAAAAACATTTCTAATTTCTTAGATCATGTTCCTTGACACTGAACAAGACATGCAATCTTTTTGTACAGATTTTCTATAAGGTAATTTCCTCTCCACTCCTTACAATTTGGGATTGTGGTGGTCATGGGTTTTTTTAATCTGATAAAAATTTTCACATTTGGTTATGATCACACAGAAAACAAAGGATATCTGGCCACTGTATTGAATGGGCTAATAATCCTCTCCTACACTTTGAATAAAATATAAGGAATTAAGCAAAACTGTATTCTGCAGTGAAATAAAACAATATTTTGTTTCCAACACAAAAATAGCTCTTAGGATACCTTGTAGTAATGCTATTTTGCAAAATATTAATTTTTGAAAATGCCTCTCATATTTTAATTATATTTGTACATAAAAACAAATACACTATCTGTGGGATATTTCACAATGAAATCTAAATAATAGTTTTTAGATTTGGACATCCTGTGAGATGTCTGCTGAATCTGCGAGTATTGCTGCAACTAAGGTCATATATCTTGTGGCACTGAGACACAGAACCCTATTAGCCATGTTTTACTTTAAAAATTTAACTGTTCTTTTTAATTCCCTTTTGCTCTCATACTTCATAATCTCATCTGCATGTAGCAGGGGGGTTTAATTGGAGAACATTTTTTTCTTTTGTTTTTTTTTTTTTTTTTTTTAGAGAGGCTGAACATCCACATCATCACAGAAATGAACTGCTAAATTTAAATGTATACATTACATATTCTAACACAGATACAAGAGTATTCAGGTTACACAGTTCAGGAGGTTCTTGATATTTGTTTCCTGTGCACGTTTATCCCATGCCAGAGCAATACTGGAGCATCATCCCTTTTGTCTGCTTAGCAGAAGGCTGTATATTATAAAATGTGGTCTGCATTGAAACACCCAAAGTTTCTGGAATCTTTATGAAATACACCTCAGTATTTTCAAAATTCCCAGAAGTTCAAGATTTGTTTCTAAAAACAGCCATTAGCACAAGTGTTTATGAATGCAGATCCTTAACCACCACCTACTGGTGCAGGGCACACACACAACAAATGTATTTAATACTATGTTGAACTTCAAAGTTATTAATTCAAACACAGTGTCCAAAGGGTTTAGAGAAAATACTTTCAAACCATTAAGAACTGCCATTTGTAAGACTTTGGAAAGACTCTGCAAGTGCTTCATGTAAAAAGCTGTTATGCTTCTATTATCAACATGCCTCAGGACTTAATAAAGCAGGCATTTCAAAACACAGCATGCTGAAATTTGGCATTTTCATTTAGTGCTTACATGCTACTGAACAGAGGGCAATGTAAGGAGGAAAAAGAGAAAAATCTAGTAGGAAGGTCATTTTCAAAATTAAGAATCTGTATTGTTGATGTTGCTGGTCAAAAGGTGCCCCAAACCATGTAAAATTGATTTTGTTTTTCAGCACTAATGATCAAAATCTAGGGCACAGACTCTGAATTAATGATCAGTCAGGTGGAGCTGATTCCATTAACCTCAGGTGCTCATTAATTCCTACAACTACTTCCATCAAGGTCATTAATGGTATTAAAAGCTAAATATTTACCATGCAATTGTGGGGGTTTGCCTTATGAAAGACTTTCAGCAGAAATGCTTTGATTTTAGTTGTCTAGGTGCACTAGTTTGGGTCCCAGTGATGTGTTTACAACTTGAAAAAACTCACAAAAATTGTTACCACATTTTCTTACCTTTCTGTGACACCAATTAATTTTAGGGATTGTTATGTCTAAATATAGACAAAATGTGTACTTATGGTCAATATTTGTTACTTTTACTGACATGCACAGGTAGCAGGGCTGGCAAAGACTCACTTGAAGCCATTCTCAGCTCAGAGGCAGGACTTAAATCCCCTTCCAGCTGAGACAAGCCCAGTGCACAAATTTTCTTTCTTTGGCTTTTATGTCAAGGAGGTGGCAGGCTGTGGTTTCAGCTTGTAATGAGCACCTTTTTCTCCCACCTCCTGAGAACAGAGGTGAGCACTCATGCAGTGAGAACAGCAGTCTCATTTGAAAAGCAGTAACTACGTGGTGGTCAGAAGGGGTTTTTGGAATTCCTCAGCTGTGCTTCATGACACATTGCCTGTCATGGCTGTGTGCTAGCAGAAGAGCCTGATGGCAGAGAGTGAAGGTGTCTGTGGCCTCCCTGGGTCACACATGGTCAAAGCTTGGGCTCACACCAGGCCAATCTGACAGTGAGGCCTGGAGAACACAGTAAATGTTTATTACTCTACACACTCATCTTTCCCTGAACACTTATGCACTTACTACTAGACTGAGTGGCATAGTCTTTAGATGAGAAAATACAACAGATTCAATATTTAAAGTACGAACTTGAACTAATCTTGATTTGTGATGTAATATAAATTCACCTGAAGTTTCTTTTTTTCAGCTTACTTGCTAATTGTCATAAACTGAAATATAACTGAATTATCCATTTGGGATACAGGCTGGCAATGAGTTAATTAACTGTTACTCTCAACCCTAAGACCAGTCTGCTCTCTACAGTAGGTCTCAAACCAATCACATTTTGCTACATCTCCCATAAAAGTAAAATTTTAAAAGACCAGAGGAAAAAAATAGCATGGGATCATGACTACTTTCATTATCCCCTAAAATATTATTAAGTAATGCAAATAATCTTTTTCCTTGCACTGTTTGATTCCTATAGTTTGGAGATGCTTACTACAACATTTTCTCATTTGTGTTTCTGCCACATTAAAATACACTGGCTCCAACTTCACAATTTTCACTGAAACGTGTTTATTCAAAGATACTTTCTTTTCTATACCCAGTTGTTGTCCATGTATTGTATCTAGCTATACCATGATGCCAATAGCTTAATAGTGATATACATGGTTGGTTTCATCAAAATACCCTTTGCAGTTATTGTGTATGCAAGTACTGTGAGATGGCTTTGAATAATGCCATCTCACAGTACTTGCATACACAATTTTTGAAAGGGAAACTAGCTTATATTTGTCTTCCCTGAAAAGAACACAAAGCATATAGGAAGTGAGCCTGAAATGGACCTCCTTATTATCACTTCCAATTCCCTATCAGCAGCACCACATCATATAAACTCCTTGGTAATTTCTTGCCCTTGCTGCTCTTATTAAAAGGCCACTTCAAAGTCTGACTCTCTCCATGGCAAAGATCCTTCTTCCATTTCCAACCTAAAATTTATTCATGACTGACTACTTTATAACCATTTGGTTCCTGTGCCTGTCCTTTATGTTAAGCAGCTCATCTCTTTTCCCTCTGTTTAAACTACCTCCACCTGGTCTGATGTCCAGTCAGCTTCATGGTCCTAAGTTAAACGAGCAGCTTCTTTTCAGTCTCTTCTCAGAAAGGCTTTTCATTAAGCTCATTTGTGTATCTGTTGTGGTTTGAGTTCATCCTCCGGACGGTGGCTGAACTAACTCATACCCTGTGAAGTCTGACATTATGTTGCACTACTGAACTAACACTATTCAGTTTTAAGTGGATCTACTTTATTTCCCAAACTCTAGGACTGTATTCTTGCCCTCCTCCAGCTGGCTCTGTCATGGACTGACTGACTAACATTCAGGTCTTGCTCTAACCCTGCCATTTCCAGCTCACAGTCCCAGCAATAGAAAATAAAATGTCTGTAAACAGAAAATAAAGAGGGGGAACTCACTACAAAATCTCTTTGTGATTAGTCCTCCACTGTGTTGAGCCCAGTAACTGCCAAAAACTCCAAACCCCAATAAAAAACCCCAAAGCAAATGCAATGTTAACAGTCCAATTCTTGCTGTATTCATTACCCAAGACTTACTCTTCCACATATACATAGTAAAAAAGGAATTAATATATCTGTATTTCCAGTAACAGAATGCCAGTAGTCTTAAGGCTTAGGAGGGTTTATTTGCTAACCAACTTGGGTGCTTCAGTGTCTCAGGGAAAAAAAAAATAAAAACAATAAAAACCACCCACCACAAACAAGTAAACACCAAACTGATCTCTTTATTCTGTAACCCACAATATTTTCTTCTGTATTGAACTCTTAGCCAAGTAAAGAAAAACACTTGTACGTTTCCCTGCATGCAATGACATTAAAATGAGTCCTTAATTAGGAGAACCTGATTTTCTCAAATTTTATCCCTGGCAATATTACAGTTCTGAAAGAAATTTTATGTCTATTTGCACCAGTTTTGTTACCCACTTGCTTAAGTCCAGCTTAGCTGCACTGTCATCAACATTTAAACCAGCAAAATATCCCACTATGGTCAGTGCTCCTCCAAAAGTAAGTTTGTTTCCCACACACTTTAGGGGTACATTTGTTCTTATTTACAGTCTTGAGTTTGGCTACATGACCTTAATCAATTCAAGTTTTTTTGTTTTGTTTTTTTTTCTGTACACAAGCTACTTATGTCACTAAAACAAATAATGGGAAAAGAAACCACTGCTAAATTGTCACATACCACCCTCTGGAGGACCCGTGGGGCATGGGAAGTTTTGGGGGGGAAAGCAAGTTTGTTTGGTCCTCTGCAAACTAAATCAAGCCTCATGAGTGATGCATTGAGAGGCAATTTTATCGTAGCAGAAAAACTGTCACAGGTTTCTTTCATCTTAGAGCAATGAATGAGGAAAGCAGCAATTTGTAGCCACAACTAGAATCTGTCAGTCACCATTGATTTCCTGTGCTCCTCAGGTAGCACCACTGTAGCCAGTATGAGACTGCGTGGTAACAACCTGACCTCTTTATGTCAAACACAAAATTTGGCTCCTGGGCTGCTCTCAAGTTTTCAGCCAAATAAAATTTCTCATTGCCTCTTTGCACTCATCCTATTCACTTCTGGCTAATTCGAACATGAGGATATGCAACTGAGATTTTCAAAAGGTAAAGCCATTATTTAAAACAATAGCTAAGAATATTAAACCTGTCTGCATATACAGGTGTTTCATTAAAAGTAAAATCTGAAGAGAAAAAAATCCAACTTTTCCTTTCTTCAGATTCACAAATATCTCAGCAATAAAACCAGCATTCCATTTAGTGATGTAATTGGGAAGTAATCGTTAATATTTCACACATGCTACAGAACATTCAGTTCTTCATAAACAAATTAAAGATAAGCAAAGTGACTACGAACAGAAAAATAGAAACATTCATTCACATTAGGAACAGTAAACAAGGTCTGTACATGAATGTGATGTCTGCTATGAGAACTCCTCCTGTCTAGAGACAAGATTGCAAAAGAATTCCTCTCTGACAAGTATTCAGGGATATAATATGCACAGTACTGTCTTGATAAAAAAACCTTCTAATATCAATTTTGTGTTCCTGTAACTTCAAAATAATTCTGTCATTTTTCCACAACACTTGAAAATGAAGGAAAAATCAAATTGAATTACAAATTATTCTGACCAAACACATTCACCAATGGACACATTCATAGCTGCCACCCTCTTAAGTATAAAAAATAGAACACAACTGTCTACAAAATTCCAATCAATGAAAGAAACAACTCAGTCTCACTAATTTTTTCTTCTCTGACAATGCCTTCCTCCACTCCCAGTACAATTTTTGTCAAAGATAGCACCAACTATTTAGTGTATGAGGTAAGATATAGGCCAGGGTGAAGAAGCTCACAGCTTATTGAAGCATAATTTGACTGACAAAGAAACTGTCTGCGGCACAGTAGACTGAGAGGCTGCTATTCTGCAGCATTTCACCCAATCACATATTATGGAAGCATCATATATTAACAGGTATCATTTAACTCCTCATGTTCTTTCTTTATTCTTCTGTCAGGATGAAGAGACCACCACTAGTTTGTAGCAACACTCATGCATTCAGAACAAAGCAAATGCCTTCAATACCTTATTATTGAACTGAGCTAGACAAGCAGGAAGTCAGCAAGAAATCTTCAGCACAATAAGGCTATACAGATTTCTTGAATATCTGTACCAGAACAAGTGAAATTGGAAAGAAAACATCTATTTAGACATTGTGAACACAGAACATGAGCAGAATATCTGGCACACAGTACAAGGTATCCCTATGTAATTGAGTCACTCAACAAAAAAAAAAAAAGTAGGAATTTGAATCATTCTCTGTCAGCAGCATCTCTTATCAGTGGGCATTGCACTGCAATTTCAGCAGCTGCCCCCCCGAGGATCAACAAAGTCTAGCAGCTTTCAGGAGGAGCTACAACACAGAGGGCAAGCAGGAAACAGATTTTTACTTTAAATACCCTGTTCCCTAAGGCACTCCTGAGAGGACAACAACTACATTTATGATATTGTAGCCCTCCCTACTCTCACCAGTTACATCCTATTCCCAGTGGAAATTTAATCACTGACTTTATGAAGTACAGGATAAGCCACAGAGCATCTCATATCTATGTCATCTAAGAAGCAGCCCTGTAGACAAGTTTTCAAACAAAATGCTTTATGTTCTTGTCAGCAAGAGCCTTATCATTCCAGTAACACCTTACTTCATACATTCCTCCAACAGTGAGACTTCAGGTACTGGTGTGGTATAAACACTTTCATTCACCTTCAGTAAAGGCTCAATATAATCAAATCAGAGTGGTAGAGGTTGGAGAGAAACCTTCGAGTGTTGTGTAGTCCAAGCATGCAATGACCTTAGCCAAAGCAGTTTCACAAAGAGTAGCCAGCTTCCTCACCAGCTGGTGCTGCATCCCATCAAGTCTCATGGATTTACCTAAGTCCAGTTAATTTAAGAGTTCTATAGCGTGCTCCTGTTCCATTCTAGGAAAAGCCTGCCTGCCTCCAGACTTCCCTACTGGTTTGAAGTATCTGTGTCCCGAACATGAGCCTTACCAGTAAAGAGTGAAGCAAAGAAGGCATTGAGTGCCCCTTCCTTCGCACACCCTTTGGTGTAACAGACATGCTGTGATCCAAGCCCTTTCTCTTGAAAGATTTTCTTCACAAGGACAGCTCAATCTATGGAAAGCAGTCAAGCCATTCAGTAAAGCCTGGAGGAATTTGTGCAGGATAGTAAAAGCTGTGTCTATATTTTTAAATGAAGCTCACTACAGAGTACTTTTCTGCTACATCACTTTCCATTGCAGCATCTTTCCACACTCACTGCTCAGGTGATTTCAGCTGCTTTGTCCTGACTTGTGAGTGGAGTATCTGCTGCTCATATCCTTGACCTGGCCTTCCAGTGATTCCCCTAGCCTGCAGGATATTGTCAGTGAGTAATGACTATAGCTGTGCAACAAGAAAACAGTAGGGAGAGTAAACATGCTTAAATCACCAGCCAGTCCTCCACCAGGCAAAAAAGGCCTGTACTTGAAATGGGGCAGTTGCTCTGCCCCTTCTCCCTGCCAAAAAGCTCTTGGACATAAGGGGCCCAAAATTTCCATTGCTCTGAATCTTCCCAGCCTCTTACCTGTCATGTTTTGGCCATGTGGATTTTTTCCTTTTATGAATCCACTGCTAGTGATCTGTGCCTGACAGGTTGCCTAAGAAACTACAATCCTTTCTGTTTGGGCTCCTGACTTTTACGTATCTATGACAAAAATGTACAGATACACCTGTGTAAACACACACATATATATTCTAAACATCAGAATCACATTTCCTGCATCCCAGCTGATGAGTTTGCTCATCCCGAGCACTTGGGATGGCATCCAAGTACAGCAGTTTTGCATAGAGTAGTGCACTATGGCAGTTTTTACACTGTCTCCTATCTTAATGCAATCTCTTATCTTTTTCTGTCACAATCTGTGGGCTGAATGTGCTCTACAGAAAAGATATTTTTTCACTATTTATCTACATAGTATCTTTAGTGAGTTCATGTTCCTAAAGTTGGGATTCCCTAAAGCGCCTTTTCCAGAAATAATGCATGCTATGTTTCTCACAAAACAGGATGTCAAAGACAGAAGAAAAGTCTTTAGTCCCCCAAAAATTTTTTTTCAAATTATGCCAGAAGTCTCTACCTGTTCTTCATGTTAAGTCTTCTGACATCTTGACACCTCAGCCCCCAATAAACCTTTGCTCTTGTTTATCTTCCCACAAGGTTTTTCATAGATAAGCTCAGAATATGGAAGATTATACATTTTAACCCCATTTATTACCAGAATTAGTCTTAACAAGGCCTCCCTGTGGAAAATAATTCTGTTTAATTACGGTATCACAGATATAGAGAGGAAGAACCGCATATTACAACAGTTTTGATGGTTCAGCTTTGTGTATATAACCACATTGCTTTATTACAACAGAGTTTCATATTACAGTCCTCAAACTAAGTCCTTATTTTCACTCACAACCACGAAACCCATAAAGTGTTTTACAGAACAAAGTCCCTTTTTCTCAAAATTGTAAACTAATTTCCCATTTGAAATTTCACATGTGAATATTATACTAGTTTAAGAAGGGTGTCACACATGAGTTTACTCATAATCTGAGCTCCCACAAGTCAGCCTCAAGAAATAACTTTCCCTTTTGGCTTTGAAAATTGCCTAATTTTATAACTTTCACAAATCAGACTGTTGCACTGAATTGATCCTTTTCAATTCTATTATTTTATGTGTCATCCCATACTTTTCTTCTGCCCCTTCCTGTCACCTCATCCTAAATCAAGCCACAAACACATTCTCCTTACACAAAATAGGTTGTATTCTATCTCTGCATTTAAAATGATTTCTAAGGAAAGGTGAAGCAAATCTTGAATAAAGCACATATTGATGGTGCAGTGCAGCTAAGTCATGTCTCACATGCTGCTAGTTTTCTATAGGACACCAGACATTAAAGCTGAACTTTTGCCTGGATTCTGCCATTTGAGATAATCTATTTCTGCTAGGAAACATGTTGGCAGTGGCAGGTGAAGGTCTTTATGGTCTAACTGAAATAACAATCAAGCAAGGCTTTACAGAAAAGCCAAGTATTGACCACAAGAAAAAGGAGAGAAATAACATCTTGTAAGGGCTGACAGGAAGCCCAGCTTCCCTTACCACTTAGTTCTGTGTATGAAAAGGTCAGAACCTCACTGCAGAATTATTCCAAGCCTTTCAGACCAAATAAATAAATACATGAAATAAACTAGTCTGGTTTTCCTCCCTTCAAGCATTTCAGCTCATTGTTGCTGGTAGATGAAAAACTTACTTGCATTTCTACTAAGACACTCTGTTATACCTAAATGGTCGCTGACAGGGCCACCCATTATGGGATTGCTTTCTGTGGTTGACAACAAAAGGTGACACATGAAGTAACTGGACCAAATCCTAATCTAACTTTTTTCCAAATAGATTCTTTTTTCTGTTTCACTTACACATCACCCAGGACTGCAACATGGCATGAGGCCCTTAATTTTGCTTTGTGGTGAGGAGTGCCTTACTTATTTTAAATGACTCTCAGTCAATGAAAACAAGTCTACTCATATAAATGGGGCAGATACGGCTCAACACTGTGCAGTCTCTGTAAGCACGGGAACCATACACTTGTCTGTAAGAGTTATGGAGAAGAGTGAAGAATTAACACAAAACTGTCTTGTAAAACTGAGGAAAAAAATCCTCTTTTTGGTTTTGTCTTGCTTGAGGCAAGGGTTGTACTTTAAATGCAGTCCATCTCCCTTCAGATTTTTTCTATATCCAATTAAGTCTTGTTTAAATGTGTCTCAATCTACTAAGAAACAAATTAGATATTTATACAAAAATTAGTTACATCTATTATACATATTTGCCTCTTTGTGTGCCAAAATTGCAGCTATTCCATTTGATGCATGATTTCTTTGTTTCACAATCCAGAGGCAGCAATCTTTAGCCCGATTCAGAATACACATTTCAATGCAAGTCCATTAGCCTTCATTCCCTCACAGAGGGGGAGGGTGTTTACCAAAGCCTTTGTAGTCCTCATAACATTTCTCCAGGTTCTTCATGACCATTATTTAAAAAGTTACCTACTAGAAAAGTCAGCTTTTATTAGTTCACTGTTCCAGATCTTTCAGAGCTAACAGTGCTTCCCTAACAGACCTGATTACTAATTCCACTAGGAACAAAAACCTGTACAAAAGAGAGTCTTTCAGAATTGGGCTGTCTTTGGAGAAGCCAACTACCTAATTACACAGGTACAGAAAGGAATCATTATCATCAGGAAGAACCTAAATTTACCATAACACACATACTAGTTTTCTTAGCTGATTTCTTTCTATGACTATCACAAGTTTACATATACACTGTTATGGTGTATGTAAAGTAAGATAGCACATAGCCAACTGAGGAAAAAATTGTCCTGTTAGTACTAGAAAGTGAAGGATCTTTTGTGGAGAGAAAGGCATTTAAATTAAGGTTGGGCTGCTGTCCCTAGTCATGCTTTTTTATGTTTTAAAGAAAGCCTAATGACCTTTACATCTTTCAAAGACCTTTAATTAAAAAAAAAAAAAACCTCATGTATTTTAGACACAATCAAATTTGTTTTCAGGTTTTGTTTTCATATTTGAATTAAAATTAAATAATTTCAAGAAACATGTCCTAGAAAGTAGAAATTGCATTCTACTTAAAAGCACATTTAGATGTCTTTATCTATATGAAGACATCTTAACTTTTCGACTACTTGAAATTCACAGAACTTCACTAATTGAATCAAAGTGCTAAAACTGGTGGAGTAAGATAAAAATTCCAAAATCAATTTCTACTTCTCATCTGTTAAATTTCACACTTGAAGCAGGTTTTCCACTTTGGGCATTGGGAATATAATTCAAGTCATTTACATAATTCATATGCAACAAGGGATAGATTTGTAAAAACACATGCAGTGAAGGAGTGAAGTTTAAGGTCAGAGATATTAGATTTTTACATTTGAATCTTTCAAACAGTGTCTTATATTTTTCCTAGGCACATCAAACCAGACAGAAGTATACACACTGTAATTACTACCCACCCCAGAGATTCTCTACTACTGCACACAGTACTGCTCAAGGTACTACAACGCACAGCACAACAGGCACAACACATACTTAGATCATTTTTATAAAAACTCTTTTCAAAAATTTTCCCTGCAGAATTCCTTATTGTGGCCGCTTGTTTCCAGC
>JACBWW010000010.1:10301521-10408153 GCA_020086605.1 Lanius collurio
TAGTTAAAAATTAATATTGGACTATTGAAAGTAGTGCCCATTTTGCAGGCTTCCTGCATGCACTGATACGGAGCATTTGAAACTGTATTCCAGGGCTGCATTAATTATGCATTGCAACAGCTGCCATAGATCCAGCAGTGCCAGCTCTTTAGGGTAGGCTTTGCTATTTGAGTCATGAATACAGGAGTGACACACTGACAGCACTGTGCCTCCCATCCAAGCTGAGTACAGTCACTAGTTGTGACTCCAGTGCTGCTGCAGAATGCTCTTAAATCTGGATTTAGTCACGTTAGCACTTCCTCAATGTCAAGAGCTTTGCATTATGTTTCATCTTAAATTTTATCAGAAAATTGTAATGTTCCTGCTTCTACACCTGGGAATTTTCAGGGATGCTACTCAGAAAAACAATATCAGAGATGACAAAATTCTTGTCCTTGGAGCAGTTTGGATACCGTGAAATGCAGCAGCAGTGGCTGTAAGAAGAGCTTGGTGATAAAGCTTCTTGTGCAGAACACAATGATGAAAGAAAGGACAAGAAAAAACCCAGCAGACCAACAGAACTGTGTAATGGAATCTTACGTAGGTGTAAAACACTTCTAGTTTTAACCAAAGTGATAAAAATATTTTGAATAAGATGGAGGGAACAGGAGATGAATGCTAAATACTTTGTTCTGAAGGCAAAGCAGCTACTTTTAATGCATTGAATGCAAAATACTTGAGGTGAAATACATCCTGGCGACCATCAACTGTATTTATTATATTTTCCTTCCCTTATGCTTTAATCCTTCTTCAAGGTGCTGTGATCTACAGTGACAACAATCTAGTTAGAGGCCTTTGTAAATACCAACTACAAGGCTTTTGAATATAAAGGTCTAAAAATAAATTTCCAGAGTTCCAAAACACTTTCTTTTTGGAATTTGTAATTAATTCTATTATCATACACATAAAAAAAGGAGAGGTTTAGTAGGAGAAAGAGAAAAATATCAATAAGCCTGTGAAAACACAAAAGGAAGCTCATTTGTCTGCTGTCTAATCCCTTTAATCCACACAATATTATATCCTGAGCTGCTGTCCCTTGCAGTGCTCTCCTTGTTCAGGAACCCCTTTCCAGAGCAGGACACTCCTCCCTAGCTGGGATAGCACCACACCCATGGTAATGGTTTCAAGAGAGGAGGGGGCTGGTTAGTTCTCTATTTTTCATTTCCATTTCAATTTCTAGAATAGCTATTCATGAGCAAGTAGGGAGCATTTTCCTTCAGGAAATATAAGCATTTAAAAGAAAGACTTGGTGACTCTTAACTGCAACAAGGGATCAGACAAAAAAGGAAAATAAATTACAAGTTAGTCTAAAATAGCAGTATTTACCTAAAACTTGTGTGCACACAGTTGATCTGTACTTCTTTCTGTGAAGTAAAACAGTCTGTTCTTCCACCAGCACCTGTCTCATGGAGTCATCTGCTCCTCAGACTCTCAGTTCTATCATCATGTCTTGACCCAAGACATATGTGCTTTGGCAAGTCCCAGCTTCACAAACAGCTGGGAGTAGTGACTTCCTCATTATTATTTACTAATTTAGTTTACAACCTTTATTTTTATGAGCAAGAATATCTAAGATCCAGGAGCTGGACAGAATTTTCTTTCAGAATAGAAAATATTTAGGCCCTAATCCAAAAAAGCACTTACGGATGTACGTAACTTCAATTACATCAACTTCAATGGCATTACCTGCAACTGCTGTGCTGGATTTGAGTATCCATGGACTAAAACTTATATATAGCCAGCATTTTTGAACTGATCCAATTACTGTTGTTAATTACTACAATAAACATTTCAGCATTTAAATATTCAGGACAGGACTTGCCAGTACAATAGTTTTTACTGAACTGCTCAAGACAAACAATAAGCCTGCAATAGCTTTTCTAACAGCAGATGAGCAGAAATGAGTTGACAACTGTTTACTATGCATTTGGAGTCTGAAATACACAGAGCTCTCTACACAGATCTTCTCCTGAGATGCTTCAGAAGAAAGTGAGACCAATTTGGAAAAAAAAAAACCCAAAAAACTGCTTCCCTATACAAAGCATTACCCTTCATCTCACCCAATAGTTTAGAAACAGTCTCTTTAGATAATTTTAAATTTAAAAGTCCTCAAAGAGCTAAAAATTTACATTTATAGAACACATTACAAGGAAAAATTAAGAAACCAAAGGATGGACCTAGCAAAAAAGCATCTTGTAAATATTTATAATTTTTGCTTTCCAAAAGAGTATTTTTGGTGAAAAAAGGCAGGTTAATTAAAACTATGAATCAATTCATACAAAGTTAGGGAAGAGAGAACAAAAAAAAGTCATGTTCTTTGGATTTATTAGCTGCCTGGATATTTACAGCAGATATAATTTTACACAGGACCACACAACAAGAAAATTCATCCCTAAAATCTTCAGCTGAACCACTCCAGACCTGGAGGTACTTTTGAGTGAAAATGCAGGGCTATTACCAGCCTCCAGTTTCAGATGATCCAAAAGTACAGCAACTGAAAACTCACAGATTTTTCTCAAAATGCTGTATTATTAATTATTAATGCATACTCTGGGAATTGCTTCCATTCATATTATTTGATTGTTTTTCATGCTTCACTCACTATCCCTCCCAGACTTATGTTCAGAAATAAGCTTATATTCTGCTCATTAATTTAAATTCTGAATGAAATTTGAGAAAAGATAATAGAATATTTTTTTCTTCTCCCTAGAATGAGATAAACTAGTTCAAAAAAACCCACCCAGCAAAGATGTTTAACAACTAATTCTTGCATCAGTAATACAGTGTAGTGTTCAGCAGTGACTAGACTGTGTTTTGGTTCAGGAAAATACAGGATATCAACCATGTTAAATGTTTAACTAGCTGAAGACATTAACAATACTTTTTAGAGTTGTTACTGATATATTATTATTATTTTTATTGTAATAGCAGAAATCGTACAAGACTTCCAACCATAAATAGTTGGAAATACTGCAGGTGCTGCTTTTGCTGCAGGTTAGCACAGATGTGCTCACACTGCCTTCATACAGGTTAGTCCAAGGACCAGCTTCTCAAGATTCCAAACATGATGACACCAATGTGGATATATCAAGTGATTTAAGTTTCTACATCTACTTTCAGCAAGGACAACTGCACTACAAAGCTGATGGCCTGCAGGTATAAAATTTTACTTTTGAAAGCTGCTCAGACACTAGAACTATCTTAAAGCTCCCTAGGCTTTTAGTACCTCATTGAAAATTTCTCACCATTTTCAAAGGAGAGGCTGAGAATAAACAAGTAAACAATAACTTCATCCCAACCTAAAGCAATACCTGAGACTCAGTTTTAGATATTACTGAAGCATGTGCCACAGATGACATTATATTTGACATGAAATCGTACTTTATCTATAACACTACTCACACTAATGGACACTTTTCCTTTTTGAAGTGTGCAAACACTGCCATGTCCCATATTTAGCTCATTTTAACCACACAGATTTCTTGGTGGCATTGTGGTAATTCCTTAAAACAGTCCTAAAATCCTCAGGGCCGCTCACTTAGCCACAATTATCCAGTTACTGAACTTCCACTTTTAATGTCTGTCTCTTACACAATAAAAGGGATAAGGAAATCTATATATAAGGACAAAGCCACACACCTGCGTTCCGTTCTGTTACATGAGGAGAGACTGAAACCCGGGATTTTATAACTGCAGTTTTATGGATTAAACCATTGGAAAGTATGTTAACAAAAGGAACATCATATTTTTTTTGCTTTGCATTGCAAAGGATTACCTCACTTGAATAGTATAAATTTCCTTTATTTTTCATTATTTATTTTAATAATGTTACATTGAATGAAGACAGCCCAAATAGGTAAATACTGAAATGCTGAAATCAAATGTTAGCAGGAATGACCACCTAATACAATGAGAATTCTCATATTACATTATAGCTCCTTCCAGAAAAATAATTTTAGGATGCAAACTCTGGTGACCAAGGGGGGAGCCCAATCTCCTTAGCCAGCCAAAGCCTCTAGAACTACTCAAGCCTTTACACTACTGGTAAGATTTTCCTTCCTTAGAAACATCATCTAGAGGCTACTAGTAAAGTAAGGACATGCGAGTGACAACCAGCAGCCTGGTGTAACAGCTGTAAAGCCGTCAGTGATGTTGTACCTAATTCACAAAGATACAATTCCTCAAGTAGTTGCAGGTAATAAAACAAGCAGTTATCTAGCACGATCAGCTCAGCCAACTTAGTTATCCACCGTGGTTAATACTATGTACTTTGTGATATAAATTGTCATGTAGTAAACCATATCAAAAGAAGAAAACAGAAAATACTATAAATTTTCTGAAAACCTGAACCTGATTTTACTTCTCATGAGTCAATATGAAGTATTTATTGTCAACATGGTACTAAATTATTATTTGCATTAAAAATTATTTGCATTGACTTTCCTCAGATTTTCAGAGACAATTAGTATAACATCCCTCTAAAAGAAAATAACTGATCCACAACTTTTCCTGCCTGACCTATGGGTTTGACATGAAGACTTCTTTCCTATGGAGCAAATATCCCTCCACTGACTCTCCTGCACAGCTCCACTCAGCCCTGATCTCCAGAAGCAGGGCATAGGCAATCCAATGCAATGCAGAGCTAACACCTCAAATGCCAGTCCTGAAAACTCACGTCATTAATTCACTCTTAGCATTCTCTGCTGATAACACAGTGCTTGCTACAAGTCATAATATATACATTCTATCTGGCT
This sequence comes from Lanius collurio, assembly GCA_020086605.1. NCBI lineage: Eukaryota > Metazoa > Chordata > Aves > Passeriformes > Laniidae > Lanius > Lanius collurio. Next base: position 10,306,315 of record JACBWW010000010.1, read on the forward strand.
TTATAGAATAAGGTCATATAAGGCCAGCAGCAGTGAAAACAAGGTAAAGCTGGGATATGAAAAGGGAAAAACAAGTTTATTTATACTCGTAAGACACAACAAGCCCTTTTTCCAGCTGTAAAGAAACACCATTACTAAATTATCTCCATCAATTTCAATATGAAAATAGAGGTAAAAAATTAAATTTCCAGTTCAGAACTTTCTAAACCATCAGTGACACACATGCATCTTTCTATAATGTATCTTGTAGAGATTAACTTGAACCACAATCAGAATGGTCTTGATCTCAGTAAATGCATTCTTTAAAGTACTTATAATGTACTACTTCATTACTGATATTTTTACAAGGTTGTCAAAGAGAAATATCGTTTTTCATCCTACTTTATTTCACTTCATTTCAAGATGTAGTAATTAACAAGAGTCTTCAGATGCTGGCAAAATGATCCCTTTTGAAGTTTCTACATAGCTGTCACCCTGGAGATAAAGGCAGATTATTCATTCTTGACATTAAAATGGTGAATTCAAGATAAAAGACTGGATTAGCAACTTCACAACTTCATGCCTAGAAAAAAAAAAAGTGATCACCATGAGGTAATTTTACTTCTAGTTTTGAAGGTTTATGGAGTTTCTTAAGGGTAAGAGAAGACCAACATCACGTCTTGAAAGGCTATGAAATGAGTTATATATCCTGTTAAGCATTCTACTAAAAATATTAATGTTATCTTTCATTTATAAAATCATACAAGAATACTAGGCTAACCATCTGGCAGGCAAATTATTCCTATCTAAATGGTGAGTACTTTTATATGTTACAACTACATGTCTTATATATTGTTCTTTTTCCTTCCTCTGTATAGAAATAACAACAAATGTGAAACTGAGCATATCAGGAGACTGATTGTGCCAAACCTTTGCACCTAAGACATGGCAAAAACAAACAGCCTGAACACCAAAAAAGTCTGCATCCTGTAACTCCTACAAAGTGTGTGTAGTGGAGTTCATATCTAACCAAATGCAGCACATGTTTCTCACGGAAATGGAAACTCTATGGCTGAGAAACTGAGCCCTAAATTGGGAGGGAAAATTCATTCCTAACTGCTTCCTTCATATCTTTCCAGTATTTTCGTGCATTCTAAAGGAACAGCATAGAATCAAATTCATTTTCCCTTGGAATACTACTGATTCATTTTGTGGTAAACAGGAAAATACATCAGGAAAACGACCCATCAGGATTGGATTCAGAGATGCATCTCAGGGGAAAACTACACAACTTCAGAGAGAAGAAAACACCAAAGTACCAATACAAAATTAGTATCCAAACATCTAGACAAGATGAAAGCTCATAAAGTATCTATGACATCTGACATGCACCTGCCTTGTTCTTACTCAGTGCGGAGCATGCATTTTTGGCCACTGTCAGAGATGAGACAGACTGGCTGCACAAGCATACCACTAGTCAAAAAAGGTTGTAAATTCAGGTTAATGCGTCTAATTAAAATTAAATCCCCTTATCCATGAACTTTACAAAATAAGTCTAACACAGACACCAGACCACATAGACTAACAGCAATCCTGACTAAACTGAGTGAACAAAACTCAATAATGAGCTATGCATCTGCTTAATAAGTTCCTCAACCCTATACAATATTTATGCTGAAGCAGTGAGACTTGGAGTAAAAGGGATCATCTCCATGTCTGTTTGTACAAAACACTCACGCAGCTTCAGCACCTGATAAAATCCCACAAATTTACCATCTGGTCAGAACAGGTGCTGTTTCATTCTTAGCTTATTTCAATAAATGCCTCAGAAATGCAGACCCAGAGAAGCGAACATGTGCAGAACCATCTCTTCGGAGTCTTTAACTATTTGTGTCAGAGGAAGTGTTATACAGCTCCTCCTCATGCTGGACGCTGAGGGGATACCACAGGGTTTTTCCAAGGGTATGAGCAACAATCCTCACACACTGATACCACTTACAATTAAAGAATTTGACGGGACTAAAAGTCAAGATAGAAAGAGCAGGACCTGAGTGGCATCACTTGGTAAACTGATGTAATACCTCACTACAAATCTCTAAAAGACCTTCATTTGTAACCTTATAAAATAATTTAAAAGCCTTCATGACCAAAGAATATTTATTTCTATTAAAATTAGCTATCTTAAAGTATTTCTTAAATATGACTTTGTTTAGCACAAAAGTAAGGATTTTCCTCAAAAAGTCTTTTACAGCTCAGTTGAACACCATCTTCTGGGTTATTTACAACCAAAACACTGGTCTGAATGCAGAATTATCTCACTCCCATTTTAATGGATCCATTAGAATGTGATCACTGTTCAGCTAAATCCAGAAGCCTTTTTTTAAAAAAAACTAGAAAATATACCAGTAATCTCCAAAGATATGGAAACCTGGGGTGCAGTGCACCACTTAAAATCCTTTAAGATAAATTGCTTCAAGAGTAGAGTCAGAGAAATATGCAGTTCTGTTGGAATAGATGGGTATTTGCTGAGCTATAATTGTTAAGGGTATTTTTATCACAGGAAAAAGGAATAAACACTTGATAAAATTGGTTTTGAAGACAATCATTTGGCATCCATTTCTTAAAAAAAGTACTTTTAAACCACACCTTTGTCCAATTAATTAATAGAACTGCACTCCACTAAACGCTGCTTTTTCCTTCTTGGCTTTTCTAAGTACTATTTGCAGTGATACATCAATAAGGCAGATGTATTTTTCCGTACCATTTATGTTTAGTGCCTATTTAAGGGGACCTTTTTTTACCTTAAATATCCCAAAGTAATTTGTAACCATGAACTATAAAGTCTGAGAAAAACAAGTGTAGGCACACATTTTTCTTTTGCAAGTCCTTGCTAGTCATTTGAGTAAGGACAGCATGAAATGCAGGGCCTAGGAAAAGGAAGTTGTCTCATTTAAAAGCTTAAAAACTAACGAAATCGACTTTCAGCTGATTCAAATCAGACTCAAACATTTTGAATCCTCACATCTATATCACTGTGTGGGAATTCACAGAGCACTGAGGTTGACAACAGGTCTCAGCAGATTCTTCAACTGAATTTTGAGGGGCAGGTACTTGAGGATACCCACTCAATCTGTTTAAGGAAATTTTAACTGTTTAACTGATTTTTCCAAGTTCAGTACCACATCTGTTAATTCTTAAGCCTCAATAAAATCATGTCTGTTATGTGTAATATTACTCTACTAGTTTTTAGTTACAAAGGAACAGCTCTAATCTGATTACTTCAGATTACAATGATTAAAGACCTCTGGAGGCTGCTGGAGTAGGACTTAGAGTGAATTGAGCACAAGTCACACTCAACACAAAACACTCCATCAAATCTGCTGTGAGATAATTTCTGAGCTTTCAGCTTCAACAAAGAGCCAAGAGCCTGAACCAAGGGGAGGCTCAGCTACTTCCTTTTCCCCATCAGATCAGACCAAGACACATTTGCCTGTTAAAAGCAAGCTCTGAACTTCTGATGTTTCTGGTTTGCCAGTTCTGTAATCCAGTGCCATTGTTTTGTTTACATTTCTGTGAAACTTGCACATTTCATCAGCATTCATTTCCTTTCTAAAGTCCCAAAAAAAAAGGTCACCCCCCTAACAGGAAGATTACCAACATTATAACTTAAAAATTATTTTCATAGTATCCTTAAAAGGGAAAAGAAGAAAAGAACAGCAGAAAAAATGTCATGTTATAAAGCATGTGTCCTAACATTATTTAACTTGAAATTTTAATGAAATTACTGGAAGGCAGTGTTTATCTGTTGCTGTCACATGATAGCATCCAGCAGAAATTAAATCAATGGCTTAATACTGTTTTTAAATTTTTAAAATAAATTTGTAAGAAGCAGGTGCCAAATTATAAAATCAATCAGAAAAGTTGTGTTTTCCTGAAGATTTATTAATATAAAACAAACACTTATGAGAACCTAATATTACTTCTGTGGCATTTAAAAAAAAATTAAGATATTGTAGAAAATAAAAGATAAGTACCTCCAAATATGGAAGTACTTAGCATTTTAAAGTGTTATACAGCATGTGAAGAACCTCTCATCTCTAAGTGCATCATTCTTATCCACTAGGTTAACTTGAGCTGCTGCTATGTTTTCAGTGAGTCTACAAAGACAAGGGCAAGTACTACTGCTTCAGTTAAGGATTCATGCTTGGGTTGTTGTTGATAGTTCTGATGAAAGGATTTGGGGTTTTTTCAGGTTTTTTGTTTGTGTTTAATATGTGGGAAGTGTACTTTGCAACCTTGCACAATCCTCCAGAGATAACTGAGAACCAAACACATTATTTAAGAAGAAATTCTTCGTGGCAAAGTCCATAAAGACAAAGTTTCCAATGATTTCCATGAGATCAGGAGTTCATTCTTACTATTAACTTTAGACTTAAAATACATCTTAACAAAATAGAAAAAAAAAGGCAATATTCTAGAAAGCACTGGTGTTTCTCTGACTTTCCTTCTAAGATGCAAAACGGGAGAGCCAAACAAGAGTCCAAGAGACTCAGCAATATAAAATGGCATGGGGAAATACAGTTCCTTTCCATATCCCATTTCTAAAACAAGCTGACAGCCAGGTTTAAAAGCCAGTGAAAACAACTCAGTCCTTGCTCATGGGAGTTTAATGCCCAAAGAAAAGGCTCCTGCCAAGGCATCCTTAACAAAATGACCAGCATGCAGTTTGTAGCAAATCTGAAACTCCTGACAGATGAAGGTTCGCTGCAAGACATATCAAGTAACCTATAAGGGGATGCAAGAGAGGATAATTACAGAAAGTAAGTCCACAGGTCCTGCTCCCAGCAAAGAAATTACCTGTCACTCCTGTACCTGACCTGACCAGCAGCTGCATGTCTGGAGACAAAGGGCTGGAAGCTCATATGGCACTCAGAAATGTGAACAAATTAGGACAGGCACGTATTTTCTCCTCACCATTGGTAAATCCCATTATGCTTTTGCTCCACTGCCCCAACTTACTTCCCAGAAGAGTCAGTTTCAGAAATTTAAACAGCCTCTGTGGTTTCCCATAAAAACTGAAATAATTGGCAAAACCAATTCCCTTTAGCCAGAAGCAGTTTTTTTGGAACACATTGCAGAGGGGGGAAAAGGGGATTTTCCCATGCTGTCAAAATATTTTGACAAATTCCAGACTAAAATAGCTCAAAATTTTAGTTAGCAGCAACCTTCTATTTTCAGTTGCAAAATTTTCTTTGAAATGCTTCTTTAAACAGAAATGCTCTCTACTGTCCATGTCTGCCCTCCTGCAGCTTATGGATGACACTGGACTCATCTTGCTTGTTGTGACCTCCAGCAGCCCTTCTGCGAGCCAAGAACAGCAGCAAGCTGTCACTTCTCACAACACTCACCCATGGCCACACATTGCAGAGACGTAGCTACAAGAGATTAGTCTGATTGCAAGTTGAGGCAGAGGAGAAAAGCTGTGTTCATCTGCTGTTAATAGTAGAGGCACAGTCAGAAAAACCTTAATTCCTTTTATCAATTACTTTTTTGTTAACAGGTGCATTCAATCAAGCTCAACTCTGGTTCTTTTGATTTTTTTTTCAGTTGGTAGTTTAAAGTATAACCAGGTAGCTGGGTACATGAATATTGCCTCTATCCAGAAACAATGACAGTTTTCATCTAGCAGTTATGCCTAACTGCAGTACACTTATATTATATGGAGCTGAATTACTTGAAAATTTAAGTATAGGTAGCTTCTAATTCAACAAAACTGTACAAGGAAGAACTCAACCAACTTATTACATGCATACCACCAGTGAAGACATGCAACAGCATACATTAGGAACATGTTCAAAATTCAAACCCAACACAGTCAGATAGATCTGGAAGTCCATCAGCAAACGTTTGAAGACTGAACAAGTAATGGGATCTAGTACATTAAACAATGCTATTAGAGAGACCTCATAAGAGCAAAACATTAATCTTGACATCAGCCCAACAGTGGGTGACTTGTCCTGCACAGCTGCTCAAGGGGAGGAAGGAGCAGGAAGGCTTCCTCTTTCATCTCTCCCCAGCAGAGAAACTAATCAAAACTGCTGTTCTCACACTGAACAGGGTAACTTGCACCACGACTTGTACAGAAAAGCACCATACACAGCAACATACACCAAAAAAATCTTGGCTCTCCTGGAATTAATACTGGCATTTGTTAAAAAAAACAGGCTCTGGAAACAGACACAAAGCATACCACTACCTATGGGAAGCAGGGGCTAGATTAAGGCAGGTGAGAAAATGGTTCCGCTTCACATAACAAAAATAATTAATTAGGGAAACCAGCCTGCACCTTTCTAATGGATTACACCATGTGTGCCCAGCCTGCCATGCCCTGAACAGCTCATAAAGAAGCAGTTCTCTTCCTCCATACTCTTATGAGACATCATGTTGGCCATATACTGAGGCTTAATGAAAACTAGTGCTCAAAGACTGCTTGAGGCTAAAGCTTGCAAGGATGAAGCTTCACTATGCACAGAGCAGGCCCCACGACTGTTCCTGCCACAGGCACAGCTGCAGCCCAAAAGGCTGCTCTGAGCCCCTCCTGGAACACCTACTCAAGTAGGGGGTTTCTCCAATGCCCTCCCATCCTGGGAATATTAGCTCAAGTCTAGCCTACCATAGATATGCTAATGCTGCTCAAACTGAGTGTTCCCAAACGAAACTTTTCCACTCATAAGCATATTGCATGCTTAAACGCCATGAAAAAATATAAATTGTTCTCCTCAAACCCCAGCAGTTTCCTTAATGACTAAGCTCCACTAATTAGTAACAGCTGTTAATGAAGTGAGCAGGTACAAACCTAACCTCTTCAATTAATGCATAAGATTCTTAGACTGAGCTGAGATTCAAAGGAAAGCTGTTAAGTAAAAAGAAAAATAAGAAAAAATAACATTCAATGGTCAACATTTTTGTTGCCGAGACCATATTATTTCTTCCAACCCCACATATATATCAGTGTCTATCAAATATAGAACCTATTTGTACTAAAACTTTGCCATTTCCATACATCTTAAGCAAACTTAAGCTTCTCATTACTTTTTAAAAACTAATGCATCCTTTCCTAAAAAATTAATGAGTCAAGATACAAATAATATACAACAACTCAAATATGGAACAACACTGTTAATGGTTGATTAATTGTATAATTACATCTCAGGGAAAGTTATATGCTATTTGGAAAGGTCAATTTGTCAGAGAAAAACTTCAATACATTAGCAAGTTTTAGTAAACATCAGAGTATTGTCACTATTTCCGTCCCATTCTACTCAACTCCTTTGCTGCTAAATTGTACATTTATAAGTCCACAGACAAGAGGAAAACAAAAAGGAAATACAAAATAAGTCCTTAAGGGACCTGAGAACTTGAAGAGCTCTCCATTTTACCAAATATGATCTGACAGTATTCCAAATACTACTGTCATCTCAATACACCTGTTTTGATTTTAGATAGCATTGGTGGAAACCTCTACTTTCATGATTACTTAGAGAGTCACTGCACAAGGAGATTTAAAGCTGTCTTGAAATGTCCTTCTCTGTTGCAGTGGACCCCCCTGGGCCCCCCCAGCCGGGTCTCTGCCATGTGACTGAGTCGGGTCTGCCTTAGGTTCCAGCAGCCTGGGCTCTGAGCTGGTTGGTTGTTTGTCCCATCTCTGCCCTTGGGATCCCCTTTCCCCCCGCTCTGGGACAAAACCCACGGGACACAAAGCCCCGCTCGCTTACCTACCCCGGCCGATTCTTGCCCAGATCGGTGCTCTGTCCCCCGGCACAAAGTAAATAAATGACTTAACATCCTAAGGAGGTTTGAGCTATATTTCTCTTCTCAACTTCTGCTTCTGGTGGTAGCTGTCAACAAACACTGGCTTAAAGTGGGGCTGCACACTCGAGGAATATTTAGGCTGTTTGTGAATGGTTTAAGATATTCCAAGACATAAGAGGCAAGCTTACCACAGAAATTAAGCAGTGGATAAGCTATTCAATTATCAGACTTCTCAGGGCTTAAATTAAATTATTTTTCCTGTTATTCCACTAATGAGGAATCACTACAAGTCTCCTGTTTATTGAGTTCCTAGTGGTAAGAGCAAACTTAATCAGAGACTGCCACTGTCATCCTATGCAGTAGGTTTTCCATCAGAAATGCCAAATTTCCAATTAAAATAGAAATATTCAAAAGAATACTCAATACAAAGAGTATTTGCCTTTACCTGTATTCCAAACCCGCTCCACAGAAATACCAAGCAAAATTTTCTTAAATATAAAATGCTATGGAAATCACCTGTTATTAAAGAAGCCATAAAAGAAGTAGGAGAGTGAGAGAAGGAAAATACATTCACTAAGGTACTTCCAAAGTGTTTGCCTAACCTCGATTATGACCCTCTGTACAGTAGGTAGAAGTGTGCAGATGCCTGCTTAGAGCTTTTCAGAGATCCTTTGATGACTTCTCTGTAATGAAGTGGCAGGTAGGGAGATATGACTAGGGACTAAGGTTTATATATTTACATAGTGGCCTTAAGGATCTCCATTTTCAAATTCTTTATCCCAACTGGTATTAGTTTTAAGCTAATAATCACTTATCTTCGGTAATGAAAACCATAGAAACATCATAAGTTACTTAGCTAACTGTATTAGTACATAAGTCTAGGATTACCCAGTAGAGGAATTTTTGCTCTTACAGTGTGTGCCCTAGAAATCTTGAAACATAGAAGAAAAACAAGCATAGGAACAGAATCATCTATATGTAATGACTTACAATGCTGAGGCAGCTTTGGGGAAAATGTGCAACTCCAAAGAGCGTCATCATAAAAAAAGAAAACCAATAACCCCCCAAGCAGATGGCTGTCTTCATCATCCTTTCAAAATAAACATTTGTTTAGTCTTTGTGATTTTTGTGTTTGTATGCCCAGAGCTTTGCAAAACTTCTCAAGCCAAAATCTGTACAAGCCAGGGGAAAACTCCCATTCATATGACTGCACTTACATTGTTGCCTTGAAATGCGAGTCCATAACTGCTGTCTGGACACAGTTCCTGTACCAATGTCTCTGAATTATTTCACTCTTCAGCCACTATCCCCAGTGTAGCGGCAGTTATGTTAGTGCAATCTTGCTTTACACCGGGATATGCTATTCCCACTTCCATTACAGAATACATTCCCATCCCCCCAAGTATTCCATTTATTAAAGGATCTATAGGCAGAACAGGCATCTCGTACTCTTTCATGTGCAAATAAACCTCAGACCAAGTACTGAACATTGCAAACACAAGCTCACATGGTTATGTAAGATTGAAAAAACTCAACTTCAGAGGACACACTGAGCCTGAGCTGGGTGGTGGCAGAGTAAGAATTGCTGAGATATCTGGATGCCAGCCATGCAATTCAACAAATTGTCAAGCACCTGGCTGAAGGGGGAAAGTGGGCCTGGAATTGATTGTAAGAGCCCAATAGTCAACTAGCAAACAGCAGTCACTACAGAAAGTGGTGGCTTACTTCTACATTGGCATGAGTATAATTGTGCACTCCACTGTTCGCTTAAACAAAAGAGCAACAAGATATTTCTGAAATAAAAGCTTTCATAGTTTTTCCTTTATTTTAAGCCTTGCCTTATGCACAAATTTCCTTCCAGTTGATATCCTTAGAGTTAAAAGACAGTTCTGATGGCACGCATTCCACATATAAAAAGATTATTGAAATAAATTTAGAAATAGGATTCACAGGAAAAAGCTAACTTCCCTTCAATTTGGTGTTGTTCAGCAGGAAGATATGTCCTGAAAGGTGAGGGTTTTTCCTCCAAATCTCTTTTTTCTCCACATCTCAAAACAGCCACAGGGAACAAAACCAACCTGCTTTGTGCAATTTACCAATAGCTGAGTTTGTGTGTAACAAAAGTACTTCTGAATGTTTTATCGACATTCTTTGGCTCTATTCAAGACCTGAAGGCCTACTCTTCTTCTGGCCTTTAAGACAAGTCACAAAACATTGAGGCTGTGCCGGACATCTTCCAGCAAATCTACCTCAAGTTGACTTAACACCACCACCCTCTGTCTTCCCTGTCCCTCCGCAAAAATTTACTGACCCTAGAGATCTTTCCCCTGCAATAAATCCAACCATAAGCTAAGTGGCCACCTTGACCACTTTCAAATATGGTACAACATGGCTGTCTTCACTAAAAAAGTGAGTGTTTTAAGTTAAGGATGAAGGAATTTAGTCGAAAGCTAAACATAAGTCAAAGCTTCCACCTAAGTGTTCTTAGTAATGCAAAAACTGACTCAGCTTCACTATTTCTAAATTATTCCACTTAGACAGCAGAAAAACCACAGGCAGTTTGATAGAGCAAGTTTACATTCCCTTTTGAGATAATTTCCCCAGTATATTACCAGTAGCAAAAGGACATCTTCTGCATGTCTAGGAACTGTTACTCAACTTGACTAAAAATGATATTGTTGCTGTTTCAAATGAAGCACACAATAGATCTGTGTCTGCTATAATTTTTAGTCTGTTCACTCCCCCCCTTAGTTGGTTTTTTAACCTCGGGATAACTCTGTTGCCAAGAGCTTTGGAGACTACTAGCAAAACACTGAAATTTGCAAAAGCACTCATTCTTTGCTGGTCAGGATGCAAGCAACACACTAACAAGTCTTAAACAGTTTCCTTGAAATCACTACAGCACCACAAGTATTCCTGTCATTAATATTTCTGTTTGATATCAATGGCCTGAATGACTCAGTCTCAAATGGGTCCATGTGATTACACAGTTAATAAAATTTAATTCCAACATATATCAATCATAGGAAAGATTAAGATGGCAAGATTTCTTTAGGGTTTTTGTGTGTGTGTGTGTGTGTCAGTTCCTCCTGCACACAAATAGAAACAAAATCCATTTATATGTACATGCCTGTGAATACATATAATCCATAAATTATTGTACATATGCATTTGAAATGAAATATTGACAATTACTTGTTTACTTTTTAAATTCCATCTGTGTGGAGTTGGAAGATATAAAAAGACTCAGTCACATTCAGGACTTTAGCATAAAAGAACCCCAAAAGAGTCATTTAAATCTGTCTTGAGTGAGATCATTTAATGAATCTTCTGGATGTTAAGAGGTTTTGTACGCTTTCAAAAAAAATCATTTCCCAAATGCAGTGCCATGATACTGCCTCTGAAAGCTGAGATAAAGTGATACACATACACTCAACACATGGATGTGAACGAAGTGGTTACCTTGGCAACAACAACCTTGTAAAAGATTCCTTCTACTAAATTAGAATAGTGACTATTGGAGAAAATATGTTTTTTTCTCAGTCAGATCTTGAAAACAAGTTTCTATATTTCATTTGTAGATTTTTCAGAGCCTTAGACTTTTTGCAGTTAAACTACACCTGCTTTATCTCATGTAGCTTCAAGTTCTAATACACAGAACTTTTGTAGTATTTGACTTCTATTAATTTCCAAATTCAATACATTTTTTCTTATTCAAATGAAGATATAGGTATATTTGAACAGACTGAGTTTTCCACCATAGTCTGCAGCTGCAGGTATTCTACATACCGTGAATATATACAAAACAAAGATATTTTAGCAGGGTTTAACAAATAGCTTTCTAACAAAGCTACACATAAGAGCGTGTTACTAAGAAAAAATATATTTCCAATCATTACAAACAGCATTTTCAATGAGTTTCTGTGTTACAAGAAACACAACTTCAACTAAAGGATTTCCATGTTTCCAAATTACTTTTCTATTTATATAAGTTCTGTGCCACATATAGCCAAAGAGAGTATGCTTGGGAGCATTTGCCCAGGCCATCCTTTGCCACAAGCAAACATGTTCCTTTTTTGCTTAGAAGAGTCCAGAGAAGATTCTTATCACGTGTCCTACACTGGGATACAAAAAATACTTCCAAAAAGCTAACAAATTTATGATTATTATCAAAAAACCAAAAGTCTCAGATCAGTGTGCCAGAGGAGGAGAGAAAGAAACCTCAAGGACATGGTGAATGTTTGATCAGCTACCACTGGGGAATACAGCGCTCCCATTTTTGCACAATGCATACAGGCAGAGCCAAAACTTCAGTCATTTCTTCCTGGGATCCCACAGATTTCCCAGTGCCTACAGCACATTGAAAGTTTACAATTTATCTCTCAGATGCAAAGTAAACCTACCAGTTTGCATTATAGTCTGTCTTATAATGGTGTAAATTACTCATTATGATCTTGCTTTTATTCAGTGTGGCCGCACTGAATAAAAGCAAGATCATAATGAGTAATTTACACCATTATAAGATTATCACTATATCACCAATATAAGATTATCACTATGATAATCTTATATTATTTAGTTATCACTTATTGAAAAATACATTAAACAGTATATTAGTATGTACATTCAGCCCAGTTCAACTACTTCTTGGACAAAAGGATAGGAGGGTTACCTTTCTTATTATCATTTGCATTCGCTACATTCTAAAGTTTCCATGTGCCTCAGAAAAGAAATACTTTCTGAAACTAGTCTAATATGCTAATTACTACCAACTATTAGTCACATAGGTTAAAATTATGGTTAGTAAGTCAGGAATCAGACAAGTCTTGGGTATGTGAACTTGACGGCACCCTACCAAAATTAAACAAAGAAAAGGCTACCATGTTCAGTTAGAACTTGAGCTCAGTCACAAAGTAATTCGACTAGTGAAGACAACAGGCAATTACAATCACAAATCTCTACCTCTTGACCTTCAGTTTCATACACAGCTGCAACCCAGGAGCAGCAGTACACCTACCTTTCTTTAATTTACAGAGGTACATGGCAATTGCTTGGATGAAAAAGTACAGCATCCATGAACATCCACACCAGAAAAATGTTCCGTTTGTGCTCCATTCCTTTCCATGGGAGGGAATCTCACTGCGGACTGCACCAACAGATAAAAAGCACAATGGACTATGAGACACACAGAGCCAACACTATCTGTAACAGACCTTATTACACCAACAATAAGAGGCACTTGGGACCTGGATAAGCAATGTCCCTTCTGGAAAAAGCCAGCACAGGAACAGTTTAATGTCAGTATAATCAGTGTCACCCTTTGTTGTCTGTAACAGAACCAATCTATTCGAAGGACACCACACACCCAAAAGTCCTCTCTTCTGTATATGCTTTCAGCCCTCACATTTAGAGAAGCCCTTGAATTCAACTTTTGCCTGTTCTGTCCCTTCTGACTAAGCTTGAAACTTGCATCCCTCCTAAATCCAGCCATACCTGGATGAAGCTTCACTGATGAAGCCCCACTGGCAGCATGTGACACAGCTGTTTTGCTGCTACAAGAAGGTACATTTTAGTTTATGACTTGCTTACTTGCATTTTCTGGTCATTTGGAAACTACTTCTAAACCTTGCTATGCTGGTATCATTTATTTGAGCAGAAATGTCATTATAGCATCATTTAGCATTAACACCTCTCCCACAGAGTTAACTGTGACCCCACCAGTCAATTACTGTAATTCCTTTCCAGCAGTGATCTGCTGCTTTTGCTTGGAGACTGGCACACGTGCCCAAGGAAAATACCCTAAATAGGATACAAAGAGCATATGATGATAAATGAAAGTTGTACTAGGTATCCAAACTGGGGAGAGACAGCTCAAATTAAAACTACAAGTGCTCCAATAATTTAAAAGACTCTTCATGGTGTTACAGATGTTTCTAAAAATAATCAGTGCAACCAGATTAGAACAGTTTCACATCACAGTACCATAATGAGCTTCAGCATCCTGGTACAATTACATAAGCAACAGCTGTCAAACTTCTCCAGGAGTTTCTTGATTTCTAGCTGCCTAGAAAGTGGATGGCTTAAGGCTTCTCAGTCTCTAAGACACTACAGAACATACATTTTGCCAACTATAAGCATTACAGTCGCAAGGCACAACATCCATGTGGCTGATGGCTCATATCATCTTACTCTGTTAGCAAAACAGTCACAAAAGAACAGAGCTAAGTAAGGAGACACAACGTAACTAAATTTTTATTCCAAGTCAGTTAAAAAGAATACTGGATCACCAGATTCCAGCCTCTAAATGCTATTACATCTGCTAATTACTGGACTAGGATCTACTCCCTTCCATATGACTTTAAAGTAAACGCAAGGGAAAGGCACATCCACAAGCATTGTTCAAATCAGGGATTAAGAAGAAAAAAGTGTGAGCTTGAGCTCAAAGCTGTGCAGTTCAGCAATTAGTGTTTTATTCCATGTATTTTTGTGTTTAACTCCCCAGATGGTCCACTTCAACACAATCTTAGAGGAAGATGCTGCATTTTACTGAACTTGGGTAGACATATCACTCAGTATGTAAACCTTTGTCTAAATTATGTCATGTAAATCAGCTCCAATAAACTTTGGTGGAAGAGTTTTCTTCTACAAAATTCAATTAATCCAAGTTACAATTTCTCCATAATACATCAAATCTGGTAATACTTTGATTCCTATCACACCCAATTCCCTGAACCAGTGTTTTATATTTGTTCATGTGTTGGCTACACAGTATATATGTGATGTGCTGCTTTTCACACCTAGTCAGCATATAGAAGCATACACCAAATGATTTTACATTTTATAATTTCATTTCAGCTATCTGATGAATTACAGCATTTCCAACTACTGGTAAAGCACAGCATACAAGGTTTTATAGCATTACTACTTCTGTCCATTTAAGAAACCTTGGTGGTATGTATTTCTGGAGCATGATCTTTGTGCAGAAAGGTCATGCCCACAAGCCAGCAGGTAAAAGGACCTAGAGCTGTTAATACAAGATATAATTCTTATTTCACAGAGGTAAAATAAGTAAGTAATGCATGATTTGGACTAAGCCACTACAGTGCCCAACAAGAGCCAGAGACCCATGTAGTGAACATGAACAAGAGCTCTTCTTCCCTTTTTATTCTAACCCTTCTGCCAAGAGTCTAAGCAGACCAGCTAGGCCACAGTGAGACAGGAAACCAAGATGCAGTGAGGTGAAATGATTTTCTCCCTGTCACTTCCCAAATGCATGGAAGAAGCTGTGGACACAATTAGGGCCCTCTGAAATCCAAGTCAGATTGCTTGGCTGCATTTTGTGTCACAGAACTTGAAATGCATCTCTATGAAACTATACAGGGCATTTGGAGATGACCAGGTCTAAAGGATTGTTATTTTTACATAGAGGACCTACCAAACAAAGAAACATATGAAGCAACTTAGTTCAGGAAAAATTTGGATGTTGTATTTTATACCAAACAAAATTGATGTTGAAATTAATATGCTGCAGGAAGCAGAAAAAGAAAAGAAGAAAGAAGAAATACGAGAAAAAGTCATTTATATCATACTTCACTAACTATATGTAGCTCCTTGCTAATACAGATCTGCTTACCAACAGCAAATCATAAAATAATACTTTTTGTGCTTTTAATTATATGCAAATTAAAATTGGGTTCACATTAATGCAAAGAGTTGAATATCCATTTAATCAGATCCTCCCTGCGGGGTCCAATGATAAAAATGACAGAAGACTTGCATTACTGATTCTGAACTTCTCACGTCTTGTACCTACTTACCTTGAAAATGAACAGCTACTGTGACACCTGCCTGCTGGGCTGAAAGTTTATGCTGATTAGGTCCTCTAGACCTAATCGTAATCCTCCTGAAGAGAAAGTTCAGTTCCCTGAGCTGGGAAACCTAAAGAGCAAATGCCTGTTGTAACTGCAATCATTTAGCTGCTGAAATCAACTAGCTCCTAATACTCAAGATCATTTGATAAGGATTTAGGCTGTTGTCTATTCTAACATACTCCATGGTGAGGCTGCTGATCTATTGTTTACATCTCACTTCCCTCTCTTAAATAAGCAGGGAAGAGAAGTGTCTCTAAACTATCTGATTACATCTATCATCTCCATTGAGTTTTCTTTCCTGAAAAAGAGCTGCTGAATATCTACCCTTTTCTCAGTGTCTTTTTTTTTCCCTTCTTTCATCTTCACTTCTAATTCTAGCATTGAAAGAAACTTCCAAGGAATAGGAGGGCAAAAAACTCCTTGATGTAGATTCTCTGTATTAATAAAAGCAACAAGAGGATCCTTAACCCTGTTTAATAGCTAAAAAGACAAGTGGTAGGGGAAGAAAACAGAAATTTATATGAATGAGACTATATTATAATTGTGCTGCCTCGCATGGTGGCAGAGTAGACTCATGAATTTTCATCTGACATGACAGTTGAGAACGTTCCCAGGGTCTTGGTGCAGAGAATGTAGATTCGCCCTTCTCCTCACCTCACAGGGCTGTTCAAAGCAGCACCAGCTGGTCTGGCTTCTCATGAAGTCATAGGGAAGAAGGATGAAAACACCACACACACGCCCCTCCGTTTTCAGTACATTTCTTCATGGAGAAGGTCGCAATTCCTTTTGAGATGGTAAATACCACCAAACTAAAGAAAAGCTCCCTTTACTGTAAAGCTGCACAGCTTTGCCCAAAACCCCCAGACAGACCTGCTTAGCAGGTAACAGTGATAAAACTGTGCTGGGGAGATGGCACTTTGTAGCAGGAGTGCTACTTGTAGGGTTAGATACGTGTCGTGAATCCACTTCCATTCTGCCCAAGGCTGCAAAAAATAGCTGATAAGGGGAAAGCTGCAGGCATGATGAGTGACTGCAGCAAGCCCTGATGCAAACCCCTCCTGCCTGGGTATTAGAGCAAGGACTTCTCTTGGAGTGCACAACTACGGCCAACTCAGCGCCATGGCAGTGCAGCCCTCTCCAGGTTCTAGAGTGTCTCTGTGTCTAGAAGGAATTCAACTACTGCTCTGTAATCAAGACCAATGCAATAGGAAATTATTTCTTTTGTTGTCATCTAGAAAGATCAAAATCATTTCATCACACCATTCAGTCTACCTAACACAGCACATCTGTCTGAGAAATATTCTCCCATTTTCTTCAAACCTGTGATCTACAGCAAAACTTAGGTTTAAAATCTATTTAATTTCCTTCCTTTAGTAGTTGTTAATCTAACATGGGTTATTAAATAAGCACAGAGTATTTTGTTGAAAAATTTCTGCAGTATATTACACATATTTTGAAATTTCCTTAATTACACACGCAATAAATGCAGACTTCAGAGAGAATGTATTCTTTCCTCATTAAAGCACAAACACAGTATTTTCTGCCAAATATATAATTAAACCACCCTATCCATGAAAACTTTTTAGGTGCCACAGTGTCACTTACAAATAGGAATCTGTGTTTCATAGATTGTTGATCTAACATATTATAGGGTATAATGTCCCCTTACAAACTTATTTACTATATTCATTTGGCTGCCACCATGAGAAATGCAGCTGTAGAAGAGTTGTTTTCTTGAAGGAACCTCTGTTTTTATTTGTTTTGTTCTTCCAAAAACATGCTGTTTTCTTAGTGTTCCTAATTTTTTTTTTTAATAAGAAGGATTAAAATAATTTCACCCCTCTTTATCAGTCATATTCAAGCCACATTTTCACTTAAATTAATATTTATTCTTAACATCCACTAAAAATGGTAATGTTTTCTTCACTGGGTTAAACTCATTGGGGAGATCAATTCCACTTTCAAAAGAGACTGTGTTCTCTTCCATCTGTAAATTAAAAAAGATACAGAGGACTACAAGACTTCAAGCTCTAAGATTCTGAAATATATGGGGAAAGATACTGAAAGTTGTTTAGAGATCTGAGGATAGGTTGATGGATTGTTTGTTAGTATCTAAACACTTCTGAAAATATTGTGTGCTGAGCATAGATTTTCACCACAGCTAACATATTTTCAATAGTAACTGAACAAAAGAGCCAAGTCAAATTTCTTTAGAATGTACTTTTTAAAATCGTGTATCCATCTCGTTATAGGTTTGTTCCTTAAGTAACTTAACAAATCATTTGATTTACATTTCATGAACCAAGGCATGCTTCTTGAAAAAACCCTGGGTAAGAAAGTATCCTCAATGCAAACAAATATAATTCACCATTCTCTAATACCAGAAAACACAAAAAACAGCAATATGAATAAATGTATATTAAGTGATTTAATTAGTCACATATGTATTTTCCACTATACCCTCTCTATTAACAAAACATATTGCTAATTATTACCATAAGATTGCATCTGTTTACAAATTAGTGTGTTTTAATTGTTTACACCTACTAACAGGACTGAAATTTCTTTAGGAAAATAATTAGGTACAGATTAAAATTAATTATTTAAATACAGGGCTCCTACCTGCTGACTTAAATCATGATTAAAATTGGTGATTTAAATCAAGCCCCCCCACTGCGACCTACCAAAAAAAGTTTGCTGAATTGTAATCAAATAATATGCAGTACTCAGTATTAATTGCAGTGTTTTATGTTAGACCTGGTTTCTGGAATGACACTTGCAAGTGCTTTCCTAGGACTGAATTCTTAATTTCTCATTTCCCCTTTCATTACAGATGTCAGTTACAGGGCTTTATTGCATAACATGTACAGTTCCATTTGTGCAGGAAGCCATGAAAGAGGGAGGGCATGGAACTGCATTGCAAGAGACAGCCTTTCTAAAAAAACTGAAATATATCAAATAAGTAGCAGGCTGACAGAGATGCAGTCATGGTGTATCTGTATCATCAAAATGTGCCTAAAGTGCCCTATAAAAATTTATTATCTGATTTGTTCATAACATTAGATCATTTGTGACCTATTATTCTAATTCAAATTCCCTTGATTTCTAACTACTAACAAAATAAACCCTTCTGACATGCATGTCTCTTGTCCAACATATATAGTACCTCTAAATATTTCTGTATTTACCACCCAAACAAGCACACTACCATATCCAGTTTAACAGAACTCTAAATACTTGTTTTCCCTTCTTGTCTTTATATAACTCACATTACGAAGAATAATTAAATCTAATGCTGCTCACTGGCAAATCTGCTTTGTATCTGATAAAAACCAACCTTTCTCATGGTCTGTGCAGTCTAACTTTGAATCTAGTCATGTTTAAATCATCTTGAGTTTGGGTATCTATCATTTGCATACAGAAAGTAAAGACAGAAAAGGGAGTTTCTTAGGAAAAATAAAATGCAGTCATATCATCCCAAAAGAGATACTGAAATAGTCTATATCAAGAAAATGCCTCCCTTCCCTAAAAATCCTCAGCTTTCTTTGTCAACATTTCAGGAAAACTGTTCACATCCCACAGATTACCACAAGTATTTAATCATTAAGATTCATCTATTACCAGGGCCAAATGATATCTTGAGATCTTTTATTACAACAATAAGGTATGGAAACTAGTACAGCAAGAAATGTAATTGTATCACATAGCTGACATTAAGAGGATGAAGTTTATAAAAATTATTTTATGCAACTGATGATTTACAGTTTTGTCATAAAGAGATACATTGCACTGACCTTTGGGTCTTTAGTATTGCACAGAAAACAGGGACACAGTTGTTTATTAGATGTCAATAAAGTTTGAGTTCACTAAAAAGAAAATTTAAACTAAAAAATAAATCCACATCTCATGCTCCTTCAAACCCCAAAGTCCCAGGAAAGGGATTTGGTTGTAATTCTGCCAAATCATTCTTCTGGATTCTTCTTGGGGCAGCAAAAGAGAGAATATAAGACACAAAATATCTTGGCATCATATACCTCTCTACATTTAAAGCTGTAGCAGATACTATTAGCTAGCATATGAACATATAGTTGAGTGACACTGTTGAACCTTTAAATTTAAGTATTTTGCCACTGCTCTGGAAGAAAAAAAAAAGAAAATACAGCTCCGGTAAAGCTACTCAATTGCATTCACAGTTGCAGTGTCTGCTGGAGGCCAAGTGACAAGCTAATGTGATAGTCAGCGGTGTGTTGCTTTGAAGTTAATCAAGCCAATACCTACACCCCAGAAATCCTGGGCTGGACTTCAAAAGATTGCAAAAAAAGAAAAAAAAAGTCAAGAAATCCTCAGGGGGAAAGTATGATGGATGACAAAGACTTTCCCATTTAGATAATTATGCAAATGGTCACAAAACTATATCTGTGCAACTCCAAGACACTAAAGGCAGAAGCATTCACAGGAATGAATTAACTGGATTTGAAATGCAACAAATCATAAAATTTGCACAGATATCATGTCTTTCATAATTTAATCAAAATCTTCATTGCTCAACATAACAGTTTTTAAAACTTAGCAAGAACATCCAAGTTAGAGTTACCATTACTTTCTATTATTTAATCTCTGCTTGTGTGCTACATTAATGCAGTTAACTTTTGACAGGCAAAAGTTGACTGCTCAAGATGGCAGTGGGTATTCACCATAGAAGTCACAAGATAAAAACTACAACAATTCCTCAATGGAAAACAAAAGAAAATATGAGTGACAAAAGAAGAAGAAAGCTGAAGTGCATGCAATTTCCTCCCTTAGTTCTTTGAAGTAAGAAATGGGCCAAAATCCTCCAGGGAAAGGTTTTCAAGGTCACAGAAGAGCCTGAAGAGCTTAGGTACAGACCCATATGTATTTGATCTGGCTCTTTACCAAGAAAGATTTAATGTCAAAAGGTACATGATGTACCTCTGCACCAGTCCGCACCTCTGCTTGCCATGAGAAATAGCAGCACAACTGTTGCTTCAGATTTCATTTTGCAGCTTCCAGGGAGGGTCTTGAGTCTCTAATTTTCTTCTTGCTACCTTTCAGGCAAGAAGCTTCACTCTCCCTGGCTGTTCCACTAGCTATTACCACCTCTGGTTTATGCTGCATTTCTTTTCTAGCTCTTGGACTCATCTACTATGGCCTAAGTGTATAACCACATGCTGGAGTTACTCTTTTCTTAGACATGTACAGTTCACAAAAGGGCTGCTGTACTTGAACAATTCTAAGTTGGTACAACGCAAATAAAAATTTATGTCAATAACCTTCTCGGGACTGATTGCTTTCAATGCACAGTTTGCTCTGCAGTGTGAAACCACATGAGAAAACTGCTTGAGTTACAAGATCATCATGCTACGCCTTGCTATCAGCCTTCCCAAAAAGATCCACACACAAAAACCTTGAAACAAAACTAAGTTGCTAGAGCAGGGTCAGGCAGAGGAGCTATCACAGCTCAGTGACTTCGGTGCTCATTCTGTGAGCTATAAATCAGGAAGAAAGATAAAGACATTCTTGTGTTGGTCATGACAGACATAGTAAATCTCACAGTTTTTTACCAGCCAATAGAAAAGAAAATATTAAAACGCAAATACTTCATATTAATAAAATATTATTTTAGCTGCATAACAGTCTTGATAATGAATACTAATGAAATTACTTAAATTTATATTCGTCTATAAGCTTTCTTTTCAAAAATAGAGAAACTGACTGAGAATAATAACAGTTGAGGCTTCAAACATTTGATCTCTATTCACTGCCGCACAGTTTAGAAAATCTCAGTGGTTGTGGAAGACAAGAAATTTAGATAGAGAAGGTGCAGGGTAGTAACCTGCCATCACTCCAGCCCAAGGCTGCTCTTGCAGGGGTCTTACTGTTTGCATCCTCTTCCCTTGCTTTGTTTCACCAGCATGCTCAAAGAACAGGAGCACAGACTGCCTTACACCTTGACCTTATGAGTGGATTTTCCTTCCCTGACACTGTTGCACTGTAAGTTTAGTGCTTAAGAGACACTGCTGAACACACAAATCATAGGGAAGCAGCTACTCAGGCTCATATAGTGTTCTACCATTTTTCAGCTCAGGAAAGACTAATATGTAGGTTTTGGTAGCTAGGTAATCTCTTCAATCTTGTTCAATGGTTTAGAAAGTAAACAGTTGTATTTCAGACAGATAAAAAGAACTTGATAAGAAGGATTTTTTCACCATTTTTCCTAGTCTTGCTGATCAACACAGACCATTGCCCTTAGTGGGATAGTGAATTTATAAGGCTTAGCACACTTGTTGTACTACTAAGGGTCTAACATACACACAGAGCAAAAATCCAAGTTTTAATCACGCCATGAGAAGAAGCACAGCCTTCTTCCACTGCATATTTGTCAGACCCACAGAAGCTGGGATTGGGGCCTACCATTACACCTCCACAGCACACAAAATGTGCTTGAATTCATGCTGGCTCACAGAATTTCAAAAAAATTGTCACTATTGCGAGTCAAGTCTGGACATAAGATGAGACACCTCTAATCAGTTTCCTAGGATACCAAACACTAAATACCAGGCAAAAAATATCCCTTTCAAAGCTATGTCAGGGAGCAAAGTGACAACATGCAAATTTACCATAAAAAGACGTTCAGATATGTATTACAGAAAAACTTGAATAAAAAACCAGCCCCAATAAGACTTCCACAGGACTACCAAGTCTTACTAAAACTCAGTGGTAAACAGATACCAAAATTCCATAGCCTACCTGTAAAACTTCAGCCAAATTATAATTATGCAAATCTGATGTGGATGTTGGGATCAGCACAACACCATAAAGTTTCCAAGGGAAACATCCATTCTATGGACAGCCTTCAAATATTATCTTTCTTCTCTGACTTACTCTACCTCTACGTGCTCTGTGGGCACTTGGAGCTTGAATTCATTTGGATCTTCCAGCTTAGTTTTATTATTTTGATGGAGTGATAAATAAAAAGTCAGTTTAGTAATACAATCAGTAATAAACTTAAGTTTCTTCTATTCATTTTGTTAGGAAGAAAAGTCACATATTTCCATGTTTCTCTTGCTCCTAAATATTTTCACTGCACCATTATCCTTTCAACACTTAGGGATCATTTTCTTTGATAGGTTGCATTTACTAGGAACAAGAATAACGCCTCTGAATTCGTATTCAAGCAAACTTTGAATTGAACCCAGATGCAAACTGTAGAGACATTCATAAGCATTAAAACATAGTTGGATGATTATTGAGTTTCAAAAGCACCTGAAGACAAACAATTCTGAAAATCTTTCATGGCATCTAATTGTACTTGGGTTGTCAAATATCTCTAGAAGTCTGGCTTGAACTGATTTTCCTGAAAAACAAAACAATAGGTAACTAGAATTTTGAACTGATTTTTAAAACTACTAAAAAACTCATTGTTCTCAGTTAATTGGGGTTGGAGATTTATTCAGATGATGAAATAGAGTGTTAACAGTCACAAATAAGATTTTTACTTTTGAAGCACTTGACTAGATTTTGGAAGCAGAGGGAAACTATATGGCTTCACCATCGTGTATAATGCTGGACAAGCTACCTTGTTGTAGGTATCAAAACAGCTCCCATTTGGGAATATCCAGTCTGGCTAAGATGACATTTATATTGCCAGGTAGGTTAAAGGTGCTTGATAACTCAAAAATATAAGAGGGGCCCTCATTTGCCTCTGAATGAAAAATAGAAAGAAAAAGCCAGTATGGCCTTGTGTTTAGTCCCCCAAGCTACTGCTTAAAATTGTGTATACCTACAAAGACACAAAAGTTAGCAAGGAGGGAAAGGTTCCGTTCAGTGTACACTTGATATCATTTCCCTGGTGATTTTTTCAGCACACTTAATTCATTCCTCAGATACTTCGCTTACACTTGGAATGCAAAGCAACACAGAGTTAACAGAGCAGTGAGAGGTTCTCTGAAGACTTGAGTAAATGCTCTGACACACAGAACCATGCTGATTTCCAGACAGCACTGACATCTGCTCCATCATATAAAAATAAGACTTCATGAAGCCCAACTTTAATTCATTTTAAAGCCTCATTTGAAGATTCTATTTTAGACCCTCGCTGTAGATTTCACTTCCCCAGCTGCTTAACATGCATGTTGGACCCTCCAACACTGAGCCATATAGATCTGTCTTTGTCTTTTGTGTTAATTATTAGCTGCTGCAGAGCTGTCTCTGTGGGTGAACGCACACAGAAACAAAGGCGGTAAGGTTGTAAAACCTTTTATCTCTATCAGGGCACATTATTTGATAAGGTGCTAAGCTAATAGCAACGCATGTCAAATTGTGTTTAGACAGATCAGTGTGCTGGGAATTGGAGGTTATATTTGTCTCTGCAAACCAGCACCTGCAGAAGCAAAGAAATTCATACTAATATTCACAATGCTATGTAAACCATAAAGCCTCTCAAAGTGGTTATTTTACAAATGGCTCTAAGATAATGAACTTCTGTCAGTTTATTCATTTGAGCTTTAATCATTCATATTCCCATAAAAGTTGGGAAAACAAGAAATTGAATAACGGACAATGAGCAACACTATATGGCTTTTCATTTAAAAGCACCCAGTTGGAGACACTAACTTTGCAGTAAGATCTATGTCCTTGACAAACTGGCAAGGGTGGGCACTAAGGCATCTAAAGCTGATTAAAAAAACACTTACAAAAAATACCATTCTGCATGTTAAAAGAAGTAGCATGGTGTGAATTTAAATCTAAAAAATCTTTTTTATCTTCTGAGATTTGGAAGTTGGGCTTTGTTTTACCTTTATTTGCCCACTTCCCTCACAGATATCTCTATTCTAGGTTTAGCTAACTGCACTACATGTGAGGCAGCATCTGGACTACACCACTTACCAGAAAGGCAACAAAAACATCACTTCCCCCAAATGTGAACAGATGATCATGTCACCCAGTCAGCCTGGAAAATACACTGGGGTCCATCCTCCACAGACCTTGGCCTTTTCAGATAGTTTTGTCAACTTGCACATTTGAAACCTGAGTCTTGTTAATCAAGGCTATATATGTTAATTGTCATTGTCTCTTTCAAAACCCTAAAGACTTTGCTTACGTGAAGATCTCAAGACATCACAAGGAATTACCCCGAATTCTAGGTGTCTAACTTAAGGTTACAACCTTGATTATCTCAGTCACTGGGACCAACAAACACATTTAGATAATAGATATCAGATACTCAATGATGGCTTCAGCTTCAGCACAGTTAATAGTTGGACAAAGTTTGAAATAAGATTCAGATAATCTACATTATTCTACACGCAAAGTTGAGATTATTTCTCCTTGTGTAGATATCCTGTGATCATTCATCATCTTGAAATTATATCCTATGCTTTCGACAGGTCAGTACTACAAATCGTACTTGCAGAGATAAATTAGGTTGAGCTTCTATGATTGTGTGAGAGTTTATATCTAACAGGATACTTATGCATTTTAGTTCTTGCACTGGTTAATAGACAAACTTGGTTGCAAGATGCCAATACAGCAGATTTTTTTCTTTAATCCCTTTTTAAGGAGAAGAACTGTTTATGAAACATCATAAATGTGAGTAATGGTAATTACACTTCATTCTTCTTAGTTCTGAAGATTAGGCAAGAACAAAAAAAAAAGTACTCTGAATGTTGTCTACAATTACTATTAATTCAATATTTTGTCTACTGGAAAACCTTTTGTATTAGCTCCAAAAAGGAAAAGTGTGTGTTAATAAAAAAGAACAGAGGAAGGGGGAAAGCAAAATCTTTTTTTAGAAGCCTTTTTATAAACTTTCAGTACTATATTTTTACAACAATTGAATGGAAAACATCCAGTGGTGATGTGACAGGACTAGAAGCATTTAACAGCTGACTAACGTGGTCCAATACAACTAAGGTTACTGAGCTCAAACATCTTGAATTCTAGAACTCTTGGGGGCAGGGAATGGAGGCAGAACAAACTGAATTTATCATAGTGACCAGCAGTGTGACAGGAAAAATACTGACAGTGTCTTGCTCCAACAAGAAATCATTTTCTACCTGGTAAGCATCACCAGCAATCTGGAAGACATGCAAATTAAATGGGTGTGAACCAGTAATGTAATGAGGGAAGCAGCTGTATCTGCAATTCAGAAGCAAATCCTCCCATTCTGGCCAGAAGATAATAGGAGCTGCAGATTCTGTACACATAAAAAAGCTTCCCTCTCAACTTTCTCTTACTGCATGTCTGGAGAAGAAAAGACCTTCTCTGTACTCCCCAGTCATCTGACCACTAGTAAATTTATAGTCCTCAGAGAAACTATTTTCTTCTACCTAAGATTAAGTTACCCCATCACAAGTTAATCAGCACCATCCAAGCTCTCAATTTTGGACACACTGAAGAGAAGAGGAAAAAATTTCAGGGTGTAGCCCAGGTCCTTCCATTTGAATAAGCAGGCCAGCAAATAAGCAGATGGCAGAAGCAAAACACATGAGAATTAATAAACCATTACACAGTATTTTCATCCAGATATGTACAAGTGGGTAAAGAAAAAGTTCATAATCACTGTTTAATTTTAAAGATTAAAGCATGCAACTCATACAGAAATGA
Organism: Lanius collurio; assembly: GCA_020086605.1. NCBI lineage: Eukaryota > Metazoa > Chordata > Aves > Passeriformes > Laniidae > Lanius > Lanius collurio. Next base: position 10,332,603 of record JACBWW010000010.1, read on the forward strand.
AAACATTTATCCCAAGAGGCCAGTGGCAGAACTGAGAATAGAGGCAGAAAGGAAATAAACATCTTCAGTCCCCTTTTCCCTGTTCTGTTCATCCTTAGAAATAAACATGAAGTACTTGCTGTTTTCTCACTCCTGATAAATGTAAAGTTATTTTAACACCATGTTAAGTGCATCCTTCTCAGTCTAACTCTGCTATTAGTGTAAGGTTGATAAAGTATAACTATTGAGTCAAAACATGAGGAATTATTTCTTAACCAAATTGATCATAACTTTACTGGCTTGCATTTTATGTTGTTTAAATATATTTTCTAGTCAGATCAATATGCTCACATAGGGCTTCTAAGCCACAGACACATATGTAATTCATAAAAGCATGACACTCAGCAAGAGGATGCAAATGAGAGCCAACAGCACAACCCAGATAGAGAAACCTCATCCACCCACAAAGATGGCTTGTGCATGTCACATTTTCCAGTCTATTTCTCTTAAACATGTTTTGTACTTTCTAGTGCTAAAAATAACTCTGTTACATTAGTAGCAGAAACCAGTGCTTGCTGGCAAACTGTTTTCTTTCCCCCAGACACATCATTTTTTATTTTTGATAGGAACAATTTATCTGTGGCTTTTAAGACACACTTAACAGCTGTTGAATGGTCATACTTTATATGAAATAAGCTGAAAATTGTATTTATTTCTTCTTGTGATCTAATTGGATCAATTATACTTTTACTGACATCCCCGTTAGTCAAGTGGCTGAAAGAAATCTCCCAGGTGCAAAACTAGTAAGGGTAGAGTGACTTTAAAAGTGAATACATATGTGCACATAGCTAGACACATTTTTCCCTATGTGTGCTTAATAGAGCATGCATTTATTGTGTAAGTTACCACACTGGAAAAACAATGTAAGAACAAATCTCCTCTCCATCATAAGCAGAGATATCATCTTACCAAGGCCAGGTTTTTCTTTACCTCTTACGACATGATGACAAAAGTAAGATGAAAATAAAGCTATATGTTAAAAAATAGGATTTTTTTGCAGAGATCTCTAAGCCCTTTAAAAAAATTAACCCTTGATACATAGAAGTTAAGCATTACAAATTCTCCAGAAATTTCCCAAGAGTCCAACCTATTCCAAGTATCAGTCCAAAAATTAGTTTCGTAGGTCTTTTTCTTTATTAATAATATATCACAGACTTCGACACATTTGATCTACACTGAGTTTTGTTACTGTTCCTTAGGAGAAAGGACCTATGTACCTGATTCTTCAGACTAGCTACCTTATTCAGTGTTTCCATAAAAACCCAGCTGAAGAAATGATCACATACCAACATATTCATGTGCCCCGAAATAATAATCTGTGCTAAGCAAAAGTCACCAAATAGTGCCACCTGCTGTTACCTGCCCAACAGTGCCAGCCAACAGCCCTGTTCTCCCCCTCCTGAAATCAAGTACGGCACAACCAAGTATCCTCATTCAAGAGAGAGACTAAAGAGCTATAGAAAGAAGAAAGGAACAAACAAACAAACATCATCTAACAGAGCTCTGCTGGATTCAGAGCGATATAAATAGTCTGCTGTTCCAGCGTCCATCTGCTTTTGTAGTGCCAGCCAGATCAGTGAATAGGCAGCAATCATACAAACACTGATCCTCATAGGCTGATATTGATAGGCTCACATGTAAATGCCTTTAGGAGTTAAATTTATGAAAAGCTCATTAATGAGCTGTGATATGTTACTACTGAGATTCTAACAAGAACCTCCTACAGGTTCCAGATTGATGGTTTTGCAGTTGGAGAAATAGAATAAATTGCACTACCACAACCCGTGTGTCAAAGAAATCAATAACAATACTCCCAAGATACTCCTACAGTACTTAAAAACAACTAAGATAAAACTCCACGGTAAACTATCAAACAGTCAGGGTGGTAGGAAACCTTAACTTAGGTATTTACATTTTTTGGTGATGAAAATGAGACAAAAAATTAGTCAAAATACTTTAAAATACATTCAGGAGATACCTACAGTGTGTCCAAAGGACCATATTATTAATTCCCAAAGTAGCCACAGCTCAGATGAGAGACACAGGATATTTTTAAGGTAGTCTTCCTACAATTATCACAACATTCTGAGAAACAAGTATAGCCTCACTGAAACATCAAGTGGTGCAGTTGAATTCACACAGAGTCAAAAACAAAACTAGTTTTTCTTCACGCCCATGATGATAAAATCCACCCTAACATAATGCAAGTGAGCTAAATATACTGAAACAACATATTCACACCACATCTCATTAGAAAGAGCTTTCGACCCTTTCATAAATGTCTTAGACTCTAAGTTGACCAAATGGATCAGGCTGATACCCCATCTAACCACAACAGAGCAGGCAGCCCCTCAGCCCTTTCTTTCACCATTTGGGTCCTTTATGTGGGGCCAAAATTTCCACCTCCACCAAGCTTTGCAACTGCTGCAAGCCATTCTATCACCACCTCTACCTCAGAGGTGACTCAAGTTGCTCAATACAAGCATGTCAACCCAGCAGTTAACAAAATACAATGTGAATGAAATGACTGAAAATTAATGGAAAATGGTGCATAAATGTAAAGTGTTATTAGCAGAATCAAGGATATTTCTGTGCTACTTCTATCACTGATTTTTGAATCACATTTCTACATGACATTTAATTTTTAATTAGATTAATGTGTATTTTCTAAACCATGATGAAATTGCTGTTCAAAGTGTCATGTCCCAGGTAAAACTGTTAAAAGCCACAGAAATAATGACAGTAATGAAAAAGTATCCATTAATTACTTGCACATTTATCATGAAATTCTTTCTTCCCCCCCCCCCCCCCCCCCCCCACTTTTTTGTTGTTTGGGGGGTTTTTTGGTTTCTTTTTTGCTTTAAGGCACTGCTTTTCTGTCTTCTGAACTGACTTCACTCAAAAAGATAGATCAGCTGAAAATACTGGAGGGCCAGATTTTCATACATCCCCAAGGAGCCCTTCTCGTTGGCTCACTGCAAAGGAACTCTAAATCAGGTAGATACCGAACTGAAGGCTGCTACAATATCCCCTGCACAGTTATTCATATTCTGAATAACTAAGCTCTAAGCTCTCATATCTTTTCACTAGGTGAGATCTAAGCCTTCAGGCTTTTCCATGTCTCTGCACTCTTTCAAGCCCTATTGCTGTGACCGAGTATAAAACTCCATGCTGTTATGATACAAAAGTTAGTATTTGCACAGAAATTAGCCTTCCCACTAACATGAAAAAATCCCAACATGTTGCAATTCCAGGTAAACTATTTCCTTGGAAACTCATGTGATAAAAAGGGTACATTGTTCATACTTGGAGTTCAGTACCAGACAGTTTCAGAGCCCTTGGTCTTGTTAACACTTGGCACTGATTAACTCCTTCATATAAGGTTATGAAACTATTTTGTAGACATGAAAGGAATTAAAACCGAAGACATCCTTGTAAAGTAAGAAAGTTTTAATACCTTGATACAGATGGATGAACTGAGGTACTGAAACATTAATGGCAACAGCCTTAACATTAATTAAAGTGAAGAGTACACATCCTGATTTATACATTTGAGGAAACAGCTGACTTGAAAAACGGACTGAACACAAGGCCTGACAGATCAAAAGGTGGTGAAAGAATTTCTAAATCCAGTGCTGTTACAAATCCCAAATTGAAAAACAACATTTGAACATTCTGTCATCAACAAAACAAAAGAAATCCCAAAAAATAGTCAAAGCATGCCGTTCCACAAGTCCAGCTTTCAGGTTATTGTGAAACTGCAAACATTGAGGTTTGTTTTTATTTTTGACTGCACTAGTAACCCAGGACTCACATAGTGCTGTAGCCAAACAGGACTCCCTTGACAATTACCACAGCCTCCCATATTCAGGAGTGTTAAAGTATAATTTAATGCAAATAACAAAATTGTCCAAGACAGACAACTAGCTCCATATTAGCATATATTATTACATATAACTATAAAAGCATGTGTGTACAAACCCAGCAGAGAAACCTAAGGTGTTTTCCTACTGCTTAGTGTGTGCGCCAACAGGACTGAAACAGATATGAGTACCTAAATTCTTCCTTACCCCTAACTTGATAGAACAAATACAAAATTGTTCTTATATTTGCTCATGTCTCATTCTCTGTCAGTAACTTCATTGTCACACAACTCACCTCCACCAACTCATTTAGAAAAAAAGAAAAATCTTAGAGATTATTTATAGAAAAGACTGGTCTCTATGGCCTGTACAAGGGAGTGAAATTGTATGGGCATGCTGAAAACAGTGTTACCAAGACAGGAAAGCTAAGGAGACAAAACCTGCAGGTTTTAATGGAAACGGACAAATTTTTACTATACCTGGCAACTGGATTTCAAGGAAGACATTCCAAACTTCAATAAGGTTTGCAACACACATTCAAACAAATACTATTGGCATAAGAGGCAGTCATTTTTATTGAGTGTTACATGTCCCCAAAGCTGAAAGAAAAATTGAAAGACTGACCCCTTTTTATAAACATATGCCAGATACATACATTCAAGACTAAGAACAATAAAAAACTCTGCTAAAATTTCTGGGTATTTTCACTAAGTCACTATGCATAGTAGCATAAACCACACACTTAACTCCTTTATCAGCATAGAGAACAGAGACTTAAAATCTATACAGCTGTACACAAACCATGTCACCACCATTTCTGCACCACTTCCAAAAATATCCATTTGTATTCAACAATTAAATACCATAGAATTTTGGATGCTATCTAGGATCAATCTTAAAGTATAAGTAGTCATTTGCAGCCTAGAAATAAAGCTGGCTCTGAGATATGCAGGTTGATATTCTAACTTTAGGACCTATCCAATGAGCCCTCTTTCACACATCTTCAGTAAGATGTCAAAATAGTACATTCAGGTTTTTTTCGCATTTATGCAAGAACAAACAATTTCAACTGGCACAAATTCAAAGAGGATATATTACAGTGATTAGAGAAAAGGGAGTGCCAGCAAAGAGTAGTTAAGAGTGGATAGCTTTATTTTGCTAGCGCTACATATGCTGAGAAAGAATATCTAACTTCATAATATAAATATCAAGGAGGAATAAAAACCACTTAAGACAGATTAGGGACCAAATGGCTTTACTTTAGCCAAGTATTGCCCCAACTAGTCCAGCAAGAACACACTTTCAGAGTAGCTAGTACAGGAAATCTAACATTGATTTTAAGTTGAAGACAGAAATTTAACCTTGGTGTTTGAACCCGTGTGTACCTGATGTGGCTTCTGAAAAAGATCACCTAAAATGCAACTCAACCACTGTTTCTTTTCATTATTGCACTTACGAATCCCCCACATCAGGACAGTAATGGCTACTTACAGAAACCTGGTGAGGATACACTTTTCCCAGAGTCAGTACAGCTTCAAAGAAAACCACTTCCTCTGAACAAGTGGAAACTGCATGCAGCTCATTAAACAATTTGGGTGCTGATGCTTTTAATGACAGTAACATATTCCTCTTACAGCTAAAATTCAGTTTATTTAGACCATTCTATCTATAATATTCTTTGTGAAGATTAGATTTGCAGAGCTCATTTGCACTTTGGTGTTTTGGTGTTGAGGATTTATGGGGTTTGTTTGCTGTTGTGTTTGGTGCCTTTTTTTTTTTGTTCTTATTTTTATAGTGCTACAGTCCAAAGAATCATCTAATAACTAAATTAATAATCCCATTGAAACTCGTTGTCACTACAGGATCACTGAAGTATGCTATTGCCCTTCTATGTTTTACATACACAGACATACATTTTAAGTCTTGATAAAGTATTTATTACTGTTGTATCATATGGAAACAACCCTTTACATCCATATGTTTATGTGGAGGTAGGTATCTATGCATGCAGAAGATATTCTGTGGGTTCAACCACCTGTCCACTATCAAATTACTTGAAATTACAAAGCAGCTACTTGGTGAGTCAATCTGAAAATCCTTCCCAAAACTTGCTTATTTATTCAATAGTCAGCTTACAAGAAGAGAGTGGTTATGGAGCACAGTCCTTTCTGAACACTCACTTCCACAACATGTCCACGGTCTAGCAAGGAAATCACCTCCCAGGTAATTTCAAAGGCAACTAACGGCTGAAATAATTCATGCTTTCAAGTGGTGAACCACCTCCAGAAATCTCACATCAAAAAAAAGTACATTCTTTGTCCAAGATTGGCCAATTTGATTTGTTTGTGGCTGTGCTTCCTTCTCTCAGTGCTGAGGCACTATGTGAAAAACAAATTTAAAATCCTGGGAGTTTACATTTGGGTAATTGGCAGCAAAGGGACCTCACCAACTGCAGTAAGCTGGCATTTAAGCCATGAATCACATTTATGATTTGCACTGTAGTTGTTAAAAATGTTCATCTTGACTATAAATAGCATTTCAAAGAAATCAATTTAATAACAAATACAAATATATGTTGCCAGATACAACTATAGAGTAAGTTGATTTTAATTGCAAGCTCATTCTGTTGCTACAAATTATTATCTTAGATTATGGTTTTAAAACCACAAACAAACAGTTAATTTTTACTTTCCTGTTACAACAGTGACAATTACTGAACACTCAAGAATGCTTTTATGCATGTCAAAAGGAGCTACTTCGATTCCTGACTCTTTACAAAGAGGCTTAATAACACATACTCCAATAGCTGCTTTCTTGAAAGGCAGGAGCGAAAAGAAAAAGAATGAAGCAAGAACTGTGCTTTATTTAAAAAAAAATTAAAACCATGAGGATTTATGTATACCTTTCAAGGTTCTACTCTTCTCCAAACTACTTGGAAAACAACTTGCAAGATTATGACCAGAAACAACATCACTCCAAAGTAAGTGCTAAATAGCATGTTCTGACTGCTTACTGTGTTTCAAGACTACGGATATGAAAATTTTAAGAAACAGCATATGAGGCAATCAGTTCCTGTACCAGAGAAATGTAAGGCTTAATTTACATCAACACACCGCTGCCTTGCTCTCTGCTTGGGGCAGAGACTGGTAGTACCCATCACAAACCCATATTTTTCTTGTCAATCTTCCTTGTCCCTTTGGTACTCTTATCTCAATCCTTTGCTTTTTTTCCTCTCTCCATTTTAATTTTTTTCACACCCTTCACCTTTCCCTTTATCCAACTTTCTCACTTAGCACCTCCATCTCAATTCATACTCCTGTTCTCTTCGTTTCAAACATGCCAAGTGCTTTTCCTTCATATTTTCCACGCAATGAGCTCTGTGAATCCTCTGAAGGTAGCGATCTTCATAAAGGTCAAACTCCTCTGTTCAGCCAAATTACCCCCAGTATACATGGGTATATCATAAGTCTCAAGTCCAATACATCAGCAAATAGGCAGAGCTCCTCCCCATATTACTGTATATAGACATAGACAAAAAATCCATCCATTCCTTGAAAAAAATGTTAGCACACCTTCAAGCTAGAGGTGCACAGATACTGAGACTACAAGTTGCAACAGTAGCACATCTACATTACCAAAAATGTGGTTAAGCATTCATCATTATTCTCCCTCTCTGCCCAATAATTAACAAGCAAAATTATGTTAACCTTGTGCACACTATAGAATAGGTTGCAAAAACAAGCATTACATTATGTTTTCTATGTTTGGATAAGATGTTTACTCCAACAGATCAATAAATCTAGAGACTCGCTGATCTTTGCATTAGTAAGTAGTTTGAATAAATTACAGAAGTGGAAATTCAGTTATCAGGAGTTAGTGTTAGAAACAGCCAAGAGTGATGGTAAGCTGCAATTTGCCTCTGAAAGTAATATTAGTTAAAATTTTGACAGTTTTTCCTCCCAACTCCTGAAAGTAGTGAAAACCAGCAACCCATGGCCTACAAATATGTCTAAAATAAAAAAGGGGGGGTTGTTGAGAGACTGGGAAGACTGGGAGAGGGTGTTTTGTTTTGGGGAGGGGGGAGTGTGTTGTTTTGTTTCCAAACTGCAATGGATATCAAGTCATATCCAAGGAACCTTTATAAGCACATGCCTTCCAATAAATTCCAAGTTTCTAATTATTTTTTTCTGTGAAAAGGGAGCAATTTTTTCAAAAAGCATGCATACAACTTTTGATAGCATGAAAGTTCAAGGCAGATGTAAAAGATGCAGGCAGTGGATTCAGGGTATTGCCAATTTGGCTACCATTTCCTGGCTTTATTCTGTCTGCCTATTTTGTGACTAAGCCAGCCAAGAGGATAGTGCTGATAGCAAGATATACAGAAGAGTGAGTGTCTTGTCCTACTTTAGAAAATAGTTCAGTACCTGATGAAAAAAATTCTATTTTCTATAAGTCATGTTTTTTAAATACGACAGTCACAGGATTCATTCTAGAATCCATAAGACATAACATGGACACATCCATTCTTTTTCAGCCAGACAGAGCAGGTATTCCAAGCCCTTGGCAAGAACATTGCACCTGCCATATTTCCTCTAGTGCATTAAGGAGTCTCTGGCACCAGTGACAATGTGCCACCTTAGAAAGAAAAGTCATCCATCAGCTAGACTGCTTCAGACCCACTTACAGCTTATGTTAATGTGCCCATGAAATGAAATCCAATTAGACTACAGTGTCCATATTCATAGCCAAACTTCCTGTAAAGCTTAACCCCTTTTTTGCAAGGGAAAAACATCTACAATTGAGACAAAAAATTCTTCTGTGATAAAGCTACATCTTGATTTTTAAATCTTTACTTCCAATTTCATGAATTCTGGGAGAACATTCTCACCAAATTCAAAGTGTGATGGGCAAGGGGCTGTGGGGTGTGGACATGACAGACAAAAAAAGCAAAACTAATTTTGGATAAAATACTACAGTGTTATGACCAAGAGTAGTATTTCAGATTCCATATTTGCCCATAGCATTTTGCTTTACAGAAATCAAAATCAAAACATCCAAGCTTATTCTCTCCCCAGAGGGCAATTTCTAAGCTGGTGCTTTCTATATTACAGGGCTCTTCTCATTCCAAAAGGATATTCAAAGTGTTAGGTATGATCTATAAAGCTTAGGCATATTTTAGCACAAGTTTCATTTTAATATTCTTCAGGGTCCCCTTTATTACAGTAATCCTAATTACTGACTGTTTGAGGCATAGAAGGTTGACTAGAAAAGTGGCATCTTTTGGTGAGAGTGTTGTACACAGCAAATATTAAAAAGTATATCTTCATTCATCTTGTGTTTTCTTTGGTTTATAACATCTAGGAATATATTGAATGTATAATCCCTTAGCAAAAAATTGCATCCTCCCTCAAACAGCTAACATTTGGGTTTTTATGTTTCATAGAATGTTGTTGTGGTTTAACCCCAGCAGGACACTAAACACCACACAGTCACTCATCCACTCCCTTACACAGTGGGATGGGGAGAAAATCGAAAGAGTAAAAGCAAGAAAACTTGTGAGTAGAGATAAACAAAGTGCAGTAAAAAGTAAACCAAAAGCTACACATGTAAGCAAAGCAGAAAAAGGAATTGATTCACCACTTCCCATGGGCAAGCAGGTGTTGAGCCATCCCTGTGAAAGCAGGCCTCCATCATACGGTGAGGACTCAGAAGGACAAACGTCATCACCCTGAACCTCCCTCCTTCCCCCTCTCCTCTCAGCTTCATATGTTGAGCATGATGCTACATGGTATGGAATATTCCTTTGATCAAGTGGGGTCAGTTGTCATCAGCTGTTGTGGCCTCAACTTCTCGTCCACCTCCCGCCTGCTTACTGGTGGGGTGAGGTGAGAAACAGGAAAGGACTCGGTGGAATTGCTGTTCAGCAGTAACAAAAAAAGTACTTATACTATCAGCACCACTTCCAGCACAAATGCAAAACACAGCCCATACTAATTGCTATGAAGAAAATTAATTCTACCCCAGACAAAACCAACCCACATATTAATATGGGTGAAAACAAGAATCTGGAAAAGTAAACCCCCTTTCCAGAGCTTCATGTTCATATAAACCAGTGCATAATCAACTCGGGTACATATCACATAGTACAGTTCAAGCGTATCAGACACTAGATGGTGGTGATTGTAGATCCCTTTTTCCATGAGTGTTTGGCATAATATCCACATTTTCTTTGCTATTTATATGGTTCTCATAAGCACATCCAAAATGTGTCCTGCAATAAGATCCTTTACATTTCAGTGCTTTCTCCGAAGTTCTACCTTAGCTGGCCTGTAGCATTCCTGTACTTCTCCCCAGATAGCATCCCACACATCACAGTGCAATTACAGGGAGTATTGGTGCCACACAACAAGAAAGCGGCCACCTGAGCCTTTCTCTTGAAAAATTATGTTGATGGGTCTAGTTGTGGATATTTTCAGCTGTGGCACCAATTCTCTTCCAACACAGGCTTGTCCAGAGCCTAGCAAAGAGGGGCTCCAGCTGCATATCTAGTAGCATGACAACAGCAATATAAGTTTTCCTGGGATAAACCCAATCTGGACATGTATGGACATATAAGTGTTAAAACAAAGATGCCACAAACAGAAAATATACTGTTAAGCTCCACTAATCTTAATTATTTGATGACAAATTCTAACTATTTAAACATTTTAAGAAGGTGATGGAGTAGTCATCTTCGTCTCTGGGTAGGGTTCACATAAATGTGTGGTGTAGAAAGCAGTACTGAGAAGGACAATTTTTAGAATATACAGTATTACAATACCTGTGAACAAAATGGTCTTGCAAATATTCTCCAACACACTATGGGACTGCTTTTAGTTCATATTTACATAAACAGAAATTAGTGAGCACTTACAGACAAGACTATTTACCACAGCTCTGGTACACCAGTTGGCAACTTGTATACATAGCTACCCCAAAGTCACTCTGAAATTCAAATGTGCAAGTTCAGGCAGGTGGAAATGATGTTAGCTTTCTGATGAAAGCATAGAACACCCTGTAGCACAATGGGATGACTAGATAAGGATGTCTACATACTAAAATTGCACTACAGACCTAAAATCCCTTGAAGCTGGAGCAAAATACCCTGTAACTTTATAGGCTGGGGTTTTCCAAGAAATAATTTCCCAGTTCTGCTTTGCTAAAAAACCCAAGCAAACCCAAACGTATTATTCAGTTGTATAGTTTTAAAAGATTAGAAAGAGATGACTGATTCTGTCTGTAGACAGACTTTTTCCTTTCCTGTGAAAGAAATGATCCATTTCTTTTCTAGTTCTATGGCTTGGAGCAGGAGAGTCAAAGTATTTATCCAAGTAATAGGAAAGGATTACACATGTAGATGGATTTACGAAACATCAATCCTGGCAGGCTTCTGAAATTAAAAGAGCCTAATGCATGAGGAGTGATATATTTTACAAAAAGGGAAATGTCAAGCTGTGGAAAAACTATTCCAGAAGGTAGCTGCAAGTTAAGTACAGAGTTCACTTCTCTTGTCACTTGATCCTCTCCTTAGAATTAAGGACTGAACTTACCATTTTGAAACATGTAGAGTAGCAGCTATAAAAATCCACCATGAGAACATTCATATTTGGAGATTTTTCTGCCTTTACGCAAGTTTAAGGGATTGTCAGAGGTCAAAGAACTGAACATCCCTGCTGAGTCACTTCTATGAAACACATGCTGTGGAATGGTGTAGGTGTACTTACTCTTCAGAGCTATTCAGACAAGACCTCCCCCCACCGAAAAAAAAAAAAAAAGACAGACCTGCTCATTATGGATCGTTAGGCCTCAGTAGAGGCTGATATACATTTTAAACAGAGAAGCAAGGATTTTCTGCTCAAGAAACAAACTCTATTCCAAAATATTTCCAGTAACCAGTCACACAATTAATTTTGACTTTTAGGACAAGCTAAGTGTGGGCAATGGGCTTCTGTTAGGTTGTATTGTACTTCTATTACAAAAGATTTTGTTGTCTTTTTGCAAAACAAAAGCAAAAGACACTTGCAAATCTCCAAAGAGCTTTTAATGAAAAACAGAACCACTTCGTGGCACAGAATGACACAGACACCAGCTGCCCCTCCCCAGCTATCTATGACTGCTTCTGCATCTCCATAGGTGACAGATGCCTTCCTCAGGCAGCAGCCAATACACTGTGTTTGTCTGGCAGGGGGCAGGCTAATGAAGCAGAGTAGGAGCATAGCTCCCATTTAAAAGCACGATTGGCCTGAACACCTTTCCAAGTTCTTGGAAATGCAGTGGCTTTGTTTAAGGGACTAACAGAACTTATTCTTACCAGTTCTTAAAATCTAACTGCTAATGAATGCAAAACTTCCTTGCATTTGGAACACATTAGAGGAAAGATCTACCAGTGTCTAACACCATCAAAATCCTGACATAAAACAACATTTTAATGAATGTCTTGTTAAAAAAACCTGACCTTCTACCTCCCTGCAGTGCATTTATATGACGGGTTGGTACTACAAGTAAAAGCATGATTGAATTACATTCAGATACATTTCCTTATGGCAGAGTTGCCTGCATTTGAAACAAAGGTACTCCGTGGTCCTTCCTTAACAAAAAGCTTTATATGCCACCATTAAAACCACGTTCATTTTGACATACCAGTCCCTTTGGATATTTAGAAAGCAAAAGCGTATGGAGTTGATCTCTGTTCAGGAAATACGTTAATCATACAAGTACTTACTCTGCGAGTTATCTAATTGTCACTTCTCATCTCCACAATAGGCACACTTAGCTGTCACTTGAATTTTCTGCTGATTTCACCTTTCATCAATCATAAAACTTTGGCCATACAGAACACTCTTCTAAACAGAACTCAGAATTAACTGTAATCACAGCTGTACATCAGACTGAAAGCAAACTGTCTGTGTGAGAACTCATGCAATGCTTTTTGTTCTAAGAATATCTGTCGAAAAAACATCCTGTAAGTGGTAATTAAAGGCCTAATCCGGAGTAAATCAGGTAAATAATAAATACTCTACCATGACACTCTATTGTTACTTGCAAAAAATTAACTCAGTGTTGCATCACAATATTATTACATAGAGATCATCAAAGTTCAGCACATATTTGCATTTCCCTGAGTGAAAGCAAAGGGGGCTCACAAACAATCAGGTTAAAAGGAAGGCAGACCCCTGGAGTAACCATTCCAAGTCTCTATACCCTCAAACTTAAGGGTTCCATGCCATCTCCTAGGCAAACATCCAGCTGAATTGCCAAGAACTGATAAAAGCAGATCCATAGCCTCTCCAGCATTATGGCTTGTGCAGGGAAGGTCCTGAGAGACCTGTCCCTGCTGGAAGGGGGACAGTTGTCCACCTTTTGGTTGAGGCTACCCAAGTTTCTTTATAGAGTTGAGGCCTCTGCTGTGGCAAACATGCCTGTTTGCACATCTGATCATAGAAGAAAATCCAAATAATTATTCAGTGTGACATCTTAAACCCTTCACAGCTGAGTGAGCAGACTAGTTTAGGAAGACTGCACAGAATAAAAAGGTTTGATCACTGGATGGGGAGAAAAGACTTTGTCACCAGTCAAAGTTAACGATCACTGGAGTCTGGACGAGACACAAGATGCACAAAGGTCTACTGAAAACCAAAGCAAAGTTAATAGCAAAGACTTTGAAGTATCCGTACCAAAACAGCATAGAGTGACATATATAAGACTGGGATGTAGCACAAATGGGATGTGAGAGTTCTGACAGTGGAAATGCAGCCTTAGCAGCAATATCTAAAGTGCTGTCAGGCTCCAAGGATGACAATTCTCAGATAGTAGCAATCATAATTGCTAGTAATAGCAAATTAAACTTCAATGGTTTTTTTTTTTTTTTAAATAGCATAATAATAACAACCTCTAAAGCCTACAGGAACCCATTGAGAAAATTAATCTGTAGAAAACTGCATTTCCAATATAAGCTAAGAGCCAAAGTCCATGCCTTCAGGAAGAAATCAGTCTATGAGAATATATTCTGATGTTGTGTTTCATTTAAGTGACTGCTGGAGCATGGCATTCCTCTACTCTTAGTGTAGAGGTCTAGGGCTAGAGTTCACTCTGAGGTTACAGATTTTTTTCAGCCTGACTAAAATTACATGGGCTGCAAGCTCACGCCTGCTATGACAATGGGTTGCATTTAATTTCATTTTTCTACTACTGCCCTACGCACACATTGTATGGGCAGAATTTGGACTCCACACTAAAGATACATAAATGCACAAAACTATGGGTTTTTTAGAAAACTAGGGTTTTTAAACCCAAAATTATTACAAATGAAAATTAAAATCTTCTGAAATAATTCATGTGGTTTCTGCTCTGAGTGATTCCACATTAGTAACATAACATGTACCCGGGATGTCATACATTTAAAGCCAGATCTCTAATTGAATAACTGCTGCCTGGTGAGTCCGTAAGGTAAAAAAAAAAAAAAATGCAGACCCAAGGTCCACACTAGAGATGAAGTGCTTTGAGTAATTCTACCTTTGAGCAAGCTTTTAAAATTAAACTAATTTAAAACACGTCATTATTCCTAGACCTTATGGAGTGTATATTTACTGACTACAAAGACAGCTTCAATCACATTCAACATTAAGTTGAATTAGTATCCTAAAGTGCCTACTCCCGTCCTCCTTGCAGCTGATCTTTGTTTAGGCACAAGGTCAAAAATGAAGATGGCCTACATGCTGTTTCTGAGTCCCTCATCTGCTGATTAAGAAGGAATCATGAATTTTAAGGCTTATGTCAGCCAACTATTATTAACTTAATTAGTTAGGGGAAACAGTAAATGGTATGTTTGCAATAACGTATAATCAAGCTGTTCTGACAACACCCTATTGACTTACAGACAGACCTGTTCTAGCCAGTACCTCTACCCTAGAAGCCCATCTTTCCCTCTGGGATCACTTAAGATGTTTTTATCATCTCTGTAATCAAAACTTGCCATTCTTTTCTCCTAGCAAAACTGCCTCTGAATTCTACTCCAAGAGTATTGGCTCCCCTCAACCATTCCTTTTCTTTTCCTCTCTACATGCTTAGGGAAAGCTGTAGTTTTCCACTCTTTAGAAGCTTGATTCAATTTGCCTGCATCAGATCCAGGAGATGGTAATAACTTGAAAAAGAGAATGAATGTAACCCTAATGCAAGATGTGGAGATAGACTTGATATTCTTCCCAAGACAGGGAATATCTGTTTTTCTGTGTAGATCACATACCTGCTTCTAGGATTTGTTACCAGTAAAGTCAACTCCATAAAAACACTGTTTCTGGGGATCCCCTAATGGTTCATCAAGGTGAATAAACACGGTTTGTAATATCCACATCTTATTCTTTTAAGACTGTCAATGAAGATGACAGTTAAGTCTGTGCATTACAATTAATTAGTAAGTCTTGAAAATAAATACTGCGATAGCTATCTATTTCCATTTTAAGGGAACCAGAAAAAGACCCTTCCAAATGATGCACAGGGACATGCACAATAATTAACCTAAATTTCACTACCTGTCCAACTATCCTTATCAATTACACACGCCAAATTTTGCCTTGAGTATCCTTAATTTGGGGCTCTGAATTGACAGACAGAAGTTTTGATAGCCACTCTTACTTAATATTTAGGAGTAGGAATAAAAGTGCTAAACCAATTTACAAATACATATCAACCATTCTCACTGTCACTTAAATATGCTGTATTTCAGCACTTGACTACACTACACCAAGTTGAGGTTGTTTTTCAATCATCATATTCTGCTATTTCAAACTGTTCAGCATTTCAAAAACTATTTAGAGGGATCTAGAATGAGACTGCTCAGCCATTAGTTTCTGGATCTTGCTTTGACATCTGAAATTATTTATCAGCATCATCTTTTAAAACCAGCCCCAAGAACAGTTTTACAACAGAATAATAAACTCTGCACAATTATCCCAACAACATGCTCATTATTTTGTCTGTTCTCCAGAGCACAGGTGTCGTCACATCAGATATACAGTTATCAAGTTAGACCTCAGTCATGTCAGACAACCTCAGCTTTATTAGTATAAAAGACAATTGAAGTAGTCTATATTTATACACTATGCTAGGATAGCCTTATTTAATATTTCACATACAAGGTCCCAATAATTTGTGATGAACTTCCATCATTCTTATGAGAACCTGGCTAACAAATACATTTTGTGAAATTAAGGATATTACATTTAGACACTTAGAGCAAAGGTCTAATAGAACATTAAGAGCAATTCTGTTCGCACAACATTTGAAAACCTTCAAATTAACTGTTTCAAAGTGCATAAATGACATCTCTACATGTTTAGCTCTGAGAAGTATTAAGAATTTATTCCGTAATAATTAGATAATTATTAATTACATTAACAACAGGGAACTCCCCTGTGGGCAAAGCTTGCAAAAAGCATCCCTTACTGTAGCCCACATGGAACCACACATGCTCAATCTGTGACATTTGTAGAAAAACTTGGTGAATCTGCACTAGCCCTCTTGATACAATTGCGGAATCCAGAAAGCAGTGTACATGAGTTAAGATAATTCCAGTACCACACTGAAGCTTGGAGATGGATCTAAAAAGCACAATAGGCCCTGTGCCAACAGCTCACACGTTAACTTATCGCACTGATCCCAGCATCAGCAGAGCTACTGCAACCGTGACAGATTATCTAAAATTTTTCCATATGATACAGACAGCATGACATGAATGGTGGTAATATATAGAAGATATCAAAGGAACCATGTATTCATCAGGCACTACCAAAAAAAGTTATAATCCTTCAAATGCTCACTCATATTTTGGTAAAGCACTCGAAACCTCCCTGTCTTGTGTTATTCAAATCAGAAAACACTCAACAGAATATACTCAACAATCTGCCATTGTCTTTTGTTAATGGTTTTTCAGCAACTTTGTTCCCCTCTGTCCAGCTATCACTAGAATGCTACAATGATAACGTTTAAATAGATTAACAGCTGATTTCCTAAGAAGAACCTAAGAGCACTGAAGACTTATAGCCAAACACTGGATAGATATTCTTTAGTTATGAGAAGATCCTGGTGTTATTTCTATCCATTTGTCATTAAAGATTACTCTCAAATCTACCTTAAGTTTTCCTTCTTGGAAAGAAATTTCAGGAGAAAAATATTTTAATAATAATTTAATTTTTAAACTACATTCTGATTTTCAAATCTAGAGAGTCTTATTACAAACTGAGATTAGAGGTAAAAGGAGAAAGACCTTTTTTTCCTCACATTATTAGTTTGTCAAGACTGTCATCAAAAGGTTTGATTTAATCACTTCCACAAAACATGTGACATATTCACCCTCTTGTCAGTATCTCCCAAGGGCTGTGGAACTAGGATGTCAGTCAAGATTACAGATGTGGTTAGTCAGATTTAACCCTGGCTTAATCTCTCCAAGGTATCCTTTGCTAGCTTGGCTCTTAGGATTCATTTTGAAGCAGCTACAGTACTATTATTGAATTTGAGTGAATAGGATATTCATATTTAAATATATCCTGTTGAATGAGTTTTTATGTCAAGAGTGACATCCCAGTAAATTTCCTGATTGTTCAGTAGGAATTGGATTGAAAAGACATAGGAAAATGAACGAACAATATTAGCTTTATCCTTTGCATTATTAGAGAATTGGGAAACAGCACTAACACAGGAATCTTATTTTTGGAACTGAATTTCTACATTAACAACTTTTAACACCAAATAATGTGTGTCCGTGGGTATTTAACAGAGACTTACATCTTTGAAATAGCACAGCATCATACTTTTGCTGCTTAAAATAGCAGAGACAATTTTCTTTCATACACCCTGGCTCTGGGCTTCACTCTTCCTGCCACTAAATCCCATGAGAATTGTTTATGGGGTTGAAGTGCAGAGCCCTGACATTCTCATAAAACACTGAAAAGGGGAGCAACTGGAATTTGAAGGTACAGAGAAGAAAAACTCCTCTTGAAATTTTTTTCAAGTATGCATCCATTCCAAAGAACTGTGTTAACAGAAAGGCTGCAGCTCACACAAGCAGATTCACAAAGACACTAATACCTCATAAGCAAAGGTTTGCTAATCTCTGTTCAAATACCTCGACTTTTGGGGATTGACCTCTTGTGCATGGGGTGAAAGAAGCTGTTTTGAGACATGTCTTCCAGGTAGGAGTTTATGAAGAGAAGCAGGGAAGCTCCTACCCAGTACAAAACAGAGAAATGGACATATAATACTGAGGGTGCCCTGCACAACCGAAACTCTGCAGCTAAGTGAGCAGCAGACACCTGGGCAGCTGCAGCCACACACCAGCTGACCACACCATAGAAGGCAATGCTGTGCACAACCTAACCATGCATATATTGCATTTACTTTACACATTTGCACAGCTTGAAAGACTAGCATCATGTTCACTGTGGCCTTTGCTATGCATACTCAACTCAGGTAGGATCAAATTAAAGGGACAAGAAATAGCAGGGTAAATAAATTCCTCCCTAAATATGTTGGCATTTTTCTCCAAGTCAGATTCCAGAGCTTCATCCAGCTTGAGGTTTTGAAGAGATTCTCCGATAGGCAGTGGAATACCACGCTGAGTACAAACTTCTGAAAAAAGGCTCCAGGTCAGGAATAGAATAGTCTGTATCAGGTGTAAAGTTCAGATCATGATAACCAGCAACAAATTGAGCAAAAAAAAAAATTCCAAGTCAAGACTGTTTTGGCCAGGACAGTCTCATATTGATGAAGGGAAGCAAAAGCTAAAACTCACCATGAAGAGCGAGGCACATGAAAAAAACAGTCAACTTTTACTTCACTTAAGTCAGTGCAAGTCAGGAATAATTTAAATACAGTAAGCACAAATATAACCCAACAAAGGTAGGTTCAAGTGAAGAAACTTATGTAAATATCTGTCAAAGTCAGCTTGTGCAGTACCAAGCAGGCACTGGAAAGCAAAAGCAAACTTCAGCAGTCTGTTAACACATGCACTTCTCTGCCTGCCATTTTTTAAACAGATACTTTCCCACTCTGTCACATCTAGAAAAAGGTTACTTCAAAAAAAAAGAGCCCCTACCAACACTAATATACCATCTATCTTCTAAATGCTATCTGGAAATGGATTGTCTCCTCTTTCTTTAAAAGTCCTAATTTCTCTCTCCTTGCTACCATTTAACTTTATATCTGTATTATCTAACCACATGAAGATTTTGAGATATCATTTTCACCAAACATGCTATAAAATAAACTGGTAATATACTATATCATACTATATCAATGTCAGGGCTCTTATCTGAAGTTCATTCTCCTCTGCAGTGAATTATTTGTCCCCGGAGATAAACAATAAAACAACTCTGAAGTATTTTGTTTTTCCAGTTCAGTCTGGTGTGCATGTGCCCAAAAAAGCCCAGCTTATTGCTTCACTGTTTTATCTCCAGCATGCAAGATGAATTTTTGTGTTCTTGTGGTAAAGGCACAGGACTGACACTCAGCAATTTAATGCTTTACATCCTCTATTTAGAGTTATTTACTCTGCTTCAAGGCAAGCCTACCATCTACTGTAAGGCGCCATAGTCTCAGAAAAAAGTTCTATCCACCATGAAGACATTTCTCATTGACAATAAAAACACTAAGAATCATCTGTAACTCAGGAAAACCTCAGCAAGATGCCTGTTGGAAAGGTTTGGTGGCAGTTTCTTTGCATGTGTTCAAGTAGTTTAAGCACTTCTTAAAATAACATTATTTCTTAATATGACATCAAACTATTCCTTTTTTAAGTTACTACATCTTGTGAGGTCTTTAATACTTCCTAAGTTTTTTTTCCCACTGTTTTGGCTATTTATTTTCTTGCATTCACAGCTCCACATCTACCATACTTGTTTAGCTCATATCTCCTGGAGATATCACCTCTACCTGCCATGAAATGGTCCTGTCAAAGCAATCTGCTGTTTGCACTTTATTAAAAAAAAAAAAAAAAGAACTAAATATAGCAGAATAGAATTAGATAAACACAGCTGATGGCATCAAGTTTTAACTCAGAAAGCTTAGAAGTTTTAGTGCCATGTTAGCTCCATCTCCAGAATTAATTCCAGTGATCTAAGGCTTTTCAAAGGAGGGTCCTACAATCATTTTTCTTAACTGACCAGTTACAAGACAGAATCAGATCTAGATACCCTGTTGTAAGGTGACACAAGGCATTTCTTGAGTATCTATTCGCAGTCCAGGAAACCTCAGTTAGAATGTGAGGCATGGGGTTTAAGAGCATGGTCAACAAGTGGGCTTTGAAAAACTTTGTAGCAATGCTGTGAAGAGCAGTCTGGGCCTAGAGCACAGTAATGGAAATGGTTTATAGGAAAAAATTATATTTCAAATAGTAATTCATATCATGGAATAGCTTAGTTTAATACTCTGGTATATCAAAGGAAATATTTTAAATTCATTATTTGATTGTTCCCACTGATCTCAAGTACTCTTTAGAAACAAACCTTGCTCTCTCTGATTCCAACTAAACTCTCACCTGCAAAGTCAAAGTCTCA
The DNA here is from genome assembly GCA_020086605.1 of Lanius collurio. Classification (NCBI taxonomy): domain Eukaryota; kingdom Metazoa; phylum Chordata; class Aves; order Passeriformes; family Laniidae; genus Lanius; species Lanius collurio. Next base: position 10,353,091 of record JACBWW010000010.1, read on the forward strand.
GTTCAGAGCCAGCTGCAGAAAGCTTTGATATTTCTATTCAGTGAATCCGTGTTCAGCAGACACTAATGTTCTGAGACACAGGAACCAGCTGCTGTTCTCTGAGCTAAATCATTGGCAAAAATTAATCACTTACAAACACAGGAAATATGAGAAACTATCCAACTTTAGCCCTCACTCAGGATGGCAGACATTGCCCAATAGAATAGGTTTTAGAACACAAAAACCCCAAAACTAAACCAAAATGAACCTCCCACCAGAAAAGCAACACTACTGGAGCACAAGTACAAAACAAGAAACAGAAAAGGCAAGGATATACTTAGTTTCTGGTAAGCGTACAAAACAAATTGTTCAAAGAACCTGTTCATCTTTGCAACTTGGCTCAAGATCCTAGTGCAGTCTGCATTAGAGGTCATTATGTGACAAGGAGGAATTAAAATGCAGAATTTAAGGAAAGGCCATCAGCTGCAGCTGAAACGTCCAAAAACAGAGCACACCCAAAGGGAAAGAGCATTCCAAACACATAGAGCCAGTGCAGAACAATCCAGATATAACATACAAATAGCCATGTTATTACTATGTAGAGCTAAAAAGAACAACTTCAAGAAGGTACAGTTGTACCAAAATAGGAATACAGAGCTCCATCAGTACTGCCAGAATTTTTGTGCAAGAAAACTGGGTCATAAAAGACCTGAAATCACTAAAACAGATTTTGTATAAACTGCTTGACTGAATTACTGTGGTTGCTTTAAAAATCTTACCTTCTGTTAATAAAAGACTTAGCACTTGGGGGAAAAAAAAAGAAAAAAAGAAAAAAGACAAAACAAACAAAAAACCATATCTAAGCCACATTTCAGTTGATGCAATAACATTTTTTCTTTGTCCAAAAGAAATTAAGAGATTCTAAAATCTGGTGCAGCCAAGTTTAGCGGGTTTATTTCTTCATAAACCAGCATGTGTATCTGTCATACTAATTTGCTCACAAGGCCGGCATAGTCTGAAAGCCCAAAGCAAGCATGACTGCTATATATGCACACAAAGACAGAATGCTTTCCCAAAAATTAGCTAATTGCTGCAAAAAGGACTGCTCAATTCAAGGGAAAATGCAAGACTGCAGATGGGAGTAGTCTCTTTCTAGAGAGCACTACTAGAAAACTAGTGATACAAACCAAGGACTTACACAGGCTCTTTTTGCAGGCATTTGAAACTGTTTTTTCAAACAAAACACAAACATCTTCACCTCACAGCCAATGGAACAGCAAAGTACCAAACGAGCAAACAGTTCTTGTTCACTGCTATGTTAGGAACACCATGAAGACACTGGAAACTATCCACAATTTAGCAAAGGTACAACTGTTTAAAGAGTATCTGCAGTGTGATAGCAGACAGAAATCTGTTCTAATCCCTGTAAGGAGCCTGTTCTACTGGCCTTTGTTTGCTGTGCTGCAACTTGGCTTGCCCTCCAAAGAGCATCCCAACTAACACACAAATTTGAAAGAGTACTGCAGAAGAGATGGCTTTTCTACTCTTTGCTTTCCAACACAAACAGACCACATCATTTTAATTGTAATTCTTGGAGCATACAACTTGTTACTAACTCTCAAGTTAAAAGGATTGGTTTTTAGCAGGTACAAACAAAACTACATAACGAACTTCATTTGCTTTCCATTTCACTCTTGGTCTCTTCTTCATACAAGCACTTCATTTCCATTGCAAAAGATTCGGTTTTGTTTTGCAAGCTTCTCGTGTCAGCCAGTATTAGGAACACAAAGACTCTTTTGTATATTGTGCTTGCTATTTTTCCTTCCTCCCTCCTCTTCCTAGCAGACAAAATGTACCTCATTAAAAATTACTTTGCAGCAGAAAAATGTTTCAGTTACTTGGTGAGTTCTTGCTTTCTGCCTGTCAGTTGAAGTAGTGAGTTACAGAAAGGTACTTATTATCATGCTAGCTAAATAAATAGGGATTTATCTAACTGTACAATCACTAACTATTTTTTAAAACATAGAAAGGTAATGTACAACTACATGCAGGAAAAAAACTCAAAATAACACTGATGTTGCAACATCAGAAATACCATGCTCAAAAGTATCTAACATTGATCAAGCATAGTATTGAATTTTTGAAATATCAGAGCTTTACTCTTACTACAAATAGCAATTCCCTTTGCATGTAAATTAAGAACAGAGGGTGTTAAGTCTACACTGACAAAGCAAAACAATGAATTGCACCTGGTTTCTCATCAGCTATCAGCATGATATATCTACTGATTACTAGCTGAATTTATATCCAAGGTTGAGCCTGTGCCTATGCTTGGGACCACCTGCTTTGAAAACTTCACTAGACCTGGATGTATTTTCACTCCATTTGAAGACATTTACTAGCTTATTTTTAAATGCTGCCTCATCAGCATAGACAGAAGCATTGGGAGCCAGCACAAATAATTTTCTTGGTAAAAACTGAGGAAGGAAAGAGCAAACACTAGGAAGAGTGCCCCATCCTACTTTTGAATAAGACATTCTATTGAAACACTATCTTCACAAACTAGATGATCTTTACAAACAAAATAGAGTTCTGTCCAACACAGAGAAATTAAATCTTTCTTCCATCTGGATATGGTTTACTTCTTCATATCCCTAATACATTAACATTTCTCATTTTCTCTCACTAGAATGCAAATTCACATTTTACCATGAAAGCTTCACTTGGTTTCATCCTACGCTTTTTTACTATGAGTGTGAAAACGGAAGTCCTGGAGTTTACAGTGCCTTGTCTAAGGGAGATACTGAAATAAAGATACAAATAATTCAGTGACGGATCAGAAAGCAGCTCACAAAGGACAGTTCAGAGAAGAGATGATACAGGAAACTTCCTACAACAGTTATAAGTGGGAAAGGTGTACTAGTTCTGCACCTGTTCAAAGGAACATAACTTTGGGATCTCTATAAACTACTCAAAATACAGTACAAACAATCGGAGGACTTCAAAAATATCGCAACCCTCTTCTTACAGAACCGGCATTTGAAAACAGACTTTAAAATTAACCCGTCCAAAATGAAGTGAAATTTTGCTCAGACTCAAATCTACAAGCTATGCAATTTTGGGAAGAAAAAAACAAAACCTAATTATCTTAGAGAAAACCCTCTTTACTAAATCTATGAACAAGCTCACTTCTGCTTCACCTCTCAAAATGAAAATTCCAGTTTTATCAGGGGAAAAACAAAAAAAACCCCAAACCCAAGTTAATACATGCTATCAAATGGACTTGCAAAATTTATACTGCACACCAAGTCAGTCATTTAGATACCATGACAGAAACATTTTTACATTAGTGCTTTCTCCTTTTTCTGCTGTGATATAAGCCAAACTCTGTCACGCTCATCAAGTGGCATCTATGAAGTCTTCATGAAAATGATCAAATTGAAAATACCTGAGGGCAAATGAGTCAGAGAAAAAGAAAAATTCTTGCTTAGAAAAACAATAATAAATTGATTATAAGCCCAACAAGGAACACTTTTAAGTATGACTGCTATAACTTCACAGTCCCATTCCAACATTTTCACCTCAACATAGGGCTAGGACTAAGTCTTTTCCATTAGCACGTACCATCTTCAACACTTAATGTCTTTGTCAACTGCCTTTGACAATGACCTAACTCAGAATATTTGTTGCATATTTTCATTACAAGCAATTCTGTTTCTCCTTGCCATTTTCAGGCTAGCAAGTCAGACACTGCTCTTGAGTATCCAAACCCAGACAGCATTCAAATACAACATAAACAAAGTTTTAACAAGGTAAAGAGGTTGAAAACTTGTCACCAATCTTCTGCTGTGCTCAAATAGCAGTACAAACTCTTAGATCATAGCATCACAAAACATACACTTTAATAACTTGCAGAAGTCTAAGACAGTAAAACATAATATAATAAAGTTTACTTTCCCCTACCAGATGACTGTTATACATTCAGAATATCTAATATAATGTCTTGTATCAGCTCACACAAGAGATACAAGGGGTTTTGCAATTCAAATTTAGCAGCTCAGAGAAATTTTTCAAGTGGTTTGCAACTACAAGGGGTTTTTTTTGTCCTGCCTCTGCTCAGTGAATTATTTCTGATTTAAATAGGTGTTTGAGGGACCAATTTAGAAGCCAGAAATATCCTTCCCCTGGGGCAATAGACTATGTGCAGCATTCCACTATAGTGAGGGCTTCAGTTCATCTGAGTTTGAGGCATTACTCTGCTGCTGTACAACTCTGAAAAGCTGCTTTCGCTCTGAATATAAAGGCCACAACATTTTCTTCTCTTTTCCTTCTCTTTTGTTAGTTTTCTTTATTTATCCAGATGTCTTCATCTCCAAAAGGAATATGAGAGTGAAGCCCTTATGTCAGGGTTTTTCCTCTACTAACCCCTCAGAATTTTTCAAAAATATGTTTTGGTAACCGCAGTCAGTTTAGAAAAGCATTTTTCTGAATAACACATTGCACAGCCTGCAGCCAGAATGGGACAGGAATTACTGCACTGAAAACACTAAGACCACAAATATTTATGAACAATAAACAGAAAAGCAAGACCCAATGTCTGAACATTTTATCACAGCATGTAAAAAGTCAGAAGTATTGTCACAAAATTTTATTGACACAGTTACACATGACATGAAATTTTAAAAGTTTTGAAAGGAAAAATTATGAAATACCACATTGTAATCCAACACTTGGACTATTTTAGACTTGGAATCCCAAAAATTTTTCTCAAATTATACGTTAAATCTCTGTCAGAATAAAACCTTTTGATTTCAGAACTGAAGCCCTATACCTTCTTGGTTCTGCACAGCCTAAACATCTTTGTCAAAACATCTTCTGGACAAGCTAGCAGTACACCAGAGTTCAAAATGCTGGCAACAATCACAATTTCCCAAAACAGTTTCATCTTGTGCTCATAAAACTTTTCTGCAATGCTGAGTGAGCCTCTGTCCTCATCACAGATTACTATCACACAGCAGCAGCAGCACCACACACATTGCTATGCTCATCACGTCCCGCCCTCCATCCATCCAGAGACTGCAATCAGGTATCTGATAATCATGCGAGTCACATCAGCCGGACTGCTGCCGCAGTGAACTCATCCACGCTGGTGCCTTGATGCAAATAACAAGGACACCGGGGCCACAAGATGTAGGATCCTGTCTTTGTATTACAAATACTGTTTTCCAGATGGAGCATTCCAGGCCTCTTGCTTCTCTTGCAGGTACGCGGTCTACCTACATTCCCTCTTAGCCTCTAGCTGAGCAATGGCATCACATGACAAATTAAATACATAAATGAAAGAGTGCTGCAAAGTGGGAGTCGTGGTAACAAACACTATTTAATCTCTAAGTTGCTCCCATGTTTTCAGTACCATGGCACTATTTCTTACTGTAAGAGATGTGTTTTCTCATTGTCTTAGCCACCATGTGAAAACTTGCCTAATTGCCTTGAAGCACTGAATTTCAAGAAAAGGTTTGCCAGACATATTTAAACTGATTACTGACCAAATAAATAACTTCTATTACATTAAGCAGATATTTCTGGGTTTTTTCCTGTTGAATTTTTGTAATACATAATTTTATAGAGGTTTTCATGTGTAAGAGTGTATGTAACTTGCAAGTAACGGAATAAACAGTTAATCCATGAAGGTATTAATTCCTACATACTATTGGTGCTTTTTTATTGTCCTAGCATTGCAACAGAAGTGTTAGTGCCACAGAAAAATCCTCACATGGGGTACATCTTGAATACACTCAGTAGGACAATATACTAAAGCAGCAGCATCCTGGGGTATTGTCAAGCAAGTACTGGAAGAGAACTACAAGTACAGGAGAGGGCATTGTTTTAAATTCCCTCATCCCATCTTATTTTATTTTGTCCAGATTTCTCTCAAACAATTTGGGATTAAATGTATGCATTGGTAGTTTATAAACAAGTAACTTTTTCTTCACCTGAGGTCTGACTCCTTTTTGACTTTCATCTTTATTACTTTCATCCAGGAAAAATAAACTTTGAGTTGAATTTGAGAAAAAAGAAAACCAGGAGGGAGAAATAAATGCTAATTATTTCAAGTTATTTTTACTAATTTACATTCTCATTGTCATCCTCACTTACACTGGACACTTCTCAGCTAGTGAGATGCAGCCCCTACACATACATAACCACATCAGCTGAAGGTACGAAGAGAACACACATTCCCAAGGCAGCCAGAGCAGCCCTCCTACTCCTAGCACTACTTAACACATTTGATTCACCAAGCTTTTAGCAGGAACCACCCAGCACAGCAGCTGCATGGGAAAAAGTGTTTACATCTCATAAGGTAAGAATGAAAAACAGATTTCCACAGGAAAAAACAATTTCTTTTCCCCTCACTTTAATTCGAAAGTGGCAAGAGGTTCATCACAAACAAACCTGAACTGAAACTCTAAAATCTTCAACTAACAAGAATAGATGAATCACAGCAAAACCAGAGGCAAATTAAAGACTGAATTACACTTCCTTAGCATCAAATAATATATCAAAATAGCACTGCCATACCACAGCCTTTTGGTCAATGTCCTTCAAGTATAAGCACATGGACACTCTCTGTTCCACCCCATAACTGTTGTTATGCAAAAATGCTTCATTTTTGTACTTTCAGGATTCCTAGAGCTTGTATTTACAACAAATGACTGGCTGGAGCCATCTCAAAGTAAGAAAAGTCATTGATCCAAGTTCTTTCCATCTGAACTGACATGGCAACAATAGCTTCTGCATTAGCACTCCATCTGGGTGTCCAGTCAGGAGCACAGCCCCTTCACTCCAAGGATGGCTCCTGCACCAGCAAGTATATGTGGAGGGGGCCCTGCTCTAGAGAGCCCCAGGGAATGCCATTGCATGCAGGAGCAAGCAACAATACCAACTAAGAAAATCTGCTCACTGATTCACAAAGCCATCTTGTATACTGGGTTGTACATTGCCAGCAAACAATAACCTCAGAGTTGGTAGTGTGACTTTGTTGTGACCAGGAAAGTCAAAGATGCAGGGCCTGTAGGCAGGATGAAATTCCACCTTCTGAAATGCACAGGTTATTCCCTCTCTGACCAAAAGATGTTTTGGAGTATTTACTAGTTACCACATTAACATGTTGCTCCAAAGACAGCTCTTTGCTGTCTCTGGCAGCAGCTAACAGTTAACAAATGTCACCAGGTATTTTGATTAAAATATTTCTTCAGTAACAGATATTAAAGTCACATACACATACTTTGAATGGCCTTGTATGTGAAGAGGCAGTGGTAAACGGATGGAAATTACAGATTAAATACAGTAGGAAAGATGTGATAGAAATGTACCGTTGAGATCCTTTTGGGATTAGAGAAGAGGGTGTGTGAATATGATGCTCTTGGTAGCCAACAGAAATAAGATGGCAGACATCACTTCAGGGCAGGCAGATCCAGTTTTCCTTCCTGTTAACACATTCAGATCCAGACTGCCACTGCACTAGTCTTGGAATTGCAGGGCTTAAAATACTGAGGGCTTTAGCTGCCATGGATTCTCTCACAGCCGTTTCTTAGTTATGCCAGGCTAATTCTGCTATTGGATGCAGACACAATTGTCCAAGGAACAAATGCAGTTCCAGTCACTAAATAAAAGAAAAAAATTCAGTAAGGATTGAAGTTGAAGGCTACCCTTTTCCAGTGCACTGCATCTTCAGTGGATAGATGAGTTGTAGCAGAAGCATCAGTCTTAAACATTATGAAGATCATCACACTTAACTGCCAACAATTCAGATATACTATGGTCAAAAGCACAGCAGGAAAAATTTCACATCTTCATCAAAGTCAACTCCTGAAAGAGCTTGTGTTCTTGTAAATTTTTTTGCTGGTTTGATATCATTTTCCCAATCCAGTAAAAGAGAATTTTCTACAGCATATGTCAAATGAAACCCCGTAAACCATTCAAACCAAAAGAAAACAACTTACTATCAGCTGCAACTTTAAACATTCAGTGTCATCTAAATAGTCTTAAACTGCAGCAACACGATAGGCAACAAATGCATACTGAAATCGGGATTAATCCCTGGAAAATGAGTCACTAGAACAGTTTTAGACTACATAGTACCTTTTAGGTCAAAGAATGATGAACAGAATGCAACTGTGATTTGCTTCACAAGTTCAGGTAGCATCTTCAAAAGGAAAAAGTACCACATACTCTTGCTTACACAGTACCCAAATCTTCCTTTTAATCCTACACATCAGAAATCTCCTAAGTTAATAATGAATTTAGTAATCAATTTCTCTCCTGGAAGATCTGTGATCTTGAGTTTTCTCACAAATCACCATCAGTACATTGCCTATGCAATTTCCATTTGGAGCTTTTTTGTATGCAACTAGGACTTGCAAGCAGGTACATGTACAGAGCATAAATCAGTCTCATTGTTCCAAGTCCGTACCACTAGTAGGTAATGTCTCAGAAACAAGGTTTTCCATACTCCAATGGTAAAAATTGCATTATGAAGTTTTCTACTCTATCAGAAGTTACAGTATGGTGAAGTAATTCATAATTGCAAAGCAGCATCAGGGCCTGGCTAAGCAAGCAAACCTGGGACTGAAGCACTACTTCCTCCCAAGTAAACCTTGGTAAAGCTATGTGCTTCTCTTCAGTGTTTGCAGACCTGCAAAAAAACCCTAAGGGTCATGCTCAACATGCAGTTTATATACATCACATTAAGACAGTCCTGAAACTCTTTAGTTACACAAAATCAAGGTCCTGGGTGAATAAAACTAGAGCTAAGACACAGGCAATCCGAAAGCCACTGATAGTGTTACTGCACCAAACATTTCTTTTAAAACATCTCTGATAAACCTTTTAATGAACCTGTAGTCACTTCTCATTCTGTCCTGCAAGATGCTGAATGCTTAAAATTCTACAATTTTCTTTTGTTATGGGATAAAGATAATATATTGCTGTGCTTTTTCCCCAGAACTTCTGCATAACTTGAGAGTTGGACATTTTTTTTAGTTGATGCTCATGTGTTATCACAAAACAAATTGAGTGGAAAACTGATACTCATGCAATAAATAGCTGCTTCATGAAGCAGGACATCTCAGTAGGCCCTGGTACGAGTGTACAGTAAGTACCTAGCTGGCACTTGTGCCACTAAATAAATTTACATGGACAAGTGCAGGATGAAGCTTCACACAACAGTTACCACAAGATATAGCATCCCACCAAACCTTTGCAAAAAAACCTCACAGAAATGATGAGAAGTTATTTAAAAGCACTACATTCTGTACAACATTGTTAACACTCCTAATTGCCTTGTTTTTCTGACAAATACTAGCTTTATATCTGCAATGGTTGAAACCTGATTTATGAACCATGTCTGTGCAAACAAGGTCAGGCAAATAACAACACATCTTCAATACACATCAGTACAAAGAACTTGAGCATACTGCCCTCATGCTCATCCTTTGCCCAGATGATTGGAAAACTATAGTGGGACATACGACATCCTGACAGAAGATTACACATTAAGAAGCAGCATTACAAGTATCATCAAACTTACTTGGACAGCCAAAGATAAGTTTGCTTGATGTTGCTGTTTACACCACAGCTGTCAGTGGAAGCCCAGGGACAGCTCCAGCCCCCATCCGCAGGGCACAGCTGAGGCCAGGCAGGGCTCTGCCCCAGCACAAAGCAACATCAGGCAGCCCTAGCCCATCCAGCCAGCTCATGGGGCACCATAGTTTGCCCCCCTTTCACCTCTTCAGAGCAGTTCAGCCAACTTTTATCAGCACATCCCCACTTACCCTGCAGACCCTCACACAGCCCTGACACCACCAGTGCCCTGTGGGCGCCCACAGGCCCAGTCAGCCCGATCAGCCTCCCCAGATCTGCTCCAGGCTTTCAACTGCCTGGGTGCTGTATGGAGGAGGGACCATCACCCACCCTCCACTTCTCCTGCCTGGGATGGACTCTCACCTGTCCTCCATGGCTCATCTCTGCCCCTTGTGCTGCTGGCACGGCCCAGCCTGGCACCCGCAGTGTGCCCTGCCCAGGCTCTGTGGGACACCCGGCCGCAGGGACCGCTGCCCACAGGCTGGAGCGGGAGCTGCCCCCTCCAGCTCATGGAGCACCAGGCAGTGCCCCACAAACACTTGTGTGGAGCCAGCTCGCCAATCTCTTGTGCTGGGGACTTCCTTTGTTTGCTTTGAGGTTTATTTCATTTGTTTGTGTGGCTGAGACATTTTAGTTTTTTTAACATAGCCCTGTTCTGACTTAGACATCAAACAGCTGAAATTGCACGCTGGGTTTGCATCTTCCGCTTCCCACTGCACTTTGGTAAGTTTCACTACTTCTAGCCTTGATGAAGGTTTTCAGAAGTTTTGCTTGTTTGAGAGGGTGTTGTTGCAGGTTTTTTTTGGTTGGTTCTTGAGGCTTTTTGTTTTGCCCTCTTTTTAATACTCTTGATGCAGAAAATACTCAGCAAGTTATGAAACATCATTGATACACAATACGGGTAAATCAAATTTATCATTTGCCTAAGAGAACACTACATTAAATTAATTGCACCAACTTCTATTTTATTTAGAATAAGGAAACAGATCCTTTGTTGTCACTTTTCAACAATGAAGGTTACAGTAAAGCAAACAATCCATGTTTGAAACAGGAGTAATTCAGAAGGTCAGAGTCAATAGAATCTTTGTAACTGAGTAATTATAATTTTCTAACAGAAATTTACTAACAAAATAAAACTCAAATTAAATGCAATATAAAGCCTACATGTAACTAAGTCCAGAGTTGAAAAGTGATCTCTAGATTAATATTTTGAAGCTCAAATATTCATAATTAATGTTATTTCAATCAGGCAAAAGGTGCCATCAAAGCTGACACCACAAAAGGTATCAGATGATTGTTTGATATTTTGTTTTAAAGAAACCGTTTTTTCACTTCCAATGAAGAATTCCACTGTTGATCTTCAAAACAGAGACTACTCCTGAAGCAGGAAGAGAGAGCTCCTGAAAGCAGCAGTAGCAAGGAAGGAATCACATATAAGCAGAAGCAGAGTTTACTCATTGCATGTGTCAATAAAAACCTCTAAGGCCAGCAAGATGAAACATCTTACCAAAAAAAAAAAAGCTCTGCATAAACTGAGGACTTAAGGAACAACTCTAGCAATAAGCAAATACAATCCAGGAGTTGCACATGAAAGCATGCAAGAAGCCTCCAGCAAGACAGCATAGGGTTTCCTGGCATGACAACATTTTTGCCAGGCCCAGTTTACTTCATAAAAGCATACTTGGGCTGCCAGATTCCCAGCTGTCTGCATTGCTGTGGACTTCCCATTTTTTTTTTATTTATTTTTATTATCCTTAAAAGAAGGATAGGAAAGCACAGAGGAAATTTAGCTTATTCACCAGAACACAGAAAAGGTTGAGTGGCTGACAGGCTCCTGGCTTTTTATAAACATCCTTTGAGAATATTCTGCTCACAGGTGTGTTTCAAAAGAACAGCAGTAGGTGGTAAACAAACACCATACATCTTTCACCAAGGAGCTACAGTCTCATCTCTTCCTGATCTTAAGCTATCAGATATGCAACAACCCACTGCTACAACATCACTTCTTGAAATCAATTTTCAAAATACAAACAAGAGTATGCATGCACACAGAAGATACTTGGACATTAACTTCTCATGAAGCAGGACCGTCTTGGCAGAAACACAGAAATTCCCTTTTTCTTCAGCAACCAAATGCTACATGAAAAGCTACAAAAAATATTTTATTCTCTAGATGAAATTTTAATTTTTCAGTGACAGAGAAAAATGTTCTGTTCTTTTTTCCACCAGCTGATCAGACATATTAAAACCAAAGAATGCCATTACAGAGTAATATAATTTCCTGCTTGAGATAGCACTTAAAATGTTAACCAATTGCCTGTGTGTTTAAGCCAGAAACTTGTTTGATCAAATTATACTTCCTAGTCTCTACCTGAGCGAATTAAGGCAAACAGACTCCATCATTCTCTTGACACTTGGATGCAATAGTTAATCAACTTCATCTAACAAAAATTTGCCATTTAATTTGAATTTTTTTAGGTTTAGCTTTCAGACATCTATGCTTATTTAAATGAAACAGGTATTTTTCTAGAATAATTTCCTTCAAGTGAAGGTACCAAAACATAGGCACCCAGACACTGGTTAATCCTTCTGATCTCCCAAACACATCCTTAAATCAATCACTGAAGAACAGACTTCAAATAAATCATGGGTCTTTTTTTTCTCCTTCCTCCCCTCAGTATCCTATGCAAATTTGGATGAGAGTACTGGCAAACTGTGCACAAAGACACAGGGTCAGCCCTAACTGATATTCTCCCCTATTCACCTGTTCAAGTTGGATGTTGGACATCTTGCACTGCTCATGCCAAGTCACTAATCCATAATCTAGACCACAGAATTAACACCAAGACCACTGTATAGGATACAGCTCCCAATTCAGTGTCCACAGAATCACCACTATATGGGATCCAGCTCCTGATTCATTAACCATGGGTTAGTTCACCCTCAGTATCTGATCTTACCAGCAGCATCAAAAAACAGTTATTTGAACAGACATGGGTCACCACACAATGTCAGCTGCTCTGGAATACTTTCCTTTCTTCTTGACTGTTCGTTATGCTGCTTGTACCTCACTTAAATAAAAAATTGAACATGTGCTTATGAATTAGTCTAAACTACCACGTGTCCTACCGTGAACTTGCATTTAAGAAGCTGTATTTCAGCTTAGTACCAGAAACAAGGCTGCTCTCCACAAGTCTGATGCTCTGTGCATTGCTTCAAACACCTGAGCTCACTCATTCCAAACCAGCAGGTTAGCTCTGCTCTCCCCAGCAGCTAGCAGCAATCGAACATAGTAAGATTTAAAGTCCTTTCCCACATAAGAGGCACTACTCTGATCCTGGCTGCAGGGAGTCCAGCTGAAGATTATAGCTGAGCAATACAACCCTCCTCTCTGGTCCTCAGCCATCTTCCTCTGAGGAAATGCTGTTCACTTTTCCCCATGCTTCTGTACCTCACAAGTTGTTAGAGCCATCTCACGTACTGCCTTGACTCCCTTATATTTGTTGCCATACACTTCCAAGTTGTGTAACAGTATGGAAAGACAAGAGACTGCCTACTCTAAAATGCTCATTATCAAAAAAAAAATATCTGTAAAACAAACCATCCATATAATCAAAGAGCAACTCTGCAAGCCAGGGATCCTGTTGAACAGATGGCTGAATGCCACCCCAGATAACTCAAATTAATCTCCTCACTTGTTTACTAAACAAATTCAGAGAGATAGAAGCTCAAAGTTGAATATATGGAGTCAGCTGAAAAGGCAGGAATAGAATAAAAAGGCGAGGAAAATTTGAGCACTTATGGTGTTAATCCATCAAAGTAATTGTAGAAACCTATATACTTATACATAAAATGCTGCCTTTAGCAGTACAAAAGGCATGGAACAGCCTCCCACTATTGACAAAGAAAACCAAAAGAAAGAACACTGCTTCCCTATTCGCAAGTGCTGGAGTATCAAAATATTACCATAACTTGATTAACTTTTGGGAAAGCCTAAGAATTACTGCAAGACAGTATTATCTCAGACATATGGTCACAAGCACCTTGAGTTGCTTCCCTGGGCCTCATTCTATCAATTTTAACCATAATTTGAGCTTACTGGGCAAAGCAGCAATGCACCAACACCACCTAAAGCAACAGCCCATACTTCGATAATACAGTTAAATGAACATGCTCCTTGCAAAAGCCCTCTGTGAAGTACAAGAGGGTACAAATAAGATCCCATGGTCTGCTGCATTTAAGTCCATGGCAAATGCAGAAGAAGAATTAAAGCCACAACCTATAACATAAGCACTGCTTTCTTCTCTAATATGACAGGATGTCAGTAAGTTACATCATAGAGAAAAACAATAGTGTATTTCCAATACATGTTCAGCACTTGGAAGAGACACCTGAGAGGTCTTAAAAGTTCCTGCAGTGGGAACTGTGGGATCTACTGTGCTTTTTCCAAAGTTGGAACCCAGTAAGTTAAACTGTCAACTATGCTTCAAAAGAACTGTTAGATTATTTTGCATTCAGACAGCTGGGTTCTCATACTAACTGGCCCAAATTTACTGCAATACTTGAAGATTACAGAAAGAGTTTGGTAGGTGGAAATGTGACCTCATATTTAATACCAAGAAATACTTTTGGGGAGAGAATTTTTCACACTCAAAAGAACTTCTCCATACAAGAATTCATGATCTGAGTAACACGCATTAAGAAGTACTGCTGTGTGAAGTGTCAATTTGAAAAAGCATTCTCACTTTTTCTCTTCTCAGCTATCAACTAAACTAGCTCCAAGGCTCTATCATAGAGCCTACAATATATGAGAACAGAGTAGCTTTGATCCCCTATAAATCTCTTTCCCACTTCCATGCACACCTTATTGCATTCCTATGGCCAAGCTGTGACAAGGACAGCAGTAGAATTATTGTGACAAATAATAAATCCCTTTACAAGGGAAATGAAGTGAAATGTATAGTACAAGGGACTGAATTATTCAGTAATGCACTTGGCACTAGAGATGTGGAACTGCCCTTTTCCATTAACATCATCAACCTTATCTGTCTACATAGTTCCTATATTGAGGCCGTGCAGCACAGAGGTACCAGTCACTTAAACTAGATGGGTCACATACGTCATCTTTATCTCCTTCACATTGCTAACTCCCATCTTTTTGGATGCCATTCCATCTCAGCAATCTGAGCCACAAACTCCAGCCCAGAAGCAGGTAGCTGTATTAAATCCTAGCCTACATAACTCTGCCCATTCCAGAACACCCTAAAAATCCAACAAGATTTCAGAGTAACCCAAGGACCTTATGTATTTTTGACAGTAACCACCAAGCTCTGTAAGATTTCACATCCCTAGGCCTGGGTCTGAGGAACCACAGCCCAGTTCGAACAATATATGATTTTTCCTAGAAGTCTTCTTTGCTGGTTTCAGCTGGGGTAGAGTTCATTTTTGTCACAGTCTGGTGTGGAGCTGTGTTTTGGCTTTGTGCAGAGCAATAACACAGCGTTGTTTGCTTGCACAGAGCAAATGCCCTCATCTCAGGGTCACAAAATACTCTACACGCATTTAAATACTAAGGCAGCCAACACTACACTTTGATAATGATGATGAAATGCATAAAAAAACATCATATATGTGCAAGATGGTTTTAGTATATCTTCCAACTGGAAAGGAACAAAAAAAAATCACTATTTTATGAGCAAAAAATAAATGTTTAAAATCCAGACGTTTCCTTGAAAAGTTTACACATAGAAAAAAAAAAGCAAATTTGCCTTATTTGAAGGGAGGCATGAAATCCAGGTGTCTGAATTCTAAACTATACCCATGTTCTTGTCTGCTGTGAGTGTTTAAATGTCATCAAAATGTGGATCAAATAAGTACTGACACTTAAGGTTACTTGAATTTATATGGGATTCAGGATGTTAGTAATTTTTTTTTCTCCTCATCATAAGTTTGGAAAGTTTCTAAGTAGTTGCCTAAAAATCAAAACTAGTATTCTGCCAGAAAATATTTGTTGAAATATTAAACATTTTAACTACTACAAATCATCAGTCTGATAATTAATCACATTTTTCTATTTGGCCATCACTGTGTGTGAGTCAGAAACAGGATTTAGAGCAGGATTACGGAGAAAACTCTGTCTATCAGCATTGTTAGGAAGAGCTGTAATTTCATGACCGGGAAAACAAAGCCCTGAACTTCACTATTTTTTATTGTCTTCTAATTTGTCTGTTCACAGAGTTCAAAATGTTTGACTTACAAAACAAACATTTTACCAGTTGGCCATGTTTCTGCATAGCTAAAATTAAAACTCAAAGACCTCTGTTGATAGATTATCTTGGTCATCATCACAGCAACTACCACAGTACCAGCTTCTTTCTCCTTCTGACATTAAAAGGCTTACTAAGCTCAAAATTACAGCAATAACTTTCATTTACCAAAGATCTAAACACAGAATACACATCTTATAGCTTTATAGTAAAACTTGATTTCACAGTTCATCTAGCAAAATTCATTTGCGAATCGGCCAACCATACTAAAGAATCTAAGCCAATTTACATGCATTTTCAGTCATGCTTGAATAGCCACCGCATTAACATGAAATTCACTCCTAGAATCAAGCAAGCCTACTACCTATATTTCATTAACATGAAATTCACTCCTAGAATCAAGCAAGCCTACCACCACCCAGTTATCTATGCATGTATCTCCTCTTCTACCATGAAGAAAGCAAGTGGAATGGCCATTTGAGGCCACACCAGCCATTGGAGAAAAGAGAACATCAAAAGCCTGCAGTATGCTATATACTGGACTCCCTCGTACAGCTCTCTGCGTGATCCCTTGACCCAGATGTCTGTTTGCAAAAGCAGACAAATGGAGTCAGGTCCCACAGAACCCAAACAGGCTACTGAGCTGTATTGTTGTTGTTTGGTAACAGCTCATTGAACCTTTTACTTTTAACCAAGCCTGATAGAGTTCAAGAAGTGTTTGGACAACACTCCCAGGCAACGACACGAGTCTTAGGCATGGTCCTGGGCAGGGACACGAGAGGAACTTGATTCTGGTGGGCTCCTTCCAACTCAGCATATTCTGTGATTATCAACTGTTGCTCAGTGTTCTGCAGACATTAAATGAAGTGAGAGGAATTGCTGCCTTGGCACACAGCACCTCAGTATGAGAGGTGTCCCACACACAACCACCACACCCACATGTGTGTGCATTCCAAACATGTACTGCCAGCATGGTGCACACAAGTTGACCAAACACACATAGATGGTATTTGAGTCTCAGACAGAATCCTTGCGCAACCAAGCAATAGACTGAGTCTAGATCTGGGGATGACTTATCAGTGCTCCTGAAATTGATAAACTTTGTACTTAATCCATATAAATGCACTGACTGCACACTCACATATACACTCTAACAATGACTGATTTCTAAACATAAGTCTGAATACTAAATAAGTAAATTAATTGAAGGAATAATATAAAAAAACACTTAAGACAAGAAGGCTAAAGGTCACATTCCTTGGCCATACACAGTATTTGAGGTACTTCTTTGAGGAGTTTAATGCTAAATTTTACATAACAGAACTTCTCTGTAAAGTTAGTTACAAGAAAAAAAATTATCCAGCTTTAAAGAAGTAAAAAGATAGTTCAAAACTTAATTGTCCTATTCTGCTCTACTTACCTCATATTGAAACAGACATTTATTTTGCCTATACAGTATTTAGTTTGCTGGAGACAAAAATGTGATCAGTATTTTTGCAAAATGAACCATGTTTATTTGGGTTGGCAACACAAAGAGGGTTTTTTTTTCTGAGTCACATCCATGCCCTGCCACCTGTGGCAAGAAGCTTGTTTTGCAACAGAACAGTGCTAAATTGTGGATGAGCACTGGAAAATTTAATTAAAACTCACTTCAAAACCAACACATTGTGTAAGCATCTCAGGAAATCTATAGGTTCATCATTAAATTCATTAGTGAGTTTATAAAATCCAAAAACAAAAAATCTGTTCAAATATGCATGAACACACACAGAGAAAGCAACCTCCCCCAGTAATTCATATTCTCTTGGACCTCGTGTATTGTGGCGAGGCCCCTGGAGTAAGGCAAACACGAACGACCATCTGTTATTTTTGTCTGCAAAGCAGCGACTTCCCCCCTGATGAATCTTTGATGGCAGCCAAGCAATGGCAGCGACTGCTGTGGCAGGAACTGACAGCCAGAAGCCCCAGCCTCCATTTCTCTTTTCACTCAACCTGCATGTTAAATGGCTGCTTCAAACCCAGGAGTAGCTCTTTACATATTAAAACCAAATACGCCTTTTCTGCGCTTTCATTTAAATTACAGCAAATGAAGGGAAGTGTCAGGGAGCAAGTGAAGAGAAAAAAGAAAGGGGAAAGAATTGGAGAATGAAGAACCCCTCAGGGAGCATTCATGGTGCCAAAGAGATACTCATTTTCAAGCACCATCTGTCAAGAGCTACTTGGAGCTTTTTCTCTCTATCTTAGTACCCTCCCCCAGGTTTTACCATCTCACTTGCTATATACCAAGTGGCCAAAGCCTCTACATCTCACAGAAAAACTGACTGGCCTTCCACTACTGAAGGGGCAAAAATTCTTCTCCAGAACAGATTGAACTATGTTGAAACTCAACATTAAGCTCCACTTAGGAGTGCCTTGGAGGCAGGAGACACCGTCTGCAATTGACATGGGGGTTTTAGGCCTGCTAAAGTACTGGTTTCAAGATGGCAAACAAGTCTGAGATTTGCCCTGAAAATGTAGATTAGTCTGGCAGCTCAATTACAGCCCCCATCCCATACAGCTTCTGGGCAGCAGCACTGAACCAACCTCTATGGCAGTGCAGTTGCAAAATAGAGGAACTCAACTCTTCTGCCTCATTGTAACACCTTGACACTTTCCCCATTTTATTTAAATCCATTATCCAAGTTCTCTCTCACAGCAATTTAGCAGCCGAGACAAGAGAATGATTCCTAACTCATAGGTAAACAAATACCTTCACAATAGAAGTTTGTGTAGATTATTTACAGTGGAATGCAAGTAGGCAGATTAATGACTTATTGGAATTGGTATGTATATCTAAATCATCTCTGAAAACTCAATGGAGAATGTAATAATCATGAGAGACTGCAAGCTCTTGGCCCTCAGGAACAATGCATTTTACCATCAGTGATGGGAACAGCAAGTCCAGCATGGTTCTAAACCAGGAAATCCAGTCTTGCCAGAAGGGCTAACTGTGGTAATAGGGTACATTTTGCCAAAAATTCTGAGCCCCTTTCACTAAATTTCTTCAGTCTTTGATCAGCTCCAGGACATTTTGAAATGTTTTTACAGACCAAGACAGGAACAGAACCATCTGTGGCTAACAAGTAGATCAGCAACTAGTTTTCTGTGAAGACACAGTATATACACCAGTTCTGGAGTTCAATTGGTGTTCTCCCTATATGCCAGGCAAAGTCTTAGCCTCTAGACTACAGTCATTCAGCTTTTCTTTGAGTAAGATTATAGAACTGTTTAACACAATTGGGGTTGACAAAACAGTTCTTTCCTCAGGCTTCCAATAACGTGACTCAAAGACAGAGCAGAGCTTGAACCTCCAGCCCAGAGCAGTGGCCTAAACAGGTACAGATATGGAGAGAGGGACAAGAGGGACCGTTCTCTGTCACATTCTCATTCCAATTCTATTGAGAATATGCATCAGAAATAGCATATTTCACTGAAAAAGTTCTTATCTGTTAAGTAAGCCACAGGTGCATAAAAAGATTTCCTTGTCAGGCTTGACTGGAAGATCCTACATTTCAAAACCATCAACACAGCTCAAGATCAAAGATTCCCAAAACTAATTTTGACAATATTGTGGTTCTATTTGTCAGCTTACATTTCAGCTTTTAAGATGCACTTTTTTGGTACTTTTATTACAACATGTTAGAATCAGAAAGCTTATATTTACCTAAGAATTTCAGACTCACAGCTTTTTTAATCACAAAATAAAGCCAGAACTGTTGGTAGCCGTAAGCATCAAACCTGACATTTCAAAGGCAAGAGTGAGCTTCAATTACCAACTATTTTGTCATTTCCTATTTAACCAATTCATTTTCTCAGGCTTTACAGACTTCTGGCCCTTTAGAAATATTACTATCCTTTACATAAAGGATTTATTCCTCCTGCATCATTGTTGTATACAATGGCAACATCAAGATGTGAGACAACTATTTACTTTAGTCTACTATTCACCTTATAATTTTCTTTGGTTCGCGAATCAGAACAACCTGCGGAAATGGACCAGGATGCCAGGTCAGCAAGATGCTGAAAAAGACACTGAAACACAGATTTTTAAGCATCAGAATTCTCTTGCCAGCTTCTGTGACACCATGAAGTCCATGGTGATGTGCACGCTCTATGCTGGGGCCCACACAATTCCCAAAGCATCATTAGATTCATAAATAACTTTCCTCTGAGCCAGTCATGAGAAGTGGAGACTTATTTCCAAAAGAAGTCTAAGAAATTCTGAAGGTAAAAATGGTTACCCGTTATACTTAGTGGGAAATAGAAGAAATCTTCAACTATTTTTAACAGCAGTGTAATTGCATAGTCAGGAATTTGATGCATTGTGGGAAAGAGTCAAAATAAGCAATACCAACAGGAAATCAGACACCAGTAGTTATTTCTATTTTTCTACAATCCCCCACACACAACACCAATTCAATTGCTTTCAATTTAATAGCTGAAAAGAAATCAAATTATTATTAGGCATCTTTTATTCTAATACCCCACCCTTCCTAAATAGGTTTCCTTATTTATAACTCTTTTTTTTTTTATGCCTCAGGATCTCTCTTATCCTTTTATTGACAAATTTTCCTGCAGTTCCAATACTCTCCATTGTGCTGTGTATGTTGTTGATGCTGGCTCACACTCCATTCTGTTTCCCACTCTTTAACACATTAGCTTTACCTCATTCTATGAAACATGGCCCAACCTTCATCTCCACTTGCTTTAACTCAGCAGTAGATTATTTTCCTGCAAGGCTTGTGACTGAAGATATAGGATTTTCAGTCTCTCAACTTCTTCTTGAAACAAAAAGATCTACTTAGTGGTATTTGACAGAGAGGGAAAAGGAACAAAACAGATTAGGGGAATTATTATTCAAGTAGAAAGAGATGACCAAACACGTACTAGCTATCTAGCTGTTCTGCCACCCAGCCACTGATCTCACTAAAGGATTTGCATTTGAAAGTCTTCTGAGCTGTTCCTGATGCACTTTAGTGTCGCCCTGGTTTCTAGAATCTTTTAGCCTTCTGATATTTACATTCTAGTTACACGCTTTCCCACGCTTTGTTCTGTAAACACCTAGTTGTTTGCATTCCTTCATAGAGGTGGAGAAGGACTGATGGATTCGTAATCTGTCCAGTGCCATGGGAGAGGTGGCCCTTTCTCCCTCCTATGCCCTGTCTTTTGAAAAACTATAAGTAGTGGAGTCAGATAATAAACTTCCTCTTTTCACCCTCACCTTCAGCTGTGTGAACACGCGTGTGCTTCCGTGTCCTACTGCGACACTATAGTTTAAAAAGTACCCTTAATCTTACATATTCCTTCCTCCAAAAGGCACAACCAAGGCATGCAACTACAGTTCATGTTAGACAGAATGTCTGGAGAAGATACATAATATGGGAATTTGAAGAAAAATTTAGATCTTTCTGCATGTTTCACCTCCAATATTTCTCAATCTTGAGATCTTGTGGAAAATCCTAACAAAATCTACTAACCATGCAGATTGGGTTTAATTAAAGATATAGTTGGCATGACTAACAGCTCAAATGAGTTCTTATAAACACCTATTCAGACGTGTGCCTGTGTATGTTTGAGTGTGTAATACACATTACTTACAGAAACATTTTTCACACAGAACAGCAAGCTAGGTGGTAAAAATACCATTAAATCCCATACCATCTCTAAAGCTCTTGGAATCACTGCACTTCAGAACATGTAAGTGATTTTTTTCCCTTACATTCTGTCCTTCCCAGGTACATAACTAAGTTTCTCTTTCCTCCTATAAGAACATGTATTCATGGATACCACAATGAGATATGGGACCCTCAGCTTTTGAGGTTTAATAAAGACTGTACACAATCTGTCCCTTCTTTTGAATCCACAAAACAAAACAAGTCTGAAAGAGGATTTACAAACTATTCATTTAAGAACAGAGATGCAGATCAGAATCAGACTGACACCCTCTCCAATCACTAAGAGGGTTTTTATTCCTCCCCAGCGTATTTCTTTTGCCCCAAAGCACAAAGACTCCTAATTTCTAGGAGATATTAATTTTGTTTTCATTGTGCCATAATAAACTACATCTTACACAAGTGCTATTTACAGTACGCATTCAAATTAGTTTTAACTCCCTGGACATTTCACCTCAGTGCTGGGATCTGAAATTAGAGGCAAGATGTGCTGTGTGTCTGCACCCACTTTCTTGGCTGTTGCACTATTTTCCAACTTGTCTTATTCCACCTTAACAAGTACACTATTTTTTTTGTAGTGTGAACATTCCACATCTGATAGGGAAAAAAAGTACTACCCATCAGCGGAAAAACATTTTACCAGAAATTCAGCTGGTAGCAAATTTCTCAAGTACTAAAAACAATAACCATAAATAAAGAGTTCATAAAAAATCCTCATTCATTACCTAACCTGTTAACTGGCCAAATGCTAGCAAGAAGTTCCACAATCACTTATAAAATCCTCATACTGGTAGGATTGCTTTATATCATCCATTTGGCAAGTAACAGAACAAGAGGAAATGGCCTCAAGTAGCACCAGGGGAGTTTTAGATTGAATATTAGGGAACATTTCTTCTCCAGAAGGGCTACCAAACATTGGAACAAGTCCTCCAGGGCAGTGGAAGAATCACTATCCCTGGAGATATTTCGAAAACACAAGCTGCCGCACTTAGGGGAGAGGCACCTCCACACTTAGGCACGTGGGTTTGTGCTGCACTAAGAGTTGGTTTGGATCTTAAAGGTCTTCTCCAATCAAAATGCTTCTATAATTCACAAGATATTATTTACGACAGCAAATAATTCAGAGGAATTTTGGACACATTTCTATACATGTATCAAATTTCACAAACATTCTCAGGTCAAAAAGATCTCAGCAGCACATATTGCTTATTCTCACAATATATCACAAGGACCAGGAAGCATCACACCTCGTGTGCTTTTGAAAATGCTAATGTTTGTATTGCAAACTCTACAAATGACAGCACATGTCAAAAACAGGAGCATAGCTTGGTGTGCTTTACCTCCACTTCTATTCATTTTTTTCCGAAGGTACCCATTTTGTGATATAAAGAGAAAACTGCTGACAGATGGCACTAGAACAACAGTCTCATAATTGAGGCTTCATACATCCTCACCAGTTTAGAATTTAATTGCCAATAAAACAATACCATGATATTGCCACATACACCACCATCATGTTTTCCTCAAGTGACACTTGTGCTCAGTAGCAAGTTTCTGTTCTCCCAAAGAAAATCACTTTATCCATTCAATTCTTGCACAGAACTACAAGTCCATGTACAGTAGTTCGGTTTTGACCAAGAGTGCAGCTCTCATCCCCAAAGTGCTCTTTCAGAGTTACTGTCAGTGCCAGTAAGCAAAATCCTCCAGACTTGTCTATTTGGTAGAAGCACTTGGATGTTTTAGCCATCGCTTATTAAAATGCAAACTGGTACAACTGACACATAAGCAATACTTTTACAAAAGAACCAGATGTGAACCCGGAGTAAAACACGCCAGCTCTGCTACAGAATTTTTGCTTGCAGTCCACAAGTTCAGGCGACCTGAACAGTCATGGCATCTACTTGTGAGTTATCAAACAGCAATCATGATAAACTGAAGTAGAAGAAATGGGACACTTGTTCTTATTCTATGTGTGGCTACTTTTAACTGGTTATACACATACATAAAAGGTACAAACAACCTTGTTTCAATGATAATAGAGAAAATAGCCGATTGTGACACTGGCTGCATTAACTTCCCTTGTTCAGCACAGTCATCCCTCAAAAGCATTGAGCATTTCCTCAAAACTCATGGAGAGATGCTGCAAGCCCTCATGAAAAAACCCTTAGTTTTTTACTACTGTGAGATTTTACTCACATTAGTTTCACAGATAAACAGAAGCATTAGTAAGTTGTTATAGGACTAGGTATCATGTGCGTCAAATTTTGCATATATTTTTGTTTATTAACTAAATGTGCATGTATGTAGTCTGTCATTCAGACATACAAATTTGATATTGATATTCAGTATGCATGCATGAAACACTTTTTGTACCCACTGCTCAGAAGTAGTCACCTCACAGCTGACTGCAGTAGTTATTTGAAGGCAGACAGAATACCATGACTTAAGCTATTAGGGTCAGAGAACAGAAGAAACAACAACATACAGTTGCTGGAGAAATATTACAGGTTGAGTACAAATGGCCGAGTAACCATGGATAGCTTTTCTACAAATTTACATATATTTTGGCTTGCTCTTCTGTTCAGAGGTCTGCTAATAACAAGAATTTGCTGAATAGTTTAGGCCTGCATTGATAAGTTTGATCATCACAGCTTTCCTGGAATGGATCAACTATGATTGCCTGAATAGTATTTACTTTGGGGTCACAAGTACATTGTCTGAAAAGGACAATGCTTTCTCTGACTATGTCATGGTGAATGCATAAAGTTTCACTGATCACTGAAAGGTGTGTATAAATAGGTCTGATAAAGGTGTAAAGCATGAAATCAGTTCCAATTTCACATTTTACTTTATCAGATTAAATCAAGAACCAACACACATGGACAAATACTGAACTAGACAAGCAACAAGTAAATCTGCATAACTAGATAAACTCCAACATCCCCAAGTGATGGCACTACCTCACAGCCTGAAAGTTTGACTTTTGAAAAGGCAGATTCACTCATCCCTCATCC
The DNA here is from genome assembly GCA_020086605.1 of Lanius collurio. Classification (NCBI taxonomy): domain Eukaryota; kingdom Metazoa; phylum Chordata; class Aves; order Passeriformes; family Laniidae; genus Lanius; species Lanius collurio. Next base: position 10,377,703 of record JACBWW010000010.1, read on the forward strand.
CCTGGGCTTCTAATTTGACCTCAGCCATAACAGCAGCAAGCCCTCAAAAGCCCCTGTGTCAGGATCTAACCTGGTGCACGGGTGAGCTCTCAGATCCAAAGGTGAGCAGAGTGTGCTCATGGGGAGTGGCACAGGCTGGTGAGTGATGGGCAGAGTGCACAGACAAGAGCCGACAACCCTTCTGAGGGTAAGGCAACCCACAACACACAAAACATGGCTCCTGGCTCTTCAACTGAGGCCAATCCTGACAATGATAATTATAGCAGTTACAGAAGAGAAAGAAACAAAACCCAATATGACCAAAGGCCTTGTACTTGAATGATACCAAAGGTAGTGACAGATATGCCTTGAAAAATTCACATATTCATTCAGACATATTGCTGGCTTCAGTTATTTCCCAAAGAGAAGGTCAGAAAGAAATTACAGCAAAGACTAATGACAGTTTGAGGGAGGGAGGAAGCTACAGGATGTCAAAGAGAAGGTAATGGAGCAGGAAGGACAACTGACAGTCTCAAAGACTGGGAGACAAAAGAGCTTCGTCAAGTCCAGAAAAACTGAAGAATAGAATACCTGAAGGCCTTTCTGAAATTCTTCTGCTCCCTTTTAATGTCTGGAAAATGGGTATGTAGGAAGTATGCATAAAATTGAATGAGGAAGGTGGCATTGCTAACACAGGGGAAAACAAAGGAAAAAAATTCAAGAAATTAATGTCTAATTTTTAAAACTGGAAGATTGCACTGTTCTGCTCAAGACAGCATTTCCACTTCCCTCTCATATCAAAACCAAACATTTCAGTTATGTTTAATACACACTGCAATAGGATGTTGTCCAGGTTTCAGGCAATACTGAACCATGACCTTGATGGTAGGTTCTTCTCATTCCCCCTTGTGCCAGAGCTGCCAAGTCTTATTAACTTCATGAAGCTAACAGGTAATAAAAAGTGTCTCTACAAGCAAAGTACTTTCAGGGTGAGAGGAGTCTGGATACCTAATCTAAGACTTGTGTTTTCTAACAATACTAGACAATTCAAGGGTTAATCACCAGACAAGATACTTCCAAATGGCACCTAATAGGTGGAGTTTTAATTTTGAGCCCTTTACATGGAACAATTTCACTAAATGGCCCCTCTCAAATCTTATTTAGGATTAAAATCACAGTTTTTCCTATTCATGTGGAAAAATAAAGGAACCTCATGTATCTTCACAGTCAAGAAATTTTTTTTTAAATTTTAGTACATATGAGAGAGCATCATTAATTAAGCAGTTCAGTGTAGTTATTTCTCCATAAGGGAACTGATTTTAACAGCAGACCACAAAAACTGAAGCTCAACAAGATAGGAGCACCTTATTTCACATTATTTCTGCAAACAGCACTTCAGCTGGGGAAAAAAAACATTTGTAGACATTGTGACTCATAAAAATGACTTGAAAATGGTGGCCCTTATCATCTGCACAGGTACTGACCTATCAACCCCAGTCATCATAGAAAGGGCTTTGATCAATTGTTTCATTAAAGCACTTGAATAAAGGGAGTTATTAGAGATTTCCTTCCTATCTTCAACCATGCAGTCCATGCATCGACTGAAGAAAACTTCCATGGAAGTTTTTACTGCAAGGACACCAGCAGTGTCTGGTGATAGTCCTGGCAAAAGCTAAGAGCTACAAACATCTGCAACTCCAAGCATGTAGATCACCCATAGCTTAGAATCAGAACAACCCAGCACTAATTTGCTGTTTGATTTCAATACAAATATACATAAAATAAAAGCCTTGTAATTCGAACCACAATTTTTTGCTTTACATTTATCCAACTTGGGTGACATCTAACATTCTTGATTCTAAATGTGTTTTAATGCTCTTCTCTGTACAAATAATAAAACTCAGAAGAATCCCTGAAAACCTAGCAACTCATTCTTGTGATAGCACTTCGGTACACTAGTCCTAAATGCTTGCCATCCCATCCTAGCTCTCCCATTTTACAAACACAAATGGTTTATTAGCAAAACCTGGAAGTGGACTGCACTAAATATTATCTCTTAATATTAATCTGCCTCAGTTAAGCAAAGACGTCACTTCAAATGGGTACAGTTGTACTAGACCTAAATCACATTTCCTCCTGATACCAGATGGTTGGCCTCTGTCATCACCCCTAAGAGACAGACCTTAAGACTGAGTAATAAATGTTATCTTCTGCCTCACAATTTAATTGATTTCAGGCATTACAAGTAATGTATTTTTTTTAATTAATGTAATGTCATGATTTCTTTTTCAGTGTTCTAAGAAGAGGAAATAAGTATTATGCAAGAGTACTTAATTTTCATTCTAAGTTTCCATGGCTCGGCTAAGGTGATGCAAAAGTAAATCTACTAAACGTGGAAAATGAAAAAAAATAGAATTGAATAAAAGATCTGAAATAAAAGATTTTTGTGAAGGAAATATTGTTTTGATCAATATCCAGAGTAGTACACTTTGAAATGCAATATAGCCAAGTGGCCCATTTAACATCTACTCTCCTGCTCCAGCACAGCTAAGCATCACAGATAAAAGTATTTCTTTTTCCATTGTAAGTTTCTTCACAACCCTACCATCAAAATAGAAAAACTATCTCAAACAACTTCCAAACACAAGACAGCCTGTATATTTTATGATGATCTTGGTGACTCAAAAAAATGTTTCAAGACCCAAAGGAATTACTAGAACATGTCTTGCTAATATCACTAATAAATTATTCGCCCTTTATTTCAAAAATCATAAATCCATTATTCACAGTTGCAGAAGTCATTTCTATTGTGGCTGGCCTAAGACATTAGACAGAGTCTTTGGCCAAAGCAAGAAAATATTGTGTAACAGCTGATTTGCCTACTGCTAATCCTCCAGCTTTTTTAAAATTGCATCTGGCTGCATTTCTGTCACCTTGATATAAAGCAGTCTGAAGGAATAATTTTTCATGGAAGAACTTACAGCTTCTCTGTGAAAGGATGCTTTCCTGAGCAACATTCTCACTTGAATATTCCCAACTCATGGATTAAGTGAAACACCAGCTTGAACAGATACATCATTGCACAGCTCTAATATCTAATTATTTCATCCAAACATATTCACAGAACAGAAATATAATCTAAGCAATGCACATGTAAAACTGAAAGTGGATACTGAAGCTGTGTCCTAGAGGTTAGTACATGTGTAACCAATGACCTCAAATAAGAGAGACATGACAGTGAATTCTGCAATGTTTTCCCATTTACTGAAAGGAAGATCTGAAGCCCCTATTAAGTCCTCTTGAATATTTCTTTGCCTTATAAAAACTTGCTCATTAAAGAGGAGGAAAATAAAGTTGTTAGATATAAGCAGTAGCTTGATATAACAGTTCAGGTGAATGAAATTCTAGCCCTACTTCTTCTTGTGAAGCCAGTGGCAAAATTTCTACTGACTTCAGCAAGCAGAAGTGGACATCACCTCGTGTGAACTTACATGCAGTGGAGTCGGTCACAGTCCTGCCTTTTCTTGAAAGAATCATCAATAAATTTCTACATAATCTACTGCATAACTTATCTTGCACTTGACTTCAGTGTTTAACTTCCATTGTCATGATGCACTTTGGATATCACCAGCAGAAGTGTCTAGACATTGGTATAAACAATTTTGCATAAGTGGGAAAAATTAGAATTTCATCATCAAGGGGGTTCATTCCTTGTTTACAAGTGACTTCTTGTTAGGCAAACAGGTGCAACAGCAGCCAGAACACTATCAGAGGGCATCACTGAAGACTGGCAGCAAGAAATTAATGCAGAAAAACATTGATGAGCAAAAATTGAGAAAATAAGGTAGTCCTGCAACCACCACATGAGCTCCTACAGCTCTCAGTATTAATTGTCATTCAATTCCCCATAGTACTCTAAAACCTAGATGATCAGATAATAAGAGGTTGAGTGGTATGCATAACATCAGGCTGATTAAATTTGTTTACTGATAATTCTTTCAGGTTCCTATGAATATCATGTAATTTTCAAGATTTATTTCAAACAAATTTTATGTAATGCATTATTGACAACATCTTCATGGACCATTTCTACAATGTCATTCAGGATAATTATTTCACAACAGATTTTCAAAGTCCCTGATTCCTGTTGGGATTCACTTTTGCATAAATTACAGAGCAGTATATTTAATCAGTGTCTCTATTAGAGCCCTATGGCTTATTTTTAGGAATAAGGAATGAGAGAAGAAAAAGATTTTGAGAGAGGCAAGGGAAAGGAAAGAAATATTTGTAAGTATGAATATTTTTCTCAGTAATATTTTCTGAAGCAACAAAGCTAAAGTCTGTCCTGCAGCATCTCTGCTTTTTTTAGAAATAAACACTGGCATTAATCTTTGGACTCCATTAAATATTAATGTTAACAAATCACGTAATGGGGAGTTAAACAATTAACATTTACATCACAGTGTCCTTAAGGTTGTTTGAAAAAGTGAATTAGCCCCTCTATAATAATGCCAAAACAATACTAAATCGAAGAATTATGACTACAAGAAGTCTCTATTTTTTAACATACACCCAGAGAGATAAAGACACATGCTTGACACCTGAACATGACAAATACTTATGATTAAAACACATTTACATTTCTGATGTAACCTGCTGTAAATGTTGAGCATCAGAACAGCATACCATACTCACTGTTTACAAAAGTGAATTAAGAAGGCAGACAAATATGGCCCTGTGATTTGCCAGTATACCAAGAACGCAAACATATCAATTCATTTTTCTAGTAAATTGAAAGTTGTCCACTTATGTCTGCTCAACACAGAGGGTCTTAAAAATTTAAACTAAACCTTTCTGACTGCATCTGTGTTTCCCCAAATGAGGGCAAAACAAAGTATTTGCTATCATCTGTATGTGAGCATACATTTATTTTGTCTGAGCAAGGTAGTGCTTCAGTCAATCCACTGAACAGCTAGGGGAAGGAGCGATGCCACCATGGCCTGGTGTGAACCAGTACTGTCATCCTCACGTTTCAAGTCTCTGTCACAGAGGCAAAGTGTGCTCCTGCTGCAGGGGAAGGGGCCCAAGCACAGCATGAACCTAAAAATACACAAACAGCTTGAAGAGCAGATGGGGTAGTGATTCTCTCCGCAGAGGATTTAGCAAAGGAATCACCACTAGCACTGGGACAGGCAACAGGCAGCACAGGAAAGGACACATCTCACTTCCTAAGCTCAAACTGCACCCAGGAGTCACCAGAAACACAATGCACAGGGAACTCCAGTTTTGGTGTGTAGAGCTTCAGCTTGCAGTGTTTAAAGAGTCATTGAAAGTTGAATGCGAGGGTATCTCTGGGGCCTTTGCTCAGCACAGAGTTCATTTGCAAGGACTTAGAGTGGTACAGCTCTGCTGTGTTGTATGTGTGACTGAATCCTTGAAGGTCCCATATAGCAATCAATGAACAAGACAGGCTTACCCTTTACCCAAATGTATTTCTCTTAGTGGAGGATATGTCAAAAGCATGAGTTGTGTGAAGCTCTGCATCCTTCATGTCTTCCCCAACCAGTATCACTCATGAATATTCATAATACTTGATCAAGTGCAATGATGTTAATTTATATTCATAAATACTTACTCAAATGTAGAAGCTACTGACTGATAATGCTTAAACACCACTGAAAACCACCAGCTTAAACTGTTATTAAGACTTGACTGTGTTTGTGGTCTCTCCAGAACACACACATTTTTCTTACCCAAGATATGATTTTCCCTGAGCCAACTGGGTCACAGAGGTGGCACAGCTAAAACTTGCTGGAGCATGCAACGTACAGCACAGGGGTGTGCCAGCAGCCCACTGGCAAATTAGAGTTAGTAGTTGATGGCAATTGGGGTCATCAGGCCTTTACAGGGTGCCTGGAAAGGCCTACACCCATGCGTTATTTCCCTTGGAAAAAAAAGCTTTCATCATTTTGCCATTGGGCCTTTCCAGCATCTTAATTAAGAAGTCAAAAGTAAATAAATTCTCTCTTTTACCCTTACCTATGCATGTAGAAAATCAAATAAATCTCTAAACTGTTAAAATTGTAAGACTTTTGAGCCCAAGGCTACTAGCAGCCTGAGGCTCAAATGTTGTGAATCCTGCACTTACCATACCTTTATTGTACCACTTTCTGATAAGACTGATATAAGCTGACAGTGGCTAAATACAACAGTCCCCACAGAAGATGAAGTATCCTACCATTCTGCAGCAGCCATATCTGTACTTTTACTGCACATGCAGTACAGGAATTGAACTAAAAAGCCAGCATCTAAATCAACAATGGTTTCGAAAAGCCTTATATAGAAGCTTGTGGTAGAAGTTATACTACACTCTTTGGTACATACAAGTCAGGTTTTGTTAAAGCTGGATTTTTGAAGTAATCCCACTGCAATATATTCATTTCTTCACTGCATGTAGACTCAAAGCAGCAAACTCAAGTCATTTGTTCACATTAAATATACAATTCAATTATCATTCATCAAGAACAAAAGCTTCAGGAGTTCTTTATTTTTCCCAAACCAGCTTTAGGTTGGGTCTTGTTCTGTTTAGGTTTTTTCAGTTTTTGGTCTGGAGTTTCCTGTTGTTGTTTTGGTTTTTTTCTTTTTCCAGAAGTCACCTAGAATCACCTAGATAATGAGGAAAAGTGTGAAGGTGACCAGATCTCTGTGATACAAGATACTGGAACCTGAGAAATATCACCAATAGCAGCAGCTATAGGTCTATCTAGTACAGCAGTTCATGACCCAGCCTGCAAAATAAGACCATCTTTAAACTCTCTGGTGGATATAAATAGAAGCGGCTCTAGCTTGAAAAATAAGTGCTAAAAGCAAAGCTGGCTTTCCCTCCCTTTCACTACAAGTCTGGTATCAGGGCACATTGTATGAATTCCATTTGCAAAACAGGAAGACCACTGTGCTTGAATACTTTGAAATTATTATAAAAATCTCATTTAAAAGCCTTTTAAAAGACATTTTTATTAAGATAATTATATGGATACTGCCTGGAAAACTCCAATAAAATACATTTTCCCATGTGCACACACTTAAATTACTTTGGTAGATGTGAAATTCTGAAAGACATTTGTTATCATAGTACAAAGTACTGAATGATCTTGATTTGTGTCCTGCAGCAGATGGCAGAGGAGCCAAACTGCGGGAACACAGAACCACACAGTCTGACAGTGCTGTGAGGGGTTTCTCTCACTCCTCACAGCAAACCTGTGAGCAGCAGCTGAACAAGGCAGAGCCAAGGGACAGGAGATGAGCCCCAAACAGCTGGTTAATGCACCATCTTCTCCATCCCAGGAGAGCAAAGGACACAGCAGCAAAAGCATCACGATGATAATTTACTGCCACCGCTTCAGGCACTGGTGTGTTCTGCTCCCACTACTTCAACACCAGCCTGCAGCTGGGAGGCACGAGCCAGCTGGAATGGGGCCTGGGGCAAGGTGAAGGGGCCCCACACTATCTATAGCATCTCTCTCATCACAAAGAAAGCACACATGAAATCTCTCAATTATGACCTTTCTTCTGCAACCCAGGCAGGGTTGTAGAAGGAAGTCTGGGATATCAGCTCGCTCTGACCAATGGCTACAGGCAAACCCCACTATCAGTCTTCCACATGTGAAGTGAGCACGTGGCTCACACTGTGGGCACCAGTTGTGCCAACACTCTCAACCCACAGGCGCACACACACAGACCAACGCCTGCAACAAATGCCTCCTTACACAAATCTAAGTACAACCTTGGTGCAGGGGCACAAACAGCAATTACAACCTTAAAGAAAAGGAAGAAATACTGCCTGACAAACCAGTTCTTGACATGCAAAAGACCCCATGAAAGTCTGCTAACACATAGAAAAGCTCATGGGGAATGAAGGAAAAAAAAATGGGACTCAAACATCAGCCAACAACAAGCAGTAACCAATCCTCAACACTTGCTCCCAAAAAGGTAAGGCTTGATTAATCAGGCTCTTCTAACAAGTGAGGCTGGCTGGTCTGAATCTTTCATTTGTGTTATTAACAAGGATTAAAGCTCATTATTCCATGTGTTCCCCATCCTGGTAACTAGAGCAATGTTTGCCAAGAGTGCTATGAGCCAACTCATCCTGCATCTTAATCCACAGATAGTACCTTCAAGGCCAGCCAAGGCTTGCAGAGTCGTGGTCCCTTACCCCACTACACCCGAGTGAAAAACTACACCAAATAAAAATGAAGTTATTCACCAATGAAGAATCCAACCAATCACTCAGGCTCTACTTAGAAGTCCAAGAATCTTCATTTCATATTTAGCTTCATGGTAAAAGTCCTGGAAAGTCCTTGGTAAGACAATATTTCAGTTCGGCACATCAACAAAAAAAATATGATTCACTCAAACACAAAGTGGCTGTAGTAAATAATTGCAAGAGTAAATTAAGTCCACAGTATTCACAATTGCATTTGTATGCAATTACCTTCCATTTTTATTTCCAGCAGGTAAGGATCCTTTTTTGAAACTCAATATAAAAATCTATAACAAGGACTCAATTTCAAAAAAAGAAACCCAACAACAATTACAAAACCATTACCAAGAACTGTGAGAACAAACATTAGGGTTTATGATGAGGACCTTTAGAGAAGACAGCTCTTACCAGACTCTCCCATGAAAGTAATGCCATGGAACAGAACTATAACTAATCAAATCCTCTCTCCTGAATGCTACGATTGGAATAGAGGTAGACATCTAAAAAGCTGAAACAAAAAGAAACTCACTGCTCTCCCCACATTCACTAGATGGTTTTAAAAAGCATTTTATGACTCTCTACCAATTTCTATTACTCTCTGTAGGAATATAACAGTAATACCTCATAGCACATAATTAGAAAAAAGTGCACACAAAAATATAATATGTGCAAGCTTCAGTAACTGGAGAGAAAGAAGGTGGGAGAAAGAATTACTATTAACAATTTAGAAATAGCAAATTACTTGAACATGTACAACATGACTGTGTCTGTGTGGTGAGGCTTTGGTCCCATGGGGACTCCAGAGGTTGCTTCTGTGAGAAGCTGAGAGAAGCTTCCTGTGTCTGACAGAGCCAAGGCCAGCCAGGCATAATGCTGGGCCCAGGAAGATGGCACAGGTAAGGGAAGGTATCTGAACATAAGTTGTTATTTTCTCATTACCCTGCTCTGGTTTGACTGGCAATAAATCAGTTTTCCCCAAGCTGGGTCTATTTCCTCCATGGCAGTAATCAGTGAGTTATTATCTCGACTCATGAACTTTTTTGTATTTTCTCTCTTGTCCAGCTGAGTTGGGGGGGAGAGAGAGAGAGGCTTTGGAGGGCACGTGGCATTCAGCCCAGGTCAACCCACTACAGTACAAAACAAAGTACTGTTAACAACCAGAACCTGATTGGCACAGATGTTATTCTACCATATATATGAAACCCAAATGTAGTTTCCATTCCAAACAGCAGATTCTTTGGTCCACCTTTTCAAGCTGCGGATTTTTCCCCAAAAAGCACCTCTGTTATATATGAGCCTATTCTCATAATTATTTTTAGAGTTGGACAGCATTAGTAAGGCTCTTTCGGTGAGTGTACAGTGGCATGACTTTCAGTTAAAAAAAAAAATTTTAAATCCTACACTTTTACTCCGGGCTCTGTTCCAGTGCTGGTCCTGAAAAGAAGTCAAACCAGCAAGTTCTTGCCCACTTACTTGACATGCATCACTAACAAGACTTTTTAATCTGACAGCGAGGGACTAGTAAGCCCAGTAGCCAGACTGATTTCTTCCTCCTTTGAGATTCAAACTGTTGAAGGGACAGAGTTCCCCAAGGATCTGACATTGGGAACTGAGAAGGAAGGAGGAACAGCTTCAGAAATGGGGCAGGGCTCCCCAGGAACTTGTCATCTGCTCTCAGCTGACATGGAGTTACCTGCAGAAAGCCATTTTACCTCTTTTTACACCTCTATTTCTGCTCCACGTGTACTGACAATCACAAGAATCAGAACTATGAGATTGAACAGGGATAATTCACATGTCATCCAGATAAAGGCAATTCAGCAGGTTTAGGTCTTCCAGCATTGTTCCTGTCAGAGGAATATGGCAGATAACCCAATAATGCAAGACAACAGGGTTGCTGGATTTGCAAATCACAGCCAGAAACAGCAATGAAGACAGGGCTGAACACCAGGCTTATCCTCTTTTACGAGGGGAACTTTTACTGCAACTAAATCCTGAAACATCAGTGCTCCCAAGATACAAGTTCCTACACCATATTCATTTATTCATTTGCTTTCCCTAACTGAGTCTCTCCAGAAGAAAAAAAAAATTATCTTTCCAGACTCCCTTGTCACAAATTTTTTCCCAACTTACACTTTTTTTAAACACACATGAGTTCCAGTGGGTTTACCATAGCAAGCTCACAGTTAATAACTCAGGAAGAAAGGAGAAGTTGATGAAAGGAAGAACATCTTGAAGCAGAAAGGACAGGATCTAAATTAAAACACAGGATCAGGCACTAGCTTTTCCTGTGGGCCTTCATAAGCCACAAGCTTTCTGTCCCTGCTCCCTATCAGCAAGATCATTAGCTGAATAAATGATAGTTAAAAACCCATTAACAAAAGTCAGATTTGCTAGGCTTGATCAATTAGGTTTTCCAAGTGTAAAAGGATCCTAACTCACAAGCCTTATGGAGGAAGTTGCTTCTGCCAAACATATTAGGCAATTTCTGATCACTGCTGCCCTTTCCCAGTCCCTTCTCCATCACTTCTTTAGAAGCAGATATTTGAGGCATGTAAAGAGAATAGGTTATACTTCCTCTACTCACATAAAGATATTCTTTGTTTTCAAGTTTAATTACTTGGATTTTTTTCTTTCCTCCTCTCCGAGTCTGAGCAGGGAATGAAAAACAAGATGGATGTTGCTAGATAAACACAACTTGGATCTCATTCCCAGGGTTCATACCAAGGCTGAGGTGGTACTGCTGGCTGTAACCATTCAAGCTCAACAGCCCAGTGGGACCAATTACTGCATTTACAGTAAAACATGCAAGGAAATCTATCTCCCCATCTCCATATAACCAGGTTTACTGAAGGATAACCTACTACATTACACAGATTAATACTTCAGCGAGTAAATTAATCCTTAGAATTTCACTCACTACTTGTGGCTTATAAATTTTAATTGGTTCTAAACTGCCACATAAATTCATGTGAGTGTATATTGATGAAGTACAAGGGATCAGAAATTACTCTATTATCACACAGAGACAACAGGAAATGTTGGGACCGATTTATAAACATCCATAAATGTTTACAAAGCAAGATTCAAACTTGGTTTAGAGGTGCATCCTCATAGCTGACATCGTGCTCCAGGAGGAAAGCAGAAGCAGCATTAGGTGAGAACAAAAGGCAGTAATGAAAGTGAAAATTTCAGAAAAGGAAATGCTCCCATTTTGCCAAAGTCAGGTGCAAAGCTGAAGGCTAAGCAGTGCTTGTACTGTATTTGATTGTCTCATTATTGATCCCAGTCAGTCAATACTACCAGTACAGCAATCAGAACAGCTTCCCAACACATTGACATCCTGGCACACCATACAAACAAATACTTCTATAAGAATGAGACACAGCACCACAATTTCATGTATATCAAAAGTGCCTAACAATACAGACTGTCCTCTTTAGGTCATCGTTACAACTTCACAAAGTTTTATCATCAGGACAAAACTTTCCCTCACATCCATTTATTTACAAAGACTCAGTTTCCTGGTTGAACTTTACACATGTGAATCATGATAGAATTAGTTCCCTGCCACAGTATGAGGAAAGTTTAAAGAGTGGTTTATTCTTTTTTTAACCACTTACTATGATATGTTAATCCTGAAACAGCAATGTTTATTTGAACACCAGTAACAGTATCATAGTACTACCCCTAAAAACACGGGCATTCACCACTTATTCACTTTTGTGAAATACAACAGCAGTTCACAAGTTAGAGAATCAGAGAGCTGTCTTATAATTCATGTTCAAGACTTATCAGACTCGGTAAGATGAAAGGCCAGGTTTGTCTCCAGTCTCCTGCCCAAATGTAAACAGCTTCCTAAAAGCCAGAAAGCAAATGTGTTACCCAAGGACTATCTCCCACCTTTACATTTCAGGTATGCATTTTTTCATTTAATGAATGTGGCACAAGTAATTATGACACTACACTAATCAATTTCCTATACTATGAATGTAAATAATGCATGAAACTATAAGAGCCTGGCTTTTTTTCTCATATTTATTTCCCCCTCTACCCAAGGCTTCCACAAACATTTCTGAGAAGCTTTATAAACTGCTTTAGCTTCCAGTAGCTAGTCATTTCGGATGGTCCATTCAGCATCAGCAATGCTGCTGTAGAGAAACGAAAAGGCCCCAAGGCTAAAAGAGCCCATTGTGCCCATTTCCTCTTATGGGTGGATCACTGAATTGCTCCAGCAAATATTTCATCAGGAAAATATGCAGTGCATCCCTTGTTCAGAGCACCTTTCAGACCACACTTTCAAGCTCTATGAGCAATTTCTTGTACTTGTTACAGGGTCTAAGCATAACTTTGACCCCTATGACAACAATATCACACTAGCAAGAATATGCAATGCTTATCTTCAGGAGGCTTGATTTCTTTTATTGCTTGAGTAAACAAGGACAAGAAGGCAACATAAACTTTCTTCAAACCAAACCCCTTAAACCATAAGCACTGATATCTCATAATAAACCCTGAGATTTCCTTGGAATCCACAACACCCCTTATAACAGAAAAAATAAAGGGAAGCAACCAGTAATTTTACAGTCACATGTGCACTAAACTATCAATTCTTACATGCCATTAGTGTGCACCCTACAGCTGTGCAGGGCATCACGAGTAAAACAACTTGAAAGAAGCAAAGCTACACAGCCTCCAAATTATGAGACACACTATACTGAGTTAATAGAAGCTTACTAAAGAGATTTTTCTAGCTCCAATTTTAGTTTTCAAAACTGACTCAGCTAGAGGACAGCTTTCTTTGACACCACCTTTTAGGTCAAAAACTAAGGAGCAAATAACTGAAGATAATAACAAAAAGTCAACCTTACTTATAAATATTTCTTGCTTACTTATTTGCTTCAGCCATTTAACACCATCCCCTTTTTACTTCACTACCTTCTCTTTTGCTGCTTTTGACATTGCAAAGGACAGCTTCAAATTTAGAGGCAAGGTACACTGGCTTTCTTAACTTAAAAAGACAGACGCTACTACATTCATGCATTTAACTTTTTGCTCTTTAAGTATTTCCAACTTCTGAAAAAAAGCAACAAGGCTCCTGCAGTCGTAAACAAAAATCCCAAAATTTTCCTACCTTTATCTGCACTCAGGACTTCTTAGGGCTGCCCTCCTTGAGTTTCAGGATAAGGGAATGATCCCTAGAGCATTCAGAAACATCTTAGTTAAGCATCCACTCTTGCAACTGCTTATCCAGAACTGAGCCAGTGAGTAGTCAGCCACCCACTCTCCCCTTCTCTGGACTTGCAGGCTCTGAGCAGCCATCAGGGGAGGAAAGCCAGACCCTCCAACTGGCAGCAAGAAAAGCTCCCTGCCTCACCTGGCTCTGATGAAAAGCAGCTGAGCTGCATCACCACCCTGCTAACACTGGGGCACAGGATCAGCCCCTGCAGCTGCGTGGAGTTAGCACCCTTCTCGTCTGGGCTAATGCTGGCTGACCTGAGAGGCTCCTCAGCCTGCTGGGAGGAGGAGGCTTTTGATAAAATATATTTTTTTTTTCATAGAATAAATATGGAGGGGAAAAAAGGTGTGATTGAATTTGTTGTTCTACTTGTGAAGAAACGGTATGAGGTCTTGCAGTTTCATATCACACTTTTTCTAATTGTTTCCATATACAGTTCACGTGTCTTGATATGAGCTCCTCTTGGTAAGATCTCAGCACTTTCAAGTAGATTAATAAGTAATACAAGCAACATCTCTTAAGCATTTATTCTTTCATTCTATTTGGAGAGAGAAGAGCATACAGTAATGCATTTTATGATCTTTGGTATATATTCTACAGTGTTGTGCTCCATTTCTGTTGTTGCATGCTACATATCAGCTGGAAGTTAAAAGATGGCTCTTGAGTTTAGTTTCTTTCTCAAGTGTTATCCAATACATGCAGATTGCCCTACACAGAAGGGATTTGGAACTATCTGGTTGGGAGTTTAGAAGGGCAAGAGTATCATCTTTCCTAGGGGAATTTATTGCTTGGACAACCTTTAGGAAACAGATACAGAATGTATTCCATTCTTTATTTTCCAAAAAGTGCTGAGCCAAAATCAAAGAGTTCATCAGAAGAGACTTGGCCGACACATCGCACAGATAGACTAGCATGTTACATCTAGGCCAATAAACTAATTAGATAGTAAATATTAGAAGATCTACTTGTTCATTAGACTAATTGAACTAATACTGTCCAGACATTAAAATATGAAGAATGAAAGCTATATGCAAACAAAACAGCTGTAATGACTTTCTGATAAATTCTACTTGGCTGCATAAGGCTGGAGGATATTACTCAAGGGCAGTAAAAAGATTTCCTTTGCACAGCAGCAATAATCTGTATATCCAGAGAGAATTTAAACATGATTGAGATCTACAGCACACTATGTTCACTGCAGAGGTAGAAGTAATGTTGCAGCTAAGTTTATATTAGAAACCAGCATCCCTGAATTTACACCTCATCTTCAGGAAGACATTTTATACTAAATTTTTTGAGAAATAGACAAAGGATGTTTGGACTAAAGGGTTGGCAAGAATAAGAGAAAGAAGCAGTCATTGGAATTGTCTAATTTAACTGTTACTGCCTCAACAAAACAACCAAAAGAAATGAGAGAAAATTGAGCTTCTAGGTCTGATATACTTAGATGAGTGTAACACTTCTTCTTAAAGTTCAGATTTTAGAATCATCATAGAATATTTTGGGTTAGAAGGAACCTTAAACATCATCTGTTGTAATGGGGAATCCTTACAACATGTATAAGACAGAGATGAATGTGGAAGGAAAGGTGAAGCGATATTTCTGTAGATGATCAGAGATGATTTATTCCTCCAGCTGCATGGCTGGAGTTCCCAGGCAGACCCCAGCCATGGGACCCTGCTCTCTTCCTGGGCTTGGGCACCCAAACCACCCCATCAGGAACAGGTATGGGGCACAGGTGACATGGGGACAGGGACAGACCCGTACCCTGCAGGGTCCCTCCCCCCGGGACTTTAGGGGTGAGGTACCTCCACAGTCATCTTGTTCCAACATGGGCAGGGACAGACACCTTCCACTAGACCAGGTTGCTTAAACCCCCACCCAGCCTGGCCTTGAAGGTTTCCTGTGATGGGGCATCCACAGCTCCTCTAAGCAACTTGTTCCAGTGAGATTATGTGACTGCCACATAAAAGTTTGGTTCAGCTCTCTCAAATTAGTGTTAAGAATCCATGTTCTGCCTGGAATAACTCAAATGCAATCCATATATCACAGTGCTTCTTCCTTTGGATAGTTAAACAGTATTTATATCAATGCCTTCAAACACCTCAATGGCAATAACTGCGTTGGGCTGAAAGGAAAAAGGAAACTATTCCAAGGATCATTTTCAAATCGACTGTCCTGAAGCTGAGGGTTTCTTACAGTGCTGGTTGTTTGTACTCCTTCACCTGTATACAAATGATGGAAATTCAATCAACCATTTATGAGATACCCTCTAATTTGATATGAATCTGTAAAAATGTTTTGAGAAATTGATCTCAGCAGAACTTACTGCAGATGCCCTACAAGTCTCTTAGAGGAAAATCATTTATCAAGTATGTGAGAACCTGTCACAACTGAGGATTTCTGAACCTTGTCCCAGATTGCTTTTTATATATGGATTAATGAATGAAGTAATAAATCAAGAAAGAATGCTGTGCTCTGATTATTCTCAGTTCCTTGTATACAGCTTCTTTAATGTCCTACCTGCAAGGCAATGGGGAGAAATGGCATACAGTGTGACAGGATTGGAGAGAATCAGCTTTTCTTTTTGTAGTGATACTACCTAGTGCTGCTTACCCTTTTTTGGTTGTATTTGCACTGTGATCCCTGAAAGCTGGGTGGGAAACAGAATTCTTCCCTCTGTAAAAACACACATGTGATCTGAGGGAAGGGGTTTCTTCATTCGCAGAATAATTAGTGACAGCATTTCAGAAAACAGCACAGGTTCTACAGCATATCTTTTCTTGTCTACAGCAAAGCATGGAAATACATGTAATGAGTTTAGGCATTCTTACATCTTTTAGTCCCCCAAAGCAGTCAACTGCAGCCTTACTGCTAATGTCAGATAGTCCTAAAGTTATCACAGTTATTACAGAAAACAATGTTGATTTAACCATCTAATCTAGCTAAGTCTCTGGAAGTTGAACTGAAAGCAAGTGTTAGCAACTACGTTAAGGTGTTACACTTCTCTACCAATTTATTAATTTTTTTAGTTGTGTGAATTTGCCATGTATACAAAACCAAAATATCTTGGAAATTCATAAACTTTCATAAACTTGGAAATCAGACAGTTCCTTGCAGGTAGCACACAACAGGGTCCAAGAGTATTTTCTAAAACTTTAAAAAGCAAATCTTCCTTCTGTAGCTTTTGGAATCTGTCTAGATTTATTTTCTTTCAGGCATTATAAAGTCTTTGGGAAGGAGTGTAAATGAGGAAGAGACATTTCTGGCTCCCAACAGTGGAGGGTTATATGACTTGTAATCACGAGTGCTCTGACAGTGTCTGCTATTTTGTGGCTGGAAAATCCCCCTTGCCTCTCCTGAAGCTTTTATTTTCTCCTTATTCCTCATTTGCATTCTCTCTTTCATCCAAACAACAACACAAGTTCAGCATTTTGACAGGTTGTCATCAGTATCATTCCTATCCTGAGGGCTAGATCCATGATTTACAATTGTTCTCCATGGCCTGTTTCATCTTTCCTATGGAGCACAAACGAGGATGCAGAAATATTTCCATGTTTTAACATGCAGACTCCTGTAGAAAGGGGGAAATAACACATTTTAGCATTCAAAAGGGTGGGTGCCAGATTAACATGACAAACCTGGGAGAAGCCAGATAGATAGCCAGGAAGAGATGACATAAGGTGCAGGAGAATGAGTTTTAAATTGGTGCTGAAACAAGCCATGTTAGCACTGATGTCATGGAGTCATGGAGTGTTTGCATACCACAGCAAGTGTTTGTTTTCTCCTTAGGGACAGTTTGTGTTTGCTATAGCTGACAAGAAGAAAGGTGAGGAAGAAAGAGCTAGTGTGTTTTAAAGCATGATAGCAGAAGAAAAAATAAAAAAAAAGGCAAGTCTTTCATATTTTCCTGGTGTTTGGAGAATATTTTGCTCTGCAATTTAAACAGATTGTAACTGGTGAAGGACAGGAGTCCTTCAAAAGAGGGAACATAGGAAAACAAAATGGGAATTGCCAGTTAAATCCTGAATCTGAACTCACCAGGACGCCATAGGATAGAAGAGTTTAGAAACTTGAAGCCAAACAGACACTGGCAACTTGGAAAGCCATTTGCTAGTGATTTCAGGCCATGTATACTTCATGATCCTATCAATATAATAAAAAAATGACCCAGACTGTGTTTATCTTACAGATAAAAGGAGCTGATTATCTGAAATTTCAGCATACACACATTAACTTGCCTGCAGTGCAGTTTGACTCAAAAAATGTCCCAATATTTTGAGGCTTTTTGGTTATCCCTTTGCACATGGAGGGTTTAGAAAATAGTAGCTGATGGCAACCACAGAACAGTCCTACTGATGACAAGCTCGGGACAGTTCACTTCCCTCTGTCGGCCTGGGTTGACTCCAAAGACATAACAACTGCTAAAATCAAAAAGAACTCTTTCACTACAGTGACTCAATATACTCACTGAATATACATGGAAAGACTGTATAGGAAATAAATTTTACATAGAGACACATTTTAAAAATAAGTACATATTCTACTCTTTCCCCACCATATCAAGGTCTTAAAAAGAAAATATATTTTCCTATGTATTTCAAGCTTTTGGAGTTCAGAATTGAGATGCAAAATAAAATCAGTATTTCAAGGTAGAAGTGTGTCTCACTGCTTATTGTGCAGCAGTCAGAACAGAGTAATTTCTTGTTGAAATTAGAAACTAAATAGAAATTAAAGTATGGTTCATCTCAGAAATTCACATTGCAGACAAGTGATGGTATTGTCAACTCCATTTTTTAAATCTATGTAGAGATTTCTTTTTCTAATTGGAGATCCCTAAGAAATACTCTATAAGTGACAGGTAAGTGGTAAATTTTTGTATACAGACATGCCCAGAACAGGTGCCTCCTTGGGCACGCAATTTCTTGTTCTAAGCACTAATGGATGCTTAACAGCCCAGCTCAGAAGGGAGGTGGAATTCCTTAGGCCAGGGAAGCTGTAGCAAACAACAGAATTTTAAGGAATTTGAGAGTTTGCATATTTGTTTTTCTCATGTAATAGTCTCAGGCTTCATTTAGATTTACAGCATTAGGGAATGTTTTTAAGTATTTTATCCATGTATCAGTTATTCTCTGAAGAGGGCTTCACTGTATATCTACAATATTGCACTTGTGAAGTAAAAACAAGCATCTGAAGAACCCTCATGAAAATACATAAAAGCCAATTATTGTGATTTGTGTTTACATTCCAGCTGTCTTCTAATGGGATTTTTCCCATGCCATTAAAAAAACAGGATAGTGCAGTCAATTTCTGGAGTCAGAGATAAAGTTCATGAAAACATGTAAGTATCTATTTAAGGTTTTGTCTTATTGAGAGATTTTCCTAAAAAGACATGAATTTAAACATATCTAGGAGTGCCTTCATGAATTAAAAAATTGATTAAATAGAAGGAAATAAATGCACAATGAGGGTGAATTCAACCACCCATTTGCAGCTGTCACGCCTTCCCAACTCAAAGTAACTGCTCACCTTTGATGATGAATGCCCAACATATTTCAGGGCAGTCAAAAGGACAGAACTCGTTTCAAGAGGAATTCTTCCAGACTATTATTATTTCTACTCGACTTTGAGCAGGGGACAGATGATAAAAGGCAAGACCTTCCCTGTATGGGAACTCCAGCTTTATGGAGAACCTCTAGTCAATCTGCCCGCCCCAGGCACAGAGATCTAGAGCCCTAAAGCCCCACACAGACATGAATGTCCCTGGAAAGCAGCTTGCTGAGGCATCCCAGCACAGCTCAGGCATCTGCCCACACACACAGGAAAAGCTGAATGAACTCCAGTAGGGAATGGAATGAATATGCCACTATAACCAACCCAAACTGCAGCTGCTGCAATAGCACAGGGAATGTTCCTGTTTCTTAGAGGGTGCCATGCATATCAAACCTTTCCCAGTCTTAATTACAAAACAAAAAATAATATGATCCTCTTACTGTATGTCTTTCTTTACCCTCTCATCTGCTACGGTGTTTTTAATATCCAAGTTTTAGTTCGAAACAGATGCTTCAGCTTTAGCACCCTCTTGTAATGGCTTAATACTCTAGGTAAGACCAAAGACAGAGGAGAAAGATGCTACACTGAGCACAACTTCTGAGCAAATGGACTTGAATATTCATTAAACAACATTTAATTTAAACACCCAAACCCTAAAAGCAGCAACATATGGGCCTGTTTTATTTTACATAAGCTGAATGGGAGGTTGTGCCATTAGTTTCTGCAGACATAATGTTCATTACAAATGAAGTATGTTTTCCTTTAGGGAATGCACCACCATTTCTGTACTGTTGTCATTCCCCCAAAAGGTTCAGTATACTTACCATATGAAGTACTATTCCTGGCAATGTGCTTCAAAATGTAAACAAAATTCCCATAGATTTTCATCGACAAGGGGAACCTGAGGCAAATTGAATTCCTTAATGAGAAAGAAACAACGTGAAGAGCCCTCCCTTCTCAGTATTTTACCGTATTTAAGAGACTATCTCGACTTCATAGTTTGATACATGGGTTTTTCCCCTACTCTTTGTGATGGAACATTTTTGCATAACTGTGTGATATGTGGTTCTACAGTCCTCTGCTGGCTGAAGGATTACTTTGCACCACCCCTTACCAAATGTAGGATGTTTCCTTTTATGTGGCTTTACTGAAAAGCAAGATATTTGCTCTTGAAGTTTGTGCAGATTAGAAATGGCTAAATAAAAACATTTTGATTACTCAGCCAGCCCCGCGAAAACAACCTTAGACATGCTCCTGCACTTGATATCCCAAGACAGTTATTTAAGTGGAAAAACAGTTGAGAAAAAGGAAAAGAAAAGTCTGGGAGAACAAAGCAAGAGAAGCTTCACTACATCAGAAATCATTTTGTATCTTAATACCGTTAATGCAGGACTGAAGAAGCACAGTATCCTGATACACCTGGGAAGTCTATCTCCTTTCATCCACATAAGAGCAATAGAAAATGCTTTACAAACTTCCCTTGACCCTACAGACAGCAACCTCAGGTTTCTGCCAGGTTTTTTGGCACTTGTACCCACAAAGGTTTCAGTGGAGCACTGATGAACCACTAGGAAAAAGACTGATAAATTAATTGCTTTATATGAGTTTTGTGATTATTACCATTCTTATCTGGTCTATGGGAACATAAAGATAAAAAAAGCATCTGCAAGCAGAAAAATAAAAGAATCAAAAAGCCATTGAAATTAAAAGGGAGAGGATGCAAAGTAGAAACACAAGATATAGGCAGATATATCACTAAGGATACATGCCTTGAGTCACGCATCAGTACAACAGCCATACAGAGAGATCATTTCCCAAAATGAATGGAAAGGACTGATGCAGGGTTCAGAAAGAAGCACGGTCCATATGCAACAGGCAACTTGAACAAAGACAAGATATTCTCTTGGCTAAGCAGGCTTGTGGGTTAAAGAAACCTCAGGAGTCTTTAAGGGGACAGCAAAAGATCAATTACCTGACTTCCCTCACTTCTAAAGCATTCAAATGTATTTAATCAGCAGTGATCACACAAAGTATTTACTTTGAAGGACAAGATATTTATGTTATGGGCCAATGAACTTTGCCAATGAACACAGGGACACAAGTTTTAAACCTCAGAGAAGAAGGCCCCTAGTTCAGCAGCCGGTTATGGGAACAGCTCAGTTGTGAGACTAAAAGGGTACAAAATTATGTTGAACTAGCATCACTGACAAAAGTTAATCCTCAGTCTGGAATGTTCCAGCGCTCCCATTTCACACACAAAGCACAGAAGAATAAAGTATGAGGATATTTTTTCAAGTACCTCAGTGTTTTAAAGGCATAAGTACAAATATACTTCTGTACAAATACATAGAATAGACTATTTCAGGTGGAAGGGAATTACAATGATCATCTTGTCCAATGATCATACTGAGTCAGGGCTGACCAAGTTAAAGTGGGTATTAAGGGCATTGTCCAGGGAATTGTAAGGTTGTCTGATGACATCCTGCCAGGACCACAGGAGCGCCTCACTTATCTTCAGCAGCACAGGTTTTTCCAAGGAGGCTCCCCAAGGTCTGTCTGTGCAGCACACCACATTAAAGCTTCTGTAAAAGTATTTTTTAGTCCTACACCGAGGCTTTCACCCAGGTCATCAGACACTTCATACCAACAAAGTATTGCCAGAAGCCAAAACACTGTTGAAACAAAATAAAGTGTTTTAAAGCAATCATTTACCATGCTGAGAGGAGATTTATTTTTTTCAAAAGCAAAAATCGGAGTCACAAAAGGCAACTAATAGACATCAACACACATTAATTTTCATGCTTAATAAAAATGAATAAAATGCATATTGCACTTTGGATTTAATGACAGATGTTTACTTTTCAGCATTTCTTTGACTCTGGATAATTCCATTTCACCCTGTTTGCTGTGGTTTATGCATGAGTACAGTCCTTCAGAACTTGTATTTACAAGCACTATGCAGTTCAATGCTAGGAATAATATATTCTCAGTTTAATTACCTCCTCAAAAAATATACAAGTTTAATATTAGTGTGTGAATGGGAAGCAGTTTCTCACAATCCTAGGTGCTTACATTATTCTTTGCTTTTGTAAAGCCCTAAAGTAGGGCCTAAATCAACCTCTCTACAATAACCAGAATTGATCAATTAAAATAAATACTTAAAACGTGAAGTTTTTCAGTTCTCATGTTTTCTAATACCTTTCTGCTTGTCTTTAAAGAAAAAATAAACAAACAAACAAAAACAAACAAACCCCAAACAAACAACCCAAAACCCAGCTTAATTTCACCTCTTGGACCTCTTGTCTGTGGCAAGATCCATCCTGCTATAAAGAGAACAGGGAAACAAACTATGCAGGAACTATTGACCAACATTTTAGAATTCAACTCTTTTAATTCTTTTAATTTAAAAGTATTCAGCTGGTTTTTTATTGTTATTTTTACATTAGCTGTTAAACCAGACAGAAAGCATTGAAAAAGCAAAGTGTCAGTCCCAATTTTCTACTTACAGCCAACACTGTGCAGGAAATATGGATCTGAGGTCATCTGTCATAGAAAAGTTTTATTATCAGTGATTGAAACCTGTTATCAAATCAACACAAATGGTTCCTGGCTTAACAAACAGGCTAGCAAAAATTGATAGAAAATGATAGCAGGGTAGCAGCTCCAGTACAATCAAATCAGATCATCATGAAAGGCAGCGAAGCATGATTCTCCTAATGGGGGTCAGCGTGCAGCCTGGCCAGCTTCATTAAATAACAGCTGTATTTTAACCCAACGAACACAAGTACAAACTGTTATCATCCACCCCAGTGAAGCATTGCACTCAGCGTTTTTGCTGGTTGTGCAACATCTACTATCTTATGGCAAGGCACAGGTGCTCTGAATCCTCTGCCCCAGCACACTACTGGACCCCAAGATCTCTGTGCACAAACAGCAGCCACAGAAAGTAGGTGGAGCTTTGTCAGAAGTACTGGCTGCCTATGGCCAGCTCTTGGAAAAACCTTCTAGCACACACAATGTCTTTTAGCCACTTCTGCATCGGTTTCATTAGCTACAGCTTTTACAGAGAGGAATAAATTAGGAGGAAACTTACAGCATTTGAGATGAGGACAAAAATTCCACAGGGCATATTTTAAAACATAACGAGAGATCAAAAATGTTAGCAACAAACCCAAGTTTCCATTTAATTCCTTTATAATGAAGCTGTCCAAAGACATGAATGTGTGTGGATGTGCCTGCTCCTGACACTGATTTGTAAAAGTTTACTTAAACTTCTCCCTTTTACAGCTTAGATGCATTACAACTAATATGTTCACAGAAATAGTTTAATCTCATTGCTATTCTGTCAGTACATTGATGAACAAAAGAAATTTCTGTCTCCTGTACTGAAAAATTCTCCTGCTCAGATGAAATTTTGCCAGCATTCATACGAAAAATAACAAACTACTCTCACCTTGTCTCTTAGCAGTATCAAAATACCCATCCAAAAAAAAAAGGCTCACTAGATCTTGTTTTGCTCAAATAGAAGCACATGAGCAGGAAGCATTCACAACAGGAATTTCAAACTTTCTGTATGAATCTAATATCCTCAACAGCCGCTACTGGTCAACATTCTATTTCCTCTGTGTAAGAAACCAATGTTCTCAAACTTGCTACAAGCTGGTCCCTAGACAAAACCACCTCATTGTGCTCATTGTGGGCCCAAATTTTACCATCTTTCATCTTGACCAACGTTCTCTTTTTCTGTGCAGCCAGGATACTAATCTCTGCTCTTACTAGGCCTGCTACACAATTTTCAGTCCTTCTACAGAAAAATACCAAAATTTTCTGTGCATGTAAGTCCAATAAGCCCTAGCCATTGTAAACAGTGACTAATAAAATTCTTTCCACATATATAAATTTGAGATTGTCCACCACACGATTAATTTATAAGTTGCTCTCCAAAACTTCTTCAATCTAGATTCCAAACAGTAATTAAACAGATAAAATTCTTGAGACATTGAAATACAAGGGCAAGGCCAAGCAGGTAACAGTAACAAAACTACTACCTCTAAATAATGGCATATGCCAAGATCAGCAGGAAATAAAAGGGTTCCTTCAGCACACAGTAAGGAAAAAAGTGAAGATTGCTGTTCCACTTAATTGTTTTACCTCCCACAGGAAAGGGGATTAACCTATAGTGCTCACAGCATGACACGTGCATTAAACCTCCGAATTACAGAACACCTGCTATACATTGCTTGGACTGGAGTGCAGAAACAAAACATTGGCAGAACATCACATGAAGACCTGCATAAAACTCCCAGCTGCTGAAGTGCAAAGATGACAGTGACAGCTCTTCAGTTGTTTGCCATTTTCCAGGTAGAATGACAGGAGAAAAGGACAGATATACCAAGACAGAATATTGCAGTATGGTGGGAAAAATCCCAATACCCTGATCTGACTTGATCAGTTAATTCTAGGTCCATGTCATTTTCACCCTTTCCCTATTTTTTGTGCTTAATCCCTCCCATTGCAAGACCAGAGTATATCCTATGGATATGAAATTGTAACTTAACGCTGAAAGGAGTCAATTGTTCCATGGATTCACTACATGTTTTTTGCTATCCATCTTCTATCAAAATGGGGCATCAAATACTAAATTATGGCACCAAGATGTAACTATTTCAATCCACCGGCTTTGCAGTTACTGTACTACCCACAAAAACAAATCTGTAATGAATAAAATGTAAGACATTACAAAACTAAAGAAGGAAACCTTCAGTACTGCAATTCCAAAACTAATATCTGCTTCTAGAGGCAGATGCCCCAGAACAGTACTGTTTACTATGTAAAGTCAAAACATCAATCCTACACCAGGCACATACCTTCCTGCCAGCACTTATTTATAGATCCTTTCTTGATTGCATAAAACTAAGGTAAGAAGGCTTTTGAAAAGAGCAACTAGAATTTGTGCCAGCACTCTACAGCTTTCAAGCAGTAAACATTTTGAAAACACTCTTACAGTCTTCACTGAAACAGACGGTTTCCATTAAATTCAAACCAAGAGTGAAGCAAGCATACATCACTTCAAGTCTCAGCTCTTTAATGCAACTATTTCTAATGCATGTTTTCAAAGAAACTGACCTCTTTGGCCAGGGACAATTTGGCCTTCTTTCAAACTATTCTATAAAAATTGCTGCATGTCTTCTTTGTATTAGTAGTGCTCTGTTCACACCACCCCCTAGTGATTGTTTAATTACACTTAGTAGCCTAACTCCTCTAATGTTCATGCTGAACATTATATATGGGAAGGGCTTACCACATGTAGTGGTTTTGTGTCAAACCACAACACTGCAGCATCACAGCTATGAGCTGTACAGCCAACAGTGTGATGCTGCTGAACACAAACAACAGCAACCCCACTAGTTCAAGACTGAGGCTGAAGGTACATTAGGCATTAAGCATCTTATCTACACTTAGCAAAGCTTGTACAACATCCCCTTTCAACCCCTTTAACAACTCCTAGCTGTGGCAGTGCTGGTTTTCTCCCTCAAACACTAAAAGCACCTGTGTTACAATGTGCTGCCCCATACAAAGGTGCATCATTTAAAAAATACTGCGTTTAGGTATTAAAGAGCCTTAATCAGCACAGTTGCTAGAGCTGCCCAGTCTGTTTCATTCTTAAGTGCAGAACTTCTGCTTTCCTTGCTCCTCTAAATACCTGCACCAGACTGCCCACACTTCTATCTTAAATGGCTGCTTTAACACTATTAGATGAAAAATTAGGGGTGTACCACACAGTTTGCAGGTCAGAGAGAGACCCCAGAGCCTGTCGTGACAACCCAGGAACAAAAAAGAAATCATTCCAAATGCCTTCACTAGTGAAAACCTTAACTGTGGAAGTAAGCAGCTCTTGAGTGTCTCTGTCTGCATGTTCTCTTCTCTCTCACTGTGTTCTTCAGGTCCATATAAAACAGGCAGCCAAACAAAAAGACTTTCCAAACCACAGTTGTAACAAAAGCATGTCTACCTCCATGAATTAACAGTGCCTGCTTGGAATTAGCTACTACTACTACCTGCAGGAAGCTCCAGTTCACTTCATGTTGATACTCAAGAAAAGACTTGTTTAATTACGAAAAGATTTTAATCCAGTGTGAACAGTACACCTATAACTGAATTTCTCAAACTTTACAAAATGGTAGCTTTCAAATCAAATTAAAGGGCAAACCAGTATTTTATTGACAGAATTTATTTGATGTTAAAGTCAGATGAGCAGCTTCTGCTTTCCAGAGTAATTCATTCTATAGTTCTTCACGGAATGATGTTGCCTGTAAAGGAAAAAACAGATCACTGACACACAATTAAAACAATTTTTATACTCATACCTCTATAAAGCCTGAAAAACTGTTTCCCAAACAAGTCAGGTAAAGCACACTACTCTTCTAATAAGAGCATAAGGTTCAAAATTTCCCAACGCTATCATGGCCATAAATGAGCCTAAATGATAGCATTTCTGGAGAAGAGATGAACAAGCTACAACTGCTTTGACAGCTTTCTGTTTAAGACATTATACTCCCTATATCAGCTCCCAGACAGACTGTTTAAGTTGCTTTCAAATGAGTCACTCGGACCATTTGTAATAAAACCAGAGTTTTTTCTGGAGCAGTTCTTGACCACAGCTCTTATGTTTCTGCAGCAAAAATATAAAAAATGTAGTCTGATTTGTCTGTAAGAGTATCATGTTTGTTTGTAAGTATTTTACTTGAAATGAGTACCCATAGGAAAACAATATTCATCTGTTCCAAAAATAGATACTAAATAGAATCATCTATTTAAGACAATAAAACCCAGAAGTCTACTATCCTCTCTTTAGCATACTTACAAATGAAAAATATAAGCCTTGTTTATGGTAAGACTAAACAATCAGCAGCTTTAGCAATAGTAAACCTGAAGCGCCTGATGTTTTACTTCCGTCTTTATACTAATCAGGTATTTCATGAAAGTCAAAGTCACATAAACTACCAACTCAGTAGTAAGTGCAAAAGTGGTTTGTAAATATTCTTGAACTCTTGCACTGGGTTCTGTGTCTGCACAAGTATCACAGTCTTTGCATAAATCAACCTCAGACTTGTTATCGTGACTGCACCGGTGAACGTCTGCCCTTACAAAGCATTCTGAAGTCATACCTGTTATCCATTTTCCACCCAAAGAATGTTCTGGTCATTTACTGAAAAAGAGAAAGCATCAATTAATAACTTTATCTAAATTCTACTACTGTAGAAAATTACGCTTTGAGAGTTCTTACTGACACTTTTCAATAACCACGTTGAAATGTGATAGGAAACCCTTTAAAGTTTTGACTACTGTATGGACTGAAGACTTAGATTTTACCTATTCCCTTAAGTACTCAAAATAGTTCTTAACAATAGCTATTTAAAACTTAACTAATACTCAGAATGCCTGTTCATTATACCTACAGGATACAATGGCTTAGAAGTGCTTATCCATCCACACTTCTGTTTGACAGCCTCACCTGTCAAAGGCTGTCACAGCTACAGCTGTGACATGAACACTATAAAAATGATGTTCTGCATTTCAGTATCACTGCTTTGAATGCAAAGACCAGGTGAGGCACATCCACATATACTTGTTGCAAATTTTAGCAAGCTCAGCAAACTCTAGAGGCACAGAATACACTAAAAATGCTTTAAAATACTTCTCTCGAAACTGCAGGGGAAACAACAGGAATTCTAAAGGAGTGTGAAATGAAAGGAAGCACCAAAGAAAACTTAGCAAGACATGAGCATAGTTATGTCTGAGTTTTTCATGACTGTATCTACTACTTGACTTTCAGAACAATATGCACTTGCCTGAACATTTCTCAGAATCAAGTACCTACACATTTCTGAGATAAACAGTTCTCACAGATTCTGTAGGTGGGACTCAAAAACGTATTCCAGGGCTCCTAATTAAAAATTCCTCCACATAGCTGTGATAAGGATGATGAACCATGCCACACCATGATCACTGAACATGCATGTTTCAAGACAAAGATTAAAGACCTAAAAGTATTTCACGAAGGATTTTTCTGTAATGCATCACAGAATTCTTCTCAATTAACTTTTTCAGGAAATGCACAAAATAATTTATCCTTAGTTTAAGTCACAACACAAAGATTAACAAATCTGGTAAACAAGTCACATCCAACCCATGCAGACTTATGAACTGAAAGATCATTTTAAAAGACATCAAAATAACTCTAATCAAAAACACAGCTTACCTACTAGTAAGACTGCATACTAGTTTGACAAGCACTCGATACAGAAGTCACATCTCCTATGTAATAACCACAAGGCCTGATCCTTGCCTTTAATTTCTGAAGCACTGATAGGCTTTAAGAGAGTTTCTATGAACTAGACAGCATCAATAATTCAAGTGAGTCATTTAATCACTTTTCATTAACACTCAACAACAGCTACCTTCAGGTGGAAAAGTCTTTAAGGGAAGAAGTTTATTCATACTGGGACTGGTGAACATGAAATGACTCCTTGGCCACTGACAGAAGTGTACACATCAGGTGTTACTAGTACACCAAATGCTCATTTTGTGCCATAAACAACTGTAGGACTTAATGATTAAAACATCATTAAAGCAGAAGGGAAGAAGGCTCCTAATGTTTTCTAGTAGAGTAGTTCCCTGATCTAACAACTGTCAGTAACACTGGTTCCTTTCCATCCAGGGCTAACAAGAACTTCACTTCCACACTAACTACTACAAAATCTAATTTCACTGACATTTCCAATTCCACTGCAATTTATTTCTTTACTGGGAATACTGCAGGGCAGTAGTTAAACACAGTTTAACACTGACATCTGTGCCATTTCCAAGCACCATCTCAAATGCACCAAGTGTGATGTGACTTAGCTTTCACATACACAGCTACTTTCACACAATGGTCAAGTTACACATGCAGTTGCACTGTACTACTTTGAATCAGATCCTGCAGTGTCTGAACCAATGTCTCAAGTCAACAATATTGAGTTTCTTGGATTTTTTTCTCACTGGGAATTATTTTAAAGTTGATTCACTGGTTTCAAAAAATCTGGTTCGCTACTAGACAAATTTTACTTCCAAGTCACACAAATAAAATTAATATGGAATTTACTGAACCTTCACAGGACAGATTTAAATCAAACATGCATACAAGGCAGTACAGTGCTCCAATTAAAAGGATGGACACATTTCAGTGATGTATAATTCAGGCACTACATCCATGCTCACTTCCAGTACCTGCAGATACTTCATTTCTGATGGAGAGTTCCAAGAAAGTAGGAAAAAAGCAAAAGTGAAGATTACTAAAGTTCAAGATGTCCATGTATTTTCACAGCTACAGAACTAAGCATCAAAACCCATTACCCTCTCTCCCCTTGTTAAAATACCTGGAAAAAAAAAACCCAACCCACTTGACTGTACCGCTTAATCAGATTTTATCAGAGGACAGAACGCTGTGAAGCAAAGTGACTGGCTTCCCACCCAACTTATTCCTCAGCTTTGGTTTTGTTTCATGATGGAGGAAATCTGCCTCCCTCCAAGATGCTTGTATCAGGTCCTAGCCACAGCCCAAGAAGACTGTAGCAGTTCAGACACACCAGAGGAAGACTCTATTACCTTGGAAATCAGTCCCTCAAACCCAGATGCATTCTACCTTATTTCTATTCACACAATTCTCACTGCCTACAGCACACCTCCTTAAACTTACCTGTACAGATAACACCATACCAACAGGAACTTGGTGGAGAAGCATTAGGTGTTTAGGCAGCCTGAGCAACAAGTGTTAGGATTATCTAATGTGTATATTGCGAGACTGCGTTATGTGATTAGAGCAATACTGTTAGATTTAGGGAAGTTTAACTTTAGTTCAAATGACACATAGGAAACAGTAATTTAGGAAGCATTGTTTCATGTCATATCAGCTAGGCTTGCAGCAGTGAGGAGCAAAACTAAGCTACTGAGCTGATGACAAGCTATACAACACACAGTTTTTACCTTCTGTTATCCAGTAGAACAGGTGAAAAAATGGAAGAAAAACAATGTTATTCTGTTGAAGAGTTTCTAATTGACATTTCAAAGGCATATGCTCACTCTTATCTTAAAAGATATTCTCATCCTACCTTCTTGCCAGCACCAACATTTGCCTTGGCTGTGCCCCTGACTTTCTTCATTCTGTTCTTACGCTCTTTTCGCTGCTTCCTGGAAGTCTTTTTCTTTTCATACAAGCCGTGCTATTAAAAACAGTTAAAAGTTGCATTTAACATTGTTTGTCTACTAACAACTCTTGAACTTATGTTCCATGGTTTCTGAAATCTTCAAATAAAGCTTAAATTTGTAGTATTAACTAAATAGCAATATCATTAACTAATAAATGATTCAATACATGA
>JACBWW010000010.1:10417987-10452824 GCA_020086605.1 Lanius collurio
AATATGCAATAGCTTTTAAATTGAATCTAAGTTTGGTCTGTCATAATACTTTTTTCATTCCAGGTGCTTATCTTCTTACATTAAAAGATACCTTTTTTGATCGAGCTAAAGCCTGTCAAATTATTGCTTCTATCCTGGTTGGCAAGGATGAAAAGATCAAAGTTCGTCTTCCACCCCCAGCAATTCTAAAGGTGGGGTTTTTTTTTCATGTTACTAAGACTTTCTCCATTGTGTGTTCTTGACCCATGGTGATATTATATGATTCTTTAAACTCCTAAAATTTTAAACCAAAGGTACTTATAAAGAAATAATTATAAATGTTGCAACCTCTTTGAGAAATGAAATAACAGCAGCAGCATCTTTGGGTTTTTTCCCTTTTCTAATCAGAAAGGGGTACATGATAATGAGAGGAAGCAATATAGCACATTTTTTGGAATGAGCGCACATACCCTGTCGTAAAGGATAACTCAGGGAGTTTAAATCTATAAAAGTGCATATTTTTCAGAGGAATACTGCTATGCACTTCTACTAGTGCAATTCTCTGTAGACAGGTTCTGTATATAAAACAATTTTACAATTAAATTATTGTCTGCTCTTTTTCTGTATTGTAGCATAAACTTGTAATCTTATTTCTTCTCCTTCTGTTTCTCTCAGCCTGTAACACTCTGGACAGGAAAACAGGTTTTCAGCCTCATTCTCAAACCCAGTGATGATTGTCCTGTAAAAGCCAACCTACGAACAAAGGGCAAACAGTATTGTGGCAAAGGGGAGGACCTGTGTTACAATGATTCTTGTGAGTGACACTTCTAAAGCCTTGTTTTGGAAGTCTTCAAAGAAATAGAAATTGTTGGGCTCACTGTAGGTGTTGAAGCAGTACTTTACATAAGTGTCCTTGAAATGAAAAATGAAATCTTGCAGTTTTTCTCAGGAGTTGAAGTCATGTTAAACATGTTTTCTTAAGCTAAAATGTTTTTTGTATGATGCTCAGCTTGCCATGATGCTAACTTAGTGTTTGAAGGTGAGAGAGAGGAAACCAAAGCTTAGGGTTGTACAGAGGTCAAATGGAAAAATTTAGTCTCTTAAGTGGGGTTGGTAATACAGGGATTAGAAGTCAAACACTGAAAGGAGTTAGAATATGCAGGGGAGATAGAAATCCCTTGGATATCAAGCCATATATGTCCTTCCAGTTAGGGAAGTCAGTGGCAAATGGAATGCAAAGCACAATGGTTGAAAAGGCTGTAGGACATGAGCGCAGTGTTGCCTCAAGAAAGAATTTCCCAGTTAGCACTCAAGTCCCCTCTACAGCAGACTGAGTGGTTTCTGTTGATGAAAGAACCACTCTGTGCTGTGAAATTGGTTGTAAACATGGCAGAACAATTTTTTTTCAGCCTCTAAATATTGTAGGACAAAAGGCCATAGAGGAATCCTGCTCACATTCCTGTAAACATAAGACATCTTTATTTCAGAGTCTATTCATTTTAGAAAATGTGGGAAGGTTTTCAAGTTCCTGAGTTTGACAGAAACATGTGATGTGGAAAACTTTTTGATTTCATTGTTGGCTGTGTTCAGTTCTCTGAAAAAAAAATTCTGGTGGTGTAGTAGTTATCTTCAGAAAGTTCTCTGCAAATTCTCAAAAGTCTCAAGAAAACCTGGTATCATGTTTTGATTTGATATAAGTGATAGAGCAGTTACTTCTGCTTCAAGGAGATGATACCTAAATTCACATTGAGCATGGGCAGAGCTTTTATTTAAAAATTCTCTCCATAAGTGATTACCAGTGGTTCATGAATGTTTAAGAAAACTGGTGAATTCTTTTTGCCTTTTCACTTCTAGATGTCACAATTCAAAACAGTGAGTTAATGAGTGGCAGTATGGACAAAGGAACACTGGGGTCAGGATCCAAAAACAACATCTTCTACATCTTGCTGAGAGACTGGGGCCAGGTAGAAGCTGCAGATGCCATGTCACGTCTGGCCAGACTTGCTCCAGTCTATCTTTGTAAGTACATTTCCTTGGAAAGTGGTACTTTAATACGGAAATAGAGAGCAAGCAAGATTTTTCCTTCAAATATGATACATTGTGCTTCAAAAAAAATAAGCTGGTTCTGAAGCTGGCAGACAGTAAGAAAAAACTTACTGTTTATGAAGTGCTTGTGATGGTCACATGATGGGAGGTGAAATTGCAAGTTCCCAATAGTAGTTCCTGGGATTAATTTGTTTTCTCTATATGAAACTGAACTATCAAAATAATTTATTTTCCTTTTAATAACAGCTAATCGTGGCTTTTCAATTGGAATTGGTGATGTAACTCCTGGGCAGGGCCTGCTAAAAGCTAAGTATGAGCTCCTGCATGCTGGCTATAAAAAATGTGACGAGTATATTGAAGCTCTGAACACTGGCAAACTACAGCAGCAGCCTGGTTGTACTGCAGAAGAGACATTAGAGGTAAACTTTTTTTTATTTAGATCACTATCCATTTTGAGTAGAGACTTCACAAATATGTTCATGTACATTGTGATGTCTAAAGAACATTGTGATGTCTAAAGAACATTGTGATGTCTAAAGAACATTGTGATGTCCAAAGATTTGTCATCTGACACCTAAAAATACAAGCAAATATAGTCCCTCGGCATGCAACTTGAGCTGAGTCTGTATAGACTTTCAGATGTTTATATGCATCTAAAAATGTTAGCTAAACACATAACAGCTGAGATGCTCCAGGGTGTATTGGGGCAATATAAGAGAATAGAATTATGCAAGTAATTGGA
Organism: Lanius collurio; assembly: GCA_020086605.1. Lineage (NCBI taxonomy): Eukaryota > Metazoa > Chordata > Aves > Passeriformes > Laniidae > Lanius > Lanius collurio. The sequence goes on from JACBWW010000010.1 coordinate 10,420,755, forward strand.
ATGGAGTTGATTACATTGGTCAAGATTTTTGTGGTTATTGTTCACGTAGCACAGTGTGACTTGGAACTCAGTGCAGTGCTCAATTTGGCTGAAGTTTTTGCAGCTGCTAAGAGATTGTCATGTTCCTGGATACCCCTGTCTTATCCCAACAAAGACATTTTCTGCAGCAAACTGAAGTTAGGCAAGCTAAAATTTAAAACTGTTCTACCTGAAGCAACAAGTGGGTTTCTTTGTCTTTACTGTATTTTGAATTCCCTTTGCTGAAGATTTTGCTGGGAATGATAGAGTTCTGTTTTATTAAGTGCTTTTTAGCAAATTCTGAACCTCTGAAATACTGTATTTCAGGCTTTAATCCTTAAAGAGCTGTCTGTTATCAGAGATCACGCTGGCAGTGCCTGTCTCAGAGAACTGGACAAGAGCAACAGTCCCCTGATCATGGCTCTCTGTGGTTCTAAAGGTAGGGATAGCTGAACTTGGCATGTAGGTTGCTCACTCAATCACTTTTGTGAAAATGACTTCTTCCATCTTTATAACTTGTTTTATACTCTCAGTTGTGCAAGTTCACATCATAGCTGTTTTAAGTGGCTCAGTAAGTACAGGTTGGGTATAGTTAGTTAAAATCAAGTTGATGTTCTGGTATTTTTGCATCTTAAATTTTAGTGTAAGTTGGAAAACATCTTGTTGGAACTTTGGATTTTCTTAGGACTTGAACAAATTAATCACTAAAAAGTTTTCAGTTGCGTTTCTACTTCAAGTATTTATATAACATAGAAAAATCAATTGCAAATGATACATTCAGAATTAAAACTAACATTTCCTAGAATTGTGGAGTTATTAGGAAGGGACCTCAAAGATCATCTAGTTCCAACCCCACTGCCATGGGTTGGGACATCTTCCACCAGACCAGGATGGGGCATCCACAGCTTCTCTGAGCAATTTGTTCCAGTGCCTCATCATCCTCATAATAAAGAGTTTCTTCCTGATGTTTGATCTGAACCTTCCCTCTGTCAGTAATTCCCCCTGTTCTACACTACATGCCCTTGTGTAAAGTCCCTCTCTGTCTTTCTTGTGGCCCCTCTTTAGGTACTGGAAGGTGCTAATAAGGTCTCTCAGATGCTTGTCTGAGCTTTCATTTGTTCCTGTAAGAATTTGAAGAAATCACTTAATCTTTTGCCTTTTTTAGCTGTCTAATAATTTGTGGAATGCCTCATAATAACATGGTGTGTTCTAAAGAAATACTAAAATCTGAGAAGAGTAATATAATAATGGTGTAATTTTTGTGGTGGTGATGGCAAGGCAGTGTTGGCAAACATTCAGCAAATAAAACTTCTGAGTTAGTGACTTAATTCTCTGGGACTTAGTTTGTCCTAGGATTCCTGGTAGATACTGAACTCTTAATGTATGAAAAATATTGTTAAAATATGTTTATTGAAGAAATTGTGAAGTCAAATATGTAGGTTAGGATCATGGGCTGTGTAAAACACAATCCATAAAACAAACCAGGATAATATAAGGACAGGAATCAAATAATGGTGGCATGAATGTCTATGACCCAAAGGAAAAAAAAATGAAAAGTTGGCTGTATCATAGACTTAATTGTCCACCTTAGCACAAATGCTGAAGTGAACAGGACAAGTAACAGAAAATCTCTACCTCTCCTGCAGCTGTTTTGTTGAGCAATTATGAGGCTAAATAATAGGTCTTCATGGAAGTGAAGACAGCTGATGAGGGAAGCAGTGTATTCCTCATTTGTGAGTGAGGAGCTTTCTTTTCCTTTCTGTCTTTTCAGGCTCCTTCATTAACATATCCCAGATGATTGCTTGTGTAGGTCAGCAGGCCATCAGTGGGTCCCGCGTCCCTGACGGGTTTGAGAACAGATCCTTGCCTCACTTTGAGAAGCATTCTAAGGTAATTCTGTACATGTACAGTAAATTGTGAAGCAAAGTGAAACAAGTTTCCTTAAGGCATTTTGAGAAGGATGCATGATAAAATCTGTTGTCATGATATGCTGAAGGAAAAGGATCAGATATGGTCAGTGTAAAATGTTTTGTGTGATTTGAGAGTTAACAACAGGGTTCTGAATTGCCATAGGATGTCTAGTTAGCTTGACTATTTACAGCTAAGCCTTTCTTTAACTTTTCTAGTTTAGAAAATTGAAGTGAGGTGATGATATATTTTTGGTTCTCTTGAGGGTCCTAAAAATAATATGTTAAAGTTTCTCTCTGGTGTTATGTTTGACTGCCCTAATACTTTTCAGGAAAACTGCTGAATCTATGTTGGTATTTTTAAACGGGTGAGATATGCCAGATAAACCATTCTGGAGTCTGGATTTTCTCTTTTTCCACCAGGATAGGTATCATGGGTTGCTCTCAGTGTTTCATGTTTCAGTTCTGTCCTGCATGAAGTAATAATGGGTCTCATGCATTGGTTCATATAATTCAGTGGGATTAATTTTTTTTAAAGTGCTATTTGAAATCTAAGGAACCATAAAGAAGATTCTAGGTATAAGCCCATAATCTAATTAGTGTGTTAGCTAAGTCTCAGATGTTAGTTATGGCACTTGAATTTGTCACTGAAATCTAAATTTCAACTTCTGAGTTCTGTAACATACTGAATAAATAGAAAAAGAAGCAGTACTATATGGTTTAGATGAAAAGATAAAATTTAGTCTAGCTTTTTTTCTAATTTAGAAAGCATTGCCTGTTAAAATAACAACAAAAAATTATTTTTGACTTGAAGGAAGTCAAAATGGCTGCATAAATTTCATTGGCAAGAACTTTCCTCAGGGATGAGGGCAGATCATTCCAAAAATTAATTTTATACATATCTCCAGTAATATTTTTTCTGGATTCCTTAGTCTTCAGCAAATGCCTTTGCATTACTATAGAAAAATGAACATTGTTAATTGTCTTTTCAATTTTTTCAAGTTTAGGGGAGTCTGAAGTTCTGGTGTAGTGTTTGAGAGGAATAGCTTGAAGTGTGACAAGGTTTGTAGAAGGAGGGAGAAAGTCTGTTAAATTAGTTTGGAAGAACTAGACAAGGGTTTCTGAAACCTTTATTTGCATCTAAAATACAAACATGGAACTTGAGGGCTAAGCAGAGCTGAGATCAATGTTAGTGAGGGTGTTGGCTGATTTTCAGAAAGAATTTAGATGACGTGCACCATGCTTTTCTGTAACATAGAGAATGTACATTGCATTTTAACTGTGTTTTTCCTGCTCTTCCCTGCAGCTCCCTGCAGCAAAAGGCTTTGTTGCTAACAGTTTCTATTCTGGGTTGACTCCCACTGAATTTTTTTTCCATACTATGGCTGGTCGGGAAGGTTTGGTTGATACAGCTGTAAAAACAGCTGAAACTGGATATATGCAGGTAACTAACTGTCAGCAGAGTGAGGGTTTTATCAATCTTGAAAAATGTGGATATTTCTCATGTGCATGTTGAGGTGAGGGATCAGAGGGAGATGCAAACACTGTGTGTGTGTTTTCGATGTAACAGTAGTTTATACTGTGAAATGCATGGCTTGATCTGTTGTCCAGGAGGTGTGGAGTTTGTAAATGAGACCTCAGCCACTGGTACAGTAACATGCTTGTATTAAGCTGTTTCCTCTCTAATATGGGTTGTAAAAGTCCTTGTTCTGTGCAGTTGTTGAGGACTGCCTTCTGTGTAGTGTTTGTAAAACTGATGTGAGTGATGACAAATGCAGCCACAGCTCCCTTTCAGTGTCTGCTCACTCAAGCTAAGAGGCACCTTGGTGGTACAGACTTGGACTGGTTCTGTAAGATTTTAGTGCTTTTGGCTGTGCTTCCTGTGCCAATAAATGTCCCTCCAGCAAAGCTTCTTGCTATTATGTGCAGTCTTGTGACTTCTGTTCCAACATTTAAGTAGTGTTTAAAGTATAGCACTCTTCCCAGTGTAACAGGCAGTAGAAAAGCCAAGATCATTTGGGGCTGGGAACGCTTTCCAAGGTACACAAGTAACTGTACAAAGACAGAACAAACCCTCCTTATGGGGTGGGTGATTAATTTGACCATTTGTCTCCAAAACGAATGGAATAATCTTGGCATGTGTGCAAGTATTTACAAATTTATATAAATACAATAAGCAACTTGAAAAATATTTTTCATCTTCAACTTGCTTCCTGTATGAATGAAATATAGCACTTGGACTTTGGAATTCTAAAAAAAAAAATCTTGACATTTATTTTATCTATCTTTTTTCTTGCCAGTAAGAAGACAATACCAATTTATAGCCTAGTTTAGATGATCTGATTTGATTTTATGGAACAATGAAATCCATCTTTCAAGTAAAAATGCTTTTAACCTAAGATATTTCATAGCATGCTTTCTTTTTGCAATGCAAAGGAAGATGGTAGTTAAGGGATTTCCCAATGTAAGGAGTTAATGTAAGAAAAGCAGATAACCCAGACAGGAAAATGGCTTTGGCAGATGACCTTTGTGGTTTTTGTCAGTGAAAACAATCGTTGAGTGGTTCTACTTCCATACACAAAAAGTATTATATCCCTTGAGAAATAAACCTGCTTGGAAGAATAGGAGTATTATGTCCCAAAAAACCCACATAAATCCCTCAAACTACAATAGGTTATTGCAGCTATTTAGGTCATTAGGTTTCCTATACAGTGGAATTCTAAATGTGGAATATTGTGTTGTTGCTTGAAATTTTGTTGACTTTTATGTTCTGTGAAATCTGCAGTAAAGCCTTAGGGGTAATGTATGGTTTTAAATAGGTTTTCATGCCTGCTCATCACTGTGTCAGATTTATTTCCTGAGTCCAGTTTCTGTATTTCTTGTGATGCAAATCAACAACTATTTTTAAAAAGATCAGTTTTACTTTCCTTGTACTTTTGGTTTTTTCCCTTTAGAGACGTCTGGTAAAATCCCTTGAAGATCTTTGCTCACAGTATGATTTAACAGTCAGAAGTTCTACAGGTGACATTATACAGTTTATTTATGGCGGAGATGGCTTGGATCCTGCAGCTATGGAAGGGAAGGATGAACCACTGGAATTCAAGCGAGTTCTTGACAATATCAGGGTAAGGATTGCTGAAATCCTTTTTGGAAGTATGAAAATACTATTACATGGAGGAGAAAGTAGTAAATGATGGGGAAAATTGTTTCACTTGAAGTATTTATTGTCAAATTGCCTTTTTTGAATGGTCCTGCTCAGTGTTTCAGCATGTGTGTTCTAAGAGTAATAGATATTTTTTGCAATGGAACAGAGCAATTTGTGTACGGAGACCAAACTGTGTATAAGCTGTGAAAAGTAAAATTTCTTTCTGTGCTTGAACATAGTTCTAGGGCCTGATATCCAACTCACTAGATAAATTACTACTGGCTTATTTGGGTACTAGTTTGGTACATTGCACAAAATAATTCTCTATTAAATCAAGATATGGACGTTCTTTGAGTTGAACTTGGCTGATGGTTGTTCAATAATACTGTGATGTTTGAAAACCTGTATTGTTTAGTTTTGGTTTTGTGGTTGGTGGTGTGTCAATAGCCCCTTCCTCAGAGAAAAACCTTTTGCTGAAATAACTGTTCAGCTTTTTGTAATATGAGTGTAATAAATGGATAGAAATGTCTGGGTGTATACCTTCAGATTTGCAGAAATAAGTAGAAGTGGATGTGGCCCTTCTTTTCACAGTAGTCTGATATAGTATAGTAAACCAAAACCAACCCAACAAAAAACCCCATGAAACAAAATACAGACAGACACAACCAAAACTAAAGAGTGCTGTTAATTCTACACATCTGCATTCTTTGTCTTTGCAATGGAGTTTTTGTGCATATGCAGTCTGTGAAGAAGTCATGTTTTTTTCCTGTTAAGGCTGTCTATCCATGCAAAAGTGAACCAGCCCTTAGCAAAAATGAATTGGTGTTAACATCTGAGTCCATCATGAAGAAGAATGAATTTCTTTGCTGCCAAGACAGTTTTCTGCAGGTAATTATCTTGCTTCCTTATCCCACTGTGATTAACTTTTCCTTATAAATGAAGAACAGGACTTCAGCCTGTCTGGAGACTACTTACACATCTTGTAAGGATGAGTGAAAGTTCACGTGATTGCTTTCACTTTGAGTTATAAAATTCAATTTGTTTGAAAGGGCTATTTTAATATTTATGAGAGCAGGCACTCAAGACTTCCTTGAGAATCACTGGTCAAACCTTACCTCCGTATAAAGCTGTTACCTTGTTGAATCTTCTGATTCTGATTACTGGCAGTAATGAGAACAAGATGAATTTAGTGACCTATAGATTAATTTAATGACCTTTTAATAGATCAGAGTGTATAAGAGCACAAGGTAAACCTGAATTGCACTTCCATTGATAGAGGGAAGTTGAAAAAATAGTTATATCCATATTTGAAATATGCTGTAAATCTTAACTGCAAGTCTGAAGGAAAAGAAATCAAATAATTTAATATCAGAGTTTGGGGATAAAGCTGTTATTTGAAGTATACATCTTTTAAATCATATCATGAAAATCTAAATAATGGTTACTAATTTCAGAAGCACAGATACGGCTACATCACCTTAGTGATAATTAGCTTGACTTAAGATTTTTAAGTTTTAGATAGTTACGTTTTCTTCTTTCCTTTTTCTTTCTGTTCATCCTTGAAGACATTAACTGAGACAGGTTATGAAAAATATAATGAGGTAATTGTAGCATGTGTGTGCACTGTGTGAGCATTAATGTTAGTGCTTTTTAGCTAAAGATGTGTGTATAGTGCTAAAGTAATTGGTTAGCATATATACATTACTGCTTGTTAAATTATGACATAGGTGTTCATCACAATTATTTAACATTTTTAATGTGGAGACTGTGGCACATCAATTAATACCCATTGTTAAATACAAGGATTTTGAGGAAGCTTTCTTTCAGTGTTTGGCTCTTCTTTCTAAAATTCATTCTTTCAGTCTCTAGGGATATTAGCATGTTTTTCTGGTGTTTTCCTATCCATTCTTCCACTTTTCCACTCCAGAGCAGAGATGCTTCTTAGTGCTGTTGTTGTAGCAGAAGGTTCCTGTAATGGGCTTATCCACTCTAGTCTGGAACACAGTGTGTCTAAATAGTCTCTTCCAAACAGACAGCATTCCTTCTTCCTGCACTCTGCCCTCGCTGGAGGGAATTCAGCTGATGGAAAAGCAGATTGGGGACTGGCACAGTTTCAATTGTGTAAATGTTTTAACATATATGAGGATATTAAGGTACAGGTAAAGAGAAATTTACTTTTCTTCTGATTGGAATTGGAGGAAATCCTTAAAAACCCTCACAAAAAAAGCAAGTAATTTTTCTGCAGGTTTTTTTTGAGACGTTAGGAGTGCTGGGAATGGGGTGCAGACTCAGAAAAAGCTCAGCACACAGCCTGTCAGAACTGCCATAAGTAGAGTTGGCCTACTGGGTATGCCTGAACTGCAGCAGATTTTGGCTGCATCTCATGACATTGTCTGTGTCACTGTGTATTTCAGTGGCTTCTTCACTGCAAGGATTGCAGTGATTGGTGTGTAAATGTTCCCACTCACTTGTGTGCTGGGGCACCTGATGCAAACCCTGGGTGAGCATGGCCTATACCCTGAACTGCCCTTTTGACTAAACAGCAGCTCTGTAGGAGCTGTACAAGGCCCTTGTTGAGACAGATCTTGCTGAGCCCATTTGGTGCCTTTTTGTTAATCTGGTCCAAAATAAGACCATGGATTTAGAAGACGTGAAAAAAATCAGTGTTTTTTTGAGTCCGCTCTGGAAGTTACATAGCTGTGCTTATAGAGTAGAGTGTTGCAATGAAGATTTTAAGTCCAGAGAGAGAGAGAGAGAGAGTCAGCAAAGAGTGAACTACATTTTCCTTCTATTTGTAGCATGAATCAATCCATAGTTTGGATAAACTGCCAACAGAGTACTTGAAAGTTGAGAAGAATAAGCAATTTCCTCTTTTAGGTCTTTTGCATGCGTGAAAATTTGACAATGAAAAATAAGTCTTCAGAGATTTATCTTTCACCTTTTCTGACTCTGGTGTTTGGAAATAATGTATGATCTGAGTACCTTATTCAGAATTATGTATAATAATTGATGTACTGTGTTGGAGTTGTTGTTTTTTGGGGTTTTTTTTAAGTACTTTGGAACTCAGGCACTGTCAAGGAGGAAAAGTCTTCTTCAAGTCCTGCAGTGTTCCTTTTTTTTATGCACCTGTAGTAAGAAGATTAACTTCTCTAATACCATGTTATTGCTTAAACATTTATTTTAGGAAATAAATAACATTATCAATTTCATGCAATTATTTTGGGGTCAAAAGCCTTAAAAATGGCCAGATATGTTATTTGTGAATAATGCTACTTACTGCAGGGCAAAAAAAAGGGGCAAAAACGTAAGAATGCATCTTGTCATCCAAGTGAAGAAGCAACTTTGAAGCATCCATTTCAGCAACACTTCTGTTGTCCCTTCTTCCATTTGAACTTGGTTCTGGTATTCACAGAAAGTAATGTACTCTCTGGAAACACCTTGAATACCAGTAAGAATGCTATCATTTGGAGAGTCTGAGAATTCTGTTAGGATGTAATAGAAGTGTTTTCATAATGATTCTATGAACTCAGTTGTTAAAAAAAAGGCAGTCCCTCAGATACTCAATTTTGCAAGCAATTGTCAGTGCTTGGCTGCTGTGGTGGTTGCAAGGAGTCCAGTACCTAGTGCAGAAGAGGTGATACTGCGTAACCATCGCTCAGTCTGTCATGTAGGACTAGTGGGGTAGAAAGGCTTTAAAAGGACTCTAAAAAAATCAAACTGCTTCTCTGTGGAGCTTTCCTAAATCATTGTTAAAATGAATGGGATGGATTTCCTCTTGCTTTTTGTTTATGTTATGTTATAACAATGACTTGCACCGAGTCCACATCTATGGAGGAGTTTAACCATGGGCCTCATATTTCTTAACTTCTAGTGTACATGTCTATATCCAAAGTGTAATGACCAAATGATCTTTTATAGAATACATGTTGGATATTTTTCTAACAGTGTTGTTGCAGTTTATGTTCCAATAAAGACTATGAGGACTTCTTTTGGGTAAGCCTGATAAGAGAGTGAAAGGTTTATGTACTATGGTATGTTAATTGCAATTGTCTGCAAGACCTCTCCACAGCATAGAGAAGTTATTTGAATTATATTGGGTAGACACTGACATGTATATAATAGTTTTGAGTTTTTTTCTTACAAAGTGCATCTGAAGTCTATACAGCAGATATACTTTACATGCTTCCCCTCTAGCCAGTCTTCCATTTTGACTGTTTTGAGTACTGAGAAGTGAGTCAGAATGTGTTTGTGACAGTATCATCAAAAAATAAGGATTTTGAGTTGTGGGGTTCTTTGAGTTTTTAAGTCAGTTTCAGTAAGTGGTGCATAGGCAGGTAGGAGCAACCCAAGCTGGGTTTCTTCACCTGTCAGTGTGTGCTCAGGAGGGATGCTCTTATGCAGCGTGGACCATATTCTTCATGTACTGCTACTGATTTGTGGCTACATGGGAGTAGATCTGGTTTGCTAAACTTGAGTGTATGTCTTTGTCTAAATTTTGATGTATTTCTCTCCATATTGTGCATTATTAATTTATTGTAAATATTTGGAGCTCTAAGTAAATAACTTACTGTTGAAGACTACAATATGGAGACCATGCCTTTGCTTACTGTGGTTTTAATTTGATTTCAGGAAATTAAAAAATTCATCAAAGGTGTTTCTGAGAAGATAAAAAAAACTAGGGACAAGTATGGAATCAACGACAATGGCACAACAGAGGTAAATAGTTTCAATGGGGTAATGATGTAGTTCTTTGCAATCTTCATAAGACTGTATGTTGCTTTTCCAAACTATTCCTTTCTCTTTTCAGCCAAGAGTTTTATATCAGTTGGACAGGATTACTCCAACACAACTAGAGAAGTTTCTAGAGACTTGTAGAGACAAATACATGAGGTGAGTGTTTACCCTGCTGTGTTTTCAATGCTATTTTGTTGGTAACATAGGGGTGTATTTTGCTGTTTTTACTGCGTGACTTTTGGTTCTGTTGTGAATGTAGTACAGGGAATTAGAAACAATTGCTCCAGTGACATAAACATCGCAAGATAAAGGTAGGATGCAAAAAAAAAAAAGCATCCCTGTCTACAGGTGGGCTTGTTAAGGCAGAATTGAGTCTTGTGCAAAAGTTCTAGAGGTCTGACAGGTGAGATTTTTACGTTTGTCTTGAGTCAAAATCAGATTCTTTCATAAGCAGACTTTGTTTGGTATCCTTGTACATTGTAGAAAAAATGCTTTATGTTTCATTTTATGTTTCTTGCGTATGCAGAGCTATATGCTTGTGTTTAAGCACCTTCCTTCTGAAATAAGAGTTACCATACCAAGAAGCACAGTTTCAGCCTTTAGCTACTCACTGCTTACATCCACAGACTCTGTTTTGGCAGCAGATTCTGGTAAAAGCCAAAAGTGATAGGATTCAGAGTAAGGGAAGATATTGTTTAAACACTTAACATTTTTACACCCACTGCCAGACATGTTTTCTTCCTCCCCCTCTTGCAGGAGGCTTTTGAAAGCCTTCAATAAGTCCATGCAGAATAAACTCTAAATAGATGAGTTTCAAATTCATGTGAATCTTGATAGCTATTCTTGATCTACAGTCTGAAGAGTTTTATCACACTTTGTTCTAAAATGTTCTTTGATCTGTTACTCACTCATAGGATCCTTTCGTTTGTTATTCTTGGTTTCTACCAAGATAATGCTAGTGTGGATGTTTTAATCTCTTTATCTATTGAGATATATTTCATTTATTTACACTCCTTGGATTTGGACATCCACCTGCAGCCATGGGTGTTTTCTCCTTTGTGGCCTGTCTGCTTCAATTGTTTCCTAATGTTCTGTTTTTCTAGAAAATTCATGTATATGTTAAGTTTTTAACTATTTTAAAACAGATCAGCATGTTTTTGCTTTCCCTTAGTAGGAGTACTTGTTTACATTTGTCTTAAGTGTTTTTAAACATTAATTATAATTTTTACTGTAATAAGTAAGTGCTAGCATATGGGATTTCCCTGAAGGGAGAATCCTGAATCTACAGCTTGCTGCTCAGGAGGAATAGGACAAGCATTTTATTATCTGTTATGGAAGTTATACTGCACCTGTGGAATGCTTATATGACGGGGCATCTTCTTGCCATGCATGAAATCAGTCTTAAAGTATCGGTGACCTTTCAGCCTCTTTCTTGTTTGTTTACTAAAATAATATATTAATAGACTTCTCATATATCTGCCAGAATAGTTTCTCATGCTGTTTGCTTAGGATCTTATACCTTATTCAGTTCCATATATCTTTCTATATTTTTTATCAGGGCACAGATGGAGCCTGGTTCTGCAGTAGGAGCTCTTTGTGCACAGAGTATTGGTGAGCCTGGCACACAGATGACTCTGAAGACTTTCCATTTTGCTGGTGTTGCTTCAATGAACATTACTTTGGGTGTGCCAAGAATCAAAGAAATCATTAATGCTTCAAAGGCTATTAGGTACTGACATGATTTGATTTGTTTGGCTTTTTTTTTTCCATTGCCCACGTGAAATCTGACAGATAAATTTGCAATACGTCATAGCAGTTCCCTTTCCTCAGCAATATACTAGACAATATTCAATGCAAATACCCAAACAAGAAAAATCTAATGTCTACCCAACTGTAAGTGATACTTAAGCCCATAGAGAAAATCAAATAAAGGATTATTTGTTAAGTATAGTATTTCCTTAGATGTCTCATGTAATGCGAAGTGCTCTGGTGTTTAGCAGTACTTGAAGCATACGTATTAGTAGGTAGGCATGAAGCCATGCTTAAATACTATGATGACATATGCAATGAAAACAGTCACTAGTACTTGAGTGTTTGCTTGTTTTTACCAGCCTGAAGGACATGAAGGGTAATTTTTTTTAAATACACCTGAGGAACCTGAAGATCTCTTTATCTTACTAAATACTGCTCTAGATACGAGATGAATTCCATTAGGCAAGCTGTAATTCAAGTTGTCATCTATACTCTAGCTGGACAATTTCCTAGCTGGGTTTTGTTTGTGTGTTTATTCTTTTAGCACCCCTATTATAACAGCACAGTTGGACAAAGATGATGATCCTGATTTTGCCCGTCTGGTTAAAGGAAGAATTGAGAAGACTTTGTTAGGAGAGGTAAGAAAAACTGTATTATTGCTAATACTTTAAATGTAGAGCATTAACTAATTGCTATGGGGGCATTTTAGCCATTTTTGCATGCTAAATTTTTGTCCTTGTCTTTTAAAGATTTCTGAATATATTGAGGAAGTGTTTCTTCCAGATGACTGTTTCATCCTAGTGAAGCTGTCTTTAGAGCGCATTAGACTACTGAGATTAGAGGTGAGTTGTTCAGTTCTTATGCAGAATACACCTTGGATATGTCCCAAAGGGTTTTTTAATCATGTGTCAGAAATCACACCAGTGGAAGTTAAACAAAAGGAAGTGAGTGATGGATGTTGTGTGGCTACATTACATCTGGAGGGGTCCCTATTTTTTTCCCCTTGCCAAGTGGATAATTTCCCTTTCATTTGGAAATGAGAGAACATGCATTTGTATCTTGCTACACCCAGGTATGCCATTTCTGTCCATTGATTAATGTACAGGCTGGTACCTTCAGCAAAAGATACTATTTCCTGCGATTTATAATACTAATTTAGAAGAGAATATTTGGAGATTTTTTCCCCTACATTCTTCCTTTTTATGATCTGTTGAAAGACTTTTCTGTTTATTTGAGCACATAGATATATGCTGAGAGATAACCCTGGTGTTTGCTGGCTCACTTTTGCCACAGGTCAATGCAGAGACTGTGCGCTACTCAATTTGCATCTCCAAACTCAGAGTGAAGCCTGGGGATGTTGCTGTCCATGGAGAAGCAGTTGTATGCGTGACCCCTCGTGAAAATAGCAAGAGTTCCATGTATTATGTATTGCAGTCCCTCAAGGAAGAACTGCCAAAGGTAAAAGCAAAGGCTTTCTCATGCTTCTGGGGGAGGTAAGCAGTAGTAATAATTCAGGGTTCCATGGTGGCAAGATGAAATAATTCTTGTCAGTATTGACAGTGAAGATAGGCTGGGTCACTAACTCTTAGATTGTGGTGGTACTGCCTTGCTGTTGAAACTAAGCTATCCTTTTCTAGTATTTGTAAATAAAATGGAAGCTTTGATATTTCCCTTACAATTTACTGAAGCCTTCCAAGTTCAGCAGTTGTATGAAATAGTTATATCTGCTTCCAGCTGCATCTAGAATTGAACCACATGACAGTATCTGGCATTTTTTCAGCTGCTTTCTGCAAGGAGTCTGTCTACTCTGGATTTTAAAAATAGAGATAAGTGAACCTTTATTGTTAGCAGCTTGCCCTTTTATTTCTATGGGTCTGCTGCAATTCAGACACCCAAACCTGAGTATATCTGACATAAACTTTGTTCACTATCTACATTTTATATCTTATAGTACAGTGTCAGTGTCAGTTTTGCACTAGTGTATTTAAGGACAAGAAATCTTATTCATATGTGTTTTAAATGAGCCTTTACTGCACTTACTAGACCTTCTCAGTAGCTTTGAATGCTGATAAGTGCTTCCCTTTTATACTGTTACTGTATACATCAAAGTTACTAGGGGTTTTTTGTTTTGTGAAGGTTGTAGTGCAAGGCATACCAGAGGTTTCCCGAGCTGTCATTCACATTGATGAACAAAGTGGAAAGGAGAAATACAAACTTCTGGTTGAAGGTGATAATCTACGAGCTGTTATGGCTACTCATGGAGTGAAAGGAACAAAAACATCCTCTAACAACACTTATGAGGTAATGTTTAAATGGGTGCTGTGGGGTTTTCCCTACAGCATCTTTATTACAAGTGCTTGTTTGTGCTCAGATGCAGCAGTTGATATGGAATCAAGCCTGATTTCACTAACAGACGTCAGAACACATTAGCAAAAGAGAACAATTCCACTGACCACACTGTTCAGTTTAAAGAAGCTGTTTCTATAAATATTTTTCAAATGGAGAAGTTGAAAAGAGTAGTCACAGAAATGGAATATTAATATGCTCTCAGATGGTATTTATACCGGGAATATACTTGCTCCAAGCAATTGGTTCTTCTTTCATCTAACACATAACAATCCTGTAACAATGTCTTGTGTAGGTAGAGAAAACTCTGGGAATTGAAGCTGCTCGGACGACCATTATCAATGAGATTCAGTATACGATGGTGAACCATGGCATGAGCATCGACAGGAGACACGTTATGTTACTGTCTGATCTAATGACTTACAAGGTTTGTGCTATGTCTTTTGTAAATGTTATTTTGGCCTGTTTATACAAATTAATTTTACCATGTTTGAGAAGGACTGGGGAGCTAGGGAGATGGAAATTCATTGTAGGCTTAAAGAATTCAAAGTTGTACTGACCTAATACTGTTATTTGTATTTTACACAAAATGCTTAATTACTTCAGTTCTTGGGGGAGGAGGGATCTATTTTGACTGAAAACAAATTGATATAATGAGTAGGGAACAATAATTTTATACTGAAAATAGGAATCCTGAAAATGACAGTGTGAAAATCAACTGTTTGGCTAGCCATGCATGCAGTTCAGGGCTTGCTGTGCAGAAAACCCCATCACATGTGTGGTTCATAACAGCTGCACCATATGTGAGAGTCAAAGGATACAGACACTACACATAGAATCAGCTGATGTGAGCAGTCTTACAGAACGTGTTAGTACAAAATCATATCTGCTCTTTATTGATTGATTCTCCTTCCTTCACATCCAATGTAGTTTTTAGCACTGAGTGCACTTAGTGAAGTAAGATTTTTCCAATTTGCCTGTCAGAGTGCAAGGTTTTAATTTGGGTGAAATGGATGAAGTTCTGATTTGTTTCAAAACTGCAGAGCTTTATTTTTTGAGCTGCAGCAGTCCCCAGGGCTGATCCTGTGGGGCTGCAGCACAACAGTAGAAGAGGGCATCAGAGTGCCATGTTTTAAACTTGGTGGGCTCCTACCATGCATTTTTTTGCCTGTACTTGTTGCCTTAGGCTTTTATGTGCAATCTGATATAATCACGATTTTTCTAACAAACATAGGCCGAAATAAGTTAGTTTAAAAAGCTAATTACCTTTTTTTCTGGAGAGTGAAAGAATTAAGATTTAGCATCTTCTGTCAACTCCTATCAGCTGAGGTCAGATTGATTTGTAGATAACAAGCAGTAGGTTGAGCATATTGCTCTCAGACCCCACTGAAGTTTGTAGCTCAGCAGCCAGTGGGGGGGTTTTCTCATGGCCATGTTTCTTTCAATCTTTTCAATAGTCTTGCTTAAAAAAATGATCTGTTGACTGTTTGTAGCAGCTTGTGTTGTATATGAAGAATGACTTCTGTTTTATATAAATATTGATTACTGCCAAATTATTAATCTTCAGGATGTTCAACTGTAAAACAATGTCTTATGACAATTCTCTATTATAGATAGTATATTTATTTACTTGGACTTACTCTTTGGGATTTTCCATCAATCAAGGGTGAAGTGCTGGGCATTACCAGGTTTGGACTGGCAAAAATGAAGGAAAGTGTGTTGATGCTGGCTTCTTTTGAAAAGACTGCTGACCATCTCTTTGATGCTGCTTACTTTGGACAGAAGGATTCTGTTTGTGGTAGGTATTGCAAAGTCTGCAGTTTGTGGTCCTTACCCAGCATCTGTAAACTTCTTCAGAGCATTGGAGTTTTGCTTTGTTAAGCTTTCTGTTCAGGTGGTGTGTCAAAAACTTCAGGTCTGAGCCTCATCCATCTTCTAGGACCCCCTTGGTCCAGAAGTTTGGTGTCTGTTTCTCTGCTTCTAATCACTTAGATCTTGAAGGCAGTTGGATATTTGCTGGATGTTTCTTAAAGTAGACTTTGAGTAATTTGGTTTTACTTCTTACCCTAGATCTCAGTGAAATACTAGGAAATTTGTCCCACCATCACTAGTTCTCTTTGTTTCAATTGTGAAGTATTTGTATATTTTAACACCTAGAGCTGATGAATAAATCTAGTACCTCACTCAGTATGTAGCTTTCATTTTCATTCCTGCTAAGAAGTAGGAAGACAGGTATATCTCAGCCTAGCTGAAGATTACACTATTATCTGATTGCTTAGGTGATTTGGCACTGGTACCTAGAAATAAACAGAAGGGCCAAGTTCTTGACTTCTTCATTTAGTTCTAATCTAAATAAATGAAAATTATGGGTCTTTGTTTTTTTAATTAGAAGTGTTGTTTATTGGTATTCAGTTCATTAACAGAACCGACCTGTTGTCAGAAATTTCTTTTTAAATGTATTTATTCTTCAGTTTTAAATTTCAGTTCATTAGCATCCACTGAATCATCGTACTGAATTCATGAAAGAATCTGGTAAATTTTGAAAATATATGGCTACGTATGCACAAGTGTATGCATGCCCACATACATGCAGCAAACAGAATATTCATTAAAGGAGTTCTGGCATTCTGTTTGTCTCTTTTATTTTGTATTTTTGACATGTGCTCTAATATTTGGAATTAATTTTTTTTTAATGTCTTTGCCCCCATTAGTTTCAGATTTTCCTCTCCTTTAAGCTACATATATTTTCAGATTGAGTTGTTTAAAAGTCTGTCTAATAGGTTAAACAGAGAAAAGAAGTGAAGCAGGTTTCACCTTTTTCAATATCTCTTCATGCAATACCTACCCTCCTGGAGCTGGAATTGCTCGTTGGGAGTTTCTGAATGCTAATGAAATATAGAAGTGTGCATGTGATATGTTATAATTTACTGGTTTCTGTGTATGTCTAGGTAGTCTTAGTGTAGCCAGTTTCAAACAGTGCTCTGTGCACAGTATTTTCTGAATCACTGGAATCTGTGTATTACTAGCTTGTATTTTGAGAACTCTGCCACTTCTGGAACTCCAGCATTCCACATGAGTGGGATTTAATTTCCATTGATTTTTTTATTATTATTTTTTATTAATTTGCCCGTGATTAAAGTAAAGATCCTTTCTGAGACTGATTGGGTCCTAGACACTAAGGAAAAGAAAATGTGTTCTCTAAGTCCTCTCTGAGCTGGTAAAATCCTGTTTTGAATAATGTGAAAACCAAAGGTCTTTTGATGTCACCTCCTGTTTAAATATTTTAGTTTGAATAAGGAAATGCAGTGGAGAAAACAGCAATTGTTGTGTGCTTACCAAAACTGAAGAGATGATGCTAGCTTGTTTGTGTGAAAAATTGCTGTGCAGCTGCCTGACTTAGTACTTGGTCCATGAGGCAAAAGGAGGTGGGGAGGAAGGCTTCTTGTTTACTGTGTGGAAGTATTGCAAGTGAAGAGGGATGTACAAAACCTAAATTCAGTTTTCATGGTTCAGTGGTAGACTCAGGTTGAAAGATTGTTGTGCAAAAACAGGGAAGTTTATTTAGCTAGGTGTAAGAAAGGTATTTCCTTTATCCGCTGTAACACGCATGCTGTAGGGGCCTAAATCTACAGTACCTCTTGAAAGTTTTATTTCCCACAAGATTTTTAAGAGCGTATTATTGGCAAATAATGCAGAAATGTGGCAGTGGTTTAAGAGCAAAAATACAGACTCTTCATTCCTATACATTCAAATTGCATTCAAATCAAGCCTTGCCAGAATTTTGAGAAATGTATTTCACACTTTGTGCATTCAAAGGGACAGCTATTGAGTGTTACCTTCTTAAACATTTATGTGAAGGACAATCAAGTTATGCTCCTGAGAACGTGCAAAAATGTCATTTGGATCATAACAGTATGCTGAGACACAAACACTGGTATCTGAAAGCTCGCTTTGAGTGTGGAACATCCTTTGGAAAAGTTGTGCACGTTGGCAGATCTGGAATATAAATGTGTCAGCACATTGCAGTGAAAATGTTATAACCATCAAAAATCATTGGGACAGACTCAGTCTTCACTTCAAAATGAGCACTGGTGAAAATGCCAGAAGTGTTATAGCTCAAGTACTTCTGTGCCTTTCTCACTGGGAACCTGGGGAGGTTTCAAGAGATCCCTGCCAGATTTGACTGAAGCCTTAGCACTGAGTCAGAGAATTAACATGAAGTACATTTGCCTTGCATCTTCTGCTACAGGCACTGCATAGACTATGTCCTCTCCAAAAGGAAACCTTCTGGAGGGCTTTCATCACGGAGAAGATGTCTAGGCTAGGTTGAGTTTTTCCTGTAGAATTTAACGTTCTGTAAGTGAGATACTGGTCTGATGACCATGACATTTAACTTTGTCGAGTGAAGAGGCCTTGGTCCTTGCATGTGAAGTTCAAGATTTTGTAGACAACACATAACAGAATGGGCAAATGAACGTAGTTTTGTAAATCCTTACTGTTCAGATGTTCACTATGTTTGTTTGTTTTTTTCCTAGGTGTTTCTGAGTGCATCATCATGGGAATTCCAATGAATATTGGAACAGGACTCTTTAAACTGTTACACAAAGCGGACAAAGAATCAACCCCTCCCAGGCGGCCTCTGATATTTGATCATAATGAATTTCACATTCCCATTGTTACGTAGCACTTGGACATAAAACAAGATAGCAAACCAAGAAATAGTAAGCAAACATAATTTGAATTAAGAAAAGTGTATTATCAGTTCTATATGTCTCAATAGCAGTGAATTGTTAAGTGAAATACTATCAACAGAATTGCCCAGTTGTTCACCACCTGTTGTTAGTACAGACCCTGGAAGGAAAGAGTGCACCAGCGAGTGGAAACAAATTTAAAGTGGATTTCACTGGTAACATTTTATTTTTCATGTGATAGTGTTTGCTTTTTCTATTACTGTTAATGGGTGGAAGCTGTATTAACTCAGTATTTATTACGTGTGTATTCAGATTTTTTTTTTAAAGAAAAGAAAATTGCAAGAGAGTTCTGTGAGCTTTCCTAGAGTACTTTTGGAAATGTCCTTTCAACAGGAGCTGCAGAGGTCAGTCTACAGCTGTTAAGAACAGGAACTTCAGAAAGCTGGAACTGAGTCTGTGATTAATTCATAGTGAGTTCAGAAGTGCTGTTCAGAGTGTTTAAATACTTGCTCTTTGCTTCTGGTAGTTTTAATTGGTTTTTCTTTATCCTGAGTTATTATCCATTAAATTATTTTCCTTCTCACCATTCTGGTTTGGGACCATATCTACAAGAAGCTGCACATTGTGGATGATACTAAATTCTGAGAAGACTGTTGTAAGAATATTGCAAATTACAGATAGCTTTTCATATGACAGCAACCATCTAACTGCTGGACTCACTAACTTACAGTAGTCTTAGTTTAGGGAAAGTTTCATAATGGAGCAGGATCGTTTGAACAACCTAGTTTTGTTTTATTATATAAAGTGGAAATTGAAGGGAATGCTGTTTGTATCCATTGCTGTGAAATAATTTGGAAGTATTTTTAGCTTTAGTTCACTAAAGCAGTTCTCAGAATGAGTATAGATATCAAATCATTTCAGGGTAGTAGGTTTAAATTTACTGTGGTGCTATGGAGGGAAAGTATCTTGTTTTGTCAGCAGTGTTTGGATACTCAATGTGCTCATGACATGGGTCAAGGAAGTAGAGAAAAAAGCAGAAATTGTGCCCTCCTGAAGTAAAAGCAGACTGCTGAGTATTGTAGCATTTGAAAATGAACAAGTTTGTGCTGCAGTTTGGCTTTATGTCCACCAAAAGACAAGTGTAAGGCTATATTCAGAGACTCTAAATCTACTGGTTTAAGTCTTAAAGTGCCAATGTGTCTGTTTTTTAATTCATCCTTCATGCAGACAAGCTCTCATGTGAAATTCATCATAGCTATTCTCAAATTATTTTGTGTTTTCAGTGTGATGCTAAGATCTACATCTGCCTAGATTTTGCAAGGGTGAAGATGGAGAATGTAGTGCATTTATTATCTGCTCTAAAAACTACATATATTTTGCTAGCTCTGTTTTAGCAATAGAAATTTCAGAATAGATTAAAGTTCTCTTTGTGATCTCAGCGATCACTTACTCATTTGTGTATTTGTTTTTCAAGTTGTAAATTTAACATGAGTAGGGGCTTCATGGAGAGAAAGCCCATAAACCTTTGCTGTGGTTAAGTACTTTGTTTTATCATGGGAAATTCTACTGATAGTGCTTGGCATTTTTGTGAATAAAGATTCTTCTCAAGGTCAAAATGGGTGGAGTTTGTATTGGAACAATTAACCACATCTTTATTTTTTCTGGTTTTGGGGGTGGTTTTGAGGTTTTTTGATGGTTGGTTTTGGTTGGGTTTTTTTTTTGTTTGTTTGTTTGTTTTTGGTTGTTTGTTTTTTGTTTGCTTTGGGTTTTGGTGTTGGTTGGTTAGTTTTTTTTGGTTGGTTGGTTTGGGTTTTGGTTTTTTTTTGTTTGGTTTTGGTGTTTTGTAAATATAGAGAAATTAGCTATTTAAATGGTGGGTTCACTTTTGTATGTTTTAAAAGTAAGAATTAAATGACATCTTTTATCATTGTCCTAAATATGACAAAAAGAGGCAGAAGAATATGTAAACCTTGTGTTTATTTATTGGTGTATTATATTTCTGCTGCATAATTAATATATGGATGAGCTAACCTCCATTTCCTTTATTTGCTTTGTAAGATGGTTGAGAATTATTAAGCTTAAATCTCAGGTATTTACAACGTAAATTAATAAGTAATATAAAACCTATCTTGCTTAAAGTCACTGTGTCTTGTCCTCAGATCATGCTCTGAGCCTCATGAGTGTTTCAACCAAAAATAGATTGTTTACAAGAGCACTCTGAATTAGTAATTATTGTTTGAGCTCTCTGTACAGTCAGTAAACAAATTAGCTGCTGGATTTCACTCGTAAGCAGCTTTTTTTAGGGTTAGATTTAACAGTCAGGACATGGAACTTTGGAATAATAAAATTTACATTTTTATTAAATTTTTTAGCTTATTTTGGGTTTAAATTTTAAAAAATAAATACTATTTCCCACATTTTCCTCTATTTTCTAATTGAAGTGCTAATGGAAATTAGTTAATTGTAAATTTTCAATAAATCAATATGTTTTCAAATATCCATATCCTGCTTTCTCATCTTCATTTTTCCCATCTGTTTTAAAACAAATCTAAACTTGTCATTACATGAAGTACTTTCTTGGTGTGTTTATCAGGAAACTACTTCACACACATCTCTTACCTGCAGAGAGAGAAGAAAGCAGTTGCACGTGCTATACAGGTTTCCTGTTTGACTATGGAAAGTGGGAAGTAAATCCAGAATTTTGCTGCTTTGGTCCATAAGTTGAAGAAATTTAGTATAGAGGGCTATTTCCTTTTTTTGCTTATCTATGCTTAAAGAAAAAAAAAAGGAAAGCATATGAATGCTGTGTTTTATAAGTTAACTGCAAGTAGGACAAAATTTGGCTGTTTCAGGACAAATATTCCTTGATGTCTGACCATTTGTCAGTGATTCAGTATAAGTTGAAGGAACCACTGCAACAGGAATTCCTCAATTTTGTATCACTACTTGCAGACAGGAATGTCTTTAAAAACCCATAGCAAACAGGATACAGATTTTCTTAGTGTTTGCATATTTGCCTGAATTATTTTGTGCATGTAACTAATAAATCTGTCTTTGAAGTGGTTGGCTAAGCTTTGTATTCAGACCTAGGAAAGTCTGTTGGTAATTAAATATGTTGGAAAAAAACATAAGAAAATAAGCAAAATTGGCGTATTATTTTTATATTGTCTAAGAACAGAAAAACTGAAAAGGACTGAATTATGAGATTTGTTAATATTTCAATGCACCAATATTTGGCAGGTTATTTGGATGTGATTATGGTGCTGATACAAATGCATAGCAAGCTTATCTTGAAGAATGAATACCAGAATCTCTCAGGCCAATCTGAAAGACTCATAGAAAACAAACCAGCTCTGCTACTTTTGTATTTCGTGCTTGTGAAAATGAATCAGTTTCCTCTAACTGACAGAATGAAAATTTTAAAGCATTCCTTGTGATGAAACCAAATCATATCATCTTCCACTAGAGAGCAGCATTTCTTTTGAGAAAAGAAGTATTTGGGTAGCTTCTTTATTTTTTTTCTGTTAAAACTGGGGTTTTGCAATATCAGGACTGAAATGTAGCTGTGTAAGGAAAAGTTATTTGTTAAAATGATGTGCATGAGGAAGGAAATTAAGGAAATTGATTTTCTTAAGAAGGAGAAAGCAGAGTCCACATATGCTTTTTCATTAATTAGTAAACTTTTCACTTGCATATCTTTTGTCTAAATGGCTTAAAAAATAAACAAGCAGAAAGGATTCCTAAGAGGATGTAGTGAGTTGCCCCTGGGAAGTGATAGAACAGTGTGTGAGTGGGGACATGTCTTTTGTGGCAGCATTTGCCATGCAGCCGTGACTGTTCCAATCTGCAGTCAGTCTCTCCAGTGGGCACTGAAATCCAGCTCTGAATTTCAGTGAGAGCTGCTCTGAAGCGTGCAGTTCTGGCAGCTGCCTGGGGAGTATCTCACATCCTTCAGCTGCCACTGAACTCCAAGGCAAGGCTGCATTAAAAACACTTAAAGGTGATGCTGGTCGATGCAAGAGACCAATGGTTAGGACTGGAAATAATATGAAACAGGTGGTCTTCTCTGTGTATAGACAGCTGAAACCAGCAAGATTTATGACTGATGACTTCCACTTGAATGTCTGAAAGCTACAAGCGTGCCTGTAGTTTGTTAGTTCCTGTCGTATTTGTGGCTCCATTCACAGTGGTGAGAATCTGGTATTGGCTGGCTGTGCTTAGGGTTCTGTGGGCCATGAGCTGCTCTGACACTGCATTGCCTCAACCACCACAGTTACTTCTGTGTGAAGCCACTGTGATATCAGATATTAAAAGGTGTTTCTTCATCTAAAGAGTCTGTCCTGTGAATCCAAGCCTGCAAGATCAGGAATAATTGCATGCTCCTTTTGGAAGCAGTGACAGCAGATAGGACTGATGTTGTACAGGAATATGGTGGTTTCTGCAGGTGTTGAGGATAAAGGGAAGAAAGCAGAAAAGACAGGAAATGCAAAAATAAGCAGGGGTATATGGAAGCAGAGTAGAAATTCAGATCTGCTTGGGGAAGAAACAGACATGGCAGCTGGGTAAATTGACACACAGATATTAATAATTTCTTTAAGAAGTCCTAGTGAAGTACTGGAAATAGCTGGGAAAAGAACAGGTATTCATTCCTGAGAGATAAGATTTTGTAATTTTGTCCTCGGGATTGCTGTTAGTGGCTGTGACAAATTATAGTTAAATCATCATTCATTTTGTGGGTGACTGTTAGTAATGAGCAATAACTCTGAATTAATTCCTCCAGGTATTGTATCTGTTTAGTTATAAAGCCCTATCAACCAAATGTGCATGATTACAGCTGCTGAACTATAGTGACTGCTACTGTTAAGTGTAAAAACGGCTGTTCTTGGTGGGTTCTGGTCCAGCTCGTGTGAAAGATCATAGTTATAATTAGCAGATGAATAGAAACCTTTTAAAATGTGTTGATACCTGCAGTTAGATCAGAAATATTCCTAGAAAATCCTTATCTGAGGAGTTTTTAGTAATATGTAAGTCCTGCTACTAGGACAAGATACAGAAATTACATCAGTTACATTCCTTACATTGTGTCTCTTCCTAGAAGAGAGGTGACAACATCTGTGAAGAGCAGATGGGTAATTCACTGAAGTCTGTAAAGGAAAGCTATTCTGTTTGGTTTTTCTGTTGTGATGGCAGACATTCCTTGCAAACTGTCTGAATTTTTGTGTGGGTTTCAGAACCAGGTAGTGGGGAGGGATTTTAGTCCATGGATAAAAGAGGACATGCAGGTGCCTCTCTGACTGTGGCTCTCAGGGTCCACAGAAAGCTGGGGTACCCCCTCAAGATTTCAGTCCAAGTTCTTCTCCATGATAGCGGTGTTTTGTCACATGGAGACAGTGTTGGCCAGAAATGAAGCTGTTGTGAAAGCAGCAGGTGCCTGGATTATTAACCACAGGCATTTTATTATCATTTTTTTAAAAGTGTAGGTTGGTTGTTTAATCTTTTGATACATATGGCAGTTTACTCAGTGTGCATCCCTATTAAGTGTTAAATTGTGTGGATTTTCAAAAGCAAAATAAAGAAAATTAATTGCCAAGAAATGCAAAAGCAATAGTGAAATTGTGCTGGTAAACTTCCAAGAGTCCCAGAAAATGTCAGAATTAGTTGTGAGACTCTGAAATTATTTTTCTTGATTTATTATTCCGGGGTTCGTTGTCTTCTGGGAATTGATTAATGTGGTGTGATTCATCCTGATGTGTCACAGGCAGGGGATTCTTTGGCTCAGGCTGATTGACAGCATCCCCATTGGTAAACTGCTGATTGTGTTTGGAGTGATGAGGATAGTTTGGCCATGTCATGGTGCAGGCTTGAAGCTCTGACAGTGTGTGACTCATTTCTGAAGGGCACAGTGGGTAGGAGATCTCCTTCATGGGAAAGAAGGACACACTTCAGCCCTTACTCTGCCCTGATCTGTGCACTTTTCCAATTCAGTCATGCTAGAATGTCTGCTCTGTGTGGGGGTACCTTGACAAGCTCACACAATAACTTTCCCATATGCCATTCTTCCAGATTTTCCACTCGTATTTTCCAGATATTTTCCAGTTACATCAAAGACTTTCTTTAAACTTTAATTTTTTAGAAGATATCTAGTTCTTCTGACTTATGCTGTTGCTGTGCATTTTCCAGTTTCCTTTGCATTTATTTCTGTCTCCTTGTCCTCATTGCTCCCACAGATTCCTCCCTTCTGGACCCGTAGTGACTGTCACTGCTGGTGACACTGCTTCCCTGCAGCAGTGCTATGTCAACCATACTGTGCCACTGGCTGGATTCAGTTCAGCCATGCAAGGTTACTGTGAACATTTGCCTGGAGGATAATTAAACCACTCAAGGAAGAAACATCTCCTCAGCACATCTGGATGTGGAAATCTACTGCCATCAAAATTACAGCTATGGTCAAATAACTTTTGAAAAAAAAAAATGACCCTATTACATGTGGGAATGTATTTGTACTCTAAACTGAAATGAAAGGCATCCCTGCTTCTTGTGGCTCTTTGTCAGCACTAAAAAAATGTATTCAGTTTTTAGTTCTCCACTTACTTTTGTCTTTAGCCTGTTTCTGCTTTCTTCTTCAGCCTTCCTACTTAGCTGGCACAGATGTCTTTTCCCTTGCTTATGTTTGCATATATTCTGTTGAAAATAAGTATGGGGAAAGATGAGCAGCACAGCAGTTTGGGAAGTAGCTGGTACATGTAGAATCAGTTAACTGTTGCTGCCATAGACATATAAGACCTGGGGAAATCTTTAGACTCCCTGTACTTTAGATTCAGTCGGTTAAAGACTATAAAATTGTAAGAGTCTCTCCTGAGCAACATGGTTGTGATAAAGCCATCAAGATGAGTGAAGGGACTGTGCTTGTGAAAACATACATGTTATATAGAGTACTTAGTAAACAGCATTGCCAGGATGTGTGGATTAAAGAATGTGATTATCATGTGCTGTGAGTAGTTCTTTTTATTCTTTCATCTTCTGAAGAAAGTCAGAAAAGGCTAGTAGTTGGTGCTCATGAAGTCAGCTGCAAGACAGACGCTGACTTCAGCTGGAGGAGAGGGCAAAGCAGTGAATCTCTTGACTGCCACTAATATTCCTGGAAGGGCAGGGTGGCAGCTCTGAAGGTAAGTTAAGGGAAAAAAGTTCTAAAAGTACGAATAGCCCATGGTAAAAAGGATAATATTTGGCTTGCCTTGCTGATGAAGTGTATTTATCTTTCATGGAATATCCCTAGCAGATTTGGAGACTTTTTATTTCGGTTATTCTTTTGCACAGTCTTTTTATTACCAAACTGGGGCTTAATCCAAGTCCCCTGGAAACCAATTAGAGAACTCAGCAGAACTGGATGAGCTTTGATATATGCATTATATTAAATATTTCTATCATCAAACTCCCACCAGTTAATGCATCTTTATAAGTTTCAAACAGTTGAACAACACTTCTCTAAATATCATTGCTGCAGGTTTGATTCAAAAAGAATGATTTAAACCTAAATCCTTTTTAAGGCTTCCATGCCACTCAGGACTTTATCTCAGATGTTTCTCCTTACTCTGGGCCATCATGGATATGCTCTTTTCTCTTTAATATCGAGGTGGGGATTTTCTGTTTGTTTTGGGAGTTGTTTGTTCATTGTTCAATTCTGACAAATCTTGGTATTTATAATAACTTAAGCTCTAAATTATTTTTGTATTATTTTTCTTTAGAAAATACTGGTTAACTTGAACTGTTGAATGTTTAATTTTTACATTTGTGTTATGAGGGGAATAAGTACAGATAGGTTGAGTATCTGTAGTTCATTTGAAACTGTATGACCAAACCTTGGGGAAGCTGGTAATGCAGCTGCCACTGTGCCAAGCTGAGACATTATTTCATTCTGGAACTCTATGATGGCTTTCCCATCCCTCCAAGGCACGTAGGCTGGAGCAGAGACTCTATTGCTTTTGCCTTTTAAATGAGAGTGTCATTTAGGAGTTACTTCATTTCACATTTTCATTTATTTTCAGAACTGATTTTACTTAAGTCCAGTGTTTTTGTAATTTTAAACACTCTTCAGTCTTAAGTTGCATCTTGGCCCATGGTCTGCCTTGCCTGAGAAAATTGAGTACAGCAAGTTGTACAAGGGTTTCTCTTTGACTTTATTCTTGCTGTCATCCTAGTTTTGTGTTTACCTCCTACAAAAAGCATTTCCCTCTCCTGCCCAAGGACTATCCTGCAATGTTAAAAGTAAAAATTTCTTCTCCAATTAGAAGCACATGGCATTTATGCAGTACTTACATAAATCAATGTATCACTGTCAAGTTCAAGCCTTAGCTATGGGTATGACACACGGGGTCTGCTGCAAGTCGAGCATATTTTTCAATGTCCATCTACCTTTGCCTGGTTTTCACAGGCACTTGTAGAACTGCACAATTAATGAAAGTACATGAGAAAGGCTTCTCCTGTATCATAAACCAGATTAATTCAGAATGCTAGAGCATTCATTATGAAGCAATAATAATCCCCTCCAGCTCCCTACAATCCTGTTTTCTTCTATGCATAACAAGCTTTTGCAGTCCAACCACATCTGAGCATTGGTCTGTTCTTAAATGTGGATCTGCTGGGTTCTGGTTTTAGGAAATGGGCTGCCACCTCTTTTCCCCTTGCATTGCAAAATAGATGAGCTGTGGGATGAGCTCTTCAGGCATGTGTGGAAAGACAGGTGTTGCATGGTATCTAGAGAAACAACCACACTTGCATGCACACCTGCCTCCGTTTCCTCAGGGAGCTCTTTGGGCTTAGACTAGAGATACTTGGACTACCCTGGAATTTTTGAGGAATATTGACTTTTTTTCAGCATCAGGCACCATTTTCTTTGAATTCAGTTGTGCCACAATCAAAGCACTTCCCCTTGAGTCCATGGAAAACTTATCTTGTAATTGACAAGGATTCAACTCTTAAACCCTTGGACTCAGTGAGCAGGGGAACTACCTGCTGTTAAAAGGAGATATGTATGTATTAGAAGAGCTGAGAGATGAAGATAAGGAGATACCTTTCCTTCTTCAAGAACCTTTAGATTCAAATCCATTTTGAAAATACTCATTGCTGACAGAAAACCAATGACGATGGTGAAAATGTGCTGAGGCAGTCTCTGGAATCTTACTATTACATTTGAATATCTTCAACTGCAGTTTGGGTTTTGTTCTTATGAGCTCTCAGTTTGTGCATGGCTTGTTTATAGAAGTTGCCCGTGGGTGTTTAGGGCCCCCATTTGCTTTTATCTCCCCATTAGTGCTAAAAGAAGTAAAAGCAAATGATTGGTATAAATAATTTCTTGTCTTGACTTGAAAACTGACCTAGAAACTGAACCAATAACAAACTTCAAGAAACAGCTTTGAAAGGGCTGTTTAACATCTGCTTGCTTATAGAAGTTAACCACATCACAAGCAGGCCAGTCTCCCAAAGAAAATTAAATCACCCCCCTGGTCTGTTCTAAGCAGATGGGTACTTGGGATTTGCTTGCAGAGTGTCTTCCCTACAAAAGCTGAAACTTTTACCCTCCTGCAGGATTGACGCCAGTGTGCCTCCGTAGTGTTTCTGGTTTTCTTTTGCTGCCTGTTTTTGGAAGCAGTTGTCTGAGAAACAGAGGTGAGTGTGTGTATTCACAGCTCCAGGAGATGATTTACCTACCCTTCTCCCCCTCCTCACCCCAAACAAACACCCCTCCTGCCAGCTATTCTGCCCCTGAGGAAGGCCTTTTCTTTCTCTTTTGACAAGTTGATTAGTAAAACAAGTTTTTTATTTGCTTTCTCAACAGCCTGGGCGAATCTAAAAACTTAAGTAAATGGAGTGTTTTCTTTCTGTTGAAGCTTGTTGAAGTTGACTGAAATAACCGTCTCATCTTCTTCATTTTAATTTGCCCAGAGTGGGAAAAGACCACAGTAATTTTAATCCGAGAACTGCCTAGTCTAGTACAAGATGAAGTGACTGGTAGGTTTTATGGCTACAGAAAAAAAAAAAAAAAGACAAAAAAAGGCAGTATGATCCTCTGGTCTGCTTTCCCTCATACAGTCTGTCACAGAAGTTCAGTGAAGAAAGAGCTAAACCATTTCCTGGAGTTCACAGTTACTTAACATTTTTGGGAAGATAAATGATCCTTGTGCTTCTGTGAGTGTCCAACAGCAGCTCCCTCAGTCTGCAGCTTCAGCAGGAGCTCTGAGGATCTCAGAATTTATGGGCATAGCCCATTCCTGGAGACGATACTGCCAGGTGAAATATTTTCCCTGGGCACTGCCCAAACTGCTCACATTATGGTTTTGGGTTTTTTTAATGGCTAAATGAGATCCTTTGATCTGCTGGCATATTAAACCAGCACCTTCCTATCCTGCAAATGCTAATTGTCTGTCAGTTACATTAATCTGAAAAAATAAGCTTCTGTTGAGAACTGCTTAGCTGCTAGTGTTTGGTATTACACCCATGACTAAGTCTCAGTGCTCTTCACTTTGTACCTACAGAGCTGTAATCTTAACTTGGTGATTACTTGTATTTTTCATATACCTGTCTTGGAGATTGCATAACCTTCCATTACCTTATAGTAAGTCTTTTGATATTGTTCTATAAACCCATAGTTGCTTGAATCATATGATTACATGAGAATCGCAGTTTTAGTTACAAAGCCATTTCTAGTGTACATGTCTGCCTGAAGATCTGTACCCTAAGGGCTCCAATGCCAAAAAGCAAATGAAATGTCTCCCGTGTATTTAAAAATCATTAAAAAAATTTCAAATCTTAAAGTAAATTCTCTACTTTTGGGCATTAGAATCTGTGATTGGTTCAGACTGATGATTTTGATGAGGGGATTTGACAGCAAACCTACAGCAGCAGAGCTGCTGCTGTGACTTGGGCAGCATTATGCAAGCAGGTGCAGAGAAGGAGATGTCTGAGGAGTGACAGCTAATTTTGCACAGAAGACTATTGCTTGATGAAAAGTTCCATTAAAATGAGTATAAGAAGCCTGCTTTAAAGCATAGATGAGTCTAAAGGGTGTCTTACCAGGAAATATCAACCTTCTGGGGTACTGTAGTGATCTGAATTTGGGTCACTGTATAAACTTCTGGCATAATAAATTTGCATCCATTTCATAATTTGAGTCTTCAAAGTATGCCTAAGTCTTAAAAAGACTTTCCCTTGCACTTGCTGGAGAAGGTCTACACTGAGTTACAGTAACCGAGGTAACCGCAAGGCCCCTCTCTTAGGCAAGTGTCTGACAGCTGGACCCATGGAAGAGACATCTGTGCAAGGAGAAATTTATCTGAATTTTTCTGAGAGCAAAGACATGCCATTTGCAAGAAAAATTGAGTTGGAAACTCAGAAATGATAAAAAGGTAGAAATTGCATTGCCAGAAAGAAAGAAGCCTGGTACATCAGGGATTTACCTGCTACCTTGGCACTGCCTGAGAAGGGCAACAAGCAATGTGGATCTGCAGGCAAAAGGTAGGGCAGGCAATGCACAATAAGAAGATGAATGTTTTATTTTGAAGAGAAGGCAAAGGACTAAGACTAACTTCTGGGAAAGGCAGGACTAAGTAGTATCCAGAGCAAACACTTGCCAAGGTACACTTCCCTCTAGATTTTGAAATGTGACTCAAGATAGCCACGTTGTGCCCTGCCTGAGTGATACCATTCCTGTGTTACTGCAACCCCTGGTGAAAGGTGCACTTCAGTGCCCAATCAGGCAGAAAACAGAAACCAAGATTGTCTTTATTATTTCAAGTAGCAGAGAACTGCTGCATCGACCTGAAGTATGGCTCTTAACATAATGCCTCGTAATGAAATTTGATGGCATGTTTCCTTCCCTTTACAGGAAACTTTAAGCACATACACAATTAAAAAATGTTGTTAAAGGAGATTAGCTGAGATAAAAAAGTCCTTAAAAAAAGGACATATTTGAATAATTTGTGCAATCTTTGTTCAGTCTTCCTCTGTGTGTGCCTTCCAAAAGCTTTCCATTGCATGATGTCCTGTGGCAGGCACAGAGGGACCTGTCTTGGCACTGGTCGGGGGAGGTCTGCTCGAGGGGGTGACACCAGGAAGCTTTCACTTCTTACCGGTGCTGTGAAGCCAACAATTAATGCACGCTGTGGTGTTAACTACTACTTAAGGAACGTACAATTACTTTAATGGGTAAACTGCCCACCTTACTAGAGAGATACAGGCAGATTTTCTGATAACTTCAAATAGACTAGAACTAGCATCGTTTGCAGGAATTTGTAACAGTAGTCATTAGACAACAAAGGTAATCTCCATGTATTTTGTATAGCAAAGAAAGTTGTTGAGAAAAGCATGGATGCAAAATTAGAAGAAATTAGTCTACAAGAGCATTAAATAACAATGAATGGAGCAAGCATGAAAATACTTGTTTCAAAATCACCCCATAGTTTCAAGTTTTGTTGTAAATAATGACTTAAGAAAAATCCCTAAAACCTCTTATTCTCTGCCTTCACCAGAAGTAGAATCCACAGCAAATTATGCACGTAACCCAAGGTCTTTTCAAATAAGAGAAATCATCATCTACTGCGCTACATAAAGTGGCTTGAGATCAGTTCAGCACCTGAATTCTCCCAATGTGTGTGTTAACAGGAGATTTTAGGGAACAAAGGCTTCCCCTTGTACCTCACTAAGTCCAGGTCTCTGAGTACTAAATAAAATACGTGGTTGGTTGCATCGGAGACTCTCAGATAATTGCGGTTCTGTCTTGATGTAATGGGGCTAACACCACTACTAGTAAAGCCCTTTCAGTGTAATTAAAACGTATGAAAGGTGGATTTAAGATGGTAACTGCTTGTGGTCATTCCGCAGTCTGTTTGCCTTGCTGTTTGCAAATTACGGTAACATTTGGTGCAAGTGATGTTGGCAGCCCGTTTAATTTCAGACAGAAAAGTTGTTACTCTCCTATTTCTTTGCTAAACAACTGCATCCTCCGGCTACGGCTGAGTACGGACACATCTGTACTCTATTTGTAAATTACCTGGTCTCTGGTCATTCATGAAGCGCTGATGAAATTTACGCAGGGAAGACGAGCCAACAGCTATTACTAGCGTTTAGATCTCTTGTTTGCCAACTTTTGTTTTTGCAAATTCTAATGGACAAAGCCCCCATGTAGTCTGCTATTATTTTCATGTTTAGCCTCTCCAGGCTTAGGACGAAATAACCCTTGATGCCTGAAGCTGCCGCCCGGTGCAGACTCCGGCCCCGCCGCTGCACGGCCGGCAGCCTCAACAGGCGGCCACTCCCGCCTTTGGGTGAGGGCAGTGGCACGGCCCGCCCGGCCCCAGCGCGGCAGCGCCGCCTTTGTCTCGCCGCCGAGACACCCGGGCCGGGCACCCCGTCCTGCGCCGGCGGAGTCCCGGCGGGCGGAGCGGCAGAACCTCCCGCAGGCCGCGCCGCGGGTCCTTCCCCC
>JACBWW010000010.1:10453224-10613840 GCA_020086605.1 Lanius collurio
GCGGCGCCCGCCCCGCCTCGGCCCGCGCCTCCCCGGGGGCGGCGGTGGCGGAGCGGCGGGGCCGGGGGCGGGCGAAGTTTGGCCGGCGGCGGCCCTGCAGCAGCCATGGAGCCGAAGCACAAGGAGCTGCTTGCCCAGTGCCGGCAGAGCCTGGCGCAGGCCATGACCGAGGTGGACAAGGTGGTGGAGCTGCTGGAGGCCGCCGGCGCCCTCGGCCCCCGCGACCTGCGCGACCTGGAGGCGGCGGGCGGCGGGAAGGCCGAGCTGCTCATTGCCCTGCTGCTGGGCAAGGAACGGGACCACTTCCAGGACCTGCGGGTGGCCCTGGAGAAGACGCAGCCCCACCTGCTCTCCATCCTCTACCTGAACGGCGTGGCAGGGGCGCCGGCCGCGGCCGAGACGGCCGGTGAGTGGGGCCGGGGGCGCGGGACAGCACCAGGAGGAGGAGGGCACTGCGGGCCCTTCGGGGCCCCCCGCCCGAAGGTGGGAAGGGAGCGGGCGGGGGTCCTCCTTTTCCGGTGGAGAATAAAAGTCCCGTGTTTGCGTTTGGGCTCTGGATGCTTGTTTTGTGCTTCCGACCCTTTGGCTTTCTCTCCTGGCGGGAGCGCTGGTACTGGTCCCCGAGAGGTGCTGCGGATGCTGCGCCCTCCTTTTGGAGAGGCCAGCCCAGCCTGGTTCTTGCGGCTGCTCCCGTCCCCCTAGCCGGGTGTCGCCGGAGGGCTCGGGAAAACCGAAGGCGAAGGGGCTTTTCTCGCTTGAGCACCAACGCCAGTGGTGTTACACAGCCGCCTCTTGACCGGGCAAAACTGAAACATCCTCCTGCAGCCACTCTGCCGGAGTTGGCTGGCTGGCGGGACTCCAGCAGATGTGCCTTTGAGTAAATATTGTAACTTTTTCTCCAGACAACCATCTGTTTGTTTGAGGCAATATTGTTCTAACTCTTCTTGGTGGTTAGAACAGGGAAACCATTAGTTTAACTGCAAATCCAGATGAGAAGAATTTGAGTGTAAAACACCTCCTTAAGTAAGTTGGGCTTTGAGCCCCAGGTCTTTCCTTCTTCTCCTCCCTCCAAAAAACAAGTCACAGCCTACTTTTATGTGCACAAACCAAAGCTTTAAAATAATAATAGGTGACAGTACATAAGGTCTTGCAACTGCAGCTTTGTTTCTAAATGAGAAATTGGAGTAAATGGTAATTCTGTATTATAGTGATGTGTAGGTTGTCTTGTCTAGTGTGACCAAGTTGACTGATTCAGAAATGCGGAGTATCTCTTTGGTGTTGTTATTGGATTCGAGATTTACAGTGTCACTACCTATTTACATAAGGAAATGCATTGGGAGGGCTTCCTGACTCTTATAAACGATGTCATTTCTTTAAGAAAATAAAGCCATTTAAGAGCTACTTCTGTCTGGAAAATAGTCCATGCATGTGTGGTTGCTCTGTGTACTCTGCCCTTATTTGAATTATGCTGTGGATGGTAGGAGTTCAGTAAACACAAATGCTTGGGGGTCATAGGTTTTGTTTTATTTCAGTGTAGTGTTGTGTATGGCCTTTTCTAATGAATATATGGCAGGACCTCACAAGATGGGGGGAAAATGGACTGAACAATAGACCTCAATACTTGAAACATTATGTGGTCTGACATCAATGGGAGATGAGGGCACTCACTGCCTTCCAGAATGGGACCCATGATGGCTTTGTATGGTTAGACCAATGCCCATTCTTGTCTTGTTGAGAAGATGGATTAATGATACTGGGCTGCTAGAACTCCCCAGCCTTAAAATCAAAGGTATAAAACATGAATGGTAGAAAAAAATTAAGTAGATGTTGGACATAGTAATAGTCTTAATTTTTAAAATGGAAGTTGGAATTGAAGAATGTCTTCCAACACTGAGTTCTTGAGGGAAAAGTAGTTTGATTGGCAAAGTGAACTATATCCTCTTTGTCTGACTGTGTTCAGGAGTTAATCTGGGTTAAACTAACATCTGTGTGGGGAAGGATGTTTCTCTTATGTGATGTGTTTTAAAATGTTATTGCTTTCATTTATCAGTGGTAATAAAGAGCTAGCTTTGAGAGTTGTGGATTTGTTTTCCTTGTGATAAACATGTTTAAAAATTAGTCCACAGGAGATTGCTGATAGCGAGCTTATTTAAGAATAAACCATAGAAAGGTAATGGACCCGAGTGTTCAAATACTGTTGTATATATTCCAGCATTACTCCCCTAAAGAGGTGTTATGGTAATTAGTCATGAGACTGCTTGTGTGCCCACTGAAAGCCTCTGGTGATTCCTGGTCTTTGTGTGAGTTTGTCCTGGATGTGGCATACAAAGAGTTAATGTTTGAGGGTAACTGTGGTAGAAAGGTTCTTGTTTGAACATGTATTCAGCTATTTTATTCTAACCAGTTTTATTCTAATATCTCCCTGTAGGAAGTTTGACCTCCTCTCTGCTCTTCTTGTACCATTTGGGAGTTTTACTCCTTTTCGCTGGAGATATTGTAGATGGATGTGTCAAGTCACTTCTTGGTTTTTGGGTGTAGTGGTAAGATGTAAATGGGGCAGTGAGAAGTGTTGGATTCTGTATTTAAAATACCAAAGTGAAATAGTCCATGTTATATGAAGTGCCTTTATTCTTAAAAGCAAAAAATATTTATCTTAAACACCTCTTTGATTGACCCTGTAGAGTTGAGTAAGTTTTTTGTATTGCCATTAGCATGAGTAAAAGTGATAGTTTACAGTGGTACACCTAATTTTAGTATTGTTTGGAAGAGGAGGCTAATAAAATGCACGTCCTCTAAATACTTATTGGAGATGAAAATTATTCATAATCAAAATGTCTTGTAGTGATGTTTGCTAATTTCTTCTTTTCCGGTGTGCTGCTGTTGTGAGGGAAGCGAGAAGGTAATTTATCAACATAGTTTTGTTCAGAGTTTCAGGAATCAGCATGCAGACCACTCACTACTGTAGATTGCTTCTTCATCCATTTTAATGTGTGACATTATAATGTGCAATGTGTACCATTACTTAGTGTTTTCTTCCTTCTCAGTTTGAGTATTGCCTCCTTTTGTACTTGAAAGGTGATGTGTGAACTCTCATGGAAACTCAGGTTGTTATTTATACCAGCAGTTCTTGTGACTGGCTGGACAGTGTAGAGCTGACACTTTTATAAGTATTTATCTTTGCCACACAGAGGGAAGTAAACAGCTGGTCAGACTGCTCAAGAGAAATAAGTGGGGTCCTGGAGGCTGCTGAAAGATATTTTCACTCTGTCTTTACAAAAACCTTTTTTTTATAGCGTTTCCCCCCATTCAGTCACCATTTAACTATGTTTGTCTTCTATAGGGGCTTCTAATTGCTGATTTTAAAACTAAAACTGTGTAGTTTCTCCACTAAAATGTATGTTTTTGAAGTTTTCTCAAATTAGAAACAAAGCATAGTATGCCCACCAGTGTTAGTTTAAAACTGAGTGCAAAATCAAACAGGAAATTACCTTCTGTAAAGCAGAAGCTAAACCAAGTGGGATTTTCTTTTTCATTTAATTGTGTTTGGAGACTTTTGTTCTTCCTTGAGTAAAACCTTTGATTACTGCATTGCACTTCTTTGTAAACCTTTGTGAGAAATTGGCTCTGTCCATGTGAGAGTGGTTGCTTGGCTGGTTTAAAATCTCCTAGTGTTTTGCACATGGATGATTCTTTAAGTAGTGTGCTAAGTATTTTTGTTTATTTACTTGGGAGTGAACTGATGGATTACCATTGAATATTTGATTTGGCAAATACCTCCATCATGCTTCTGAGAAATCCTTATCCTGATGGAATTACATATCCTTTCTAATGTGAAAAGAAAGTATTTCTGAGCATTCAGTTGTCTGTTAGATACCTTGATAACCAGAAAATGTTTCATTCTTACTATTGCTTTAATGTGAATTTTGTGTCATTAAAGGTGTCCATAACAAAAATGCAATGGAAGATAGTTCATTGTGACAAGTGCTATTAAGATCTATTTTCTTTAAATGTAATTAAAAGACAAGAATGGAAATCTGAGGAAATTGCGTAGTCTTCTGATTGCTTCAGATAACGTAGAGCTTTGTATTTACATTTTTGTGATACTGAAAAGGTGGGAAAAAGGCAAGTTTGGTTGTTGAGCTTGGAATTTGTTTTTGAGATAAACTTCTGGGGCTACAGAAGTGCACATTATCTTGAAACTGAGTAGATTGCTGAACTCAAGAGCTTCATTACGGCTTGCACAGTTAATAAAAGTTTAGGTTCACAGTTTCCCTTTGTTTTAGCAATTGGTCTTCTGTACCCCTCCAGCTGCAGTCAGTGAGCATGTGTTAGGCTTTAGAGGTGTTTTCTTTAACAGTTTCAAGATGGGAATTTAGGTTTTAGAACTCAAAATTGATTGCATATTTAAAAATATCTCTAAAGGGGCAGGAAAGAAAGAAGATGGTTGTAGATTGACTTTGAAAGTTTTTCTTCTATTATTTATTAAGGCTTATTTTTTCTGTGTTTGGTCAGACATCAAGTGTTAATTTTCAATCAAAAAGTAAATGTGGGCATGTTTATGAGTAGGAAAAGAGTTCCAACTTTTTCCTCTTTCTAAAGGGATTATCTCAACTTCCTCTCTCTGCTTTGTATATAAAACATGGAGCAGAGTTATTTCAGACAATATGGGATTTGAAGTCACAAAGTTTACTTTTAAATATTTCAAAGTCTTTCAGCATATTTAAAATGAAACACAAAAGGCGAGCTCTGTAAGTTTGAATTTAGGAGTGGCTCAGCTGGGACCCACTTCTCTGGCAGCATCACAGGAGACCCAGAGGAAATGCAGTAATTCCAGGGTTGACCTTGCTGGTGCTGGGACTTCTACATTTTGTCTCTTCTTTCCTATCCCTCACAAATTCTTGCCTGATCCCCACAAAACGTTGGCTGATGACTGGAGAAAGGAGCGAGAATGAAAATTTGTGCTTGTGAGGAGCTCAGAGACTGTCTGGAGGAAGGTTGTGACGTGGGGAGGCAGGATGTGCTCTGTAGGAGCAAGGCAGGAGAAAGGGCAACTCAGGAGGCTCTGAGGAGAGAAACAGGGAGAAGATGGTACAAATACTTGGAGATGAGAATTAGTGCTGTAACTGTGCATTCCCTGGGAAAGGGGAGAATGAGGAGAAATTGTAAAAGCATGATTTACTGACTCAAGGACTGAACTGACAATTTTGCAATTAAGTACAATTTACACTCCCTTCTGTCACTGGAAATTGAAGAGTGGGAGAAGTAGAGCAGTGTGTCTGGGTTTTTCCAGGCCTGTTATTAGTTCCCAGGGTAGCTACGCAAGCCTTGTTGCAGCATTTCCTAAATCGTGCTGATGAAAAAGCAGGCAGTATTCAGAAGTCACCTTTGGAGAAGTGCAGGTCTTCAGCAGTGCTGAGCAGTAATTAAACTTGATAAAATACCCAGCAGTAGTTTAGCAGTACCTGTGTCTTCTGATGATCTCAGATTCTTGGTATCTCATGGAATTGCCAGGCAGAAAAAATGCAGGAAGATTCTGGCAAGTGTCTGGATGGGTATTCCCAATGAAATGTCTTATAGTAGTAAGTTCATGGAAGTAGGCTCTCAATTCCAAAGAAGGAAATGCATGTTTTAGTAGCTCATAAATCCCAAGGGTGGTAGTTCTCAATTACATTTTTGCTGTGCTCAGGGAGGGAGTGGAAAGAAAGCTGGCCACAAAAAACTCCTGGGGACATTGTTTTCATCAGAGTAAAGGGAATAATAACTATTTGTGTGGTATTGGTGCATCCAACTCTCAATTTGCTTTGGACACATGTAGGACTTGGTGTCTTACAAAATTAGACATGATCACTAAGGAAAGCCAACAGCTTTCTGTAACTTGCTTCTTACTTACTTGTTAAAGCTTAAAGATTGCCTGTCTCAGAAGTTTCAGATCTTTAGCTTGTTTTAACTATCATTCTCAGTCTCAGGTCTCTTGCAGTTGTAACCAATCCTGCATTGTCTGATTTTTTTGGGTCCCTTGTCTCGCCAGTGAAAACCAAGCCACCACATGGATAGTGACTTTGGGCTTTCCAGTTCTCTCAGCAGTCTGTAATTTGAGCTAAGTTTTTTGAGGTTTTTTTTTTTTTTCTCCATTTCCTGCTTGATTTTGCCACTTTCTGGGGTTTTTTAACCTTCATTTCTTTATTTCTGCTTTTTAGTTTTCCTTGCTCCTGTTAATTGTTACTTTAATTATTATTTTCTAGCATTAAAATTCTTATTCAAAACTCCAGTCATTAGCAAGATATCAGTAAGTCTTGATAAATTGGTTGTAACAATTCCTTATGCTGTAAAATCCTGAGGACAGAGGTTTCATCTTTCAGAGCTGTTCAGTGCTGTCCTGGTTTTGGCTGGGGTTAAACCATGATAAGTCACCAATACATTTTGGATGTTAGTGTGAACCTGTTGTGGGTTCTTTTCATAAGAAGAATCTTAAAATGCTGTACGTATAGTAATGTTAAAACATTTCTTTATGTAAGCTGTTCATAGTATTGATGGAGACAGAAAAATAAGTTATTACATATAACTTCTTGTGAAAAGAGCTGTAGTAATGAAGTTGAGTCATCTAGGCTACTGAATTATACTGAGTAGTCCATGGTGAAACATTATTTGTGACCTTAAAGATGCAAGTCATTGGCTGCTTTTTTGTGAACGGTGGCAATTTAGAACTGAATCATTCTGAGGTAGGAGCTGGTAGGGTTGCAGTGGCTGAACTTTGGCTTGTGGCTAACAATGCTTTATTAGAAAATAGAGGCTTTATAGAAGCATGCAAGAAGGATGCTGTCCTCTCAAGAGACCAGTCTTGAATGTTGGAGCCTGGCTCTTCCAAAAGGGCCATTTCTTGGAGTTCTCAGTGATACCCTGGTATATTAATTCTTGTCAGTAGAAGACAGAATTACTAAAATATTGAAGGAGAACCATAGTGTTGTTACTTAGAAACCAATTCAAACTAACCAGTGCAGAATGTGTGATGTGCAGTAGGTGTGTTCATGTTTGTCACAGGTTGTGGTGCACCAGCAGCTGTGTTGATGATGATGGGGTAATACAGCATCCACTCCTGTTGCAGCTAACAAATGAGCAAACTCTGGGAATTCCTGTTGTCAGCTGTTGTGCAAGAGAGTCTGATCTTCACAGGGCACCCTTTTCAGGATTCAGAAGCTGGTGATAGTGAGAATTGATGGCCCTTGAAGAGCTGACAGAAGCACTTGGCCACTTGGGGTGAACACTGAAACGTATTTTTTTTGCGGGGCAGTACATAACGTACTACAACTGGAAGGCCTTCTTACCCAAACTGCTGTAAGAAGAATTCAAGGGCAGCCTGTTTTATATATGTAACACCACCTTCTTCTTCCTCACAGCTTCCAAAACCTCTAATTTCATAGTTCATGGGTTGAGGGGCTCAGCAGTTTGCTTGTTCACAGTGTTAATATGTTTGTTCTGGAGAGCTGCTGCTCTTTGTATTTTAGAAAATCATATTTTTTTTTTGGAGTTGTCTGATGAAGGCATTTGTATTTTAAATAGGCTGTATCACCATCATTAAGATTTCCAGATGTGCAACTGACCTGCAGCTGGAGACAGAAAGCAAGTGAGACTGTAAAACCATTAAGTATTTCAGCTGGAGAGTTGAGGGTTTGGGTTTTTGCAGACTTTATAGTAGACAATTTATTATGTATTGGATGATAAACCAAAAAACTCTCCTTCCCCACATTTAAACCCTCAAAGCCAATGTTCTTTAAGCTTACTTCTAAATTACCTTTCCGAAAAATCCAGTTGGGAGCATTCACACTTAGAATTATTAATGCCTTGTGACAACTTTGTTGCCTCTTGTGCCTTATCTCCTTTCGCTTTGGCTTTTTATTCTACCTGCAAATAATTGCTGATTCACGAACATGTTTATTATATATGCACTTACCTTCCAGCATGTGAGTAATCCCTGTCTGTATCTATCAGGTTGGCATGTGCAAATGTTGGCAGAATCCAGGCCTTGCATGCTAAGCTCTCTGGGTTGAACAGTGTCATCAGTAAAGTACCTCTTGTACCTCAGAAAGTGAGGCTGATGATTGCTTTTCAATAGTGCTCGAAATGGAGGAGGTTGTGTGGGAAAAGATAGCGGTGGTGTAGGCAGAAAGGTATTTTCCTTGAGGATGGATGTAAAATGTAGTTGGATTTGTGAACACATCTGGCGTAAGTGAACTACCTTCTTTTGATATTGGTGCACCAAAATCCCTTTGTCTGAGACCAGCTGACAAGTATAAGTATGGTTTTCTGTAGAAGAATCAGAACTTTTGGGTTGGGGAAATAAAGCTGGTGTTGAAAATATCCTCATCAAAATTACCAAGCGCTGCTGCCTAAATTGTTATGTAGACGTTCATGGGGTTTTTTTAATAAGCATAAAACTATATTTATCTTCTTTATTGTTTCTGTTTCTTGTTTGTATTTGGTTTTCTTGTGGATAGCTTTCTTCTTTTGCATGCTTTTGTGGAAAAATCGTTGTAGGGGGAATTTGAGACGTGGGTAACTGTGTGATCTTGCTCTTTTTGGAGCACTTATATAATCTGAATTTGCCATCCACAGTTAGGATCCTCTTGCAGAAGGAGGGGTTGATTGAGTTGTTGGGAGTTCTTCAACTAGAAGTTGACAGAAGATTGACAGATGTTGTTTTAATTACTTCTTTCAGGAAATCTTGTTATTCAGTTTTAAAGTTCTCTTAAACACTTCATGCATAATCTCACGAACACTTGCAGTGATTTTTAAGAAGGTCTAATTCGCATTTAGGTCATGATGATGCGTTTTTCAGGTTGTGAGCCAAGTGTGTGTTTAATGGTGGTGAAATCAGATTATCTAAAGGTTTTATTTGAGGCTAAATGCATCAGCACAACAAAATACTCAGTTATTAACTTCACTTCTCAATATTTAAAATAGTAATGAATTTCCAGTCTGGTTTTTCCTTTCTGAACACTTTTTATGAGAGAGAGCAATGTTATTTGAGAGTTTGCTTAAGGTTTAATTGAATATAGGGCATGTTTTTGCTCTTTCAGTTTAAAGGCCATTTGACTTAAGTAGGTGTAGTTAAAAATAATAAAAAATGATAAGATTTTCAAGAAAAACAAAACAAACAAAAAATACGCCAACAAACAAAATGTTTTAACAGGCTTTCCTCTGTAACTGATCAACTGGTTTGTTATTGCCATCAGTTGCTCCATCTTGTGCTTCTGATGCAGGGCTAGACTCTGAACAAACTCTGTAGGTGTACCTGAATTTTAGAATTATGAAATCACAAAAAGTGGTAACCCTCTCGAGATCACAAAAGAGGTATTCTCAAGAGGGCATCCACTATCAATTATATTATTTTCACCTTGCGGTAGTGGTGTTTTTTTTCCTTTTTTAATAGGAGGGTGTATTAAAAATCTAACCTACTTGTTCAGTCCCTTTTCTGCTTTCTGTAGCAATGAACCTTAGGGTGCTCACGCTGCCTATTTTCACCTCTCTATTTAGATATGCTGCCACAGCTTTCCTTTGCTGCGCTGACAGTGCACAAGCAGTTTTTGCTTTTTTTGCTGGAGAAATTTAAGGTTTTGAGGCTTCTAGTTACCTTTAGGGCATATTAGGAAAGGATGCTTTCTGTAAGATGCATTGACTACTTTTGGTTGAGTCTGATTAGTTTGCCTTAATGAGTTAACTCTGTCTCCCTCCCTATTGAGTAACCCCAGGGCTGACTTAGGTATAGACTGCAGACATGAACTTTGAGAGATATATAGTGAGATATTTTTCTAAATTGCTGGCCTTGAAAATGTGTAGGCCAGCACGTTAAGGTATGCTATATTTCAGATATATTAATTTGTTATCCTGGTTCATGAACCTTTCCTATTTTCCTGGCACCTTTGAGGTAGTTGGGAATATTTTGAAGGATGCATTGCTACAAGTGTTAGAGCAGTGTTTTGGCTGAGCAGAAAGTT
The DNA here is from genome assembly GCA_020086605.1 of Lanius collurio. Taxonomy (NCBI): domain Eukaryota; kingdom Metazoa; phylum Chordata; class Aves; order Passeriformes; family Laniidae; genus Lanius; species Lanius collurio. The sequence goes on from JACBWW010000010.1 coordinate 10,463,217, forward strand.
CCTTGATAACACTGAGAAGTAATTTCAGATATGAAGGTCAGAGATACTTTCTGTCTCAGGATTTTAGGATGTGGTAGGACATCAGGAGTATTAATATGAAAATGAGTAAAAACATACAAGAAAAACTTATCTGTCAAGGCTGGTGGCAGTCCTGTTCTGTACAACACTGTGTACCCATGTGTAGTGTGTGCTGGACTGGAAGAAAACACAATGTGTAAATGCTGAGCTGTTTTTCTATCTCTGGCTGAGTTGATCTTCAGTGATATGCTGTGCATACATGACTTGCATAAAATTTCATTTGTCAGGGAGTGTCTCATTATATTGTCTAGAATGTCAAATCTCAATTTAAATGTAGAGCCAACTATAGCAAATTTCTTATGTGCTGCAAAATGCCAGGTTGTTAGTATGATTTTTATACTGAGCGTGTCTTTTGGGGCCCATGATTTCCTCCATACCAGTGATAAGCAGAAGGTAAAGGCAGACTGGTGGAACTGGAAGGATTGCAGTGTAGCTATTGCCTGGTTACAGTGATGAGCACTTTGCTGCACTGTGCTCTCTTGTAAGGAATTTCAGGGTGCTGCAGTGCAAGTTGCTCAGCATCTCTGGAAAGTTCTTTTTCTTCTTCTACAAGTCTGCATTGCAACAATACATTGTGGAGTTTATTGGTTTTGCCCTGTATTTGTTTGGCTTTCTCACGGACACGAGCCAGATTCTATCTGAGGGTTGTAGCTGATAGAGGAAATCCACATAAAAAGTTCTGTGAATTCATCTTGTCAAATGCATTATATGTGTACATTTGTGCATGGAAATTTTTAATACATGCTTCTTTAGTAATGAGAAATAACTAAAAAAAAATTATATATTGAAAGTAGGTAAGACTTTTAAAGACTAGTTTTCTCTTATCAAAATATTTTGGCTTGTTCCTACAGTGCACCCCAAAATTAAAGCTTTGTTGAAGTTGCACAGATTTTTGTTACCGTGTGAGATGCAAATGCACATCAATAGCTGAAACCATTTTATTTGACATTGTGGCTTTTGAGAGATAATAAATGTTTAGAATAATTCCCTGGTCTTACGACAGTTAGAGGAGGTGAATTTGGATCCCTGAGGCTGTAGGATTTCTGACCTTATGGATTAGATCATGAGGCCTTGGCCCTTTATTTAATTCTCGGTGGTGTCTAATGTAGAGAGTATCTGCATTTTATGTGATCTGTTTCAGAAAATAACTAAAAGAGTACTTCATTTTCTTAATTTCAACAGAACATTGTTAGCTTATGGAGTAGAGTCTCACTTGGCTGGGTAATCTCTGTTCTCCATTTTCTGCTGTCCTCACGTGCTTTTCAGTTCATGTGGTATATTGTGAAGACAGCCTTCTTGGCTTTCCCACAGAGTACTTGGTGTCTATTCAGGATGATTGTGGTAGGGGACCTGTTATCTCTGTGTTATCTGTATGCTTTGTGGAAGATAAACATATAAGAAAGAGCTTAACAAGACAAATAACTGTATTACTTAAGAGAGATCCTTACCTAAGCACAGCTTTTTCAGTGAGACTGGAAAGTTATAATTTTCTGTAAATTACACAAATTTTGATTTGAAGAAATTACAGAAAATACTAATTTCTGTTGTTCATGTTATAAGCTTCTTTTGGTTAACGAAGTTGTTCTAAACATTTATAAATAAAGGTAATAAGTGCTGTGGCATATTGGGAAGGAGAAATGAATCATCTATGTCTGATGATTGGATTGCAGGGTATACCAGTGGCTAGGCATTTCCTGAAAGGTTTTTTGAAAGTCCTTGAAGAAATAAAATTTTTCCTGAGTTCTCTTGTTAGGCTGGACAGAAGTGAATTATGCAAGTTAGTCTTTCTGCTCCATCAGTTTTTTGGTGTTGTGTGGGTGTTTTAGTAAGTGCATCTTAAATATGGATATCTGCAGCATTCTGAATGTAAAATTTGGATTTACCAAAATGTTTATTCCTATCCCAGATCTTGCTGAATTTGCAGGGTATTTTTTCCTTCTTTTTTAGAACACTTCAAAGAAAATGCTTTGTGGTGCTTTTTTGTCTTAATTTTTTATCAGCCTTGAGAAATTTACAAGCTTCTTCCTAAACAGGAATTACCTGAAGACTAGTTTTCATCCAGCATAGACTAATTATCATAATGAAAACAATGAAATATATATAATTCTCCCTGTAATTTTTTTTCAGATCAAGATTAGGGTTTAAATAAAATAATGTGGAGTCTTAGAAAGTTTCATTCTGTACACACTACAAGGTATAGTGTTTATGTGCAGTTTTGTCTGGAAGTGGCATCATGGGGAAAAGGTGCCATTCTGAGTCTTCCAAACAGGTCTAGGTCATTAAGAGCTTCATTAAAAGTGAACCTCCTAATGCTTAAGCTAAAAATGCTCATTTCATCTTTGTTTAAAAACCAATTTCAGATTCAAGTAATACTCTTTAAAAATGTCACTTCAGAGAGAAGCTTTCTTTGCCAGCTGCCTTCTGATGATTTTATTTCAGCCATTTTGTGGATGTCTAAGCTGAACATCCAGCATTACTGATGGTAATTGCTCTGCATTAGTTTTCTAGTGCAAAAGTAAAGAATAAACATCATGGAGGTAAATGTGAGAATGTTGTTAGTGGAATGATCACCTCTACAGGACTTGGGGACTTCTGCCATGGAGAAAAGAGAAAGGATGTGTATTCAGAGCAGGATGTCAATAATGCATTGTTACTGAAGTATGAGGCAACTGATTGCAGCGACTGCTTTCGTGATGAAAATCAGGTGGAGTTCTCTAAGGCGGAAAAAAATCTATCATGGGCAATTATATGTGCTTGCTTAAGCCCTGAATTTGTTGGCAGACCTAAGTGACCTTTCATGGGCTCAGGCTGGGGTGGGATTTAAGTGTTTTCAACTTGCCTTGCAAATCAGGTGTTCTGTGAGCTCAGGGTCAGAGGAGAGCACACCAGCCAGCCTGGCCTCAAGGTCTCTCGGCTTCGTGGCATGGGTGGAGTGATGAGGAGCTTTCTAGAGATTTAGGGCTGAGATGTGGAGAGGGTGGCTGAGAGGAGTGAGAGCAGACTCGTTGAAGTTGCTTTGCCGGGGTGACTGTGACCTTGTGCTCATTGCTTTGATACAATGTCAGTTAAGATAGCTGAGATGGTCCTTGCTAAAAGTTGGAGTTGGCACAAAGAATTCCCTGCTGCACATAATAAATGTTTTAGAAAAGCTTTTTACTTACTGGTGCTGTTACAGCTCCCACTCCAGTAAAGTACATCTGGTTTTGGAATATAATTTTGAGCATAAAGGCCAGCATGTTTGTTGTCCAGGTCTTCGGTGTGGTCAGATCTATAGTGATCCATAAATAAAAATGTGCATGAATACCTTTAACTCTTGTGTTCTTAAATTTGTTGGTTCATGACCCTAGAATTAAGAGTTTGGGTCTGAACGTTTTACCATTACATCCATCTATTTTGTGATTCCCTTTTCAATCACTGTGTAAAACTCCTGAAGAAAGCCCTTTGCAGTGCATTGGAGGTATAGCTGATTTCCCCAGCTTGGGTGGGATAAATGTAGTAAAGTGGTTAGTGCAAATTTCATCTTTGCTGCTGCTTTCAGATAAGCAAATGGCTCGTGTATGATGGTGGGATGTGAATTGACTGCATTATATGAAGATAAAATATTCTTTTTTTGCTATGCTTAAATGCTGCTTGCAGGTCTTAAATGGAAACATAATAACATTTAGAATGTGCAATCTTAGTACTGTTTTCAGACACTATGAAGAAACTGTTCGTAGGTTTGTGGTTAGTGGAAAATGCCAAACTATGTGTCTTATGCCTTGCTATTGGATATTTCTCTTCAGTACTCTTACTGTAGGACATTATAGACGTGTAGTTGAGTTCTAGTTGCTATGCCATGTTTAGATGTAGAATTACCAAATTGATGTTGATTCTTAGATGGATCACAATATTATTGCTCTTATCTCAAAATTTACAAAAGTTGTGAATTTCCGTGAATGCGTGATTTTTAGTGACAGCGATGAATTGAAGACTTGTGGAGAGGGTTTCCATCATTTGGAGGAAACTAAGATGTGCATGCAAACACCATGGCAGAGCAGAACGTGGATCACAAAAACAGAAACCATGTGCCGAGGCACTACTTTTTTTTTTTTTTTTTTTAGAATTTAGGTTCAAAATTGTTTTTTCAACAGTTAATCTCACTTTACATGTTCAGAATGGTGGTAAAATAAAGTTTTACAGTTGGAGAGGTGAGGTCTGAAGCAGAGAAGGGAGGAGTTGATCCTGAAGGACAGAAATGAAGCTGGGAATGCAGTACCTACTCCAGCACTCTGTGAGACAGTACAGCCTGCAGAAATAAGAATGCAGTTGTAATTTTTTTCAGAATTAGTGCCTTATAGTATACGATGCAAGCTCAAGCTAATTATAAAAGTACTGTGGCTATATCACAGTAGCTGTGTCTTCCTGATTTATTTTGACAAAAATAGCCTACCGCCCTGTACAAAGTAGAAATACAGGAAAGCCTGCAACCTCTCCCAGTGGCTTACTGCTGATGGACTTTGTAATTACATCTGTCTATCTCCGTCTGTACCCTGCTCGGCTAGAGGCTGGATTTAAGGTTAATTGTATGATGGAGGATCCTGGCTTACAGCTATATCTTAATTAGAATTCAAAATCCTCTTTACATAAAAATATCTGAAAACTCTTTTAGAAAAGAACACTGATTATAGGGCAAATGAAAAGATTTTGATATTTCTTTTTCCATAATTTGTGAATAACTTAAGAATATATAAATATATTCCCGTGCCATCTGGTTTATTTCTCTCTTCATCTTACTCTTGGCTTCTGTCATCTTGCTTGTTGCTCTTTGGCTTTTTAATTAGAAGGAAAAAGCAGTAGAAATTACTTCTGTGATCACAGTAACATTTCAAAGGTGGTTGAATGCTATGAAAAATAGTGCTGTTCTGTGTTTTGAGATTTACTGCTATTGAACATAACTCTGACATGAATGAAATAAATCCCTGTGAGTTGGATGTGTAATATTCTAATTAGTGTAATTAATCAAATTTTATTCTGTAAAACAGAATGTTTTTCAGAAATATATGGTTCAGTTCTTGAGCTACCATATGGAGGTTGAACTATTCATGTTAAGGTTGTTACATTTAACTCCTGTGTTCTGGTGGTGTCCTGACTGAAATAGATCTGTTCTTAAAAGTTGTGGTTTGGGAGTATTTAATTAAGTGTTCAGGAATTAAGAGTTGTGATGTTCTGGGAACTCACAGGATGCATTTTGGTGAAAACTGGTAGAGAAATTCTGTCTGTTCCAATGAGTTGTGTAAGAGAAAAAGAAGGAAAATGTTTCAGTTTGATTAATTTCATGTCAAGCGCTACAATGTAACTTTGGTGTTGCACTATTTGTTTGTTTGCCATGTTTTTTTAACTTGTAAAAACAGTGTTTTGATCCCAAGAGATTTTTCTTCAGATGAAGTGAGTTTCAATAAGATAACCTCTTAGGTCTTAAAAAAGAGGGGGAAGGAAAAAAGGAGGAAGTTCTGAAGACCTTCCTCAGACAACATCACTTGAATGATTCAGTTCAGTTTAACAAGGTGCATAAGCGTATGCTCTTCTTTAGCAAGAAAACACTTTGTCTCTTGGGTTGTATTCAGATATTGCTGCTTACATGAGAGTTAGGATGATTAAGTGTGACCCTAGTGTTGTTAAACCAGTGCCTGAATTCCTGATATGATAATTTGCAAACAAAATTTGCTTTCTCATAGTGTCAATTGCATTCCAGTTTGGCAGCATTTGGAAATTAGATGCCCTCTCTTGGTGCTTCCTTGCTGCTGTTGAATATCCTACAGGGGAATTGCCTTAAATGGGAAAGAAGATCCTGGACTGAAGCAAAAGCATAAAGATATTTTTCAAATCTCAGGATTTCAGTGTTTTTATTTGAAACTTCTGTTAAGCACCCGAATCATGGGATAGTAATTTTTAAGATCTTTTAAATGAAGGAAAATGAACTTATTTTTTACCCCAGACATAATGTATTTTGAAAATTCAAAAATATGCAGATTTGTATACCAGTTGTGGTCACTGTGAATCCCCAAGTACAGGATTGCATGAAGGTCTGCCACAAGGATGTGTAACTGTTCAGTGTACCTGACTTGAGCTAATCTAATTAGCAAGTGATCTTCAGCCTTACTTCTGGAGCCATACTAAGAGTGAAGAAGAGAGAAATCTGTTCTGATAATTTTATTACTGAATCATCTAAGAACTTTTTGTCTTTATTTGATTAAAGGACTGCTGTGGTATAGGGGTGTTGTGATCTTGGCCCAATTTTTTCTACTTCAGGTCTGACTTTATTAGTTTGGCATGCACATTTGGAACTGGTGGTTAAATGAAGAGAGTTGTGTCTTGGGGAGCAGCAGAACTCAGAGAGGAAATGGTCCTGTGACAGCACCTTGGGATTGAGAAGAGCAGTGCCGTGTGGTGAGATAGATGACGTTAATGCTGGTGATGTCTTCAACGGAGGGCGAAGAACAATTGGGCTTCTTTGTAAGGAGGTATCTCTTGAATTTATGTTTACACTATATGTGTAGAACTGACAAGCCTTACTTAGTGCTGGAGTGTTGTACCTTATTGCTGCAGCTTGAGTGTCTGGCAATAGGGTGTGATTGTTGTCCTTGCTAATTACTCTGCAGCTGTTCCCCCCTTGCCTCATCAGTGTCTTGGTTAACTTGGTTACATGGTTCTTTAAGAGAAGGTAACACAGTATCTATCTTAGCAAACTAAATTTGTTCTGTATATTTTTAAGCTACTTAGCTCATCTCGGGAATTTTGCTTTAATTTTGCAGTAAACTTTATACAGAAAAAAAAGTAGTGTTGCAGTCACTTCCCTAGATCTGGGGTCAGCCCAAAGGCTGGTTGCGCAAAGCCAGTAATACTACTTTATAAAGGGGTTGTACTGCCGTGCTAAAATTCATCCGTGAGTGACCTCTTGGAACTCTGTAACTCTACACCCACACATCCTAATTGTCTGCTTAGGTCACAGCCAGCCTTTGATGTCCCACAGACACGGTAGGGTACTGGGCCAACTGGTTCAGCTGCCGCCTGCTGCTGCCGTGGAACAAGAGCCCTTTGTGTGCCCGGGCTGTCGCTCTGCTGGAGGACCTCGAGAGCCGCCGGCTGCCCTACGCGGCCCTGGAGCCGGCACTCGGGGTTACCTTGCCGTGGTGGCACAAAGTCCAGGCAGTGCTTGCAGGGTGTTCTGTGTGGCTTTGGCTGGGATGGTGTCTGCTCCGTGCTCTGTGCACAGTTTGTAGTGCCTGAAATATGGCAGTAGTTTCTGGGTGAGTTAGCAGACGTAGGCTTTTCAGTCTGTGTAATTGCAGGAAATCTACTTATGTTTTAGTTTGTACCAGTGGTGTTTCTTTTAAGAGCTTACTAGAAAGTAGTTTGGGTTTGCTTGGTTAGTTAGTTGGGGTGGGGGTTTTGTAGTTTATTTCTTTCTTTGGAGGTTTGGTGCTGGTTTCTGTTTGTTTGGTTTTTTGGGTTTTTTTGTTTGTTTGTTTGTTTGTTTGTGGTTTTTTTGTTTTTTTTTTTTGGGGGGTTGTTTTTTGTTTTTTGGGGTTTTTTTTTACTGCTTCTCTTCAGCCACTCTTGGACAAAGGCTTCCACTCATTTATAGTTAAAACTAATACTGGAATGTTTTCTCCAGACCTCTGTTGATAAATGTTCTGTTATTGAGAATAAAATTTTAAACAGAAAAAAATGTTGATATATGCACACTGTCTTATGATTCAAATTATTTGGAAAAACGAAAATCTGTGTGGTTACAGAGATGTTGCTTTAGAAGAATATTGCCATGCCAGGAAGCACATGAAGTATTTTGAACCTGTATCTAAACTGATCAGTATGCAAGACATGAATGTGTGTTTCGTTTATTCAGACACTGTTCTTAAGATTGTTAGTGCTGATTTTATAGCTTCTTGCCACTTTAGTATGACTTCCTTCTGCAGCTTGCTTAGTAATGTTCCAGTAATACTTGGTTGTTGAGCATACAGAATTACCATTTTTCTAGCCCCCCACACCACAGCATTATATTAGCTTATATTTTTAAATCACAGGGACTGAGCTAAATTGTTTGATCATACTCATAAGAATATATGTTGGTGCATATGCATTGCTTGGCAAAAGTATTGTGGTTGCTTGTAATAACATTTCCTGTGTGCTTTCTCTGATAGTTTCTTATTCTGACTTTTTGTTTTCAAGCTTGCATTAATTCAAGCTTAAAGCTTATTTCGCTTTATGAGTACTTGCTTGCTGATCTCATTCATCCCGAAAGCAGTACTGAAGAGGGCAACAACTACAATTATAGGTATAACATAGTAGAAATAAGGAAAATGAAGTGTTATGCAGGCAGCACCTGAAACCAGGTGATAATGACTGTGGTTATTAAGCAAACTTGTCTTTAATCAGAGACCTGTTTGTAGAACATGGACTTGATGAGGAAGACAATAACAACGTGATAATGACGAGGCTTAGCTGGGTTGGGAGGATTTGGGAGCAGCATATATGAGATACTGTCTGTACAATCAACCTGTAATCTTTGGAGTTGAGAAGGAAGATGAGTTGGAAGAGAGCAGAAGCAGAAATGCATTACTGTAAAGCTTCACTGAAAGGTATTGGACAGTTGAATGGTTACATTGGTGTTGAGTATCTTTATGGGCTCTTTGTCAGTATTCCTTTGGCTTTCTGCTGGGTTTTGGAAAGGAAATGGTTAAAGGTTGTGAAAAATTTTGAGTAGTGCTTCTTTTTTCCTTTTGTAATTCCTTTATGTCCCTCTTCTCCTTTTCTGAGGGATTTGATTTTTGATAGCATTGATCTGTGGTTAGATGAACAGTGGATAGATTTATTTCAGCCATTCTTTGCAGTAAGTTAGCTGTAAAATACAGTAAATTGCTGTTTACAAGCAGAAACTAATTGAAATAAATTGCTAAAATTCCTTTAAAGATAGAAAAACATTTTGACTGGCAAATCAAAGTCAAATGTTGAATCCAGCTATTATTTTATAAGGTTCATGCTAAGAGTTGTGCAGCATGAAGAAGTGTAACATTCTGAGGCCAAAATCAGAGTTTTCTAGTGGTTTGATTGTGGTAGTGTCATAAACTACTTCCTTCCCTCTTTCAGTGCATGGGAAGCTCTTCAGCTGAAGTCCCAACAACCTGGCTTCCAGTGTTTGTGTGGAGACTGATGAAAAGCAAAATATGGGGGAAGAGAACTCTTTTTTCCTGCCAAAACAAGCATTCATGTCTTTGTTGTTTTCATCCCCTCCCCAACCCAGGATATATGTTCTACAGCCATATATGTGCTGTGAAGTAATTTCTCCTTGAACCACATTGCCTTTTTAACTGTGTACAGAACCTGTACCAGTTGCATAGCTTTTCAGGTCTTATGCTGGTTCCTAGGCAGCATAAGAGCTTTTTAGAGACAAACTGCTAAGTGATTTCTGGTAACAGATTGCCAATAGCTAAAATGGCATGTCAGAACAATTGCAAGCATGTCACTGGTCTGCATATGGGTCATATAGAATGTGATAGAAAGGAAAAGTCCTTCTGAGTGGGATATTAAAGTCCCGAGTATGCAAGTGTAGTGTGTCAATTTATACCTTCCTCCATTTATAATCGTGTGTAGCAGATACATTCTTACTAGCAGCGGAGGCTGAAAAATGAAAGCATTGCAAACCTGGCTTTGACATCAGGGCTTTCTGCAAGCGGCTTGTGTGTAAACAAAGGTCTGGCGAGTCACTGTCCTCAGACATGGTGTTGTTATTTCTGTATCATCATTCCCACACCCTCGATTATTTTATTCTTTGTTTTAAAGACCCGTGGAAATTTTCCTGGAAATCTCATGGGAGAGTTTGTATTGGCAGTGTACGTAAGGAGGTCTTGAGCTTGCAGCTGCAGAATCAGGTGCAAGTTACTGTGTTTTGGACGTGCTACAGCCTATATTTTGGATGAAGTGAGGGGCATAGCTTTTGCCATCGAAGTTAATTTATTGGCACAATGTTGGTTCTGCCCAGTGTGTGTCAAACGGGCCATGGCTGAAAACTTTAATTCTGAAGCTTGCCAGCCTTTTCTAGAAGACCTGGTGTATTGAAGGCATAAGTGGGGCTGCAGTGCAGAGCTGGTTTTTTTTTTATGAAGCTGTTATTCATAATCAAACTTATTTTTTAAAAAGTACTTTTAATGAGGAAAGTGAGATGTGTAGTTGATGTTGAAACATTTTCCAGAGTTTTTTGTACCTGTATGTACACACACACAGGTTCCTAGGCACATCCATAATGTACACCACTGCAAGACATTCAGACGAAGGAGATCGTGCTTTTACTGGATGTATGAAGCCGAAATAATGCCAGTTCTCTGTTCTTTAACTGGTGCAATAATCAGTGTAGTATTTCACTAGTGAGAACAGATTTCAAAATGAGCAAGTTGCAATAAATTAACAAGGTTCAAAGTTTGGAAACATGAATAGCATTTCATCTGGCATATTAGCTTCTTATTCCACACCAAAAAAAAAGTCACTAAGGATGAAAATAAACATTAGATGGTGGTCAGCACTTGTCTTCTGCTGGTGCTGTGATGAGGCTCAGCTTTTGAGGAACCTATGCCTCCTGCAAGTTATAAAGAGCTCTTCTGTATGTTATGATGAAAACTAAACAGAGTGGGGATCTCTGTCACCTTGGTGTGAAGACTAAGATTTGAACAGTCAGCAGCTTTTTCAGTCTGCAGGGAACTGCAAGGACAGGCATAATATGCCTTTACTGTTTGCTTCACTGACACAGAACTTAATTTATGTGAGACCTATAACTTATGTGGGAAATAAATATTGCTTTTGCTATGTTTCACATTACAGCATTTGTTGTCTGAGTGGACACAGGAATATCTAGACAAATGAACATTGGCTCCAGATGTAGATCAGGTTTCTCCAGGTTCTCAATTTTGTCCCTTTGTCCAGCAATTTAAAAGCACTCTTAAATCTCCTTCTTAGAAAATTTTTGCAACATTCCTCTGTAGTTTTTCTATTCAGACAATAAGCAGAATTTTATAGGCTTGCCTTTTTAACAACCGCAATACTACCATACTTTTGTCTTGGTAAGAAGAGCGGGTTTTATCATCCCAGTTTTCTTTGTGTGTAGAAGACATTTTCTGCTGTTGACAACTAAACAGAGGCAACAGGACTTTTTAAAACAAAAGTTGTGGTTTGTTCTTTAGGGCTTCTGGGTCATGAATCTTACTCCTCTTAAAACACGCTGTTAGAGCTTTAATGTTGCTTGACTAGACTCATGGAGAGCATATCCATGCTACACTGCAACTGTAGGCTGTTCTATCCAGGATGTTTTTTTGCTTTGAGTTTGCTGGAAGTTTTGTAATAGAATAGAGTCGATGTGCTAACATTAATTTTTTGTTTTCAAATTGATGTTTTACTGTCTAGGTTTTAACTTAATTTAGCTTAATACCAAACTATGTGGAAAAGATATCAACTGTTTAAAGATTTATCATGCCTTCATGACTGTGATTTGTTTTCTGGATTTTTCTTATGCTATACCTGCTTTTTGTTATGGACGTGTGAAGTTGGGTGCTGTGTTTCAGGCTGAGCTGTCACAATGACATCAGTGGTCACACTGGCAGGAGAGCTCTTGTGCCATGACACAGTTCAGAAAGCAGTCGAGAAAACTGCCCTACTTAGGCCTTCTGCCCTTGTTCTTTGCATTATTTTCACTCGTGCTATCTGTGCTTTGACCTTCTAGTCACAGGGATGCATGAGGTTCCTTCAAGTGCCCTGGAAGTTCAGCATAGGGAGCAAAACATTAAAGAATGTGTTAATGTTGCTGTTACTCCTCAATAGGTGAACATTTCCTTTCACACCCCAGCATTTTCTCCAGACCTATTCCCGCTGTTAATTAGCATGGAGTATTGCAAGCAGCCTATTCCCCATTCTTTATCTTCTTTCTCTATGCCTGTGTCACTCTCTAAAATGCAGTTTTTTATGGATAGCCACTGGAAAACAGACTGAGCTACTATGAGTGATTCTGTTTCTCAGAAAGCTTTCTGCTCTCCATTAATTTTGGGAAAAAGACACAGTAATTTAACAGTTGTTAAAGTTGATTTCTATTGTTTTCATGTTGAATATTGCTGGCTAAAACTTCTGGCTGTCAAAACCCATCTGTTATCTTTCTTCTTTATTGTCATTGTTTGTGGGAAGAACAATATATGTATAGTCTATGGACATGTGTGTTTTAACAAATTTTAATCTGAAATTTTAAAACCAGTAATAATGCTTTCAGTCATCACTAGATCCATATTCATGCTCTTACAAATACAGGCTACAGCACCTGGCGTAAGATAATGTTGATCTTGACCTCAGGTATAGTAGAGGTTGGAATTTTTTTTTTTTAACAGTTCATAGTTTTGAAAAGGTAAACATAATCTTGCTTCTGTGTATCAACAGTGACACTTAATTATTTTTAAAATTTATTTTTAAAGAAATTAATCAAGCCACTTAATTGGTCTCTGTCAAGGCTTGCAACAGAAAACTGTTGTCATTTGTTCCAAGTGGCATCTGTTTGTTTAACTCATAACACAGAAATACCACCTTGGTAAATTGAATTAAATATGCAATCAACCTTTGTGCTGCCTCTCGTTGTCAGTTAAAACTTGAATTTTTCCACTTAATGAACGTGCATCCTCCAGATAACAGTATTCTATTAAAAAAACCCAAAACATAACCAAAGTATACATGTGTTTTCCTTACCTCATTTCTTGAAAAGTAAAAGATACAGGCATGTTTTCTAGTTTTGAAAATTGGGTACTAAATTTCTGGGTCGGAAGCAGGAATTTTGATGAGATAATGGCTATTTTGAAAGATTATCGTATGTGTGTTTAGGGCCAAGGCCATGGCAGGGTGTTTCTGGTCCTATAAAAGCTGGTCTGTTTACTTTCAGAATACAACTTTTCTTTCTCTTCTCCAAAAATACTAATTATCATAAGAGCTTGCCCACACACAGGGTAATGAAAATTCTTGCCTTTTTCTTGCTAAGACAAACAGAAATTTAAAAGTAGGAAAATTATAGAGGTTGGTTTCAGTAAGAAGATAAACAGTGACTCAGCTGTTAAAGATGATGATGAAGAGCTAGTAGTAGATCTGTTTTTATCAGTGAGATGTGAGGAGGAGACAGAATATGCCTTCAGAGGGATGAGAATAGTACAGGGGCAGCAGGTTCCTTAGGGCTCTGATTTCTGCTAGTAGGGGGAACATGGAATGTGGTTGTTGCTTTTAATTGTCCTAAGGGACCAAGAATAACTTTGCTGGTGCCAATGTGGATTTCCTTATCCTGTTTCTAGTAGTTCTAGTAGTTGTTTTTTTCTCCATCCAAGAGAAAGGGGATGTTTTGGAAGATCCACTTTTGAAAACATAAAGCAAATTCTAGTGCCTCACTAGATGTGCCAGTAAAACATAATGGCCGGGTCATTTTGTGTATAGTCTTCCAGTTTGAATGTTTATCTTCGCAATTTCTTTGAATCCTTTTGAGTCTTATGTTCTCTTTAGCTGTCCATTATCACTGCTACTTATATGCTGGATATTGCTTTTATTTGCATCTGCTCTTAATTTGTGCAGTTGTGTTTCTGTGTGTGACAAAGCATCCCAGTTCCCCATCTACCAACACTTTGTTTCTGATGAATTCTGGCCAGAGGGCACTACTTGCTGTGCAGGCCTGAGTCAGTGAGTGATCATTTAACCTGTGCAAGTGCTTGTCCTTTTTGCTCGAGCTGAGGAACCAGGGAGGTGACATTTTAAAAACGCTTTGTGACTAGAATCATCCTGCCTTGAAAACCAGATGATGATGTTGATCTACTGTGCCCAAATGTCAAGTGAGTGATAGTAGTGGGTTAGTATTTGCACTTCTAGGAATGATTACAGGGGTTCAGCCTAAAAGCAGCAGGAGGGAGGTAAGTTCCATAACCAGGTGGGGCTTGTTCTGACTTGTTTAAAACAACGTACTTCCCTAATACAGGTTTTTAGTAAAGCAGTGTTGCTCATCTCTTCAAAGGACCATGGTAGCTCAGATGCTCAGGGTTTAATTTTTCAAAACTTTACTGATGGCTTCTCTTTACGTGTCATAATTGCTGTCTGATGGCATCACCAAAAAGCACTCAAAGTTCTGCTTTTTGATGGGGAAGCTTCTTGATGTAGACTGAACAGGTTCCAGATGTTCTTGTATGCAAACTGAGCTCGGTTTTGAATTGTAAAGCTTTTCTTGTATGCCTAGGAGGGTGATTCTGCTCAGTTTCTCTTGTATAGTTGCAAATACTGATCAGCTCCTGGGTTTTATGTATGTGGAGTTGGTGGCAAGTCACCAGCTTCAGGTTTTTTTCGTATTATCCTACCTGAAGGTAACAACTTGTTGTATTGCTTATTATATCATAGGACTCTGATGCTTGGACTTGTTAATAGTGCTGCGGACTGAGATGGGAGTTCTGGATGGACAGAGAGGGTTCGTGTGGGGTGTTATTTGTTTGTTTTCTCAAGTGTTAATGTGTATTTGTTCATTGAGACACTTCCCACATCTGTCTAGAGAATGGAGAAATGCATGCTTTATGAAACTGAAAGATAAATATGACCAACCTCAAACTCTCACCTGTCAGGATACATAACTGATTACATACAGAGAGCGTGCCAAAAAATAAGAATGCTCATGGGATTAGGTCTTTTTGGTTCATCCCGCTGTCCTTATACTGAAGATAGTAGTGTGTAGGTAATCTGATTTTGCATGTAGGTAATCTGACTTTGCTCTTAATCAAAAAAGTCTGGACCTCTGTGGAAGTGTGTGAAGTCAAAAGTGTTTCCTCTTGCTGGAAACAAGTTGTTAGGTGTTTGGGTTTTTTTTTTTTTTTTTACTTTCAGAATCTCTGTGGTGGCTTGGATTTCTTTTCCCTCACTTATTTCAATTATCTTAATTCTGTGCATTTAATTTTTTTCAAGTACTGATTTATTAAGTATTTCTGGAAGGATCTCTGCATTTTAAATAAAACAGAATCAGCACAAGCATAGCACAAGCATCTCTAATTAAAAAGAAAATTTAGCCCTTTAAGTGCAAAGTTGCAAGATTTGTTTTCCCATCAGGATAAAGGGTAGCACAGGAAGGGAAAGGAACAATTTGAAGAGCTACATGCTATTAACCTTCTTTACAGTTGAGAAATTTAAATTTTCTTTGAAGTTTTCCTGTGATGTTATTTGTGAAAGAAATGAGATGGTTACATGCTTTCATACAAATTAAAACCCTTTTGGGATTTGTTGCATTGTGTATTTTGGAATGTGAACTACTAATGGATCCAAACTAATATTCACAGGTTTTTTTGACATATCTTCTAATGTACTCAAAATGCCGATTTTTGGAAGATATTATCCAAGCAGAGAGAAGCTTTAGTATTTCCCATGAGGGATTTGTGGTTTATAGCACTATTAGAAAAGATGGAACTGTTGATCTGAACTGCAGTCATCTGTTTGCTTTTACATACTTCTGTTTACACAATTAGACTTTCTTTTAATTTTTTCTACTCTGTATTCTTAACATTAAAATTGTGCAGCTACATAGGAATAAGTGAATGTGGAAGAACTGCGATTGAATGTAACCTAGTTTTTCATAATTTAAATACCTGGAATATTCTGGACTTACCTAATGGCAATGTAGAATAAGAATACCTCTGTAACAACAGTGGATGATGCAGTACTATGTGAGAATAAAGAAGAAAGTGGTGACACTGTCTTGTAGAGAAGAGTTGCAGTATCAAAGATGGCTGTAATTCATGACAGGGGGGATTTTAGTCCTGTGGTAAACAGTGATCCTTCTCAGCCTGTGTCTTCATTGTCGTTTCACAAGCAGTTTTTCATGTTACAGAGTAGTTCAATTTGATCTTTGTTGGAATGTCTTTGAAATATTTAGTTGTAATGGGTGCAGTAGTGTTGTAATTCATCTCACTTCAGATTTTTGGTGGGTTTTGTTTAGGGGGAAACCTTTTCTTAGTTTATAGCACTTGCATGGTTTTTATTATGGTTTAGTCGTAACTGTATGTCAGTGTTTCATGCTGAAAACTGTGTGTATGCGAAGAAAACAATGGATGCAATGAATGTTTACTTTTTTTTTTTTTCTTAAACCCATTCTGCCCATGTTTTTTCTATCCTCTGCACACCCTTGACCTCACTGTTCTCATTGCTATTGTTGAGATGGAAATCAAAATGGAGTACTTGATCCTGATGGCAGCTCGTATTATTGACACCATCTCCTTCAGGAAAATCCCCAGTATCTACAGAACCTGATCAAGGAAAAAGATGTAATGAAGGCCTGTATTCTGAGGGCTTAAGGAAGAGAAGAGGTCTGTCTTGAAGCCTACTTAGCAAAGCCTGTTCAAGACTGTTTGGAGGCACAATATTTAATGCCTCTTCTGTTGTTGATGTGGAATCATCAAAATGTGGATGTTTATATGGTTAAATGAAGAGGTTGCAAAGTGCTGCAGTCTGCTATGCCCGACCACCTGGCATGTTTATTTAGGGCACCTTTGTGCTGCCATCAGTAGGTGAATCTGAATATTAAAACTGTCCCTACTCAACCTTCATGCCTGACAAGTGACGCTGTTGGAGAGGCAGCATCTTCATTTGCTCCTCTGCTCAAAAACATAGATGAGAGATGGTTAAGGAGAAACCAGATCTCTGTGACAGGCAGGTGACTTCCCAGTCAGGACAAGTCTTGACTTACTGTCTTAGTCACCTCTCTTGGGTGGGAGGCCACTCTTTCTCCCCTCAACAGCTCTGACTTCTGCTGTCCAAGATGCCATGTTCTGCCTCTTCTGTGTAGTCTTGTTTTCTTTCTTTCTTTCTTCCTTCTTTTCTCCTGCCTTAGTGGACTAGGGCATTATATTTGTGTTTGGAGTAGCATGCTGGACATCAAGTGCATTTGCCGAATTTTTAGCCTGTGTTTCTTCCTCAGACTCCAAGGAAGTCAGCTGCACTGCATTAAGCTCAGTGTGTGCTGTCATGTAATGCTAATGCTACTACTTCCTGTTAGAGTGTGATTTCAGGCTTTTGTCAGTGCACTGTCAGTGCAGTAAGCTTTAGACCTTTTTCCAGAGCTGATAGAGCCAAAGCATTTGACAGTCTGTATTGCAGGTATTGCTCCCTTTTATCCCCTCCACCCTTACAGTTGCTCTTAGTGTGAAAATTTGGGTTCTAAAAATCCTCCTCTTAGTAAAATCTGCCTGTCTGTCTCTAGGACCTCAAGTTCCCACCTATACCTTGTAAGCTGACTGCAACTGCTTGCTTGGTAACCCAGACCTGTTGGTTTAAAAGGCCCTAAGTAAGTCATTAGCCACTAGGTGACTTGTTGCACTCACAGCAGTTACAGTTGCTTTCTCCCGAAATAAAAACCGCAGTGAAGCGAAAAGAGCCCTCTAGCATATTGATACACCTGCTATGTAGGAAGAATGCTCTCTAGACACTCAAATAGATTTAGTCTCTGAACAGGGCCTTGTCATTAAGAAGCCAGAAGAAGAAGACACTAGAAATATCTATGTCTAAGCAAAGAAATTCATTCAGCATTGCAAAGCACTGCGTGGCTGCCTCCCCTCTCTGTCAAGCCACAGCAGAGGCTGAGAACACTGCCCCCTCCTTGTCCTGCCATGACCGAGAGAGAAGGAAAAGTAGCAGCTCTCATGTCCTGCAGAGAAGAAGCAAAAAGCGGGAGTTCATGCCATAACTGCTTTCAGATGAGTTCCCTTTTTTTCCAGCATTCTTAGCTCCCAGGTAGAGAGAGCATTTGTATGCATGAGCACCCTGATACTTGGGAGGTGGTTTTTTGTTCGATTTAGTTACATGTGTTACTTTTACCTTTAGGAAGCTTAAGCAATGTTTTTCTGTGTATTTCCCTGTGTGTGTCAGGGAGAGGTCTGCTCACACACAACCTGTTGGTGCCTGTGCCAGTGGAGGAGGTTATCAGGTTGTTACTGCCTCGTCACAGCTGAGGGATGAAAAGTTCTTGTGGGTGGTGCAGCTGTAACCAGAAGAGGCATGAAGTTCACACCTGGGGATTTCTGCACCAAACTAGTTTTGTAAATAGTTCATGGGTAATAGACTCCTGTAATAATCACTCAGTACAGCCGAGTACTTAAGGACATTCTTCATTGTGTTGTTTGAATGAGAGCGTAGGTGCAGTTTCTTTTTTATATCTGTGTGTTTGTCTTCTGAAAAAGTACAGTCTATGGGTCAAATATATTCTTAAATGATATTGTTACTTTGTCTGCCCTGTCTTCTGAGGTTGTAGCAGTGCTTGGAGTTGTCTGGTTATGCTACTACCTTGAAACTGATACGTTTCTGGAAAGATCCTGTAGAGATGCACACAGAATGATTGCTCCAGTCTGTCTGGGTTTATAGAGGGGTCTCCATCACTTGGCCATGGATTCAACATTTCCTTTGCCTGCGGTACTTGGTATGTGCAAGTACCATTCACACAGTTCTGATGACCTTCCTGTAATTGCAGCTGTCCTGAAAAAGACTTGGCCCCGAAGTCTGTAGGTAACAGGGACTTAGTTCTCTTTTATTGAGCAGAGTCTTGTGCTCTCTGCCTATAGAATAAATGTATGTATTTAATATGGAATTACTGCTGGCAGTAGGATTTCCTCATCTACAGCACTAGGAGGGGAAAAAGCTGTAATTTTTGTTCTTCTTTACTTTTGTTATCTTAAATGAGGTACAATGCTAGGGAAGAAAATTAACTGTCCAGGGTGACAAGAAGATATATCTAAGCTAGAAAAGTTAATTTAAATCTTTTCTCTTAGCATTTTAAGTAACAATTGCTGTAAACAGAGACAGAAGAAGCTTGGATGTGAGTTCTCTTCTGTATGAAAGTGTGTTTGGTTTTTTCCATTGTAACAACACAACAAAGTTTAGTTTAAATCCCTTGTGTAACATGGCATAATGAAACCATCTTGGGACATTTTTTTGCCATTGTTTTTTTCTGAGCGAGGGTTCAATATTAAAGCCTGCTATGAAGAGCAATATAAGGAGAGTTCATTTTTTAGGGCTTAGTTTGGGAGTATGTCTCTCCTTTCAAGGTTGCAAGAAGCTTCTTGAGCATTATGCTCGTTTTCATACTAAGTAACGTGAACCACTTTTTCAAGAGATTCATGGTTTGGAAAACTCCTATCTCTCAACATGACTCTAATTTCAAAGGAGGCACATTCAGCAGTGACTCCTACATAGACCTTGTGTTGATAGGTCTCTTGCAGTCCTGAAAGCTGAAGATGTGAACTGGTTTGCAAGTTGTAGCAAAATGGGGATTCCAGACTAGAAACAACAGACTTATATGAGGAGGTATTGTGTAAGTAACTTCTTCAATCAGTTGCTAGTTTGGTACTTAAATAGTAATGGCTTGCTTTCTGAGAAGAGTGTTCCAACTACTTTGTTCTGTTTCTTGTTAGAAAAAAAGGTTTGGCCCATGTCAATTTTACTAGGGTTGAAGAAATCAGAGTATTCAGAGAAGATAACTTTATAAGATTAAATTGTACTCAGGTGAGTTCGGAAAAGGTAGATAGTATCAGGAGAGAATAAAAAAGCCTTTGGACTTTGATACGTTACTCCTCTGCTTGGAATCACCAAGGACGGGCCCTTCTCTTTCTGTGATCCATAAATAGCACAAGGCTTTGCTATGATTGTGGTGATGTTTGCGTTCGGGTGCCTTCCTCCTTGTGTATCTAATTCTCATGCTGTACAGGAGTGAGGTAGAACTGTGTTAAATCCCTTTGTCCTTCTTTCAGAGTCTCTGCAGAGCAGAAAAGCTTTGTGACTTTAACTGTACCATTATCATGGAAGTAGATGAGTTTTTAAGACTACTGTGCCGGTTTGAAGTCACCCCAAGACAACAGCCTTCATGGATAGGTGTAGGTACCTGTTTGCTCTTGATGACTTGTCCTAAAAAAAACAGTTTGAACCACAATGCTTATTTATCATGGACAAAGTCTGAATTGTTAGCAAAATGCTCAGGCTAGGCATATGATGGACGCTCTTGTCACCTGCAGTTCCAGATGTGCCTCCAGCTCCTTTTGCAACCCTAGTTGCAAGATACAGTAAATTAATGAAAGGACTGGATGGGATAAGAAGCTAATCTTGAGAAGTTAATGCTTGCTTCTCTTGTTACCTGGTAGGTTTTGAATCTCTTGAATGACAATCTCAGTCAGTTTTTCATTTTGGTTTGTTTTTTTTTTTAATGGCATGACCTATTTACAAACATAATTAGGTGGTTACTTTGATTCATTTCCAAAAATTAAAGTTTAAATATAGCACTTACTTGTAGAGTTAGTAATGCTACTTCTTAAATTTTATTTTGCCATTCATATTACTTGACTGTACAATTATTTGATGAAATACGTATAATTTAATGAATAATCTAGATTAAGGAGATAACCTAAAGAGAAACAGGATTTGAGACTGTAGGAAGCTTGTCCAAAGAGAAAAAATTTATTATATTTTATAATTTTTTCTTTATTTTTTTGTGTTTGGCTTATCATACACAATCAAGGAAGCAACTGTAATATTCCTGATAGCTAGAAGGAAGAAAAAAGGGATGTTTTGGCTTTTTGCCAATGAAGTGAAAAGGGTTCCCTGCAATTCATTAATGGGAATTCTTAAAGCATCTGTGTTAAAAATAATTCTTAAGAATATCTGTAGTTGTTTGATAAGCTAGTCAGCTGTAGTGCCACATGATGTTTTAGAACAGAAGACGGCACTGCTGCATTGATAATAACCTGTGTAACCTGCGTAATCAACGTGCTGAAACGTGGGACAATTTATTTCACTTACCTGCACTGCATTTTTACTAAGATTTTATTTTAAATGCAAATTTTTCCCATCTGTACTAAACTCTGAGTTTGAGGAATCCATAATTAGTTATTCTTTTCTCTGCCTTTTTTGCATGTGAGCCTATAAAAATAAATATTTCTCTTGCTCAGATGTTGCTAAGAAAATATGAATTTTCCAGGTATTTGTCTGGTGGTGTTTTTAACAGCTGAGGATCAGATGCTGTACTGACTGACAACTGGGAACCGAATTCAGGGCTTCTTTACTGATGTCTCTGGCAGGTTACTTAATTTTTTGAATCTAAATCTTAACAGAAATTGTCATGTTAAATCATAATTAGAACTTAAATCTGACTTTAGGTTTATTCTTACTAAATGTTTCAGAGAAAAGTGCCCCAGTCCTTTTTCATGTGTGAAGTATTCTGTCCTTAACATGAGTGTGTTTTTAATCACTTAGAATTCAAGATTGACTTAAGCAATAAAGCATCTATATTTTCCCAAGCTGCACTTTTACTGTTAATATCTAAATATTAATTAGTAACTTGTTATTAAAAGATTTTTCTGTTGAAAAGGAAAATAAACTCTTTGACCCTCACCATTTCTGTGAAACTGTTATAGACTGAGCTATTTGGGAATTTTAAAAAATGTGATTTTTTTAGCTGCGTGATTATTTAAAAAGCCATTTCATGTTAATTTAGTTTTCATGGTGTCCTAAAAGTGGATGCACAGAATAAGTAACAAAGCCGTGTTTAAAGGCAGACAGGGAAGAAAGAGCAAACTTTTGGCAAGATGGCATCTGCTTTTGTTTGACATTTACTGCTAAGGTGTACCTTTTTTCTTGGAGTTGCTCATATCCTTGAAGGTAAATGGCTGTGAAACATCTGGAATAAGTTGGACATGGATGGAAGCAAATACCCAATCGAAGGTTTTGTATGAGATCAGAATTTAGTGTCTGAATGTCAAACAACTTGCAAGCAATGACCATGTGTTGTGGTTTGTGACCAACCTGGCTGTGCAGGCTGCCCAGGAAAGAATAGCTTCAGAGACAGAGCATGGCAGATCCATGTGCTCTGGAGCTCCTTGGGCAGCTTTGTTTAAAGGCAAAGGGAACATTGAATTCTGGGCCATTTCCAGTCATAATCAAACAACTGCTTCCCCTTAGCAAGCAGGAGTCCTGCCAAAGTCGGTTTGGTGCATGGAGATGTGGATAAAGCAATGTTTGTCTTGCTGCCCTCTCATCCTGTACTTTGGATTTCCATCAGAAAAATCATTTGCTGACAGTCAGTTGAATCAGCTGGCAGTCACTGTGCTGCAAAGGGGGGAGGGAGGAAGAGCAGAGTTTAATTAACGACAGAAATTTGCAGCTGTGGGGTTGTTTAACATGTTCCTTAAACACAGACAAGTGGCAAAAGAAATTTGCACAGGCAAGGCTTCTTCCATTCTCGGTCCTACAATAAGCTAAGTGTTCCTAGTTAGAAAACATGCTTAATTTAGGAGTTGGCCATACTGCAGATCTAAATGCAGCCCTTAAAGATGGGTGACCTACCAAGAGCTACCAAGTGCAGCCAAGATCAGAGCACTCTCCATCTTGTGGGATAAAACACCTCATGCTCCTTGAATAAACCCCTTGTTCTTCACAGCAAAGCAGGTTCAATATACTTGTCTCTTTGTCCCTGTGCTGAGGGTGTTCATCTGAGGAACTGCTCCTATACAGTTCAGTTCATATAATGAAGTTTGGAAGATGAAATAGCCTTCTTTGAGTCGTATGATAGATAAGAGGGAGGGGAAAAAAAGTTAGAGGATTGAAAGCATATGTGCAGTGAGTTTTGTAAAGGAGCATACCTATATACCTTGTTTTGCCACTCCAGTCCCCTTGGATACACTATGCTTTAGAGCTATGAGCTGAGCCTGCATGTATTTGTAATGAGGATGAGAAGTTTCTATGTAGTACTGGCAATTGACAGCTTACCTCTCTTAATGTGAACACTGTACTTTTACTCACAAGTTGTTCAGTAATATCCTAGAAGATATCATACTTGATCCTTTGTACTGCTTTCTTACAGAAGTGCAAGCTTGTTTTGGAGGCTTTATTTGGAGATTAGCTGACTTGGCTTTTTTTGGTTTCTCCTTGAAAAACAGGTAATGTACGGTGTTAGGTGGTGTTTCACAATTCAAAAGTTAGGCAGAAGAGAGAAATGTTCTGTTTTAGTTTTGTGTGACTAGTTTAATTCCAGTAGTCTTGATTTGGTATTGCTGATGAGGATATTGCTGATTTGGACAGTTTCTGTCTTCTTAGGACATGTAACTCTTGTCTGTTTTTTTTTCTTTCTGTCTTTTTTTTTCCTCTCTTTTCCATCATTATCTTTCTTAGAAAGGAAAAATATGTGTCACTCTTTCTGTGTGGCTGTGTTGTGAAAGATGAAGCCAAACTGGAGCACAGTTCTCTGTTGTTCCTGGAGGTGGACAAGTTCCTTTCCTGAATTTGTGAGTTCTTAAGTGGCCTTCCTGTAATCTGATTAATAAAGACAGTAATAACTTAAAGAAATCTTACTTGCTCTAGTTGTGTAAAATAAAAGGAAATGAGATTGTTAAGGTTCTCAAGTATATACTATAGCAGTTTCTAAATCCTTGTGCTCTGTCAAAGCTGTTTAATACAGCCAGGAACTGATCCAAAGCTTATGTCTGGATGAGTGAAAAAGAAAGCAAGGCTGCCATGTAATGACAGGATGGTTATGTATTTTCCCTCTCTGTATGAATGTGTATCTGTAAAAGACATGTTTGGTTTTTTGTTTGGTTAGTTTGGGTTTTTTGTTGATGTAGTTGTTGGGGTTTTATTTTTAAGTATGTATAAGTTCTACTGTGTTTCTCAGAATCCTGTCATTGCAAGTTATAATTCTGAACTTTAGGAGCATGTCAGCAATTATTATAAATCAGTGAATCAAAATCAAATGTACAGGTTTTACCAGTGGGAGATTTCAGTATGCAAGGTGAATACTAGCTGTTAACCATTTGTAAAAGTGTGGTGAAAGGCATGTGAACTCCTAGATGTGAAGCACTTTGAACATTTATCTAACATTTATGGCTTCTTATTTGGTTTAGTGTTCTGATCTGATTATTTTGTGCAATTTGACGAGATGGACAGTCAGAAAATTTTAAGAATAGGAAATAAGTGGAAAATTCATTTGGGGGAGGGTGATTTTGCAACAGATTTTTTAGAATACCATGGCTGTGTAGCTCAGAAATAAACAGGGTGTTCTAGTGCCTTTGGTTGTAGAAACTAGCCTATGCCTTTTTCTTCTTTTTATTTTTTTAACTGTATCTGGATTGCTGTTGGGATGATTTTGAGTGTTTTCATTTATGTGAAGAGGCATCCTATAGAGTGGGGAAACGTTTCTTGGAGCATTTGCAGGTACCAATGATGTATTGCTAGTTTGATCAAGCAGAATATGCCAAGCACAATGCCGCTTTAGGCTGGATTTAATGCAAGGCTGTGTGTGTCAGCGCAGTACCTAAAGATGAATTCTAATATTGCAACAGCTGTGTAGAGACCTCTGGTTGCTGTTTCTGATGTTTACTGATACTACTACTGATGACAAAGCTGGCACTTGTTACAGATAATGAACTTGTACCCTGTGTAGTTTAAAAACAAACAAAAACCAGACAAATGTTACTAGGTTGTTGTTGTTGTAAGTGAGGAATTATGAACGGGTCAAATGATTCCTCCCCTCTTCACAATTGTAGATTTTCTTGATAACATGCCATGCATACCGGATCTTGTGTTCACAAATATGAGCTAATGTTTTAAGAACATTGCTTTGGGGAGTCATATTTCTCCATTGATTAAGTCAGTTTCACAAAACCTTTCTGTCCATTCCAGAGAGCAGAATTTAACTCGTTTTAAGACCTGTCTGTGGCTTGTAATGCAGGACAAGACGACAGAGAGGAACAGTGTGTCTTGAAGATAAATAAAATGAAGATCAGTTAAGATTATGAGGGTTTGAGTCTTTTCTTTCTTCACTCTTAAAAGCAAAAGCAGCTAACAATGATTACAAGTTTCTTTAGGTGCAGAACTCCTATGTAATCTTTTAGAGCAACTGGGTAATTTTGCCTTAAATTGCTGAGTATAATTAAGTGTCACTTCCTGGCACAAGATTTTGTTTTGCCTGAGTCCCATACAGTTCTGATACCATCTCAGTACACACTGTCTGTCATAAAGATGTCTTACTCCATTTAATATATTGATTTGGTTTTTTTTCAACTTAGACTGATTAGAATCATAAGGAAAGCCTGGACTGTGAGAAATACTGCAAGTCATATGAGTTTAGAATATGCAAGGAGGTTGAATATAACTAATGCAGAAATTATTTTGCTTTCAATAAACTTTAATTAAATAGGAATACAGATTAAATTATTGTTTGAAAATATGTGAAAAAGAAACAAAAATGTGCAGGAGATTTTTTCTGCAGTCAGACAGTGTGTCAGTGACATACTGGTTGTATGTTTTGTTTGAAAACAAAAAACTTACATCCCCTACAAATAGAATTATTTGTAACCAATATATTTTAAATCATTTTTCATAGGGATTTGTCAGACTAAACAGTCTACTTCAAGATGCAATTATTTTTGCTTCTTTTGAATTATTTTTTCTTTTTTTTAAATTGTTTTTTCCATTATTGCTTGTGTTAGTAAAATTACTTTATTGCATCTTGCCTTTCATTCATCTAACACCATGGTAGTTACAGATGTCATACTTTGCTCTCGTAAGAAGCAGAGGAGATGAACAAAACCCAATTTCTTTCTTATTTTCTAGCCTGTCCTTCCTTCAGTCTATTCCATGTAGTTACTCATGCTGCTTCTCAGCTTTTATTTCTTAATTTCAAAGAAACTGGAAGAAGGAAACATTGGAATATAAGAAGGAGGTACTATGGGAAAGCAAGCTCCTGAAAGTATTGAAACTGTCTTAGAGCTTGGCTTTTGTGAGCACAGCTCTTGCATCCCTGCAAGTGCTGAAAATAGACCAGATTTCTAATGGCTTTGTACACAGTCATTCCCTGTCTTTACTATGGTGTTTTATCCTGACTGTGAGGGATGGTGGAGCTGTTTAGTTAATGTTTTGAAATAGGACCTGTTCTTCTAGTTCTTCTGGTAAATAAAATCGAGCATCCTTCTAAAATAGCTGAAATGAAAGGCTTCACTCTCTATTGATCTATTAATAGGTGAGAAAAGCTTGTAGGCCCTTGCTTTTAAGACCAGATACTGAAAGTTGCAAATGGATGTAAGCAAATTTTATTTACAAAGAAAGGGAAATTTTTAAGTCTGAATGAAGTTTGAGGATAAGAATACAAATCTGTTACACAATGAATTATGAGTTGGTACATACAAAGACATAAGAAACTGAAGTAGATTTTCATTATTGTCACAAGTATCACTCTTCATCTTCCTATTATAGACATGAAACTCTGGGGTTTTAGTCTGCCTGAAATAACCGATGTATTTAATATTTTACTGAACTCATTTTTACCGAGTCATCCAAAATGATTTTCTACCCAGTGCATAGTGCAATGCTGATTTGCAAATTATACTTTCCTGTTAGATTTTTGTTTCAGTGATGCGTGTTCTCTCTAATTTAGTAATTCGAATAATTTTAGACATTTGAGTACAATTTGGTATCTCCACCATCAAGGAAATGAATCATATAACTTCGTTTGGAGAGAGGAAAGGGGCGAGAAAAAGTAATGCTGTCTTTATTTTCCTGATTCTAGGGTCTACTTACAGTGTGCTGTCCATAATGCCTTCTGACTCTGAAAGCAGCAGTTCTCTGAGCAGCATTGGTGAGTGAAGTTTAATATAAGAACTTGATGAGTGTGGTTTTTGGGAACTGGGAGAACAAGTTTTTAAGGTTGCCTCTGGGAAGGGTAGAGGGATCCTACTCATAAAACCAAAGATGTTGAACTATAAGATGTAACCATCCATCTTGGAGAGGAACAAGTGTACTTTGGTGCAGTGCAAGCTGAGCCTTTTTCATGGCTGGCTGCAGTTGTTGCCAATAAAGTCTGTTACATTTGGATATGTGAAATGATGTAACTGTGCTTTGAGTTACTTAGTAAAATGGTGTAAGAATGGCAACGTTGTTCATATGCAAGAAGTCTATGCATATGAAAATAAGATATAAGCAGGTGTATATGTGTATTTATGTAGATGTGAAAATTGTGGTCAGTGTCAAAAGCATCATGGAAGTTGTAAATAATGTTAGCCAAGGCCATAGCCTTCTAAACTTTTGACAGTGGCTGCAAGCTTTATCATTTTTCCCCTGTGTTCAATTAATTGCTTAATTTTCTCTGTTTTGAAAGTTATTGGGAAATACTCAGAAAAAAACCGTGGAGGTATAAGAAATGTTATTAGAGGTGTTTTGTCCACAAGATGATCTTGGAGCACCTCTGTTAGCTGTCAGTTTTCCTTGTCTTTACTTATACAAGTACGCTGTATTGTGAAATCCATGTAAAAGTAATTTGCTCTGGATAGGGAACACAGGCTCTTGCATATTTAAAGTTCCAGTGTTGTGTCAGGCATCCATAGACTTCCCTGATAGCACCAGGCAGTCAGTTGTCTTTTTAAGGATGTGGGTAGACATCTGTTGCAGTCATTGAGTTGAACTTTTAACTCCAGCAAGCAGGAACAAGATTTTAGGCCTGAATGAACTATTTACTCAAAATACTGGAAGCTGTGACATGTTAGCTTGATTTTAATCAAGACCACACTTGTATGCTAGTACCTGAAGGAAGGGTAGATTTAATTTGCTGGGAATAAACTGGGACTGGAAGTAGAAAGAAAAAAGTCCCTAAAGTTTTAGGACAGCCAGACTCCGAAAGGTGCATTCTAAAGAAGGTAGTTATTCTAAAATGAAATCCAGTAAGTTTGTCAGATAATTGGATGAAACGATGACTGAGATAGGAGAAATGTAGGTGGTCCTGTCTAGTTCCATGTTCCTCATTTTAAAAGGAGTGGCACACTTAAATCTTAATTTTGCTTATTTTATGTTCCTTCCCACAAACTATGTTTTGTTCGTATTTTAAGATCCTGGCGTTCATATTGAATTTGGATCTGTGCACTTGACATAAAAGGCTGTCTTCAGAACTGATTTATATCTTTGGAGTATGCAGTGATCAAAGTTATTTTATAACCTGAAAATTAAGTGCTCTGCTATTAAAACATAAATTGTGATCTACTATCCTCTGTAATTATATTTTATTCAAATGGTTCATATGAGTTTGGTATTTAATATTTAATAGATTTACAGCCAGGGGAATTCTTTGTTTGAAGCAGACATGTTTATTTTATCGTGTGATTATAGACTTGTTATTGAGTATGATTTTTGCTCCAACCGTTTTCTCACCCTCACATCTTCTGCAAGAGATAATATTTTTTGGGATCCAAAATCAGTAGAAAAAATGCTTAATAACTGACATATACTAATAGACATCTTTGCAAGTCACTTAAAATTTTTTTTAATACTGATTTACTGAAAAACCATCATAACTAAAACTGCCTGCATGTCAGCTCTCCTAAGGCTTCTTATGACTTGCTGTAGTGGGTTGAATCTGAGTTGATAGCCAGATTTTTAGACCACTAACGCTTATCACAATTTACACATTTAAACCGCACGGAAAGGCGGGAGTTTCCTCTTGTTCCAGCCCGCCTGAGGGAGGTGGGGAGGCCTCGGAGCCTCCGGACCCTGCTGAGCCCAGCTGAAGCCCCAGCCCCCTTCCCCTCTTCCTGATGCCACAGCACGGACCCTGGGTCGGCGGGGAGGGAACCATCCCAGAGCCCAGGCAGCTAAACCCAGCCATGGGCTGGCACAGCTAAACCCAGCCATGGACTGGCACACAGCTAAACCCAGCCATGGACTGGCACAGCTAAACCCAGCCATGGACTGGCACACAGCTAAACCCAGCCATGGACTGGCACACAGCTAAACCCAGCCATGGGCTGGCACAGCTAAACCCAGCCATGGGCTGGTACAGCTAAACCCAGCCGTGGGCTGGCACACAGCTAAGCCCAGCCATGGGCTGGCACACAGCTAAACCCAGCCATGGGCTGGCACACAGCTAAACCCAGCCATGGGCTGGCACACAGCTAAACCCAGCCATGGGCTGGTACAGCTAAACCCAGCCGTGGGCTGGCACACAGCTAAACCCAGCCACGGACTGGCACACAGCTAAACCCAGCCATGGACTGGCACACAGCTAAACCCAGCCATGGACTGGCACAGCTAAACCCAGGCTTGGGCTGGCACACAGCTAAACCCAGCCACAGACTGGCACACAGCTAAACCCAGCCACGGGCTGGCACACAGTTAAACCCAGCCATGGACTGGCACACAGCTAAAATCTTTCCAGAGCAGCTTCTTGGGACTGGCGGGTCCCCCCTGTTCTCCACACAGAGCTGGCGGGAGCCTCCTTTCTGCAGCCAGCACACTTTGGGCTGAACTGAAGAAACCCCATGCAGCCAGCAGTACAAAGGGAGCGAGGCTTTCTTCACCATAAAGCCTGAACAAGATCATTCTTCACCATAGAGGTTTCAGAGTCAGAGAGAGTGAGCCATGTGAGACGGAGTTGGGAATGGCGACAGAGAAAAGGGGCGGTGCCGCGTTCCTCGTGCGGAGCTTAAAAATACTTGTGGCATGAGGTGGTAAGAAACTGCAATATCTCAAACTGTTTGTATCTTCAATCCATTTGAAGTCCATGGGGGGATGGAAGACTCGCGTGTGGCCCATGAAAATTGTGAAGAGAGAGTGCCTATGCCAGGATATACAGAAACAGTGAGAGGCTTTTATTGATTTGTAGCAGAAAAAGCCTTTGTGTTCAGGCCAAAATAACCCATCCTTAAAAAGATTGATAACCCCATGTGATGGCCCAGGTGTGGCAATGTGAAAAAACTGATATTTTTTCATAGAACAGCAGATTGTTTCTTTCCAGGCGGGTCTGTTGTTGGGGGCAGTTTAAAGGAACCACGCAAAGGAAGAAACCCTTTTTTCCTTAAGCATAAGAAAGAGACTTTTCAAGAACTGTAACACTGACTAGAATACTATGTTGTGTTGTCTTTTGTGCTAGTTAAAAAAAGAGTAAATTGCTGAGAAGAAGGGGGGGGGTTTTGTTTTAATTTCTTGTTATATCTTTTAACTCTTAATTCTTTTTGTAATAAAACTTTTTCCTTGTACTGCAACTGTTTAAGTTTGAACCTGTTTTGCCTCGCAGCTATCTATTTTTCCTCAATATTTTCTTATTTTGTTTTCCTTATAAAATAACTGATATTTTGGATGCTTGACGATTAGTTGTGTCAAACCACAACACTTGTTTGAATGGAATTCCAGCAAATACTGAGATGCTGTAGCATTTGAAGAATTTCACATGCATCTTTGCCCCACTCTGTCCCATCTCACTGAAATAATTTTTGCAAGGGTAGTTCTGTTTGGTGGAAATGCTAAGTTTTATCTATGAAATGGCTGCATCAGTAAAAAATGGTAAATGGGTCATGGCTTGGAGACAATGTAAGCTTTTGAATAAGTTCAGTTTGACATTGGTAGTTATATGTGCACACACATGTATATAAAGGAGTATTTTCAGTTCCCCACTCACATGCACCTTCCTCACAGGAAAGATAAGGGATCATTTTATTATACCTGTGCTCAAAACGCTGATTTACAATTAATACCTTGATTCTGTTTGTTGAGCAGCTCAGAAACAGATTGGCACATTTGATTCTTCAGGGGAAATGCAAAATGTTTTGGGGCCACTAATTACACCCAGATAAATCTTGAGATAGTTAATGTTAGCATTGTTTAATTGAGACAGTACAGTCTTTCATATGTAGTCTTAGACTCCATAGTTCATAAATACAGCTAGAGACTCCTGTGTCCATGTGCTTCATCTTTTCTTCCCAAACCTTAATTACCCCAGCTATTGTTAGAGATGGTTTCTGCTGCCAGTATTTTTAATTAAATGATCTTTTTCTGAAATACTTCCAAGTAAGTCAGGAAGTTCTGAAATGGAGATGCTGCTATATATTTTACAGCTATCCTGGGTTTGAATTAATTTTCTAGAAAAAGGCTCTGATCTAAGAATTAAATAGAACTAAAATTATTGTTAAAAGATAGTTCTGAGAAAACAAAGGCTCAGTCTCAGGCCAGTGAATAAAGCATGGTGTTAGGATTTTGAAAGGAAGCGAGAAAGATGAGACAACATCATTTAATCACTGTATAAATCCATGGTGTACCCAAGTCTTGGGTGTATTTGCAGTTCTGATTCTCTCATTGAAAGCCAAGAGTGCAACAAGCATGGAGAGCAGCAGCACAGATGAATGAACAGTTATCCAGCAGCTTCTGTATGGGGAGCAAATGGTTATTCCAGGGTCCTCTCAGTCTTCAATAATGTCAATATGAGAGCAGAGCAAGGAGTGATGCAATTTGCATAATGTGTCTCAGGGATGAGCTTTGGGCTAGTCTATTCCAAGTACTGTTTGTCATCCAAGCTTTTTTTTCTTTCCCTGCCTAAATGGGGCTTGCAGGGCATAAGGGATGCAAGAAGAATGAACTTCATCCTCATGTACGTGTGACAGCATAAGCAGTTGAGTGGAAGCCATTTTTCCCCTCTGTAATGGCAGGTTAGCAGCCTTGGAGAAGAAACTCTGCCTTTTTTTCATTTGTATCTGTATGTAAGTAAAAATGCAGAGTGACAGCAGGTTTTTCTTGTATATTTTCCTCATTTTCCAAAGTTAATTTAGATGGCAATATTTTCTTTTTTTCTCTTTTGCTTGCCTCCTTTTCTTTCTGATGTATTAATAAAGTTCATACCGTGCATATAAAACAGGTAGTTTTGATGGTTATGGAGAGCAAATATTCATGGTTTATTTCCAAAAGAGGTACAATATAAACTGCTGTAATGGTGTAATACAACTACTGTCTGTCAGCCCCAGCTTTGTCCCCTCAAAGGAACAAATCCTCATCAGATTGTCATGGTGTCTCCTGTATTTCCTTTCTCTCTGCTCTTGGCCAATGACAAAGATTTTTGTGTGTAAATAAAAGCATCCTTCATCTACCCACTCCCTGTTCAGAGCAAACTCTCTGAATGAACTACAGTCCCGTGTCTCTGATATCAGAATAATTATTTATGGAGATTCAGTGCCTGTCGTGCCAAGCACGGAACAACAGTGTCACTTAGGAATTGGATAGAAACCAATAACACAGCTATATGTGATAGTCCCTGGCTAGTCTCCCACTTGACCAGTCATGATAATGGAGAGGAATTGAACACAGAATCAAGACCCCTTTTAAAAAATTATTTTAAAAAATGTGTCAGTTTGTATAGCACACTTAAAAATTTGTCATTTAATGCCATGACAGGATTATGGTTTCTAGAATCAAGCCATTTTTTTACTTATTCTAGTACCGTCATGAAGCTTCAGAGTTTTCCTGTAGTGCTTTAAAAATGTTGTTCCTCCCCTCCTCAATGCACAGATATTTGGGGTTTGGTTGTTTTTAGAAAGTATTTTTTAATGGAAAGCAGCAGCTCACATGCAGGCAACAGGCTGTGGCTCTGGGAAGATCCTCCATAATAGTTTTTTTGAGTTTTTAACAGAAAGGCATTGCATAGTCTTCCATTCTTTTGAAGTCTACTGAGTTCCTAATTAGATTAATTTTGGAATGGAAAAGACCTTCCATCTTTTCACATGTATAAATTTCTTCTTTCCACAGCCAGACCTCTTTGCACTGTTTTGATTACAGCTGTCAGTCTTGTAACCTCTTCATTCCACATTGCATTTTATCACCTTTCTGTTTTAACAGACTATTATTTTTCCAGCTGTTCAGTTCTTTGCAAGTAGTATCACTTTTTCATCAAAAGTGGTTTTTCTTACTCTTCTCTGTTTGTATCACTGGGCTACATTTTGCTGTGGGAGCTTACATAGTTTCACAGAATGGGTTGGAAGGGACATTATCTAGTTTGTACCCCCCTGCCATGGACATAGCAATCTGTAATGAACAGCACCACTGGCTCTACAGTTTTATGCCTTTCCTTGCAGCTATCAGGTGGTAATATATCTGTCTCCACCAAGTTGTTCAACTTTCACTTCAATTGACAGTATTTCCTTACTTAACGCTTTTTAAGCTTATCAGCGTGACAGGCCATTTACAGATAGTTTTTTGCTAATTACATTTCAAGTTGCTTAATCTGAGAGTCTTAATTCTTACTCCAAAGCAAGCATTCCCCCTCTCCCATCAGATTTCTTCCCAACAATGTTAGTCTTTCACTCCTCATTTTCATATTGGCCATTTTGACAAGTGTCCTTTCATGTTGTTGTGATTTCAGTTTATTGTTTCATGCTTTCTACAGCTGTATGTAACAAAATAGTTGCTTTCACTATTCACAGGAACTGTTCAGTTGCAGGTGTGGGTGGGTTATGATAAACACTGTCCTTGTCTGAAACAGTCTTTATTCCCTCCCCTCGACCCCCCTGACAGCCTATAGTAATCTCTCTTTGTATTTGTCTGGTTTACACAAAATTTATATTTGCTAAAGATGTCTCAGCAGTTAATACCAAGGAACAAGTGACAATATTATACCTGCTGAAAGGCCATGAATGAATAAGAAAGGGTATTAGGAACACTACCAGTACATCACTTCAGAATCCTTTTCTGCACTGCAGTAATTGCCTTCGATGTTTTGCCTCTTCACCAATCAGTCTTTCTATTCAGAAGTTGTTTTCCTGTAAAATTTGGTCTCAATGATTGAAGTAAAACTCTTCATGTACATTTATTTTGTATGTAGTAAACCACCCATTTAGTTTGCTGGAAACAAGACTTCTAACTTGGAAATAAGCACTCTACCACACACTTAAACTTCACGTTCTGATTTTACTCTGTGAATCATGTAACTATCTCTAGGATTGATCATTAATCTCTAAGTGATTTTCAGTGTTCTTGTTAATAAACTCCTCTTAAGTAATAAGCATTCTGAATAGCTTCAGTGTGTTATTGCTGTCTTCTTTGATGTCCATTTTCAGGCAGTTGTGGTTCAGCATTAGTCATGCACAGGATGCTTGCAAATTCTCTCTCTTCAAAGGTACTTGAGTTTACTCCATGGACATCATGCCCTGTTTCAAAAAAAAAAGAACATAACAATAAAAAAGTTACCTTTGCTCATTTATCCTGATGCAGACTTGGAGAAGGGACAATGGAGTTATTGTGGTGAGAGAACCACTAATGAAGAGCTAACCACTCCATGGTATGTTGCTTGTTATGGTACCTTCTTAACATTTGGAAGCTCGATGTAGGAATTTCTGAAGATTTGGTTGGTCTGCAATGATTTGAATGGAAATCGTGTATGTTAATACCCATCTCCTGCACTCCAGACAGCACCTCTAGATCACAGTGTCTTACACTGCTCCCTTAGACCCTTTAATGGTCTGTGCACTTAGGAAATCCTTTTGGTGAAGGTGGTTTTCTTTTGGAGCTGTGAAGTTGCTGTGGTGAGTCAGTGCTCACAACTCCCACAGGAGAAGATGTGAAGGATGCAGTGCTGGAGGAGTCTCATCCCTTTGGTTGGTGTGCAGCTGGTGACCACAGTCACTGTCTCTCTTGGGTTCAGGGTGGACACTTAAGTGTGGGTTATATTTTCAGTACACTGTTGTAAGCCTGACAAAGGTAGGGTTTGAGCCAGGGAGCTACTGTCAATTCAAACCCAGAAGCTTCAGCTGTATATGCCTTGGTCATGGTAACAGATTTTACTCTCACTTGTATTTCAGCTCAGCAAAATTCTGCAAGGACTTCTGAAATTGATGCATCTGTCCTTCCCCTGCTGCCCCCCATCTCCTCTGCTATTTTTTAGTGTTAGGTTGTCAATTTTCTTTAGTGTTGACCTTTCTAGAAGCACTGTTAGTTCTTTCTGTAGTCTTAAACTTATTGAAGTTGAAAGTTTATTTTAGATGTTGTTGGCTTTTAGGTTTTTATGTTCCAAATTAAAACAATATATTGAAATACTACCCATCCTTTTGTCCTTGCATGATGCACGATTGTCAGTGCTCTCATAATCTATTAGGTTTTCTGTCAGATGAAACTGTTTCTACAGTTCATTATTCTACCTTTCATTTTTCTTTCCTCAGTGTACTGTTGCTTGTTTTTTCTAATGTTTCATTTCACCTGCATGCAATTCTGTTCTGTGCTCTCTACTGTTTCAAAATCACTTCAAAAGACACATCTGAAGAAATGTATCTAAATAATAACTAGAATGTATTTTAGAATGTAGCCCTCTTCTAGTCCTCATAAATTATTGAAAGAAAGTAAATATTTTAGAATGCATTTTTCTACAGCAGGCGTAAGTCTTTACTCTTGACGCCTTCCCTAGCTTGGGGAGAAACCCTGTTGATCATGCTTTGCAAGACCTCTTGGACATATTTTGTAACATTTTATGTCATGATTTACAAGGCCATGAAGAAATAATATCCTGAATATCTCTGTTGATTTTCTTTTTTATGAAAGAAAACAATGGAAAAGGCTTGACTGTACCATGAGAAGTCTGTGTTTGTTTTCAAGCAGGAAGGAGCTTGCAATTTATGAGTTTAAGAAAAATCATTTTAAAATTTAGGCATTCTGTTAGCTTGTGACAGATTGCCTTCTGAATTAGTTGAATCTGTCATACAAGTGTATTTCTCAAAGACCTAGGAGTTTATTATAACTCAAAATATGTTAATTATGTTTCTTAAAATTAGCTGTTTATGCATTGGTACCCAATTTCTTATCTCAACATTATGTTCATTTGGCATGGTGGTACATTTTGGTCAGGTTAATAAGTTTTTCAGCCCTCTTTCTGTGAAGTGTTCTGTTTTTCTTCAAAAAATATGCTACTCCTTCTCCACATGCGAAGTTAACTTCAGTTTGTGTAGACATATTATCTCTTCAGTTGTTGAATAGAGTAGTCATCAAGAATTATAATCAGTATGTGCTACAGTAATGGGTCTTTGTGGTTTCTGTGAACTCCAGCATTGTATAATAGCGAAGATATGATTGCTCCAGCTTCTGTTTTTAAGGCTTTTCTTTTATAAAACCTATGATGGAAATCCTGCAGAATCTCACTTTGGATTAAGTCAGTGTGTGCTCAGGATTTACTGACTGTACTGCATTCCAGACCAAGTGTGTTCTCTGCACACCACACGTCCCTGCTGTCGGCTGCCCCCGCACCAGTGCAGTGCTGCTCACCTGGACGCTGGCCTGGCAGGGACTGCCAGGCGGTCGAGTGCTCAGAACCCAAGTGCAACTCACATCAGAAATTAGTTGTGGGGCTTATCAAAGCAGATGACTGAGTTACACTTGGCAGGACCTGCAGTAAATGCCTTTTCAGAAATCCAGGTTGTCTGAGAAAGAAGATGAATTACTGAAAGGTGGCATAATTTGGATAATGGAGATTCAGCCTTCAGGCTTGTGCATTTTAAGATCGGTTTGACTGGTTGAAGTACAGAAAGGAGGTACTTTTATGTAAAATATGCAGTCAGATGGAAAAAGAATACAAAGCTGGAAGGACAGGTCACTTTCCTTCTGCTGCATCAAGATGTCAGATGCAATAAAAGGATTTTAGCATTCAGCTATAAAAGCTCCTTTAAAAGAAACCAAGACTATGGAATTTTTCTGATTAAATAGAATTTTACTGAATGTGCTTGTTTTTTAAGCATTTAGAAATCTGATTTAAGCTTTGTAAGACCTTTTGAGGTCTTACATTGAGAATGGAAGCTTGTTAGTAAATCAAGCAGAGGTAAATTTTGGGTCTTCTTTTAAGGATAGGAGCGGGAAGAACTGGATTACAATGATCTGTGTTTTTACAGCACTTAATAGGTGTACATCTTGTGGCTGATATTATGTGTCAAAAATATAATTGCATTTGAGGAAAAATTATCTGTTGATGTACTTGTAAAAATTGACAGGTTAATGAAAAAACACCCTTTTTGGTACTAAGACAAATGGCTTCACAATTGTGAAAAAAGCTTCTTTCCTAAGGCTAATTAGCCCGTCTTTATTTAAAGCAGACTTTTCTTTCTTGGCACAGTTTTGGGTCTGTGCACAAATGTTTTTGCCTGAAGAGGATTGTCACTTGGATGCTGTCAAAGCTGTTGGGGGAGGAAAGAGGTTGAGGAGCAGAGGTAGATCTCTGGCCTGCTTCTACTGTGTTTGAGGATTCCCAGGGCAGCCACTGGATGCTTGTCTGGGTCTTGTGTAGCAGACATTGTCCATGGGACTGCTGCTGGGGTTAGCACTGATAGTAATGATGGACATTGTTCATCCAGTGCCCTTTCTCCCTGGAAAGCACAGCAGCCCTCCTGATTCATCTTCTCCTTCCTCTTGACCTCTTGCATCCTGTTCGTCTGTTTTGCTTGCAAGCAGCTCCAGGATGACATCAGCTTTTGAGCCTCTCTGTAAGGATGAGAAGGGCATTTTTTCCATGTTGCACATCCTCTGATGTGTCAGCTCAAGTGAGATGATGTGCAGGTTGCCATTGAAGTTACCAAAGCCCATACAGCTTGTCAGTACCTGAATTTGATGTGTCTGCCTTACCTTTTAGTTTGTTTATGAGATTCCTTTTTCATTGATGTTCCAAACTCTTTCAAATGAATACTTATTCTGATTTTTTGTGTGTATTTATTTTCTTCATTTATTCTCTATATCCCCTGTACCATATGTGTTATTACTGGTTTCTGTATAAACTTGCCATAAAAATGCGTAGTATATTTCTCATCTAAAAGAAAGGATAACTCCCATTTTGGAAGTGTGAAATCCTTAGTCCTTATGGATGAAGGGCCTTTGTCTGACTGCAGGGATGAAACAAAGTAGTAGGAAAAGCAGCACTCCATTGAGAATTCCTCAGAGTGATGCGAGTTTGTCTTTCTACAGAATGCAGCTCCTTCCTGCAAATTTTTACTTCTTCAGTTTGCTATTACTGCATTTGCATACATTATTAGGAAACAATTAGATTAAAAGAACAGTCTGTGCTCATAAATTCTCATTACAGAATTATAGTAGCAGCTGGAAGGTATAGAAGCAGGGATCCTATTATTGTAGATGCTGTACCTGTGATAGCCCTGATGCTGCAGTTATTTTGGTGTGGGGACTTCAAAGCACGGACGGGTAGTTTTGCTGAAAAGTTAGAGGGAGTTTTTACATTCTACAATACCTTTGTGAACTGGGTTTGGAGATAAAAAGCCAATCCTTGCAATTCATTAGCATTTGATCCAGTGAAATAATTTTTAATTTCTTTCTTTGAAAAGACAATGAACAGAGAGCACTTTTTCTCTGTTCTTTATTTCTTCATTAAGTAAACAAAGGCCTAATAAAGGTACATCCTAACAAGTTAACACATGTCACCAACTTGTTTCAGTTGTATAATTTTGCAAACTATTTCCAGAATTTCTCTTTTGGGTAGAAAATAATGAGCTGTATGTGTTTAAGCCTTTAACTTTCACGTCTGTGACCTGTGTCTGTCTTTAAATGTGCTCTTATGTGTCTGAGAAACACATGAGCAAAACTACACTTACAACTTAATTTTAAATGAGCAGAACTAAAATTAGAGCTGAATAAGTTGTCAGCAGTTGTTAGGAAGTGATACACCACACTCTCTTCTCTTGCAAAGGAGACATTGTGTGCTGTTATAATTGTCTGAGGGGACATAAGTCATCATTGTTCAGCTCTAATATTAGGAAAGCTGGGAATTAAAAAGTCCCACAAAACCCTTTAATGTATGACTGCCCCTTAGAGGAAATTTGATGTGTAGTCTAGTTGCAGTGATTGTAATGTGCTTTGTGTTAGTCAGTGTTGTTAAATGAAGCCCAGTTTTCATGATTTGTTGGTAAGTGAAATTTTAATTTCACGTACTAGACTGAAAAACTGTGACATGTAAAAGCATAGAATGTTGTTAAAAGTAAATGTTGTCTGTAGCCTGTAGCGGAGTGGTATTTCTGTGCTGCTAGATAAAGAGAGCCCTCTGTGCTATAGCAGTTTCTTTGCTATCACTGCAATAAGTTGACATGGGTGAATTTTACTCTTGTTTTTTTGGGTATTTTTAAAGCATGGACCTGGTTCTTTATTTTAAGTAACTTTTTAACCTGTGACTTCTGTCAGAATGGTCATTTCTGAGGTCTTTGCAATTGTTACTGCAAACTTGCCTTTTAAGCTACTTCGAAGTTCCTGAGTAAGCAAGGAACCTACCCATGCAAACTGAATTTGCAACAGAGGGCCCTTCGGCTAGTGTGAGATCTGCTAGAGTTATTCTTTCAACTCACTGATGAAAACTTAGATGAATTGATTCATTTTTGAACAGGATTCTGCAAACAGAAGTATAGGATTTTTTAAAATTAGTGCTGACTTCTTTAGTGGAGTTGTATTGTTCTTTTGAGGCATTCACTCACTGCCAGTTATTTATCTCTTCATCAGGTACGACTGGTAAGGCATCATCTCCACCACCTGTGATAGACACAAGACAAATGAGTGAGAAGCTGGAGACTATTTTATATCAGCTCCGTCAGGTGACTCGAGAGAGGGATGAGCTGCGCAAGCAACTTGCACTTTCATCTCCTGGGTCAACCTTCGATGACTGCAGGTAAACAGAAAGGAAATGCAGCATTTTCATTTAGTCTTTAGTAGTGTTTTCAAGTGTCTTGACACCTGCTTGCCCAGAAAGCATTAAGGGAGCTTACAGTGTATTTATGTTGCTTGTAACCTACTTGCATCCTGGTGATGTGGCCACATCCATGTTTCAGAGCTTCATATTGAATGCCTATTTCCTACTTTGTACAGCAGTTTTTCTGTGGGTCTGAGGGGAGAAGGTTTAATCTCTATGCTGAGAAAAGAAAACAAAGAAGTTGTTTAGGCTTCATGGTCTTTGTTGTGGGAAAAGAAAGAAGACAGTGGATGAAGAAGCATTTGATGTTTTGAAAACAAGAGAGAAGAGAGGGAAATAGCTCTGAATACTTGGCTGGAGAACAGAAATGAGTAGAGGCAAAAAATCTCAGCTATTCCTATGCTTCTGCAAGGAGGGAGAGGTTTGGATTTCTGCTGAGTGGAGTAAGTGTTTTTTAAAGGATCAGCTTCCTGGTATACATACATCAGGGAACTTGTAGCAGAAATATGTTGAGAATAAGGAATTCTCCTCCACTGAACATGCTTTTTAAGTCATTCAACAGCCAGCAGACTTATGTAGCTCATTCTAATTGGAGGGCTGACATGTTATGAGGAAGATACTACTCAGAGT
This sequence comes from Lanius collurio, assembly GCA_020086605.1. Lineage (NCBI taxonomy): Eukaryota > Metazoa > Chordata > Aves > Passeriformes > Laniidae > Lanius > Lanius collurio. Next base: position 10,503,418 of record JACBWW010000010.1, read on the forward strand.
ATGAGTTAATTGTAAATAAGAGTTTTCTTGGGTAGGCAGTAGAATTAGTTTATTTTGAAGAGTTAAAGATCTGCTAGTGTTAAAATGTGTCTGGGTACACTGAGCACTTTTTGCCTGCACAAACCTTGTTAAAAATAAATCTGTCACTGAATCTGAAACAAGAGCAAAGAACAAATTTTCTGGGAGGTGTTGCCATCATGTATATTTTCTGAACTTTAATGTGTTGTTGTTTCTGTTTGTTTTAATTAAACTTATTGTCTGTATGAGAAAGTTAAGATTTGAACCAGTGAACTGGCATTGAGAGAATCTGGACATTTTATTAACTCAGTAGCTTCTCATCTCAATGCTCCCTTCCTCCTTCCATGAGTTGTGAGGGCTGCTTTAAGAGAATCATGTTCTATACCACAGTCTCAAAGCATTGTGGGGATGGTAAGGAAGAGACTGTCAAATGTCAATGTCTTTTGCATAGCTTCCAGTTACTTAGTTGTATAGAAGGATTTCTTCTTTGAAGTTACTGGAGCTTAGGCATAGAGGATTTTATAGCTCACAATAATCTTCTGTATAATCCAGGATGCTATTAATAAAGTTCTGATGAGCTGTCTCTAGACTGCCCCAGTTTTCTCTTTGTCAAATCAATCCTTTGCTTTCAGTGTAGGATTTGTATGTTGTATAAAACATTAATGTTTACAGCTTTAAGAACAACCCATCAAAATAAACCTTGTATTTGGGCAGTCCCTGGACAGTACATGTTAGATGGAGAATGCTGGTTTCCAATCAATCTCAGTATTTGAAGAGTTTGAAATGAATGAAAATTATTAATTGATATTCTTTTCTTTCAGTGTAAAAGCAAGTACTCCTCCCATCTGCATACAAATTTATGGTTTTTGAAACCTTACTGGTATTTGTTTTACTTTTTTAATTCTTTCCTCTTATAAAACTCATTTTCATCTTTCCTGGAGTCTAAGTCCAGGCATGGTAAACTGTTAATGCTGAAGTGTGAAAGCTTAGAGATGATTATGTGGGTGGTGACTTTTACTACTCTGGCTTTATTTTCCTGGCTGTGTATGCTGCTGTAGCTATGGCTGTACCAAACACAGGTGGTGCAGAGGCAGACCTTGACACGTCACCTTGGATGCTTCACAACAGCTCACAGCACATTTGTAGTCTGGGCTGTGCTGGCTGAGTAGGTTGCAAAACTGAGAGCTGTCTTCCAAAGCAAATGTTGCCTAAGTCTAGTGCAGTGGAAGAGGAGCCACAGCAGTGGATTGTGATGTGCTGAATCAGATCAACATGTGCCATCCTGCTGGACAGGAGTAGGATTGCTCATGCTGTGCTTGTGGATTGACAGTGACTCTATGTGTGCATGTGTGCTGGTGATTAAGCAAAGATTTGACCAAATAATTTGGCATGCTCGAGTTGCACTTGATAGTCTTAAGCCTGCTGTTGTTACTTACATAATCGTCATAGTGGAGCAGAACCGCAACACAAATAAAACCCCTGAAAAGGGTCCTTGAGAAGAGACTGTTTTATGTGTAATCCATAATTGTTGTTGGAATTACAATAATAAATGATAACACTTGGAAGTTGTTAGGTAGGCATTGCCCACAAAATTGGACCTGTGGTTGGCATTGGCTTTTCCATGAGCATCAGATACATGTAAATGTCAGTCTCACTGTGACCTTGATTTATGGCCAGGGTAATTCCTCTATAGCACAAAGGATATTTGAAGTTCTTATATAAATAACAGAGAAACAGTTGGGCCTTTAATACTAGCATTTTAATTTTTGTTAATATTTGAACAAGAGCTTCCAAAGTAGTAACTGATGCTTCTCCATTACGGAAACCAAAATTTTCAGTATTTTCTGGGGCATTTTAGCATAAAACTGTGGTGATCTGCTTAAACAAGAGTCAACCACTACATATGGTTGAATGGACTGTTGTGTTGCAACAGTTTTGACTTTTGGCTTCTGACCAATATTCCTTCTTCTCTTATTCCTGTTTTTCTTGCTGAGACATAAAGCCTTGGAACAGCAGTGTGGAACATATGGCCTTGGATATCCATGTGGGTTTTTTTTCATGTAGAAGAGGTAGAATGCAGAATGTTATTGGTGTCACTGTTGGTCCTTCCTCATTGTGTAGGTTGGCTAACTTGTGTAGTTACCTACATGGTTTCCATATGTTTATAGGTGATTTGTCCAGTTTTTTAATGTTGGTTTGGGTTTTGGTTGCTTGGTTTTGGTTTGTTTGTTTTTTGGGGTTTTTTTTAGAATAATGTCAGTGTTACTTCAGCAATATATGAAATACATGTGATGGATGTTAGACTTGTAGAACAAGTTTAACTGTAGCTTTCAGACTGGCCTAACAGTTTAATATGAACATTTGTTAATAGGTCTCAGTAAGCTTAATGTTACAGCTGAGAGTTAAACTGTGCTCCAATTAATGCTGTCATTTAAAGACTGTGGTGGACAGATGGTATCTACTTTCAATAATTTTACCCTAAGGTCTAATTTGAATCAATAACTTGAGGTTTTAGTGATTCTGTCAAGGGTGTGAACATTTCAAATCGAGTTTAACTTATGCTAACTATGTCTGTATTTTAAAATAATAACCTTTCACTGGTTGCAGTGATGTCCGCAATACCATGTGAGTAACGTTCTACTTTTGCTACCCCTCAAGAATGAATTTAAAAATACCCTAAAAGACACCCCTGTAGTCATGACTTTACATGATTTTTGATTTTTAGTTGTTGGCAAAGTTTATTAACCAAGGAAGGCAGTTTTGTTTTGTTTTTCCCCCAGAAGCACTTCTCTAGAGAAACAAGAAAAGGAGGAGTTATGTTTGAAGGCCTCACTACTCAGCAACCCATATGCAACGGAGTTGCCAAAAAGTACCTTATATCATACACACACTCCCTGAAAATCTGTGAACCAGATGTGTCTGGCATTTCTTTTTTTTTAACAACTCTTACCACTGCAGTAGTGCAAAACCATTTTCATTTTGATTCAATTGCCAGCTGCTTTTCAGTTCCAGAATCCATGTTGCTGTTTTTTGTAGGAAGCAAAGAAAATTCTGATTGCTTTTCAGGCTGTGCTTACAGAGAAGCCATTTGGGGGAGTTTGAGGTTTGAGGGAGGAAGAGCGATCTGTGCAGCAATGGAGCAAATCTGATATGAGAAGAAGCAGAGTTAAATTAGAAAACAGTTGTTTTCTTTTGGAGGCATTAGTTTTCTCTTTTGGTGGTTTGCTTGTTATTTTTTTCATTGCCTGTGGGATTATAAGAGACCCAGGAGATGATACAGGGGGACAGCTGTCAGAAGCTTCATTTTGAAACTGGAAAATTCAATGGTGCAAAAATCCTGTAACCGTACAGAGGAGAAGCAATTCAATTTAGAGTCTCTTTTAGACGCTTAGTGCTACGAAGTAAGAAGATGTAATCCTGCTAATTTAGTTTCTAGCATGATATACAAATAAAGGTATCATGTACAAGTACCATACATTCTAGACATAATTTATGCTGGTCAATTGCTTGACAACGTAGATTATTTTAGAAAATTTGTCTCCCAATCATCCAAAAGAAATTTGAATCAAAACTCTTCTTCTGACTTACTTTGGCTTTTATTTCGTTCCATTTACTGAAAAATGCTTGTTGGAGATTGTATTGTGTTGGAGATTTCTAATAACCCAAATTCTGTTCAAATAATTATTTTACAGAAATGTGAGGTAGATTCTGGCATGTTTTCTCATTCATTTATAGTAGTTTAAAAGAATATGGTAGCACACAATCAGGTGTGTAATTCAGCATAATGACTTTGTCAAACAGGTCAAGTTTTGCCAGCACAGATATCCCATTGGAAGTCTTTCTCTCAAGCCCAACTGCTTTTCCTAGGGAGTTATAGACAAGGTCCTTCAGCTGCTGCCTGTGAGAAGCTTTGTTTAGCCCAGGTCTCCACACACACCCAGCTGACTTTGGCAGCCTCTTCCAGCCCTGCCGTCACTGCAGGTCTGGCTTTGTCACTGAGAGTTTGACGTGGTGGCACAGGAAAGCCGAGTGTGCTGTGATGGACTTGTATCAACTGAAGTTCTGTTCTGTGGTAGTATTGCTGCTCAGAAGAGAGGGATGTGCAGGCTCAGTACCATATTTGGCCATGTTAGATGTAGTTAGACAAAATCATCCCATTATGAGATGTTGCATCTCAATATAAAACTTACACAAGTTCAGGTCAGTGGCTTTTTATTAGTGGTTGCATCTTAATGGGGACTGGTCAGTATTTAGAATAAAGCATATTATAACCTAAATATCAGAAATTCTGTGATAGCATTTTTTTGTTGGATAGTGATTTCCCAGGCTTTTCATTCACTTTAGTAGCCATTGTTTGACCCCATATTATTTTCCGTGCTAGGCCTAGTCCGAAACCAAATCATGATTATGAAAGGCTGAAGATTCAGTGTATGAAGGCTATGTCAGACCTACAGTCTCTGCAGAACCAACACACCAAGACACTGAAAAGATGTGAAGAAGCAGCAAAAGAGGCAGATTTTTATCAGTAAGTATTAGTAAAGCTGTACAAGGTAAGAGTTTACCACTCTGCTAGATCAAAAAGTATTAGAACCTGGTGATCAGGTAATTTTTTTATGCTGTTTTTCCACTTAAATTGGAAGATTGATGTTTGCATCAGGTAAAACATTTCTGGCCCATTTGAAATGATCAAGTGTGGACTGCTTGTTTTACCTTTAGGAATTTAAGATAGAAATCCCCAATGTCTTCATGGAATCAGAAAACAGAGCCTGATTACTGATTTGAAGTTACAGTTTAATAGTTCTGCTGTCAGGCTAGAGAGCAGAATATAATCCAAGAGAATGGAATTTCTTATTGTCTTTTAATAGTTTGCAATAGCTCTCATGACAATTTGTGGAAGTTTTAACACAGGTTAAATTCAAATGTTCTTTTCTTCTGGAGTAGTTGTTAAAATCCCGTGCTCTTAAAAAAAAAAAAAAAAAAAAGTTGACATTCTAAAGAATTTATCATTGTCACTGAAATCTGAATGACAGCAGATTAATAACCTACATGTAAAGATTATGTGAAATTACATGTTCTTACTTTCGGGAATATAATTTTTGAAAAGGCCTTTTTTTTAACAGATGTTTTAATTTTAATGAAACTTTAGTGCTTTGGTCATTCTGTGCAGGAAATGTTGGTATTTCACTTCATATGGAAGGAATAAAGCATATCTTAGAATGCAAACTTTTTATATATAAATACCTGTTTAAACATTTACCAGCAAGTGTGAGAGTTAAGGTAGAATCATTCTGTTTCAATCACAGAAATACTTGTCAGTATCCAAAAGCCACTTTTTTGATCTGCAGTGGTAAAATACATTCAGTTGACTTACCTGCTCTTTTTCAACATGGGTTTAGTCTAATTTTAGACTTGCACCTTGAATGTTCATCTGAATGATAGCCTCCTCATGCAGCTTTCAGTTGATTGAGAGTTTATTTCTTTCAGTAATTATGGCTTGCATAATGAAGTGTGGAGGAACTTTTTATCTTGAGTGTAGTGGAAATGTACATAGTGTGTTTTTGTTGGCTGGGGAGTTTTTATGATAGTTGGGGGCTTTTGTTTGTTTTTAAAACAGTAGCACACAGGAGATTTTTGTTGGTTGTCCCTATGTTTTATTTAGCTGATGCTCAGCTGAGAAGCTCAAGAGAAAGTGGAAATGATTGGTGGGATAATTCCTGTTATCTCAAGAACATCATATTAGCTATTTGTGTTTGCCTGCTTTTAATGGCGATAAAGCAGCTTTGACAGGTGGCATAAATCCATCATCCCTTCTGATGAGCTTTAAGAGTGCTTTCATCTGATTTCATACTTACGTCCCTGTTTGTTTCTGGTTTTGTTTTCTTTCCTGGTGCTTGGAATACACAAATATGCAGAATTGAGTCAGTTTGACCTGCTTCCTTGGTAGGAAATTCATGTTTGAAATGAATTACTCCAGGACTTTGTCCTTGCAAGTTGGCCTCTAAGAGTATTTCTTTGTGTGCCTTGACAGCACGTTGCACAGTCGGCTGCTGAGCGACCAGTCCCAGCTGAAGGAGGACATGGATACCCTGAAGAGGAAGAACACGCAGCTGGTGCGGGAGCACAACCACCTGCAGCAGTCGTGTGAGGAGATGAAGAGACTTCACGATGAGGATCAGAAGGAGATAACAGACCTGCGCAGCCAGCAGCAGCAGGTGAGCTACGGCCTGCAGTTGTCTGTGCTGCAAGAGATCATCAATTCTTCCTCTCATAAAGAAATCTGAATGTGCAGCATTGCTGCCTTTAATGTCTTACTGGTTCTGAAACAGCCTCCTGATCTTGTACAGCATTAGGGGAGACAATGACATCTTGATTACTAATTTATTTTCTTTGCATAGCTGGAAAAAAAGAGTGAGGAGTGTTTAAGTGCAGAGATGAAAAAAGTGTACATGAAGATTGTGTATGCCTGATATTTTTTAAATTAGGTAGAGAGGTGTCAAAAATCAAACATAAAGTTACAAAGTGATTAAAAAGATGACTGTTTTCCTAGGGTGCTTTATGGGACAGGGCTGCCTTTAAACTTGCATGCTATGTTTGTTGTTTGTTTTTTGGGAAGAATCACAAAAGGTTGATTAATGTTTTTGAACTTGAAACAAAAAGAGACAAAATTTTCAGGACTGGAGGAGCTGGACATCTCAGAACTTTATATAAGAGGCTGTCTCCAGGTCAGTGTTGTTGACATATTCTGAAAATTTAAAAAAGAGTAATACTAAGGAGCAACTGGTTCTATCAGGTCCCCTGTTCACCTATGAAAAAGTCTATTTCTTTAGTCAGAATTGTTACAGTACCATGAGCAATGGTTAAACAGAATATCTCGGGTCACTGTGTGTAGGCTGATTCACAGGGCAAACTTGCAAGTCAAACATTAGGCTTCAGAGGCAAAATCTATGCAAGCCAAAATAATTATTTGCTAGGGTAAGAGGGGCAAAGGTCAAAGCAAGCTGGATGTGCTGAATGGTACTTTAGGAGGTGCTTGAAGGTGGTGCAAAGATGTGTGAAGATTTGTTCTTCCTTTATTATCAATGTCTCTAAAGCTATCTTGCCAATTTTGCTGTGAAACTGTTCAGTGGCTTTGTTCAGAAGATAGCAGAAATGGTTTGCTGTGTCAGCCTGGGCAAATAGCTGGGCCTCAGTTTCCCAGCCTGCAGAGCAGGGATGCAGAACCTCTGAGAGAAGGCTATGCTATATTTTGCTGTTCTGTCCTGAAGTTTGAAATTATCTAGAAGCACAGAAGGAGGTTGATGTATCATTGTCGGGATTGATTTAAAGAAATCCAGTCTCCTGTCAACATCATGATTAAACCTTTAAAGAAAACTATGTATGAAACCTAGTGGGAAAATTGTGTAACTCCATTTCTCAGCCTGTCAGAGTGAATCATGGTATCTTGAATGGGTGCCAGAAGTCTTATCTTGTCCCTGTAATTTCTCGTATGAATTAGTCTAACTCTGTGTTGATCCCTCTGACGTGTTGTTCTCTTGTCAGGTCTGTCTTGGTGGCCTCAGAGGGCAAAAGCTTTTGATCAAATTACTCTTTGTGTGGGATTGTCATGGATTTGCTGTGTAGCAGCTGACCAGCTTAAGTTTCTGCTGCTCACATATGGAGTTTCATGTTGCCACGGCTGTGTTTCTTGGGCCAGCTGGGACTATTTACTTTGTTTCAGACTAGGATTTTGAATGGGAGACATTTATTGCACTGGTGGGTGCATCTTCCTCTGTCAAATCTGTTAGCAAGTTTATGCTGAGTTCCATCCAATTTCTTCTATATTAGTCCTTCTTTTCGATAATTATTTAGTGTGTTTTCAACATCAGTACATTCCATATATGCTTTAGACGGTGAGAAGTGGTATGTTTCTGTTTGTATTCTTAAATAATTTGTTCTCAAACCTGTTCTTAAACTCCTTTGGGAAGCAGTCTTCAGGAAAATGGCTTTCTTGAGTGGGTTCAAATCTATGTATTTACATTTTGTGTATGCCTGCATTTTACCATGTGTTTAGCTTATCTGAAATGGTTCACTGAAGCATGCTGGCTAATTATGTTTACAGCTCTGTGCGGGTTGTGCTGCTGAATCCGTTGGGGATTGGGATGTGTGTGGAAATAGCCCAAATGCAATCTTGTTCCAGGGCCACTTTTATGTATCTTGGTTAGTTAAAGGAGACCAATGTCAGACTGAAGAACTTCAGTCTCTATGATCTTGCCTGTGTAGCAGAATGGTTTATTAACAATGACAGTTGTTGGCCTCTACCTCTGGGCAATGAAGAGTGGGCAGCCTCTTGCCCTCACCTTCCCTTCTGGTCTGCAGGCAGCCAGGTTCCTCCCGTGGTCAGGAACTGGTCCTTAATCTGAATATAAAACACAAAAGAAGGTGAGGAGCCAATTTGTGCAGGATAGCTGCTGTGTGTTGGGTTTCAAATTTTTATAGAGCTCATGCTTTCTGTCTTTTTTCCTTCTGTTTTTTTATACTTTTATATTTTCAGATAGTTAGGAACATACCTTTGCAGGCTAATATTAGTATTACATAATTCCTGGCACCTCTGTATGTAGAGCATTCCTGTTTCTTCCCACTGCTCCATCAGGGCCAGATTTCATTTTAAAAGACAAAACCAGAAAAAAGGAGCATAGAATGAAAAAAAAAAAAGGAGGAGGGAAAAAGCTTTAGGCTTTATTTCAGGCATATATTTTACCTTCTGAGAGTGAACAAGGACTATATTTGCTGACACTCATTAGGGCTTTCTTAGGTTGTTGCTGGTCATGTATCATCAGTGTTGCGATTTACAGCAAGGTTCCTTCGTTTAAAATTTAAAACTAAGATTCAGGTCAGGCTTTATTCATGTTTAAATGGATTTTTCTTTTCCTGTTCATATTTTATGTATGGTTTTTAAAACACAAACCTCTGTGGGAAGTTCTCAGATGAAATACTGCATGAATATTAAAATAATATGTCTGTACAACATATTTTGGCTAGATTTTATTGTCATTAAGTTTTTAATTATTTAATTAATTCTTAGAGGATACAGGCAACCTATCAGGAATGCCACCTCGTGGACATCTCCTAAATTACCACCATCATCTTGGTCATCAAATAGTGATTACCTCTTGTTAAAACTACAAGTACTTCAAAAACAACATGGTTTTAATAGGTGTTCATAACAATTGCCATTAGAGAGAGATTTTCATACACTGGTGCACTTATGATAAAGCAGACAGAAAGCAGATGTAATAATTCTTAGAGTAACAGTGGCACTTAGAAGAGGTTCAGTCTTTCCTTAGTCATTAAAGAGAATGATTGCTAAAATTGGTTAATATATTTTTGTTCTAATTTTGTTTGTTATGCATATATTTTAAATCACATTTCTTGAACTGATTCACAGTAACAGTTATTGATAAAGTTTCTGGCATTTTTTTAAGGTTATGAAGCAAAATGGATCATCAGAGATATTAAACAAACTTTATGATACAGCAATGGACAAGCTGGAGGGTGTGAAGAAGGACTATGATGCCCTGAGGAAACGGTACAATGAGAAGATTGCAAGTCACAACACGGATCTGAGCCGCCTGGAACAGGCTGAGGAGGAGAACAGACGTCTGCAGAAACAGATTGACATGCTAATGAAGCAAAGGGACACAGCAATTCATTTCCAGCAACAGTATTCATCCTCTCTTAGGAGGTATAACCAAGTTTTGATACCTTTGAGGTATCATTTCCAATGTAGCATCTTGTTTTCATTGTGGTATAATCACAAATACCTTTCTAATCTTTTTTCTAAAATTTTCTTGTAGTGTATGTAATCTTGGTGTGATGAGTAAGCATGTGAATTTATATAAAAATTTCTGAAAGGTTCTAGAATGCATGGTGGGGATGATAATTTGGAGAAATAGTGCATTTTCTTAAGAAAAGGGTTTCCCAGTTATGGTTTTGGAATTCTATGAGGAATTTTAACCTTTTAACCATTGTTTAGCTTTTATGAGAAAGGGATACTCTGATTTTCAACCTATGTTTTTTTTAGTTGTAGATAGAGCAGTCAAATATAACCAGAATTTTGTTTAAGCTCTGACTTTGTTCCAAACAAACTCTTTAATGTATGATGAGCCTGTGTGTATATATATCCTTATTTAAATATAAAGACAAATCAGTAAGGGAATATAATTTCTAAAGGTGTTTTGCAGATGAAGATCATCTCAAGCCTAAGTTAACTTTTCATGGTATTAGAATTGCAGACTGGGGGTGACTCTGAGACAGGGCTTAAGGCTGGCAGCAGAGTTCTGTGGCTGCAGGGGTTTGGGAGTCTTGCTTCACTGAGAAGGTGCTGCTAGGAGCAGTGCACATGTTAAAAAAGAAGGGCACAGATGCTGTTATACCACACTTATCCCCCCTCTCTGCTCCTTAATACCAAGCCTTCAGTCAACCACATGGGATAGGAAGGGCATCAGCATACACAAGGACTGCTGCAAAGAGCATCCATGGGTGTGTTAAGAATGTTTTCATTGACTGTTAGGGGTGATACACAACTTCTGCAGACCAAATCCAAAAAATGTTTTTTTCCACGTTCATAAATGGTTCCTCATAATTGTTATGGTTCAGTCCTTAAAGAGGTTCTCTAATATTCCTTAAGGTTCCCTAATGTTCCTAAAGCAGTGGTTATTTTACAGCACAGGGAATACATTTTCTAACAAGTCTTCTGTGGTTGTTTTACCTGTGGATACATTTGGTTACCCAGCCAAATCTCTAATGTATGAAAATGAATAACAGCTGTCTTCCTGGTGTTTCCACTTGTTTTAGGTTTGAATCAGTACAGCAGGAACTAAGCAACACCACAGCACAAAACAAAGAGTTGCAGAGAGAGATGGAGCGATTACAGTCAGAGGTGACAAGGTTCAAAACAATTCAGCTGAAAGCAGCAAAGGATGCAGAAAAATACAAGGAAGAAAGGGATTCAGTTTTCAATGAGTACCGCCTCATAATGAGTGAGAGAGATCAAGTAATCAAAGAGGTAGATAAGCTTCAGACAGAACTGGAGCTTGCAGAGTCCAAGCTGAAGAACACCTCTTCTGAGAAACGAGTGGCCAGTGAAGAGATGGAAGCTTTAAGACAGGTACTAACCTATTGTTTTAATGGGGAAGGGAAATGAGTATATGCTGTTGATGCTGGAATCAGCAGTGTCTGACTGATTAATGGAAAATAGGAATCCATTGCAAAGAAAAAGTTGCTTCCTGATATTTTCCTATAGCAGTTCTTTTTACAATGAATTTATCAAGCTTCCATATTTGAACAGAGTACCTGCCAGTTGAAATTTGCTGTTTACTTGACTTAATTCTGTTCTGCATTTTATAAATCCTTTCCTTTGCTATGTTAGTCTTAAGTAATGCTCTCTACAATAATATAGCTCTAAATACTCATTATTTTAAACTTTTAACCTCTACAGGGACCACTGGATACTATCTGCTGTGGCTTAAGACGGTACATGATCAAGTCATCTCAAATACTTATGCAAAGCCTGTGCTGACATGCATGTTCTTACTCATTGCCCTTCTACTGCTTATAAGTTAAAGAGGATATTTTGAAGATGTTTTGTTTAGAATTCAGGCATGCCTTAAAGTGTATGAAACCAGAACTTTCTATTTTTCAGCAATATGTTCTTGAAATGCTTATATCACAGCCATGACAGAATGAAGCTGTTATGATTTCCAGAACACAATTTGCTGCTCAGTTTCATTTCCGCTGACATGCATTCACTTGATTGTTTGGTTTACGAATACTTAATTTAGCATGAAATAGATACAAACAAATGTATTCCATTGCCTATAAATCTCATTTTACTCTTTTCACAGCATTACATCTCAACAAAATACTGTTAGAAAAAATTAAGGTGTGGAGCTTTCTTTTAAGCAAATAACACAATTTTTTTGAGGAACATAATGTGGATTGTGACATGTGACATCAGAGTTTCTAAACATTACTAAATTCTGATTTTAAGAAGCCATATTTTTCACCTCTGCATATTTGTCAGCTTAGTAATTCAGCTCTACAGTGCGTGAGGTTTTAATACATTTCATACCTCTTCTACTTTCATCAAAGCATTTAATGCAATCAAAGTGTCTGTTGACTTCAATGGTAGGGTAGGCATCAGGATTGGTTACTCATGGAAATAGCCACAATTAGTCATTCTGCTTCAATTTGTTCTGTCATTGTAGCACTATGAGCAATTTGCCAAAGTGCCTTAAGGGGCAAGGAATTAAAATTTTAAATATATGGGTATTGACTTAAAGGGGTGTTTGAACAAGAATCAGCAAGAGCCTAGGACTAGTGAGTGAGGTGAGTGAGCAAGGCAGAGACATTGCATTTTTCTTCACCTTCAGAGCTGTCTCTTAGCAAGCAGAAATAAGTGCTTCTGTAATGTTCTGAAAGTTGTAAAATAACTGTACTGTGAGTTGTCTTTGTTCCTGTTTTTCTTTCCTGTAGCTAAGACTCTTCTTCTTGTAAAGAGGTATGTTCTTGTGTCTCATAATACTGGCTTCCTGCAGCTGTGTTCACTGCGTAAAGGATTTTCTAGTTCTGTCAAGGAAAATATTTGAAACATTGAAAAAATGTATCAATTCACTTGAAATAGTATCCTGAAGTATGTCCACTGTAAGTGGGATTATCCTCTCGGTGCATAGTTGTTCTGATGCTCTCTGAAAAGGCAACTTAATGCTTGTCACTTTTCTAGTGATGTACAGTACCTTTAAGTGCCCTGTTATGTAGTGCTAATTGATTGTTTGAAACAGCACTGAACCCATTGAGGTAATTCTAAATGTAGTTTCTTCCCTGAAAGTTGTGTTTGCTAGTGTGCCTTTGGTGTTCTGGAAAAATTGTAGAACAACTGAAATGGAGAAGAGGATGATTTTTTAAGGCATTGTGTCTGAGCAGCTACTGATGAGGTCAGACAGTTAATTTCCAAGTTAGACATGTAAGCTTTTATTAGCCACACATGCCCAAAATTATTGGTTCAATAGACATCTAAAATGTACAAATTTTCTGGTATTTATAAATGACAGAAGAGATCTCATGTTTTTTGCACTAATGGACAGTTTTGGATTAAGTTCTCATGAACTCAGCCCCTCAAAGCCAGGGATTGTATGTTATAGATTTCCCCCTCTCCTTCCTCCAATGGTGTTTTTTTGTTTGGCATAATCTTTTGCTCTGGCAAACACTTAATATGATATGTTTCATCTCAGTGATAGTAGGTTTTCCCCTCCCTTTAACAGATCTGTTGTATTTTGTCCTTATGTTATATTCAGTTGTGAGAACTTCCTTAAAACATAAAAATAATTCACAAATTCAGAATCATTCAACTCAAACTGCTCCTACTGTTTTCCAACAGAAGCTGTTCTAGTCAGTGCCAAATGGCACATTTCCCTGTGCTGTCATGTTGTAATTTTGTGCAAATGTCACAGGAAAAAGGTGAAATTTTACCACTGACCACTGGAGGCAATGGCTGCTCTTATTCGGATGATTTATATTGAGCATGCTGAATTAAACTGTGGAAGTGTGTATTTTTTTCCAATCGCTTTAAAAAACTGTAAATCCTTGTTTAGTGAAGGTCTTGCTGAGAACTTTCCCTTCTACCTTCCTTGTGACTTTCATTTCAGCTGCTTGTGGGAAAAGCCTTAATATTTTTTTGTAAGTTTTATACACACATTTGAATGCAAGTTTTATATAAACTATAGTTAAACTGTGCAAAAGGCTGTTTTCAGTACAAAAACTTGTCTGCACCAACAAACCAGGGATTTTTCTCTCTTCAGAGGTACTGAGCAAGGAGGGTCTTACTGGTGTTGAAAGCACTTGGGTGTTGTGATAATTCAGGTTCACTGACAGAGTCATTAATGCTAGTGCTTGTCTGTTACTCTACAGCAAAAATGGCTCTCTTAATGTCATTGTTAATAATCTGACTAGTCTTAATTAGAAGCACATCTCAAAAACGATTCTGTTAGTACAGCAAAATGCAATTGTCATCTGTACTTTAAATATTCAATTTTATTCTTTGCAAACTGCAGCGGTAGAATGAAAATCAGTTTATGACATGGAGTCTTTCTGTCCTTAAGCACTTGAACCCTTTCTTTCTTTTGCTTTTGAGATATCAGCTGTCTCTGGTGAGGTTTTTGTGATGAAAGCATCAGTAGTTTCCAGCTAGGAATACCTGTGTGTAAGAGGACTTCTTTGTAGCCATTGACTGAATGCTCCTAGAGGGCTGAGCCATCTGAAAATTTAGTGGCATGAAATTGGATCATTTCAATGACCCATTCTTTTAACAGGAAGCCTAATTTAAATAATTTTAGAAGGGCAGATTCTGTTTTACAACACGTCTACATTTGCCTTATCTTTTTTATTACAATGCAGTTGAATTTGACACTTAAGATGTACTGTCATTCTGCTTTATAGAATGTTGTAGTTTTATCTTTGAACATTCTGTAGCTCACTAGTATCTTAATGGCATCTAACTTTAATGTTCCTTTAAAACTTTTGGAGAAGCTGTAAGGTGCCTATGTAGCTGGGTTGTCTAAATTATTTCAATCCTGTAAAATTGAAGCAGTTGTTTAAAAATGATGTCATATATTTTTACCCTCCTCCATATTTAACAACATTTCTTTAAACACCAAGTCTGTCCACTTAATAACCCTTTCTCATTTAGGTTCCTCGAAGCTATGAGCTCCCAGAATCTTGATTACTTTTGACAAAGCACTGTGCTCATGTGATGGTGTGGTATTTTTAATACCCCATTTAATATTCTTTGCTAGTACTTAATTGAATGTAATGTGATCTGTTGCCATTTTTCAGAACGTTAGTGGTAAGCTCTCTAGGCTTTTAAGGTGTCATGACGTGTATCCAATTGGAAAGATGAACTATTTCCTTCTGAACCTAACCTACTGCAAACAACGGATCTTGTTTTAGGAGCTAAACTCTGCTCTAGTGGAAAGAGATCGAGCAATTTGTGAGAGGAATGAGTTACTGGAAAAGTACTGTCATGAAGTGAAGGACAAAGCTGAGGCCCAGAAGGAGCTTGATCAAGCTTGCAAGGATATAGAGACAGTGAAAGAAGAAAGAGATGTTGCCAGGAAAGAGAGAACTGAAGCAATCATCCAGAGAGACCATCTCCTAAGGGAATATTATCAAGCCCGTCAGGTACTGCAAGTCTTCACTGATGCCTTTTTTTGTTTTTTAGCTTAGTTAGGTCAGTAACTTGCAAGAGATTAAAGGTCTGGGCACATTGGGAGTCTTCCCTCTTTTCCTCAAGTCACTCTAAAATACGTGTATGTGCATGTATGTTCTTCCAGACACACTGACAGAAATTCTTGTTTGGAAAAAATACAGGTGTGCTTCATA
This sequence comes from Lanius collurio, assembly GCA_020086605.1. Taxonomy (NCBI): domain Eukaryota; kingdom Metazoa; phylum Chordata; class Aves; order Passeriformes; family Laniidae; genus Lanius; species Lanius collurio. The sequence continues at coordinate 10,518,850 of JACBWW010000010.1, forward strand.
TTAAGTTTCTGTTTGTAAGTATAAATAGAAAAAGTTTTCATTTTAACCAAATTTTAAGTCAGTAAGTCTAGATTCATTAGTTTCATTTATGTTTTTGAGATTAACCACATGTGGTTGTTAGCACGCCCACAGCTCGCGGTGGGCTGTACTGTTGGAGTTGGCTTGTGTTATTGTGCCACAGGCTTGGAGTTTTCTCTGTGTATTTGTCTTACTGTTGTCATCTGTCTTGTTCAAAATAGAGAATTTTAGAGGGACAAGTTAAGAATAAAGTAATTCTTATCTAAAAGAAGCATTAAATGAAAACTTTCTTTGAATTCCACTGCTCTTCAATTTCATTGCTTTGGAATTAAGGGACCTCTCTGAATCCCAAGTCTTGGGATTGTTGTCCCAGGGTAAATAACAGGTGTTAATGCAGGAAATATGTAACTGCATATAGTAGTGTGTCTGATTTCCAAGTATACTTGTAGGTTTTTTTCTGTCTGCTGAGCAGAACAAGATTGAAATATAGAATGTAATCTCTGAAAAATGAAACATTCACTGATATTATTTTGAAGTGAGGATTCTTATTTATGTAGTTGTACAAATCTGTGTGCTACTGTATGAAATGCATTACAACAGATTTTATCTTTCCTCCCACTCCCCCTCCCCCAGAGCTGCTGTTAAAATAAATGAAAATTTTTCATTAAAATGTAGGAATTTAATACATCAGGCAACATACACATAGTAAAAGCTGTTTGTGCATAAGTGCATAAAAATTGTGCTTAAAATACCTGTTTTTCTTAATTCCTAGATACAGGATTCTGCTACCCTAGACATAGAAAGAGCAAACAAGGAAATCGAAATGCTTCGGAAACAGTATGAGGCCATGTCCCAAGAACTAAAGGAAGCTGTCCAGGAGGCAGAAGTAGCCAAGTGTAGGAGGGATTGGGCCTTTCAAGAGCGGGATAAGATTGTTGCAGAACGGGAAAGTATACGGTAAACAAGTGCTGGGTGATGCATGAGTGATCTCTGTAACACCTGGTGTGCAGTTGGTGCAGCTCTGGGATAGCTGCATTTGCTATCTCTTCCTCTGCATTAGCTGTTGCATGATGATTTTTTTTAAAATGTTGAGGGCACCTTACAAGATCTTTGTTCTTTTGTGTGCTTTCATAACCAAAATGTCTCTAGTAAATACCCTTGAGTCTAACAGCACTGCTGCATAGAAACAGCCAATCGTGCATTCTTTAAGGCGTGCTATGCTAATAATCCTGCTGTAGCTCTAGTCCTGCAGATAATTCTTTACCTGTGGGGACATGCACAGAAAGTATCCAACATATTTTCTCCTAAATATATCTAAGGAACTAAGGGAAAATACTTAAATAAGAGTTTTTTCTGCTAGTTTAAAGAAGATAATTTGAAACAAGGTTCTGAAAGGGATGAAGAATTAAATCCTAGCATATGTAATTTTTGTCTTCCTTATCCTTTTTTATTTTGCAGATAGATACCTTTTGAAAATGCTCTTTGAAATTTTACTTTAACTGTACAATGTGGTAAAACCAGTTTAATAGGATTTTAAGTAACTAGATTGAAACTTTTTTCTTTTGAAGAACTTTGTGTGACAACTTAAGGAGGGAGAGAGACCGGGCTGTGAGTGACTTGGCTGAAGCTCTTCGCAATCTGGATGACATGAGAAAGCAGAAAAATGATGCCATTCGTGAACTGAAGGAACTGAAGTATGTTTGAGAAATGATCAGACTGCACAAAAGTTTGTTATAAAACCTTTGTTTTGTTAGCTGTGTTCTTAAGTGAACCATATGTTCTTACAGCTGTAGGCAGCAAACATTCATGTTTTTGAGCATGGAAGCATTGCCTTTATCATGGAAATTATGGACAGTATTAATTTTATCTTATTAATGAGACTCATAGTGTAAGCTTTGTGCTGTGGAGATGCACTTAAACAATATTGGGATCCTTTCACTGAAGTCATATTAACTGCAGTTTAGTTCCTCTCAACTGTTTACTTCCTGGTTTATGGGAGAGGTTTTGCCATTGGTTTTTATCATGCCCTACATAGTGATGGAGCTCATCTGAGGGTAAATTAAAGGCATTTTAGAAGATGTGAGAAACCTAATAGTGCACTTAATCATGTAAAAATATTGCAAAAAATGTAAGACTATGTTAAGACAATATAACGAAATAGAAAGTCAATCTGATAGCAGACCAAGAATACTGGAAAGACAGAAGCTGAAGGAAATTTTTGACACAGCTTGGATCTTTGATTTAGAAAAGCAAATACAAAATCTATCACAATCATAACATTATTTTTCAGTTTATTTAAAAAGGGGTTGTCTCTGTCTGCAAGTAATAATTTTCTTTGCCTAGGGAAAAGATGGAAAATCAATTGGAAAAGGAGGCCAGATTTCGTCAGTTGATGGCCCATAGTTCTCATGACTCAGCCATAGATACAGATTCTCTGGAGTGGGAAACAGAAGTGGTAGAATTTGAAAAAGATAGAGTAAGTAAAATCATACACTGCATTATCTTGTGTATTGGATAGCTCTAAAGCCAATTATAATCTTTTAATACTAGGTAAGATTAAAAATATGATTTTGGTCTTTTTAGTTCTTTATTGTTTGGGCACATGGAGGCAGCAAGAACAGCTACAGCTACATGAAAGTAGTCGATGAAACCAAGCTATTACACACAAGCTTTATAATTTTCTTCATATGCATTATAAATAAAAGTAGTTCCTACATCTCATGTTGCAGGTTACCCAGATCCATCTCGTATAGGGTTCTTGAAGTTTGTGATTCACTGCAGACATGGCAATGCTGAGGCAGCCAAAACTTAAAATGTGAAGGAAACAATAATATTGGAGGCCGATCTTTTGCTCTTAGAGGCAACAGTACTTAAAATCTATGCATAAAATAGTTTTACGTTAAGCTGTTTCTCCTACTTTTGCTTAGATATGCTGGTTACAAATTTTAAAGTATTAAAAGTACTTATTAATGGTGAACATGTGTTTTAGTGCAACATTTCTTTTCACTTTGAAAATCTGGGATGAAAGGAGATGCTAATCTCTTGCTTGTCTGTAGAGGAAATTAAATCCCTTTTGTATTTTGGCATATTAAGTAAAGTTCTTAGGTTTAGCAATCCAGATAACCTCTACTTCCTCTCATTAACCTAGCAGTATTTTTCTCCATATAATTTCACTTTTTTTCATTGTAGTCCAGAATTTTTATTTGGCTGCTATGTAATTCTTGTATGTTCTTCTATTTGAAATGTTTGGCTGGTACATCACATTTGTTAGTGTTAATGCCAGAGGACACCTATAACTAATGGAATTGGGAGCTTATATATTTACGTACAAAAATAAAAACTTGCCTGATGCAGGAACCCTGTAAATGTAAGTACATAGTGCAAACATGCTGTAATGCCTCTTGCTAGCAGACAGTTTGCCAGTGCAGTTGAATCACTGGTTATTAATATTTGCTAGGATGATATGGACTTGAAAGCACTTGGTTTTGATGTGGCAGAAGGTGTGAATGAGCCGTACCTCCCTGGAGACTGCGGGATCTTCGTTACCAAAGTAGACAAAGGAAGTATTGCAGATGGTCGGTTAAGGTAGGGTTTGACTTTGAGAGATACCTGTCTTTTATTGGTCATAATAGACTAAATATGAGCATATTGGAAATTGTCTTCATTATTTTCATTTTTTGAAGTTCTTTTTTCTTTATCATTTGTCATGTGTATATTATTAATGTTGGTTTGGAAATCACACTGAGAAGACCAATGCCTAAAAGCATTACAGAAATTAAACACTGGTTGACTCAGCACTTAAACTCAACAGGATTTGAAATGCTCTTTTGTTTGTGCCCCATTTACTCCATTATTATCTCCTCAAATCTGTTTTAAAAAAGATCTATTTAAATTTTGGGAAAGATGTGAAGGTAAGTTTTTGAGGTAGGACAAGAGAAAAGGAGAGTAGAGCAAGGCATCATTTGGAGCCATCTCCTGTTCTTAGTGTTGACAGCAGCATTTTTGTAACTCTTCTCAGTACAAAGAGTTGCTTTTAAATAAGAAGTAGTCAGTAGTGATTTAAGGATATACTTTTCCTAGTGAAGTGCAGGCTAGCAGTCCTGGTTTTCATTTAGCTGCTATTTAATGCTTTTTCAGGAATGGATAACTCCAGATAATGAAGCATGAGTTGACTACGATCAGCTCTGTTGCATGCCTTTTCATGTAACATTATTCATGTGCTGTGTCCAGCAAAGTGTGCTTATAACTGACCTGCCTAATTCTGTATGTCTGCCAGAGTGAATGATTGGCTGCTGAAGATAAATGATGTGGATCTCACCAATAAGGACAAAAAGCAAGTTATAAAAGCTGTTCTGAATGGAGGAGGTGTTATTAATATGGTGGTTCGAAGAAGGAAGTCTTTAGGTGGGAGAGTGATAACCCCTCTTCACATCAATGTTTCTGGACACAAAGGTAATGACTATAATGTTCAGCTAGATAAGGCTTGACCTAAAGGTACATGTTCTCTGTGCCTCTGCTTAAATCACACATACACTGTAATGACCTCCTAGATAGGGGTTTTCAGTTTTGGGGTTTTTTTAATAAACAAAGAATGCTGTTATTAATAATAGCTCAATTCTGTAAGTACAGGTTTTGTTTTTGTCCTTGGGTGGGTTTTAGTTGATTTTTTTTTTTAATACTTGTCTCTAGTTGTCTGCCTGTTCTGAATGTTCCTGGGAGTGCAGATAAGTCTGTTAAATCCAGTTACCCCATCTTTGTATGATTATACTAAATTCTGAGATACACAAAATCCTTGTTTTCCCTGTATTGTTATTTCTTAGAAAAGGTTTTCAGAAATTGAAATGAATTTGGATTGGTAGTCCTATTTCTTTCTTGTGCAGACAGGTCAGATATACCATTTGAACAATATATTTGAATTGCAGAATCGAATTCTTTTTTATGTATTTCAGATAGTGGGGTCAGTCTAGAAAATGGTGTATTTGTTGCTGCTGTTGTGCCTGGAAGCCCAGCTGCCAAAGAGGGTTCCCTTACTGTGGGAGACAGAATAATTGCTGTAAGTCTTAAGAATGCATTTGCCTTTTTAAATTTTTATTTGTTTTGAAGTGTTATCATTGATGCTCTTCTTTAAGATGCCAAACATTCTAATTAGTTTTTTACTTTGGAATATTAAGTCCTTTTTGTATATTCACTGAATAGTTATTCTCAATTAATGTTTTTGTGTGCTGACTGATGAATATAATGTGCAGCTTATTTCCTGAGTTCATATGAGTATTTTTTTCAGAAGCATTAGCCTAATCTTCAAACTTGGCTTATATATATGTATATAATGATATCTGTGATTCTTATACTGACTAGGAAAGGTCAGTTCCAAAAAAGGCATCCCTTTATTGGATGAGAGGTTTCTTGTCTTGTAAATGTCGGTACCACAGCTGGGGAGGAAGTGTGTCCCTGGGTGCATCTGCAGCCTTAGGGGGTGGGTGTGGTTTTGCACGGTGAACGGGGAGGTGGTTGCTGTTGGTACAGCTGCACAGAGGGCAGGGGTTTTACACTGTGTCCCTGAGGAACAGCAGATTGTACCTAGGAGTTTTTTATTTTCCACTCTTGAGGAATGCACAAACATCAACCCGACTTCAGTCATGTATATGTGTGTAGAGTAGTGTTTTCCCTGTCTCAGAGATACTCCACCTTAAACCCTCCCCACCTATCACCTTTGATTTACAGACATCTGTTGTGGTTTCTTTTGTGTATAGATCAATGGCATTGCACTAGATAATAAATCGCTTACTGAATGTGAAGCTCTGCTACGAAACTGTAGGGATTCCCTTACTCTGTCACTCATGAAGGTGAGTAGCAGAAGCTAAATTTGCAGAATTCTCCTGAACAGAATTATTCTAGTTGTTCAGGGAAGAGTATGTTAAAAAAAAGAGTATGTCAAAATGGGAAAAAGACAACCATCTGGATACATTTCACTGGTGGTACACTCCCTCAGCAGTTATTTCCAAGGTAAGGCTCTTGTGCCATCTAGTAGGAAATGGGACTAACTTATTGTCTTCTTTCCCATTTGTTTGCTGGTCACATGAAATGAGTGCTACCGCAATTGCTTGCTGCTTCTTGTGTTTGCTTCAGAGCTGCAGCACTTTTGTACGTGAAAGATAAACTGCCTGCTGACTAAAGAAAGGTAGCTTTTAGTCAGGAGAGTGTTGTGCAGAAAACTGAACTTTTGCTATTATGATGATTAAGTACAAAGCTCTGTTTTTCAGACTTCTATAAAAGTGTTGTTCTGATTTGCTCTTGAATTTAGAATCCCTTTATTCTGGGCCTGTCACATGGATTTTGAGAGTTATAATTTCAGATCTAGAGACCTCGAGGTTTTAAGAAGGATGATGAAATGTTTGAGGGGAAATGGGCAATGAAAGTTATCTTATTGGCATTGCTTATCAGTGGCAGAAGTAGAATGCAGGCCTCTTCACTTTTAGTTGAGTACTTTTGCCACCATGTGGAGTCGCCCTTTGGGAATTGTTCTGAAAGCGTTATAAAAATTTTTCTAGCTTCATTTTAGCTGATGATGTGTGGTTTGAATTGTATGATATTTTTAAGTGTATTTATATTCAGGTATACATAAATCAAGGAGGCTAGGATATGGCTCATACTAAACAGAAATCAGCCACAATAAGGTGATCATATGTGGTTTTTGTTTTAGGTTTTTCCTCAGAGTTCATCTTGGAGTGGTCAAAATATATTTGAAAATTTGAAGGATTCAGAAAAAATATCAAACTGTAGAGTTCATGCATCAGAGATACAAGTACAAAATAAAAGAAATCTGAAACTCAACAGCTCAACCCAGACTGACATTTTCAATCCAGACATCATGGATAGCAAGAAGGACCAGAGTGATCAGGGCAACACTTCATTTTGTGATCACAAACCTTTCCCAAATAACACGTTACGAGTAGACTCTCGTAGGAACACGGTGCACAGTTGCCATAGTAATTCAGAACACAGTCTCAGCTCCTTCAGCCCAGAGACATATGGGGACCGAGGCTATGGAGCTGTTGACTTGGACAACAGGAGGCTGCCCTATGAACCTACAGGAACTGACTGTATGATGGTTGAGACAGCATTTGACAAAGGACATGGAACTAAGCACAGTGGTGGTACCTGGCCAAAAGTCATGGTTAATATCTCAGCAACAGAAACAGAAAAGTTCTCTGTGTACAAAAAGCCAAAACAAAGGAAATCTATTTTTGACCCTGATACTTTCAAAAGGCCACCAACTCCTCCCAAACTGGAGTACCTTTCCCCTAATCAAGTGACAGGCCATTCACCTCAGCCATCAAAAGCAGAAGTAGCTTCAACTCCTCCAACTCCTCCCAAGAGAAGTGACTCTATCAAATTTAAACATAAACAGCAGGCAAGCTCTGCATCAGAGTCTACAGTAACAACAGGATCACCACCCACCAGCCCAGCCACTGCCCAAGCTCCAGTTTCCTTGGCACTTAAACAGGACTCTGCTACTCTCAAAGGGCGCAGCAGAAATGCTGGGCATTATTACCGGGAGGAGGGAATTGACTGCACTCATCTATCTTCAAGGAAATCCTGTGAAGATGACATTGGCTTTCAAAGAGTTGAAGAGCCAGAGATTAAAAGACCAAGGCCAAAATCGGCTCCAGCTCTGAGGCATAAAATGACCCCTGTGCCCATTCCTAGTCCTGCACTTCAGGTAGAAGCTTGTTATATTGAAGCACAAAACTAGAAACCTTGAAGTGTATTAACAGTGTGGTTTTGGGTGCCCAGTTATGTACCAAAGCAGGAGAAGCATAACCTGTCCTCAGAATCCAGGTCCTCTGAACTCAGAGGCACTTGGCAGTATCACAAAATACAAAACCAGTTTTTGGAGTTTCAGTATTTAACAGGCAATGGTGACCACCAAACAGATAAAGAGGGTTCTGCTTAGCTGCCATATCTTGAGTTTTAGTGCTGCTTGTTGGAATATCTGGGCTCTTGTATGTTTTTGACAACCTGAAAAGACATAAATAAAAATGCAAAGTATCAGCTTTAGAAAAACTGAAAGTAGCGTCTCTGAAGTTTTGCATAAGTCAGATTAATTGTCCAGATCACTGTACAATTTAATGGAATCAGGTGTACCATCCATAATATTGTTTTTTGTAAGTCTTTGTATGTGACTGAATAGTTTTGTGCATCTTATCTGAAATTCATTGGGTGTTAGGCCCATTACACTGTAAGGGTGAACTGCTTATTAGAATATGATGCAAGTTCAAAATCAGCATATAATTTGTTAGAATAAACAACCCTGCTGAGAAAATGATGGGTTGTGTCTTGACAGAGTAGATGGAAGAAAAAGTTTTTGTGCTCTGAGAAGGACATATTTAGATGAGGGCATTATATAAAGTGACATAATCAATAATGTAATTTCTGGTTCACTGCCTCAGATTTGCTCAGCTGGCAGATAGAGTTTTTTTTTTCTTTCCTAACAGAAGTTTATAGAAGCAGGTTTTTTTTAGTGTAATTACATCATAATGACTTAGAAGTTCATATTCTTTTCCCTTACTTGTTTATACCTGGATAATCTCACCCTGTTCACAGAGTTTTAGAAGCAATAGAGATGGCAGAGCTGAATGGGAAGTAGGGCAGGGTTAGAGCCATTTCCTGCAACAATACTGGTTTAAGAAAACAACTGGAAGGTTCTTATGCCTTTTTTGGTCTGCTTCCATTGTGTTTTGTCTGCTTCCATTCCTTATGCATTCCCAAACATTTTTAGGAAAAGTAGTTATGGAGAGCTTTAGGCCTCTGTGTAAGCACTGCTCAGCATAAATGAAAACATGCCTGTATTACCAGCCCTGCTTCCAGCACATTCAAAAAAACCCACAGTCCATATGAGCTACTGCGAAAAAAAGTAATTCTGTCCCAGCTAAAACAGCACAAGTGACAGAAAAACCTAAGAGTTTAATTTTGTAGCTGTAATCAGCAGATTTGGTCAGATGGGTAGTATGGCTTAGAGAGAGGTCACCTGATCTCATCAAGAACTGCGCTGCAAGAAGTGAAGGAGGGCATATTCCAATGTCATATTTTAGCACATATGTACAAAACAATATCAAGATATTGTACACATTTGAATAGGGGGTGTTTGCTTTATGTAGATTATCAGGTTGATCCATTAGCACTGATATTCCCATCCTTAGTTGTAGTGCATTGTCATGAGCCTATACACTGCCCTGGTTATAACTATTAATGTTTGTATAGTGAGAAATGAGTGAGGGAAGCGTTGCCAGTTGTGACAAGGACACATGTAGGTGGGGGCTTATGCCCAGGAGATTTGTTAGCTGGAACAGAGTGGGTGGTTTTGGCACTCTCTGTTGAAGAGACCAAAAGGGTATCTGGGGACATAGTGCAGTTACTTCGGTGTACTGCCCAAGCTGTGTTACAGGTGTCAAGTAGGTGTTGGTTCAAGGTAGAGGAAAAAATTATATAATAGAATTACAGTAACTTTTTTTCTGTTTTGTTTCTTTCAGTTAACTTTATGTATTAGTTAATTTTTGTTTCTAGGATAAAATTAAAACTAGATTCTATGATTCTTTTATATTTTTCTTCTCTTTCCCCTGTCCACCCAGAAAATAGGCAGAGCTTTGTAACTCTAAAGTTGTTGACTGGAGAGCACAAGTGATACTGTGCCTCAAAATGTGGACATCATTCACTCTGAAATGTTTTTTCTGATGGAATTGCTCTTGTCCATTGCAACTACATTAGGCTGTTGTGACAGTAGTGCCCAGTCTGCATGCATTCACTCCTGAAGTAGTATTTGTAATAGCAAAATACAGTGTAGTTTGTAGCCATACTGGGTGTTGTCAGTTTACTTAGATGTATATATACACAGTTAATTTTGTGTACTTTGATAAGCTGATAAATTTAGGTGTACTTTAATTCCTGAGTCGTAGGTGGAACAATTACTAGTGCGGACATGAAAATAATCAAGTAATGGTTCTAAGAAAGCACCCCTGCCTTTTAGAGACTTTGAGCTCTCAGTAACTCTTCATTTAATTAAAATACTGCTGTCATAAAAACTATAAGAACATTTTCAGTAATTTTTTTCACTTTTTACATGTATCAGTCTTGTATTTTGTGTTGTACATTTCAGATGTGTGAACACCATGTGCTGAGCCCTGGACTTTGCAGCTCTCCTGGATCACTGTCAATATCTGAGCTATTCTCATGTGTTATTAAATCACCAGTGTCTACTTGTATATGCAGAACAGAAGTTGTGAGGTTCTGAAACCTGAATTGCTTGTTGAAGAGAGGTTACTCCACATGTATACAGAAATGCAGGCTTAGAGGAAAAAGCTTTCTGGCTTTTTAGTGAGATCTTCTATAGCAAATATTTGCAGCAGTAGCAGCTGAAATATCCTGTGAAAGTGTTATTTTAAAGGAGAAATATAACTAAAGCCTGGATGTTTAATTGAGGCAAAAAATACCAGTTAAATGGCAAATATTGGCCTAAGAAGATTGCAAAATAATAAAAAAATAATAACAAAGTAGGATGGAGGAAAAATGGATAGAAGGGCATGATTGAAAGACAAAGGTATAAGAAGCGCTGTGGTGGTGCATTCTGGAATGGATACTTGAAAGTTTGACATTGCTTATTGTTCCACAGTTTGGCTATTTTACTCTTCTAAATCTCCAACTTCCTGTAATTAAATTTCTGTGTTCTTGTAGGTGCAGAAATATGCTCCAGCTAGTGAGGAGCATCTGTCTCCAGAGCTACAGGAATGGGCACCATATTCCCCAAAACGTTCTGCCAGGCACAGCGATGGCTTTGTGCCTGCTGCCTTGTACCCTGGCAGCGTGTCAGGAGGTGAGTGACAGAACCTAACTGCTTTCTAGGAATGCCCCAAGGCATCTGTCCATGTTGGAAAATATTGAGGGTTAATCAGTACTTCTGTACTTAGTTAAGTACAGAAGAAACACGACTCAGAAAACATATTTCCATGGTCTGTTGGCATTTCAACATGGTGTGCTCAGCTTTTGGACTGTAAAGAAGTGAAACCTGTTAAGGAATTGCTAAGGAAGCTGAGCAACTTCTTCCTGAAGGATTTTTTTTCATCAGTTTCTGTGCAGAGAATGTCTCAATACATTAGTGCAGAAAAAGGTGTAGCCTGTCCATTAGGGGGACAGGTAAGATATCCAGTATTTTCGAAAGTAAATGGAGCTATACCCAACTTTAGCTCCTTTATTTCTGAAATACTTCAAAGGACAAAGATCTGTTATTCAGGAAGTGAAACATACTAAGTTCTACCTGTTGGAAATATTTGGGATATCTGACATTGAGTGCACAAACTGACTGTTATCTTAATCTAAATAAAAGGTTAAATGTGAATGTGTTTGAGATATTATACTGAAGAGCGGACTCACAAGAAGCTCAGTATATATCAACTTAATCAGGTGGAACAGAAAACATCATTTTGTCTCAGTTGATTGAACAGTTGTTGGTATTGAAGTTCATGTTAGCAGGTTTTGAATTGGCAGACTAAATGGCGTGCTTAATGAGGTAATTAAGATGTATGCTATTTAATTTGAAATACTCAAGAAGCATTTGGTAAATGTGTTGTCAGATAGTTTGCTCATTCTTTAGTGTTTAGTCTTAGTTTTCAGTTTTCAGCAGTTGTATATTAATCTTAAATTTCGAATCAAGATGATATTGATTTTTGAATTTATCCTCTCTTCTTGTAAAGCCCCAAACTCCTGTGAGTTCTAGAAATTATGGAAGATTTTATTGTTATTGGAGAATATGAGGGTACTAATCTGTGTATCTGGAAAAATGGAGAGCTTCAAACAATGGTGTCCCAGTCAGCTTTCAGGATGCTCAAGAGTAGCTCACACCAAGAAGCTTTTGCTCTTGTTTGATTTCTTTTACTCTTCTCTCACTTTCTCTCTTTCTCAAGGTAGTAGAAAATGTAATAAAAGGTATTATTTCTAACCTTGTAGTTAACTTTTATCTTAGCATGATACTTTTGCACAGTAACTGAGTCAAGTTAAATCTACTTTAGACAATATTAGACAATATAAGTCTATGTCTTGAAATGAGAACAAGTTTTTGCTATTGTGTTCCATGATACCAACTCATTTAAGAGAAAATTAGGCTTTGGTTTAGTACTGAAGGCTGAGTGTACTTAAAAGAACAACTTGAATGGTAAGTTTCAGAAATCATTATTGAATTACTAGAATTTAAAATCACATTAGAAGTGGGCCTCTTTGAGGCAACAAAAGAGAGGAACCAGAATAATTTTAGCTGCAGTCAATTCAAGTGCCAAATAGAAACATGCATGCTGGTTGGATGACTAAATGCAGAATTTTCATTCCTGGATAAAAATCTTCGGTACTTAAAAACAGAAAATCTTTTGATTTACTAGCACATACTAAAATAATATGCTGTGAATGGCTTAGTTTTTGGTAATATAATCCACTTTATTACTGACTCTTTACGGTTTATAAACAAGATTTTAAACACACATGATCAAGAAGGTGTTGTATGCTGCTTAATAATGTACTTGTACGCTAATATTTTTATTTATCATACATGTAAATGTTAAAATACTTAATTATAAAATATTAAGGTATATTTTAAATCTGTGCTTTATATGGTAATAATGTTGATAAGAATATGCTTTTATCATTTGAAGCAGGGACGGTACCAAGAAGCTTAGCACCATGTCCTGCAGTGACTGCTGTTATGAGAAATCCAATCTATACTGCCTGGAGCCATAGAGTTCACACCAGCAATTGCCCGTCAGTTGCCAGCCAAATATGTCAACAGCATCTGCATCCCAGGTGTTTAGAATTTTTTATCTCCCTAAAATTTTGTTTTTGTTTGGATAGCATTGCTTTTGGTGGTTTGGTAGAGTGCAGAGTAAAACACACTGCTGTTGTGTGTTATTTTGATCCAGGGTTCTCAAAACCATTACTGCATTAGTAAATGTATATAAATGCATTTAAATGATGTGCCAGTTGCTTTTGTGTCTTTAAGTAACTGATGGATTAGGTTTTTCTCTGCCCCGCTGACTGGTACTGACAAAGAAATTAACTTTTTAATTAATTAATTTCTAATATTTTTTCTTGTCATTGCCCAAACAACCAAAGCTTTCTCCTCTTTTATAGTACTTCAAGGCTATTTTTCTCTGGCTTCTAATAATTCATAAAACTATGGGACAATGTGAAAGTGGGAAGAAGAGAAGCATTCATTTTGCTCAGTAGCACAGGGGCTAACCAACTTTTTTTGTTAGCCAGTTTCTATTTACTGAGGTTTTTTGCCCAATTCTAATTGTTGCCCTATTTTGCTTTTCTTTTGATGTAGTTCTCAGCATCAAGGTCGCCTGAGTTTGGACCTAAGTCATAAACACTCCAATGACTACTCTGAAAATTCACGTACAAGAGCATCTCATGGCTCAAATTCATTGCCATCTAGTGCCAGACTTGGTAACTAGCTTTTCTGATTTATTTCCTGTGGGATTTCTGTAAACTGGAGAAAATTATTCATGGGAAACCCCTTAAGTACCCATGTTATGGCATGGTCATCATGAGCAAAAAGCTTCTGGTGTTCCTTTGCTTCATTTCCTGTGGGTTTATGACTAAAGGTGTTCCCTGGAAGTTGCTGTGTTTAGGTTGTTCTTCACAGTCTCTTTGAAATTATCTGTGTGTGTGAGGGATTCTCCTTTCCATGCCTGTTAACACTTTGGAAGTATCTTTAAGAGAGATGGAAGGCAGGGCCAAAGGTTGAGGGCAATGAACTGGTGAGAAGAAAGAAAAGAAGAGAGCCCCCTGAACAAAAAGTCAAGGATGACTAAATGGTCAAATGTAAATTGTATTCTTGGAAAATAAATTATGCTTATGTTAGTTGATTGACTTGTAAACTTTTCTTTATGCCTAGCCTAATGATACCAAAGCAAATGCATGCGTTGTAGAAGTGACATTTTAACATTTTAGATTTATTTAAATTTTAATTTATGTAGTAACTGGGGGTTTTGTACATCTTTGTGTTCCTGTGTTCTGTCAAAGACTGAGTAGAGAGTGGTAGCTTTATAAGCACAGCAAAAAGGGGCAAAACAACTTGCAGCTAGTATCAGTGATGGTGTATTTATCCAAGCAGAATGTAATCAGAATATTTTAAAAGCCCTTTGCTAAGTCCTGTGGATTCTTAGTGAACAGAGATGTTAGATTCTTGCTTGGACTTAGAGTAACTTCATAGGAAAATACTCAAAATATTTTTTCATACAAGAATAAACAGTGCATATATACTGTGTAGCTGCATTGTGCTCTGTTTATACTGACTGTGTAATCAAGATAATTTGCTACAATTATGATATTCACAATTATGAGAGTAATCATCAAAGCTTTTGTCTTAATCATTTAGAGGCCATTTTAATGCTCATTGAAGAAGTAAAATCTAAATGTACTTTTTTGTTTTATGTAACTGCTTTTACTTCTGTCATTTTAATGTTTCCTTCTTTTAAAAATAGGTTCTTCAAGTAACTTGCAATACAGAACAGAACGAATTAAGATCCCTTTAACACCAAGATATCCAAGGTCCATGATGGGCTCCGACAGAGGTGAATTATTTCATGAGTAATTTTAGTCATACTGTTTTCAGTATAACTGATACAAAGCCCTTGCAGTTGTTAAATCAGGTTGTGCTGCAATCTAAGTAGGACAATTTAATTAAAATTACCAAATCTGCATTTTGCCAGGGACACGTTAAAAAAGAAAAGAAACTTTCACTAGAAAGTTGTTTTTTTCTGATAGTTGGCTCGAGTACATGGCACAATGAGTAAAAGTGCAGACAAAAGTAAGAATAAGCATTGCTGTATGTTTTATAGTTGTCATTTCTTCTAGAACGATGCCTTGAAAATTTTAACAGTGAGATGACTTGCATTTCTTTTTTCAGTCTTTAAGTATATTATTTACTTACAGTTGTATCACTGATTGAAAATTATACTTTGAAATGCAGTGAAAATATTCCAGTACTTCACTCAAAATTGCTTGGTGGAAGATGTTTAAAGACAAGCAGTAGTTGGAGTGCTGTAGAATCAGGAGTTTGCTGTCAGCAATCAGCAACTCTTCACTGCCATCATCACTCAAATGTTCTGCAGCCTTAATGTATTGTGTGCAGTGCTTTTCCTAACTGGGCAAATATAATTCTTCAAAATAGCTTTCATTTGTGATTTATCATTTGAGTTTATTTTCTCTAGCTTTTCAGAGGGAGCAAACTGTGTCAGGGCACTTGTTTGGTAGTTTACTTAGGGAGGGTACAGCCAGGGTAAAGATGCAAACTAAGTCATGTCAAGCTTGTCTGAAAATTCAGAGCTTTCCTGTCCCTGTGTAGGATTCATACTTGGGTTCTGTTATCTTTTTCAGGTGTTACATAATCTGTCTCCTATGTAAAGGGAAGGGCTTCACATAAATGTTTTATTTGGAAACAAACCTACACATTAGATTTTTATTGTACTTCTTTCCTGTCTTTTATTAATTTTTTTTAATGTGCTTTTCAGACATGCTCATGGTATAGCTTGTCTGTAATGTTGTTTCTTGTTGAAAATGGAAGTAGTTGTTTGCACACTTAGAGAGGATGGATTTAACACAGAATCATTAAGGACTCTCTAAGTCCTTAATGTCCTTCAGTAAGTTTGCACTGTCTGAAATGAGTTGTCTGACCTGCCTAAGCCCCTTACATGTCTAACAGGTAGTGAACAGACAGTCCTCTTTCTTGTCTCAGATGGGTATGGTGTCTTTCACTGTGTCTGGGTAGATCTGCCAACAGATGCAGGATACTAAAACTCTGCTGTTGACTTTTCCTAGGCTCCTTGTCACACTCTGAATGTAGCAGTCCCAGCTTGATTACTCCTCCCCAGTCACCTCTTAACTTGGAAACGTCTTCTTTCACCAGCAGCCAGTCTCAGAACTCTCTTTCTACATTACCTAGGATTTCCATTAGCCCTGTATCTGTTGGAGAACGTAAAAAAGATAGGTAAGGTCCCCAGGTGTTTTGTCTTTACTACAAATGTGTCTGAGGAAATTTTGTGTGTTTATTAGGCTGAAGGAAGGTGAATATTTCATTTAAATGACAAATACATAGGTGCAGAGGTGCATCTCAGGTCCTGTTATTGCACGTTTTTATTTTCTTTAGAAAGTGTGTAAGAGATCCTTTTGTCAATTTTAAGAATAACTGATTTCATAAAGGTTTTGTTTCTTCCATGTTGGTTAAATGCTACACTAAGTAAGAGCAGTCTAAATTGGAATATACCCTTTTCTGCTCAACTACCTCACATGCTTATTTATGATAGCCTTGTTCTGTACTCTGGAAATCTAAACAAAATGAAGACTTAGTAACATCTGATACCTAAATATCAGGTGCCTTAGCGTTGTAGAATATGTGCTCTAACCACTGTGCCTTCATTCCATATAACCAGATAACGTGAAAAAATGAGCTCATAACTGTGGAAGAACATATCCATATGTACAGATGCAATTTTATTGCTCTGACTGATCCCTTTGGCTGTACCTGGACCACTGCTAGTAATATCATTCAGTATATGTGCAGCTGCTTGCAGAATTTGAATCTAACGTGATAGCTTTCTTAAAAACACGTGCTTTGTGTTTAATGACTTTATATCTCACAATGAATGTTTCAAAGATACATTGCTTGTAGTATCAGTCTTGGACATCTGTTTTCATTTTATCATGATCTGGCTAGAGCAAATATATGAAAAAGTTTACCCAAGTTCAAAGTGTAGAACAGTAAGACACAAATTTGAATCAGACTTTTATTTCCAATAAGGCAGCTAAATGCCATTCTGGCAGTGTAAAGGAGCTCCAGTGTGTTGAAATAGGTTACATTTATGTGGACTTCAACACCCATTTGTATGCTTCATTTATGTAAAAACACTGACCACAAAAATGTGAATGGTAAAGTTATAAGGATATTCTGTACTCTAACTTTTCTGGTAGTAATAAAAATTTATTCATAAAATGTTATATGAAACTTTTGTTTTCTTTGAAGATTTTGTGACTGAATTATTGCAGCAATTCTAAAATGTTTTGTGTACAAAGAACAGTGTTATTTTGAAAGGAAATTTAAAGAGATTTTTGTGAATTTTCATTCTTTCTTCAGTGTGACTTCTGTACTATGTGTACTCAACTTGTGTTCCTGTATAAATGTTCCTCTGATTGTCACTTGCAAATTCAAAGTCAGAATGTCTTTTCTCTTTCACATGAATAATGATGTGAGTGTTCAGCTGAACAAGCTGAGGTTTTGACATTCCTATATTTTTGTGTCTTTGAGCACAAGATACACGTTCTGATCTCTGAGAAATAACATTTTTTCTTAACGTTGATCAGATTATTGAAGTACATCCAGGTTCCAGCCCCACGACTCTTGCTGTGCTTATTTATAGTCTGAATTCACTTTCTAAAAAGAGTGTAATTCTAAGGTTTGGTGGTGGGTTTTTAAAACAAAACAAACTGTTAAACAGTTCTCAGTTTGGGAAAGTAACTACTTAAATCTATTATAAGAAATGTTGGGGGGTTTTGCAAGTTTTCTGTTTCCCACAAAATACAAATAACTCACTTGGTCTTTCCCCAGATAAAATTAATAACAATATAGAAGGGGAAAAAAAAATCAATTTTTCTGTTTGTTCTGTTGATGTTAATTTAAATGAAAATTAAAAGATCTTAGCAGTTAAGACTTTCTCTACTCCATGTCTTGGGATCCTGGCAGGCAGTCTGAATATTATAGAAAAGTGCTTCGCTTGATTTTGATAGCACTGGTTATCAAGTAAAACATCTTTTATTATCTTGGTGTCTCATTCTTTTTTACTTTATTACTTATCTGCTATACAGGCATAGTTATCTGTCATTCTGTACTTACTAGAATTCTCAGATAGGATCCTGGGTAATTTGTATAGGTTTGATTTTTTCTTGTTCCAGTACAAAACAAACAAATGAAAAATGGGTATGGTAGATGAAAAAGCAGAAAAGTACAATAAACAGCTCAGAAAGATGCAGTTTTAGTTTTTAATGAGATAATATACCTTGGTAAATTTTGTGACATTCATATAACATGGCTTACACGCTCATAAGTGAGTGAAAAAAAATCAGTTTTCTCCAAGTTATCAGACTTTAGTTAATTTAGGTTACATGCAAAAAATGTGAACCTCAGTACTAAGTTCAGTACATTGGTAAGCAATTGCTGAGGGCATTACCTCTAACAGTGACATAAGATGGCTGTTGCAGACTTGCATTCATGTCAGCAGCCAACAGTTTTTATCTCATATGTGTTAATAAGCTGGCAAACTATTATGCCTCTGCTGCAGAAGGCTACCAAAAGGATCCCTTCAAAGTCTGTCAGTATGCACAGTTATGAAACCATGTTCCCTTCCCTCTGCCCCCAGCTCCGAATCCTACTTTTCCCAAAAATATCCTTCCTCAGCCTCACTCACTTCAGTGGTAGTCAGTGAAGTCCAGTAAACTCTTCTTGTCTCTATGGCATAATGAAATGCTAGGAAGGAAAACATTCAAATTAATGCATGTCAAATGCAATATAGTGGTGTTAAAATAAAAAAATACACCACACCTAGTGCCCAAGCTGTTTCATTCACAGTGAGCTCAACTGTTAACACCTGGTGATGCCTCTTGCTGTGTAGACATTATTAAGTTTTTAATAGTAAAAACCAGGACTTTTTAGAAGGCTACTGTTTGTTTATACACATCATGAATGGACCAGCCCCATTTGTACAGGTGGATGCATCCCAGATGTGGGGGGAGGAAAGGGAATGTATCAGGGTTTTCTTTTGGATAAGCTGTTTTCTTGTTATACTTACTAGTGTCTTACTACTGTTTGTCTTGTTCTAAGTGCTCTTGTCTTCTCAAATCTTCTACATCTTGCAGATATCTGTTCCGTAATAGGTCTTTTCTGAGAATCCCTGTGGCTCCTAGGCCTAGGTTCTCATCACTAAGGAGTTTGAGGTTGGCCTGATCTAAGGTTGTCCTTCTCGAGCAGTATTGCGCACTTTGTGCTTTTTTTGCGTTTGGATAATTGCCCTGAGGAGAATTTGCATGGTAATTGTAATGCTACCATGCAAACCGCTGTCTTAATGGCTTGAGTTTGCAACTGCTTAATTTTCATTACTAATTTATGTTTCCCAGCATACAAATATGAAATATGATATTTGTGCTTTGTTGTCCTTTGGTTTACCACCTTATTATTCATTAAGTTTATTTTCACTGGCAATGAAGACTCCCAGCATTTGTATTTGTAACATACCCTTCTGGAATATGGTTTGACAATGACATATTATATACAGTAGTTCAATTCCTTTCATATAATATGCATCTGGAAACTTCTTTCCTATCAACTTCATGACCATACTGTTTATAATTCATATTTACCATCATTTTTAGAGCAGTCATGTACCTGATATACATTTACTTCTGCCCCTGTGCATTGCATGGTGTTAAGGGAATTCATTTAAGACAGTTGACAGTTTTAAGTAACTGTTTAAAGCTATTTTGTTATTACAGTTCAGACAGGCATAAATATTGCATGTAACTTGGATATTGTGGTATTTCAAGTGCAATTTTTTTCCAATTCAGTTTTAACTGTCTCTTCTAAAAGGCCCTACATGGAAGAGCCACGCCATGTTAAAGTGCAGAAGGGTTCTGAGCCACTTGGGATTTCCATTGTGAGTGGAGAAAATGGTGGAATATTTGTCTCTAAGGTTACAGGTGGGAGCATTGCCCATCAAGCTGGCCTTGAATATGGTGATCAGTTACTGGAGGTAATTGTTTGCTTACTATTTCTAAGGTTTAATGAATTATTTGTATGACTGCAGCCATAACTGCCTTCCCCAAAAAGGCTATGTTGGGAAGCCTTGTGCACTGTGAGATGTAGCAAAGACTACTCCTTGTTGTAATATTCCACAATTTTGATGGTGAATTTTTTCAGGCTTTGTCATAACAATAATGTCTGTTGAGGGTATACCTACATCCCATCTTGTATAGATATAATTAAATTCTAAGCTAGTTAGTGTCAGTACTTAAAACAAAAAAGTTCTGACACCCAACATCATATTCTGCCTGGTGAGGTGAGTACATTTTCAAGCAGGTGGCTTTTACTGAGCCTCATGCTGTTGTTGCTGTGCCATATCCTTAGCTAAGATACCTGGTTAAAAAATTACTCTTGCAGGCTCAATGGTGTTTCTGCCTACTGTGTTAGATAAACACAGAGTAGCATCTTGTAAAGTACAGACCTGCTTTGTAAATGTAGCATCATGTTAAAGCACTTTCTGTTGCAGTGTTGCTGATACTAAAATAGACCTGGATCGATCTGAATTTATCTTTAAATTATGAATTTACTCAGATGAGTGATCTGAATCAACTTGTATTTAATCAGTGATATCAAATCATAGCACAGCTCAGAATACATATGTCTTATAACAGTGAAAATATTGTTAAACTCCTTGTCAAGTTACCAAATACTTGAAAATTATGATGATTCCTTCCAAGGAGTAAACCTAGGAATCACTGTCTAGCAACATTTTCGTTGTCCTATTTACTCCAGTGGGATTAAGTGAGCATTTAGACATTAAACTAATTAGAACACTGAAAGAATGAGTTTGCTAGTTTGAAACCTTGACATTCTGGTTTGTGCAATTTTTCCATAGTTTAATGGAATAAATTTGAGAAATGCTACAGAGCAACAGGCTCGGCTAATCATTGGGCAGCAGTGTGACACCATCACCATTCTGGCTCAGTATAACCCACACATGTATCAGCTTGGCAATCACTCACGGTCAAGGTAAGGCTGGCAAGACTTGGAAAAAAACAGTTCTCCTGTCCACACAGTTATTTAGCTAGTACTAACTTCTGTACACTTAATATAGTTGCAAACATGAGCACATGTGTGCTGATAAGTGTAATTGCTTGGAAAAGTAATGTATGAATACGTGTTTGTCAAAAGAAAAATGTTTGATGCATCTAAATATATTCTCTTTTATTTAGGAATAATCCTTAAATATACTAAGATAAAATCCAAGATGACTTCTTCCAATGATTATGACATTTTAATACTTCTAATATTTTTTACTTTTTTTTCCATGACTGGAATTTCCAGTATTAATTAATTACCCATCCTACTTTGATGCATGATCACACTTCAAAAGAGAGCTTTGTCTTTCTCTTAGCCTTATGGTGAACATACGTTTTTTGGCATGCTTACTTGCATTACACGTTTGGGTTTTATCTCCCTTACTTTAAAATTGACTTACAGCCAAATTAAAATTTTTGAGTGGAAGATATTTGGCATTAACCCGCCAGTCTTTTATTCTGTTTTTTTCCCGTCATAGTTCTCGCTTAGAACCTGTGAGTAATCATTCCACCCCTCAAGGCAGTGGAGCTGCAACGCCTGACAATCATTCCGTAATCGACACTGTGAGTGAGCAGGATGAAGGAACAATGACACCACCATCCAAACAAACCACTCCAACTACAAGTCCCCGGAATTCCTTAAGGTAGAGAGTAAAACTTTTGTCTTAAAAGAAAATAAATGGTCAGGGTGGACATGAAGGGTATTAAAAAATGAAATGTGCTTCTGTGAATGCTGTGTGTCTGGTTGGGGTAAGTCAGCAGACAAGTTAGGTGGACCCCAGATTATAAATGTACACATATTCAGACTGTTTCTGAAACATGAGGTCTTCAAGGAGTGAACAAAGTTTTCTGTAAGATTAGTTTAGTTGGAAAGGCAACCTATTATGAATAATATTTATATAAATATATATTCTTCAGATGGCAAGATGATTTTCTGCAATGCAAGTTTCTAAATTCCAGTATGCATGTTATTTCTTTCTGTCAAAAGGTGCCCTGTGGACACAAACAAAAGGACCCCTGAACCCAGAATTGTTGTTGTTAAAAAATCCCAAGTCGATCTTGGGATCCAAATATGTGGTGGAAACCTGTATGGAATATTTGTCTCAGATGTAGATGATGATAGCCCAGCAAAAGGACCCGATGGACTAGTCTTGGGTGATATGATACTTGAGGTAAGCACTTCAGAAATATCTGCAGAGTACTGAAAAATGGCTGGGATGGTATAAAGAGGGAGGAACCAAATGCTGTGCTGTGCTGTCCTACCATGTGGAATGTTCTGTCAGTGTTGAGTTCCTGCAACAAACCCTGGGTAGGAATAGTCAGAAAGCAAATCTGCATTTTGGCTGCAGCACATGAGGAGCTGGATGATGTGAACCTGGAGAACTATCGTTGTTGATAGCACAAGATGCCCCAAAGTTTGAAAGGGCTCACATATGTCTACCTGTAATTAACACCTGTTCCCTTCATCTAAATGGGAAGCTTTGAATCCAGTTGCTATATGTAGGAGAAAAGCAAGGATATGAAAGATAGTGTAAAACAGAGAACAATATTGATCTTACCTCTATGAAATTTTAAAGAGAGTTTAGGGAAAACCATTTTGTCAGTGATTGAATCACAGACCCAGACCGGCAGGCAATCTGAATCATTTATTCAAAGGAATGAGCTGGTTTTATGCACTTTCCTAAGGCACAGAATTTCCTTATATGGTGTGAGCTGTCCCATGTTGCCACATCAGCAACACACTTCTTCCTAGGGGTGATCACTCGCTGTTCACCCGTCCATCACCTCTGGGCAGGCTCCTCTCCTCAGGGTCACCTCCAACCCCCAGGGTCCGGTGGAGACAAGCCTCTGTGTGCCACCATGTGCTCCTTTGTGCTGCCATGTGCTTCTGCAAGCAGGTTTTACAGCTCACAAACCAATTCTCTCTTATAATTCTCCATACCATATATTGTGTCTGTGACTCTGCTTTCTGTATCTGAAATGAGAATATTTACTTGCTTGTGAAGACTGTTAAGGTGATCAACACATGTCTTTATGAACTTTTCAGATACAAGTGAGCACTGAGACTCTCCCATTCAACTTCTGGTATCTAGATTTTGCTTTGTAATCATATTTTACCTCCTTCAGACCACTTGCTATGCCTGAATATATTACATTTTTTTCAGTGTGAATTTTATGATTCTCATAATTATACTTGGAAAACTTTTTCAAGAAGTGCTCTCTCACAGTACCTGTCTGCTGTTTGCACTTGAGTTTTTTGTTTTCCACTGTAATGTCTCAGTCTCCTGCTAGACATCTCAAGGTGCAAACTCTACTAGCATTAAGTGACAAGACTTATATATATATAGAATCTGCAAGTGAGAAAAATAAAATAATTCTGCATGTTTTACAAGCTCACCTAGTTCTATTTCTTGTTAAAATACAATTTCACATCTAAAGGTTTCTTTTTGTGTTTTGCAGTATGGATCCATTGACATGCGAAATAAAACAGCTGAGGAAGCTTACCTTGAAATGTTGAAGCCTGGAGAAAACATCAGAATAAAGACTCAATACAGAATAGAAGAGTTTAATAAGATAAAAGAGCTTCCTGGGGATGGATTCTACATCAGGTATTTAAGCATGCCTGGTAATGACAGCATAAGACTGTTAGGATAATGTGCTGACCATCATGAAAGAGAGAGAGAGGACATCAGTTTTGCCATGTTTTTTAAAATTTAGTTTACTAGTTTATCCAGCTGTTCTCTGACCGCGAGTACACAGTCTAGTATAGCAAGTCTTCACTTTACACTCCTTGTGTATTCTTGAAGTTCAGTGTGCCACTAATCTGTTAACTTCTTTCAAAAAAGGTGTGTTCTTCCCTTGAGTTGATATAGACCACTTGCAGAGCCTGTTTGTTTTCCTTTCCAGAGCACTTTATGACCGTCTGGCAGAGATGGAACAGGATTTAAGCTTTAAGAAAGATGACATTTTATATGTGGATGACACTCTACCACAGGGAAATTTTGGTTGTTGGATGGCTTGGCAGCTAGATGAGAATGCTCAGAAGCTGGAAAGAGGACAGATTCCGAGTAAATATATGTAAGTGACCTCAGGTGAAATATTCATCTTTTAAAAGTATTTGTCTTTAAAAGTCTGACTAGTGAAGTAGAAGACTTGTTTGCTTCTGTTCTTCCTGGGAGTAAGTAATTCTTAGCTATGTCATTTTAGGGATGGCATATTTTAATATATGTTAACTGTATTGCTCTATCAAGTTTGTTTTAATGCTGCTAAATAATAAACTAGAAATGACAATGTCCTGGGGTGCACCAGGCACAGCATCACCAGCCGTGATACTGTAAAAAAATTCTGAAAAGATAACTTTAAATACCAGCCATTTTGTCTGTTTTATTCTAGGATGGATCAGGAATTCTACAGGAGACACAGCATGTCTGAGGCTAAAGATGAAAACAGCTCATCTAAGACATTGTCAGCAGCAGCAAGGAGGTCATTCTTCAGAAGAAAGCATAAACATAAGCGAAGTGGTTCCAAAGATGGAAAAGATTTGCTGGCTCTAGATACAATCAGTACAGACTCAATTCCTTTCTTGGATGGCAAGTACCTTTGTTATACTTGGGAGGGGTTTGCCTTTATATCTTTCATTTCTTAATTAGGTGCAGCACAGCACAACAAAAAATGTTACTTCCTAATTGCTCTAAATAAAAATGGTGATCATGACTTCTAATAATGGGTTTTTTTGGTATTAAATTAGAAACCAGTGTGTTTCAAAATAATAATTTGGTAATTTCTTCATAGACCTATTAGCATTGCTGTTTCATTTGGAGAGGGAGATTCTTTTTGATGCATGGTTTTGATCTTCCTTTCAACTATTTAATTTCTGTCCTGGTAGCTTAGTCTAGACAGAAATCCTGTGTACCACTCAAAATCTTTTATTTCTCCACTCCTTTAGAAAAATCATGTTGGTTACGATGCTTACTTCCTTGTAAAAGCTCAACAAACCAAGCCAGAGAGACGAAATATTGTCAATTGTTTACACTTTTAGGGATGATTGGTGAAAGTGAGGAGTTCAGTTTTTCTAATTGAACACCAGGTTCAATTAGAAAAATGTCTGTTTTCAGCTGTCAAGTTGAAAAATCGCAGTAAATGACTGACTGTATTTTGTCTTTGTCAAGGTCCTTTGCCCTTGCAGAGGAGGTCTTCTCATAATTCCTAGAAGGATGCTTCTGCTTATTTGAGGAATGCCAGGAAATGTATACTTTTAAAATAAATATCTTCTGTGTGTGTAGATTCTGCAAGTTTGGCTTATCAGCGTGTTCAGAAAGTGGACTGTACCTCCCCTAGGCCTGTCCTTATTCTAGGACCTTTACTTGATGCTGTGAAAGACATGCTGGTCAAAGAATCCCCTGGAAAATTTTGCAGATGTCCTCTTGGTAAGTATGCAAATATAACTAATTTATTCACACTTAGAATACATGATAGTAATGTGTATAAATGAACAAAATTATAACACAAGATGGATAACACCCCAAGAATCTGAACTTGCAGACATTGTCTTAGCTTTGTTCTGTGCCTAAGGAATAGTAATGAAAGGGGATCTCTTCTATGAAACAGAGGTTATGAAAGCTTCCCAGCAAGCTATTGAACGAGGTGTGAAGGATTGTCTGTTTATCGATTACAAACGGAGGAGTGGACATTTTGATGTGACAACTGTGGCTTCAATAAAAGAGATAACAGAAAAGGTGAGTCAGTTTTAATGCTGTAGTTCTTTGTACAATTTACATACATATGTTGAAGGGATGGGAATTTATGTTAGCAGTGTCATCCTTTAAGACATTCTGAGAACTGTTCCCCAGGCAGCTAAATAAAATAAAACTTACCTTACTTTGGCATATGACTATTTAAAGCAAGCTCAACTTTATAGAAACTAGAAATGCTTGTATTCTTCTACAGTATTACTAAAAAAAGTTAGAACTAATTTTCTTAAATTTCATCCTCTACCACCTCCAAAAAAGGATTTAGTTTTTTTACCTATTCCCTTTAAATGCAGTCGTATAGAATACAAACATCATCCTAATCCTGGAGATAGATATTACTTAAATTCTGTTCATTGCTTAGTTTTCAATTAAACCACATGGAAAGTCCTATTAATGGCTGTGTTGGCTTATGATTTCTGAAAGAGAAAATTAATAGGAATATTTGAATTTTGAAAAAATGTATTGCATATATTTCAGTCTGAGTTTTCATTTCATTAGTTCTTCAAGTACTTTTATTTCTATCTCAGTGCATGCTTTTGATACTATGAATGCAATTTCTTGCAGTTTTTCATCTTTTGTCTTTTGTTATAAATCCTTTGGGTACAAATTGCTCAAGTAGTCCCAAAATGCTACATGTATGGCAAAATTCTTTTGGGTTGCTATGATTTAAGTAGGGGAAGAAATGGGAAATTTGCATGTGTGCTTGTGCTCTTTAACTGAATGAGTGTTTTGCATTTACATTTGATCTTAGGATTGTCATTGTCTGCTTGACATCGCTCCTCATGCCATCGAACGGCTCCACAGTGTTCATATCTACCCTATTGTAATTTTTATTCGCTACAAAAATGCTAAACAAATCAAGTAAGTCTGTGAGGGGTATAGTTCAGGGATGCTTATTCTAGCTTAAAATAAGTCTGTTTTACTGTTACTGTTTATTCCATCCAAGTCATCTTAAATCTCTTAGAACAGCCACTGAGATTCGCTCAGTGCCCAGTGCTAATGACACGAAGGTTCCATCCCTGTATGGGCCATTCACTGAAGAGCTGGACTCAATGATCCTTCTGGGTCCCTTCCAATAAAGAACATTGTGTGATTCTGTAAAATGGGGAGAATAATCCTCATAAAACCCACTGTGAGGTATATGATCTTAACTTCATTTTGGTTGCATGACAGTTAAGTGAGTCTTTCAAAGACACCCATGGAGACCAGACTCAATTTCCTCCAGGAGGATCTTTCCTGCTGACCTTTCTAGCAAATTGTAAGACAGATATGGGTGAGATCCACTGAGGATTAAGTGTTGACCATGACAAAGAGCTGGTTTTCATCTTCTTAGAAGGGGAAGGATGTGGATTCAGTGCCAACTGGTTCATAACCTCAGCTTTCCCACCTTCATTCTCCAGTACACAGAGCAAGGGAAGTCCCCTTTTGCCACACAGTGCATATACTGTGGTCTTAGGCTGTGTTCTTTCTGTAATTGTGAAATTCCTGCTTGAATATAGCCAGGAACAGAATACATGAGTTGCAAACCCCAGTCCATACCCTGATGTTTGGGAAAGCCTTGACACATTTTGACAGATCGATGTGGCAAGAAGGGACATAATCTTCAAACATGAATATTAAGAAACACTTTTGCTAAGAGATGTTATACTTGTGCTCTCTTTATATTTAAAGTTGAAGATTTCTTATATTCTTGATCTGCAGGTAAATTTGATTACTATCTATTTAATAAAGAAGATAAGTATCACTACTTTAAAGTAGAAGCAGGACATAGAGCTATGAGGTGTATTTCATTACCACTATAGGATTGTGCACTTAAATGATAAATAGAACTGTCATGTCTTGACCTCCATTGGGAATGAAATGATGACCATTGCAGGTTTTTCTTTTTTTTTTTTTTTGGAAAGTGACAGAGATCAAACTAATTAAGCAAGGATTTCTGGCAGTCATCAGTATAAGTTGCAGTGTCACATTGTCTCTGCCTGTTGTAAGCACCAAAAGTTTTTCCAAACATCCTTTTTGATACAGCACAGGTTCTAGTGGTATTCTCTGAAATGCTCCACAGCAATGATAGGTTAGTTTAGTAATTATGTTATTAAATAATTACTTTAGCATTTGCATTGCTCTATTTTTTTCATGTATTTTCAAGAGCTTGTATAATAGAAAAAGAGGCATCTCAAAAATGTGTCATATATATGATAACATGGAAATACTGTATTTGCTTGATGCTTCACAAGCCCTTAGAAGAGTGGTACTTGAGCCCAGCTTTGTGTAGGGAGTACTGGCATATATGAGATGATGATCCAATTCATATGAACAGGAAAAAATTATATTTTTTCTTCCTCAACTGCCTCCCAGTCTCTGAAACTTTGAAGAAATACTGTGTTGGTCTGACAGCAGATAAATTTGTTAGCACTGAAAAGATCCTGGTAACTCTGCTGATACTGCTGAAACACAGTAGATGGCACTCTGGGCCTAGGAGTCTGCTTGCATGTGAATTACCCTTTAGTATGCAACCAACTAGAGGGACTCTTTTCAAGTCCATTAAAAAAATTGCTCTTGTACAATGTGTTTCTTTTTTTTTCTCTTTTGGTTTTTTTTTTTTCAGAGAACAAAAAGACCCGATCTTCTTGAGGGACAAAGTTACACAAAAACATTCCAAAGAACAATTTGAGACAGCTCAAAAAATAGAACAGGAGTATAGCAAATACTTTACAGGTTAGTATTTAATCAAATTTTCAGTAGGAACACAATGGTAATTTAATCCATTTGCACTTTAATTGAAAAGATCAGTGTCCTTTCAATGAGCACCTTGGGTTTTTTCCTTCTGCCTTTCCTTTTGACAAACTCATGTTCTGTTATTTTATTTTACCAGGAGAGAGAATACCAAGATAGAAATCTTCTACGTGTTTTTGTTCTGAATGTTATGAATCTTATGATCTAAAGAGGTTCTGAAAAGGTTTTATTACTAGCCTGTAGTACAGAAACTATGGTCAAGATTTGACAATTTGACGCAGTGTTGTCAGTGTTATACCCTGTAAGGAGTAAAAGGGTTCTTTATTTAAATTGTAAAAATGAAACAAAACAACAAAGACCCCTTGAAGTTTAAATTACCAAATGATGATTTCCAGAGGTCCATTCCAACCTCAAACCTCCTGTAATTCTGTGTGATTTTGTGATTTGTGAGACATAATTTAAATTTCAACAATGGAAGAAAGATTGTCCAAGGTTTCTTGAGCATGCACTTTAATTTGGAATAATTAAATTCACCTTTAGAAGCCTTTTTAATTTCATAAAATTATGAAATCAGTCTTGGATTGTGTTTTTATCAGAGAAGGAAAACAGTGTCTACAGACTGTCTCTGTTCATTTCAGCGTATATTTCCATGTGGTTCCACAAACCTAGAATTTTATCCCCACTCTTTTCAATGTATTTGATGTGCATGGCACCAAAACTAAAAATAAGAACAAATGCCCTAAACTAGCCAAAATCTAACTTTTCATCCCCTGAAAAATGAGATTTTTACAGAAATATTTTGAGGCATAACTGCCAAGTGCAGAGAGACAAAGGGGTGTTTTTAGTTTAGAGTTTGCTCAGTGCATCCTGAGAGAAGCCACGTGTTCTCAACAAAATCCTTTACCTGTTATGTAATAGCCATACAAATGTTTTTACATGGTACATACTAAACCTTCACAGAACTTTACATGTATGTGGCCAGATTGCATCACCACATGTTATCTTCTGCTTCTTGTTTAGTCATTTGGGACATTTTAGTTTCACCCTGATAGTGGAAATGGCACTCAGTCCAAGAGCATCTTAGGTGTATCTTCTCCTATACCCCATGGGAAGGGCCTCCTTCTGTTGGTGCCAAGTGCAGTGACCACTTCCAGATGCTGGTAGTCAGAGAGGGTTGGTGTTCAAATTGCACTGACATTTAGACTTGTTGAAGGTATAATGTACATAAAATAAGCCTGTAGATAGGCATGCTGTACACAGTAGGTTAGTCATGGAGCTATAGGTCACACTCTCTCAGACCAGAGCTCTTTTACTACCTCACAAAGTGCACTTTTCAACCAATGGCTTTCAAGCTGGCATTGGTTCCTCTACCAAGCTGTGAACATTGTGTAATCTGAATCACTTCTTCCCTGCCATTTGTCACCTTTCATAGACCTTTTCAGTTACCATGTTCTGATCCTGAGTCACCTGACATCATTAACTGTCATATATATATATTGCAGAGCCAAATACTTTATGTTTGTGACATCATATTTTCTCTTTTCAAAAAGAAAAAATATGCCTTAAGCTGTGTAAGACTTGCCATACCTTTTCAGCATTAGTAGCAACTGTGGCCAGAGGCTTTGCTGACCTATTTCTCAAGTCATGAAGTTCCTCAGTTTTAAAGTAATAAAGACAATCCTCCCATGTGGCAGTGTTGGCGTTTTACATTTTATGTTTAACATGGGTAGAATAAAAGCTGTTTATTTATCTTTTGAATTGATTTTCAGGGAGCTGCTTGCTGTTGGCCTTTTGTTCCTTGAGTGTAGTTGGCGATAAGAATTGGAGTAGCACCCACTGCTGTTTTATTTAGCTCAGCGATCTGTGAGCTGCTCATAATTTACATCTAATATTTGTAAATAGTGTCTAGTTGCTACAGCTGTAGTCTCTATGTATATTACCCTGTAAATATAAAACTCTTAACAGCACATGTTGAACAGAGAAAGTTTATTATAGCAGGTTCTGACCATCTTTAGACTTAAACTTTGCCACCTGATGCCTCTGAAAATAGTACATGGAGGCCTCTTACAAAACAGTTGTCTTAGTTGATTATAGCCATCAGTTCCTTGACTGCCCTGGATTGTTTTAGGAGCTAGCAGAAGAAACTGTGTATTGAATGCTTGACCTCTTTGCTCTGTTTATTTTTTTTTAATAGAGCTATGCATCTGTCAGATACTGAGTTAAGTTGCTTAATTCTGATCTGTTGATAAACGCGTTGCAGATGAATGCAGAAGACTGCTCTTTGTAACTTACTCATAACTGTTCCAGTCTCATTTGTGTGTGGGTTTTCTTCTTCTTCTCCAGGCACTGTCCAGGGAGGAGCCCTTTCAAGCATTTGCACTCAGATTATGACAACCGTTGACCAAGAACAAAGCAAGGTCCTGTGGATCCCAGCTGGCCCACTGTAGATTTATTTTGCTGTGAAACTACTTTCCAGATGTAAATAACCAACTAACATTCTTTTCAATGGACTCAGTTCATTTCTGTCTTTATAAAGATATCCATAAGTGATTTCTGTTTCATGAAGGGGAATGATAACACTGAACACATGAGGACCTGACGAGGCATGTGGGAAGGGGTAGATCACTTCTCCAGTTTGTCTCTTATGTCGTACGTGTACACATGACAGGTTGTCACGAGGGTTGGGACCTGTGTGTACTTGTCCATGAGTAATGAATCTAACAATGCTGCAAACCCTGTAGAATGACAAGTTTACAAAAACCTTTTCAAAGTATTTGGTTCTTGCTGTTTACTTGAACGTCTTTTTGTTTTGTTTTGTTCTTTTTTTATCTCTGTGTCCTTTTACTTAATGAGGTGACTCTCCAAAATGGAGTGAAATTTTTGAGTATGAGTGGACAGTTTATGCCCAGTGTGACTCTTAGTTACAGTTTTGACCATTTCTAAGTACATTGTTGACTTGACAACCGGGTAATAACGTGAGATTGAATCGGTACACCTTGGGAGTAAACTCAAAAGGAAGTACACTCCTACACAGGGCAGACCACTGTTTGTATCCTGTCAATGCTTGTCTGTGAAAGGTATCGTTTCTTGTTTTATGCATGAAGCTAATATTTAAACGTCATAATGTATCTGAGCAATCCAAGTTTAACATGTGTTGGCAAATAATAATTTTTGGTTGTTGGGCCTAGATTAAGTACTGGTGGGGGAGAGTCATAAACTAGGCCTAGCATGCTGTGTTCTGTCACTTTTAGATACTGTAAATATGGAAAGCTTATGTTGGTGCAATTTTGCAGGGTAATTCTTAAGCTTTGTAATTCAGTGTGTAGCATTCACATAGACTGTTTTTATTTAAGAGCAGACACAATTTTAGGGCTTTGATTAAAAGCCTTTAGAAAGGTACTAAATTGTTAGTGTTTTCACTGTCAGAAAATAAGTGATCATTTAGTTTTGGTTGCAATACTTATTTACCTGTTGTACCAAACTCTATTATATCGGTTCCCTTTTTGTTTTTTTGCACTTCTGACTCTGTGTTCCTAACACAGGTTTTGTACCTGTTTCTTCTGTCTCTTGTGCCATGTTTCCTGGGTACTGTATTTTAATTGTTTTTAAAATATTATTTGAGTAGACCTGCTTCTCAGACACTGTTTCTAACATTTCATTACGTAGGGTTTCTAGTTTTACACTACAGGCTGTAATTTTGCTTCTGTTTGCAGCTTTTATAATTAAAAAAAGGGATTCTTCTTGCACAGTTCTTCAAGAAAGATCTGGTCCTAAATTTTAATTCTGTTCTACAGTTGCTATTTTATAGTTCAAAATACTTTTTATAGCATTTATATAGTTATACACTATATAGAGTATTCTGAACTATAAAAAGTCTAAAATATATATAGTATTTTATATAGTATTATACCATACTATTATAATACTGTATATATAAATTAATAAATACGAAATGGTATGGATGAATTAGTAGTACTTCTCATGGTGAGGGACAGAAGTTTTTTGTTTATCTCAATTTTTTGTTTGTTTTGTTTATTTTTTAAAGTTTGAGATCAGAGTAGATTCCGCTGGTACAACTGAAACAGACAGGTACTGTTCTGACATGGATTTTTCTGTACTAAATGAAAATGTCACTTTGTATCAAAAAAAAAAAAAAAAGTTAAAGAAACTGATTACTAAATAAAGGTCAATTTCTGTAACTTCACTTGTGTGTAATGCGTGCATAGAGCTCATGCTCTTTTTGACTCTCTTGAGTCCTCATATAAGGTTTTGATTTCTAACTAAAATTGGCATATCCACCTTAGAGTTTCAGATATCCACCTTGAGAAGAGCAGGTTTATTTTGTTCTCTTGCCTATCCTTGAATTAATAAATACCAGAGATGTTCAAAAATTACAGGACACGAGAAGTTAGATGTCATTTTATGTTAATATTTTTTATGTTCTGTCCCATTGGTGTTAAGGATTTCAAATGGAAATGGAGTTGATTGGATGGAAGCTTTAACTGAAGAATGACTATATCACTGATATTCCCAGGGGAGAGTCACTAGGGAAAAATGTGAATATTAGCTTAAAGGCACATTGTAGAATGCTCTCAGTTTTTATACTTCAGACAGTCCAGCCTCTTTTGTTCATTGAGTTCTCTGAAAGCCTAGGGAAGGTAATTATGATGTACTAACTTTTGTGTTTTATCAGTTTCTTTATTCTCAGATGCCAAATAGTCAACTTCAGCAGATGAATGGACAAGTCTTGTAATCTGCATAACTAGTAATAGCCTTTAGTCGTAGGACAGTACTTGCATCTTATCTGTTCTTGAAAAAACCACACCATGGTAGCATCATCTAGTAGAGGATGAAGAAAATGGCAATAAGCAGGTTCTGGCAGGTCAGTAACAGCCATACATTGCATATCTTCTGATCACAACAAAGTAGACCTGAAGTAATGATTGAACACTAGAAAGAGATGACTTTAGCTCTGATTGGGAGTTTCCTGATACACCGTTTTGGTTTATATATTACATGCTGGAGATAGATTTAGCCCTTGTTCTGTAAAGAGTAATTTTGTCCAGTGTTTAAATTAAAGAAACTAGTTTTGTGGGTATTTTAAAAGTAGTTTCAAAATAGTAAAGTTAGAAACAAAAAGTCTGAAAATTTCACCATTATTCTTTTAAGCCACCACTGAGCATGTGTGGCTGCAGGTAGAGTTAACTAGAAATCAAAATTTTTGAACTTTATTTTTCCACAGCTGAACTGACATAAAATGGCTGAAGATACTGCAGCCCATATATGTGATTTGTTGTTAATATGTTTACAAACATGTACGTGCTTTCAAGCCTTTGCATTCTGTTCACATTGACCTGAATTGCAGGGCAAGTATTTGCCTGATCCAAAATTACCCTGTGACAGCTGCCAACCTCTTCACCTCAGACAAGGGTTCTTTTTCAGTGCCTGATAAATTTGGAGGCCATATCATAGTCCTTTGTAGTGAATGCAAACATTGTCTTAAGCAGTCTTGAGCAGCTCTCCTAGGTCTGTCTCTGATGGATATATTCGTGGTTGAAGTACAATCTTGTAATCTTTTCTAGACTTATGTGTAAGGCTTCATGTAATTCCTACAATTCTGTGCCTACACTTCACAATGGACAGTTTCTGTTAAAATAGACTGACATTGGAAAAACATGCACTGGCTTGGAAACTAAAGAGATTACTGTGAAAAATACAGGTACCCAACAGAGCAGACTTTGGTTTTGTGCAACAACTAGTGAAGGTTCCAGAATGGCAATAGAAGCTGAACAGCAGAAAAAAGGTGCTCGGCCTCTTCCTGTAAGTTTTCTCAGGCTGCTGTGCCTATGAGTGTAAGAGTTTCTTACTCATTTGGTTGGGTTTTTTCCAACATGAACTCTGTCATTTTATTTAGAAAATGTCTTGCTGTTCTTAGCTGAAAAAGTACATTTTTGATAACATTTGCTAGTTAACTTTTTAGCTATTCAGTTTGTCTTCTTTCACTGTTTGAATACTGAGAGATGCTTTTGCTATCATGACACAAATGATGTGAGCATGAATCCAAAAACCAGGTGAACAGGGGATCCTGTTACTTAAGTGTGAAAGTACCAGCTTAATCTGGAATTGTTCAACTCTGTTTTAACAAACAATTCCTTACAAGCTTTTGTAAAAGCAGTTCTTTTTTATGTTTTCTGTAATTTTAGATGAGGACTGAAACTTTGTATTTAGGCAACTTCATAAGTTGTCTGTGTACATGGATCTATTTCTTGAAGCAAACTGTGGATAAACTGTGGAAGCATACTGTGACTAAAGAAATTTAAAACATTTTCAGTTCTGAAGTTATCTTGTAGACCTCCAGTGTGGAAAATATTTTTGGTTTTTAATTTTTTTTTTAATATTATTTAATCATATTACTTAACTCACTTGAAAAACAGTGAGATGTATTAAAGTTTTTCAGATTTCCTTAGTTCTCATTCAATTAAGCAATTTTAATTAATTTTCCTCAACAGAATGCACCTGTTAAAGATGAAGAGGTTTTATCTTCCTGTGTAAGGTGTGAATTTCCAGGTGATTTTTTTTTAACATAGATGTACACACAGGTTTTTAAAATATGTTCTAAAAATGTAGGAGGAAAATGGCAGAGATATAATAACAACTGTTTCAAGAATCAAAACATAAAAATCTCTATATAGCCTAGTCACGTTATATTATGTTGAATTATCTGTTACATTTTATTAACAGTACATTGTATGCTGAGTATATATTTTTGTTGGGATATTTTCTGTGTCTACCACATTGAAGAAAATAACACCACCAATGATTAAGGAAGCTTTCAAAGGTACAGTCTTTTCATTAATGACCCTGTTCCTTCAGGGGCTCACACTCTAAAGAGTGTCCAAGAGCTACACTACTTCTGCTGCTAGTTAAGAAAAACAAACAACCCAAGCCTGAAACAACACCCCCCTCTGCCCCCACCAAACCCAGTGCACAAAAGAAAACAACTTCCTTCCCACCAAACCCCACTTCCAAAGTGTCCAATATGGCTTTTGTATGACTTCATGTCCTTCCTGTCTTCCTGAAGATACATTAGAATTTCTTAAAAAGAAAGACAGCAGTTTAGTCTTAACTTAATTCACAAACATACTTCATATTTCTCTAGAATTAGAAACAAGTCTGTCAAAATGTTAAATTTTTTCAACAGCTTGAAAAAAAATCTGTTGCTTGATAAAATCACACATTTGCAATGTTTTTTTTTCTTTTAAAGTTTTTTTCAGTGCAAATGTTAATGGCATTCCTTATGTAATATTCCCTATGCCCTTCCTCTGAAGGCAGGGAATGATCAGCTTTCTGAAGATGGTGACTTCAATCTTCAAAGCAAGTGACCCTTTTTTTTACAACTTTTCACCTCATTTTGCTGCATATTAATCTTACCTTGTTAGCAATAACAACAATCAGTTAAAATTATCTTTATTCCTTCCTTTGACAAATCTGTTTGGTCCACAAATGCTTACCATTTGAGTTTAGTAGTTGGCTTAATCATCAGATTTTTTTAACAAGTTGAGATGAAATTTGTGGCCTATGGTGATAAAGTATTAGGTTTCAAGCTTGGCTAGTGTAAGAAATAAAAGGCTGAAAATGCCTTTTTTTTCATCTAAATATGTGCAAGGAATTTAGATGTGATTGTAAGTTTTATAGTTCTGTGATGAAAATAACTGTTAGTTATAACATTTTGAGAGGATAATTCCAGCGAAGTCAGCCAGAAGAACTTAAGGTAAAAGAGAGAAAATTGTTCTCTGCTGTGAAAATAGGATTTGAGAGTGCCAGCAATTGCTCGTATCATTATAGTAACAAGTAGGTTTGTGATGCAAAGATGAGTAAGTGCAATTGCTGAAGAAACGAAACACATGGAGCTGAATTCCAGGAAGGTGATAAAAACTGTGTGTCTTCAGCAATTGCCACGGTTTGTCCCATGGTGGCAAAAGTATATCTCTTCTATCTGGAGTTGGCTGAACTGTATGGACTTGCAGAGCTTCTGTCTGCAAATATATTTCTAGCATTCAGATGAATTCTCATATTTTTATATCTCGATTTGTGCTGTAGTAAAAAATGTGTGGTTAATAGCTGCAATTTTAATGTGATCTGTTGAGACCTGCTCTGACTGTTTTTCTGTTTAATTATTTATAACTCATTTTTCTAGGTGGTGCCACATATTTTGTGCCAGAGTGACTATTTTACAGCTGCAAAATAATTAAAGTGAGGTTGTAAAAATCAGTTGGATATCCTCCCCCTCCTGGTCTTTATATGGCAGTGTTTCCTCAAAGCTGCAAGACTTGAACACCCCTGAGTTCACTTGAATTCCTGTGTGATGCTGACACTGCTCTGCTATGTGGGCAGGACGTGATCAGAGCTGATTCCTGACTGTGGAGCAAGGAAGTGTTGAGCCTGCCCTGGTCTCAGTCCTCAGCTGTGCTCCTGTGAGGAATCCTTCACAGTGCTTCAGTCTTTGCCTGGGTTAACTCTAGCGAGGTGCTTCCAGTCCTGACTCCATAGGGCAGTCTTGTGCCTTCCAGAGCTGAACTGAGATTTCTGATCAGCTATTGCTGTGTTTTTCCTTTCAGTTGTCCATTTTCTGCTATGTTACCGTACACAGACATAGAGTGCTGTCAAGTGCTCCATGAAATTTTTCTTAGAAGTGAGGTTCTTGTTTGTGAGAGCTGTATTGTAGATGCATCACAGGCTTTCCCCTCCTTTTACTGTTACGTGTGGCTTTAGTTTCCCTTTGCTTTATAATCTTGCTACCACTACTAGATAAATCTTCTTTCAAGGTGTGTCCCTTATCCAGTGCAGCTTTTTCAGTTTGCCCCATTTCTTGCTTCATGCTTCACTTATACATCTAAACTCTCAAAGATATTTTTTCGATTGCTGATGCATCCTAATCTCTCCCTTCCTTGCCCTGTTATCTAATGCTAAAGTATTTTGGAACATTATGTAAAGTCTGTTTGTTTCACAAAGCATACTATGTGGTTGTGTATTAATCACTGATTTGATTTTAAACACTTGTTTTCCTCACTGTTGATGATCTCATGAACAGCAGTGGCTGATCCACTGCAGCATTCAGCAGCCAGCAGCTTCAGGTAACGTTTTAGCAGTGTGTGCACGCCTGCAGTTTCTGAAGTGATGCCTTGCTATGTTTCCAGCAGTGCCAGCAGTATATTTGTAGCAGGACATACTTGGTAAGCAACAGAAGACAACTTGGGAAAGTCCTCAAACGCATCTTAAGATTTTATTACCTCTGCTGGCTCACAAAGGCTTCAGTCTTTGGATTAATTTGGATTTCCCTCTGCAATGTTCAGATTCTGTGATAACCCAGCACTAGTAAGGTGTGCAGAGATGTAGCTGAACTGATTAGCTGCAGATTGCTGAGATCCACAAATGGTGCCTGACCTTCAATAGAAAGGAACTGTTATTACTCAAATTTTAACCTGCTTTGCTGTTACTTAGGATATTACTGGAGTTACAAGATGTCAGTTTATAAAGAGTTTTGAAATGCTGGAATTCAGAAGTAGACATTTTTTTCTTGTTTCTTTTCCACCCTACTCTTGCCCTAAAGCCCGGTTTTTTATTTTACACCCTCTTTTATGTCAGCCATTTCAAGAAGCAGTAAGTCTGTAATACACAATATAATGAAAAGAAAAAGAACTGCAACAAACAGCTATTGAATGTTGCAGGGCCCATACAATCCTTTTTCAATTTTTTAGTTGTAGAATGAGCTACTCAGAAACAGAAATGCTTTCTTGAAACAATTAAGTTTGAAAGTTATTTTCATTTTTATTCTCAGTGCTCTGATAATGAGACTTTCAATATCTGACTCGCTTATTTTTAAAAACTTGGTGTCCAGACCAAAAGCATCTGTGGCACCTTAATAATTGTTCCTGTGAAAATACTACTTTAACTTCTCTGCTTCAGGATATGTACTTCATTATGTAGAGCACTTTCAGCTTTCATTTTATTACATGTAAGCCTCATCTATTTCAATGATTTGGGATTTCTCACTTTTTGTTACCCCCTGGTACTTACAGGATGTGGTTTTTGTTTAAATAATGTTTTTTTTCCATCATACCTCATCACCCAGATGGATGGTGTGAGTTCATGATTTTGTAGTCACTCCAAACTGAAGTGTCCTGTTTCTCAGTGGGGAAAAAAGTTAGGGCAGGTGACCTATGCAATGTGGGACTCCCCTTTTAGTGTATATCCCTGGGGTGTGTGAGTGGAGCATTTTGCTCTTTGTTTTGTATCTAATGCTGCAGATATCACACACACCAACAATATATATTGAAAATTAGTGGTGCTACAGATAAATAATTGACTAATTTATGGTTTGTTAGTCAATGTGAAACAGAAAATGGCAAAGTAGTTCAGAGTGAAGCTG
Organism: Lanius collurio; assembly: GCA_020086605.1. NCBI lineage: Eukaryota > Metazoa > Chordata > Aves > Passeriformes > Laniidae > Lanius > Lanius collurio. The sequence continues at coordinate 10,557,706 of JACBWW010000010.1, forward strand.
ATGGGTCACAGAAAAACCACAAACCCCCGATGCTCTATTTTTCAATTATTTAGCCTTGTGTTTAATTTTTAATATATCTGCCTTAAAAGGGTGTTATTAGCCTGAAAGTTATATTTGGAAAATAAAAGCATTGGAATGGGGTACTTCCTTTAATGAACATTGAAATGAGACATTCCTCAAAAGGAAAGCTATTGCTCTATTTCATCTCGGTATTTACTGTTTTCATGAAAAATGATCAGTAATTTCTGAAGAAGAAAGTACCCTTTAAAAGATGTTTCAAGCCAGCTACTGAAAACAGAAGTTATACTATATAATTGCTCATCATTCAAAGTTGTGTTTGGGGATTTTTTCTGTGTGTAGTGCAGAATGTAATGATTAGAGAAGAAAATTATTTCTGGTATGTGAAAGAGAATAAATGTTTCTTTTCACAGTGTGCTAATACAGTGGTACAGAAACTACAACAGATTTTAAAAAGCACAAAAAATATTTCTTCAGCAATATATGGAAGATGACTTGCATTTATCAAATTATTCTTCTAAAATCTGAGAACCTGTCCCTTGATGCAAACTCACACATCAAACACCTCTGACTTTATAGTTACAGCATCTCACTGTCAATTTATGCTATGTATAGCACTGATTGTTTTTCTTGCCAGATTAAGAGCAGAGTTTTAAACTGTCTTCCTCAAGGTCAGAAGCCTGGCAGTAAATTCTCTCTTTTGTTTTGTTTTTTGTTTGTTTTGGTTTTTTTTTCCCTAAATCATGAAGTACTTTAGTAACAAACAAACATAAAACCCCCCTCAAACCAAAACAAAAAAATACCAAACATGCTTAGGTTAATGAAAATCAAATTATATGCATTCTAAGACAATTTCTTCCACAAGACAGAAAGTATCAGCAAAATCAATGGTGAGAACTTGCAGCCCTAGCAATGACTCTGAAGCAACAGCTGCCATGCAAGGCATGGAAAAACAAAGTAACTGAATCTTAAAATAATGTGTGTGGTAGTCTATAATGCAAAATTAGTGGGATTTCAAATATTGGTAGTTCTGAAGGGATTGATAAGTATAGTTTATCTGTAGATTGAACATTTCTAGTGTGTTAAATTCAGACACCTATTATGGGCTATTTTATAAAGATCACTCTAAATTGATGAAGGCATACTAAGCCTTGTATGGCCACAGACCTTTAGTTGAGACCAGACAATAATAATCTAGTCTCTAAAGTATGCAAAAAGCATGAGAGAGCATCAGGCTCACTGGCTTAGTGTCAAGTCCTTCTTATAAAAGGTATGACTTAAAATGGAAAGCCTTTGTGACAGTTTATGCAGACTAACTTAATGTGTATAGCCTGTGCAGACAGTTATTTTCCACCTATTCGTGAATACATAAGCATGGATATTTGGCTTTAAACATAGAGGGGTGCAGAGAGTTCTTTTGTTTAGTCAGATAAATACTTTCCAATATTTAACCAGTTTTAACTTGTGGGGAACAGATGGTTTTTCTTCATTAGTAATTGCTTTTCCAGAAGATAGGCCTGTATTAAAATTTGTGAGGATTCATGAGCTCTTTTATTCTAAGTAAAGCTCTTTGTTGAAACTGCTCAGTTTTTAAAAAAACAAAAGAACCAAGAGATTTTCTCAAATCTCCAAATCCTGCTAGTTTATTTTATTCTGGTTTTTTGTTAGAGGCAAAGGCTGTCAAACATATTGTTCCACTCTTCCCTGGAAGGAAAATCCCTAAGTGTTCCTAGGATGCAGACTCAACAGAAGTTCACGAAAACCTACCTACCTCTGCTTTTAACTCAGGTAGGATTCAATGGCATCCGATCAAGATGTCAGGTGCAAGTCCTGAAAACTATTTTGACTCCACCCGTGGCTAAAATTAAGTGTTCACAATTTCATGAAAATGATAAAGTTTTGGTTTTGTTTTAGGGCTCGTGAATGGTTGGAGTTTTATGTCTTCATCTTTGTCCCAATAAAACAGACACCTTACTCCCTGCTATAGGAGCAAGAACAGGAACTGAGGCCTGTCACATTTCAAATGCCCCTGTCAGAAGCATATTGTTAAGTTTTATTTAATGTGCATTCAGTATTTTGAGTAATGGGAGCAATACCAGGAAATTTTAACCTTCATAATTGATATGCTGGTTTGACAAGGTTTTCACAGCAGAAGTCACTCTTGTATAAGCCTTCACCAGTGCAGTGCTTTTCTCATTATGGAAACATGTACAGCTTGAGTGGCATTTTCCTTTTATGACATCCTTTACAGGATAGTCATACAAATTTGTGGAGGAAGCCTTCTAAAGCACTAGTATATGAAATAACAGTGTCTAGTTATTTGGACTTTGAGTTTTTAATTTTAAAGGTATAGAATTCAGTGATAACAGGATTTTCCCACTGACAAGATGCACATTTTTAGGTACCAGCTTCTGAAGTTAGAAATATACAACTTCCTCTTGATAAAACTACAGAGTCACATCTTCTTTTTTTTAGGCTCTGGAGTAAGTAATACAGTCATTAAATTGTCAGCAAGCTCCTCTGCCATGTGTTGCTGTCTTGTTCCCAGCATATGCAAACTGTCCCAGTGCCTCACAAGAAGTTGCTACATGTCTCCTTTTGCGATCCACGCATTGGGCCGTGACCTTTCACTTGTGTTTCTTTATTCAAGTTACAGACACCTCGGTGTGCAGGTTTTGAAGCCCTGTGTGCCTGTTGCCAGTGCTAACCTCTGCCATCAAAGGGCACAAGGAACAGTCTCGCTGTGGCGTGAGGAGGAGTGTGGCTGCGCTCCAGCTCCGCCTGCTGTGCTTGCTCTGTACATTTTGCATTGCTGTTTTTGAAGATACTGAGACGCTGGCTGTGTTTCTTGCTTCTCTCTTCACCCTGCTGGAGGGCCTAGAGCCTCTCTTAGCTACACTTTTGTTTTTTCATTTGCTTTGATAGCATGGACGTGCTGTAAAATTACCTGGGTTTTACAGGTGTCTTTCCTGTTTGTACAAAATCTAGTATTATAGAGAGGGAGTGAGGCAGGGAGTGGGTGGCTGTTCCTTCAAACAGGAAAATAATACAAGTTCTTCAACAATGAAGTTCTCTGTGAGAGGCAGAGCACCATGTTCCCAGATGTGATTGCAGGGGCAGGGGTGGGGGTTTTTTCTGAGTGCCACTGGTTCTTGAAGGAGATTTGTTTTTTCCCAGAAGATTATAGAATCCTTTTTATGCAGCTTAATGTTTTTCTTTATAGATATCATAGGAAGCTGTATCCTATTTTACAGATACAAAGTTGCAAGGCACACAGAGACTAGTTTTGAAGAAATCATGTGGGACTTTTAAAATATGGCTAATAAAATATTCTGAATGATGCCATAAAGAGGAGAAGCATGTTAGAGCTCTAAGTATGTAGCTAAACTGGAGAGCTGTGCTGCACAAGGCTGTGCGAAGTATCAAACTACCTTAATTGTGGCTGATATCGTGGCACTCACTGAGGCAAATAATTACTCCAGGAAATAACATTTCAGTATCTCTCCATCAGCATTTCTCTGAGTTTACTCCTCACATCATTCTGTTCCTCTTTCTTCTGGTCTTTCAGAACAGAGTTTGAGCTCTTGCCCAAGTGCCACCAAACGCAATAGTGTTTCTTTTGCACCTCAAAGGTAAAATTTGTTGCTGCCTTTTGTTGTTATTCTGCACCCCAACAGTTCTGACCTGTGAGGAATGCAGGGGTAGAGGACAAAAACATGAGTTTTACTTTTTTTTAATGCAGAGAGACCAGTGAAAGATAAATTTGGTGCTCTGGGGTTTGTGTGGATTGGTTTCTTCATTATTCTTTCTCTTTTTGGATTTCTGTGGGTGTTTTGGGTTTGTGGGACTTTTTTTTTAGGTAAAATTGAGTTCAAGTATAAAGCTGGGCAGTCCCACATAATTGATGTTGCCATGGCCTCCAGCCAAAGTTGGAGGAGTCATCAGTTAGTTCTAACCTGGAGAAAAGCAGAGAGGGAGATAAATCCCCCTCTCCAACAAGATGTAAACATTTTTTTCTTTTACTTTTTGTGAAACTTGTAGAACATAGGGAGCATTTTGAAGGAGAAAGGTCTGGACCAAGTGAGTGCTTAGTTTGTTAATGCAGTTCTGCTCTACCACCACTGTGCTAGAAGATCAATACTCGTTATGCAGCCGCTTGGTAGCTCCAGTTTTACGTACAGGACATCTGAAAGGGAGTTAAATTACAGCCTTGATTTCCAACAGGTTCTATGTGTCAACATCCCATCCCTTCCTCTGCTGACAGAAGGGAGTCCACGACCAGGAGCTGCATGAAGCTCTGTGGGTCAGCTCTCCAGTGCCCTCCTCACTGTGCTTGCAAATGGGGTGTGAACTTCCCTGAGCTGCTGGGGTCAGTCCTTTCTGTCCAGAAAGACAAGCACTGCCTGTGCAGCTGCTGGGCTACAGCACAGACTTGACCTGTGGCACTTGGGACAATATGAAGGACGTTAGACTGCCTGTATTTATTGACTTTCACTACAAAGTCATTTCCCTCTAATACAAAGGTATTAATTACAGATAGAGAGAAACATGGTGACTCCAAGGTTGAGAGATGACAGCATGCAATCTGGAATTTCCATCACAACTGATTATGATTATGCTTCAGCTATTAAAAGTTACAAGGTTGCATTTGTTATGTGGATGCTTGCTTCTAATTAAAGAAAATGCCTACCTATCCTTTAAGAACTCAAGAAAAAATAGATTCCAATTTTTATCTTCAAATTAGTTTTTCAGTAGCCTTTTCATTTAAATGCTAGCTTTTTCTGTGCTAATGTGGTTTGTGCATTTGTTGGATGAATTAAGGACTGCATTTTTACTCACTTGATACCTTTAGAGGTAAGCTTTGCCTGCAGCACAAGACAAAATGAGTTTTGTAGTCCTGTCTTATTCTTTTTCTTGTCTGTGGTGCATCTCTTTTCCTTATTTACTGTCTGTCTGTGTGGAGGTGTTTCAGACAGTTAATCTAGTCAGGTGAATTTAATGTTGATTGCACAAACCAAAATGGACTGTGTGGATATACTCAGTCAAGAATAGAGGCTTTTTGAAGTGAGTTACACTGCAGAAATAAAAGCTCCTTGAATCCTGATTCACATGGCAATCTGAGATGTGCGAATGCTTCACTTAAAAATAAATTCAAATTACTTTTTCCCAAGTGACTCTTTGCAAACACAAAGGACTTGTAATCCAGCATCTTGATAAAAGGATGAATCTGTGCTTTTTACTCTTCACCCTGGTACTGATGTCTCTTGTAGCAGAAAGATATGCACAATTTCCTATACAGAAAATATCCTCTGTTTTCACCAGTAACCTTGCTGCTTTATTTGTGTTCCAGTGGTCTCATTTGTACTCCCTGCCTGCCTTCCTTATTGCTCTCCTATTTATGTTTTCACTATTTATTATGGTTTGCTTATAGTGTAGATGGAGTACTATGTCTTGACGCAAGTCCTTTATGATGTTTATTGATGAGGCAATTGTGAGAACAGCCTCATTGTACCCTGTTACCATTTGTGTTTCTCTACTCTGCAGCTTTTCAGAGCCTTTCTGTAAACTGCATAAATGAGACTCCCAGCTGAGAGCAGTTCACAACATCTCCCTTTGGCATAGTAGCTGCCTTCCTATTTTAACCAAGAGTCAGTGAATATATGGAGTCTTGGATGAAAATGTGCATCTGAAGCTATGTTAGCTTAGATGAAGATTGCAAGGGATTTGTCATGTGTGTGCTTCCAAAGAGATGCTCACTCATAGCTGTACATATATATCACATTTGTTTTATGGGACAGTCTTCTGTCAGCCACATGGCTTTGAAACAGTTACTGCAATTACTCTTTTCTCATCCTTCTCAAAGCCCTTGATGTGGATCTTGACTAGAAAAAGTTAGGATAGGAGCATACCAACCCCTATACAGAGCTGTTGTGTCCCTATGTAATGGATATACAATTGAAGCTGAGGCAGCGTGCAATGTACTGTGGTGTTGGAAGATGCAGAAATAAGGAAGGAAGGTATGATAAGATACTAGATGGGTACTCAGAAAATTGTCTCCCGATTGTGGGAAATTGTATCTTTTATAATCCTAGGCAAGTCAGTCTGGTTTGACACTAGGTATTCCATGAAAATCTCAGAGCTGAGAGGAAAGGAAAGAATATTACAGTCATAATATCCTTGAACTGGAATAAATCTACCTCAAATTCAGAAACTTTGCCCCAGGTTGTATATATCTTCTTTAGTGTGTTTTCTTCATAGGCCATCTAGATTACAGATACCCACCCCAAAGAAGTGACATTGTCTGTCTCACTCAGGTGAAGAATAACACCACTTATCTTTCCTTGCCAGTGTTGTTGACTTCAGGCTGTAGCTTTTGATCAACAAATTTTTATGAATCCTTGTAGAAAGAGGTTAGGATCTCATCTGTGACCACTGAGCAGCCTAGATAGGAGAATTACTAGAACTGCTATACATGGAAGAAAACACTAAAGTAACAGCTTTTAGACAGCATGTCTGTTTGGTGAAAGGAGGGATCTGGAGCTGCAATTGAGACACAAAAGAGAGAGTATCATTTGTTGGTCACAGAATTTGTTTATTGTTTTTTGTTTACAGCACCCAGCTGAGTCTCCACAGCCAAGTGACATGAGAGAAGTGCTGGTTCTCCCTGCTCTCCTTCCTGCATGCCTTTCTGGTTTGAGTTCTTTGGAAGTCCACAGGAACAGGAAAATCTATTTTCATTGCGTTACCAGTCTGTGTCTGTCATGAAATTTCAGCAAACAAAAACCACAGTGTTTGATAAACAGACTTTAAGAGCAGAGAAGAAACCAAAGAGCACAAGTGCCACAATGCAATTTCTGATTTATAGAGAATAAAGCTTTACATTTTGCAGGCCCACATAACAATTAAGACATAAATAGATAAGCTACAGAAAATTGGCTAATGGAATATATAAAAATGAATTTAGTGCAAATTTTCAAGCGCTCTGGGCAATTAATTGTATGCCTGTCTACCCAAAGTTTTGACTGTACAGATAAATGTATTGATTGCAGAGCAAATGTGTCTCCCTTTATTCTTTCCCAGTAAAGAAAATAGCATTTAGTGACATGGGAGTTGATTTGCAAGTTCCCAAAGCAGTGAAAGCTGAGGTCAGGCCTGCAGTGACACGTTTTGCTGCCAACTGCTGTCGAGTGGCAATATTGACATCTTGTAGCATCACTGGAATACCCATCTTGTGGCTGTTCTTGCCAGCATCACAAATTTGTCACAAAGATGTTTTCTATCTGCAGCAGTTGTAGGCATGCACTGGGAAAGAACCCAAGGCTTTCACCTGTTGCCATTGCTGTTGTGCTGGCTGATATAAAAGGGCTGTGGTGTTTAGGGAAGAAATCCAAGTGGTGGAAAAGGGAGCATTGCTGCCTGAGTGAGGGAGAAGCTATGCTGAAAGAGCATCCATGTTCCAAGAACTTTGTAAGACAAATGAGCACAACTACACTGTATGCCTTGGGCATCTGGTGGGTAATTTTGGACAGTAGATGTTCATTTCAGGGAATGTTTCCTCATGAGGAAACCTAGGGCACTGCAGGAAGGAGCAGTGAAATTGCTGTACACAGGTCATGCCTGAGCTCGGTCTCCAGGCTGGCCATGAGTGCAGATGTCTCTTTCTTTGGAGGGCTCCTATTGCTTATTTACTTTTATTCCTGACAGCTGCTCTCTTTTGCAAGTATGATATCCTGGTCTGATATTCTGGCCAAATTCTAACTATAATCCTTACTGCCTGCTTGACTCAAAATAGCCCATACATTAAAATGTGTCATTTCTCTTCTAACTGAATGTGATGTTTTTAAACAATTTCCATTTTTCACCCCAAATATGGCTCTTTCAGCTTTGAATGTTTCTCTATTTCTAGCTTGTTAAAGTACTTGGAAGGCATTATGCATTGCATGCATAAAGACAAGCTATTATAAATATTTAGCTAGCTAAAGCATTTGTGATTTTTTAACTTCTAAGTTAGAAGTAAATGGCATACTTGTAAAGACTTTTGCATTTTTTACAGAAAGTTATCTAAGTAAATCTTTCACAATAGCTTGAGACTTTTTGTGGTGTGCCAAAATACATCCTACCTCAGTACCACTGGGATTCAGGAATTATACGAAGTGTCAGAGAGACTAAAACAAAGACTCGTGCCTGGAATATTCCTAAAAAACTGACAAGCATCAGTGCTCTGTGACTGAGTGGTGCTGTTTGGAGAAGGTCACTCAGTAACTTAGTTTTCCTTTTTCTTCAGGAAAAGAAGGGTATTCCAGTGGAGCCCCTGCTTATGTTTTCCTTTTTCTCCAAGGCTCTGGGTGATCTCTGCGAGGCTGTTTAGCCTCCCTAGGCCTTGCTCTTAGGCTATAAAATAGGAGCACTGGAACATCCTTTCCATGTGGAAACATTTTCTGGATAAGACTCTGAGGTGCTTCGAAGCAATAGTTTTGGCTTCTGCACAGTAACTGGGTAAATGTTTCTTAATTGTTTGATTAATATCCTTTTATCACAGTACAAGAAATAACTGAAAGTACATTTTGTCTCTGTTTTGAGAATATTGAGTGTTTTACCTATGAGCGGTATTCTCATCTTAACAGTATTTTAGCAAAGAAGTCTGAAGAAACCATGTCAAAGAATGTTTGTGAAACAGCTAATCTTAGACAAATAGAAGTATTTTAAGAAAGCAAATATCGGCCTCTAAGACAACTATTTGCAAAAGGAGCCTGGTTTCACTCAAAGTAATGGAAACAGCTCTCATGAGCTATTTATCAAGAGGTTTGCAAGGCTAGGTTTTAAAAAAAAATTAAATTGTTTAGTCTTCAGCCCAATAACCTACTGCAGAAATTACTTAGAGAATAATGGTAAATGTGAGAATTGGAAAATATTCAATAGCAATTCATAACCAAAATATTTTTTCTAGTGTGTTTATCTCCTGGACCAGTATTTCTGTCTAGATGTGACTTTTACCTTGCAGTCAGGCACAAAGGATGGAACTCTGGAAAGTGTTCAAGATTGTTTTATTTTAAGATTACAGAAAAGTTCCACTATAAAAGTCTTTCCTGCTTTTCAGACCAGGTTTAGATCATAAAAAATGTACCCAGGATGGCACAAGCAGGGTTCAATCTCAAAGCCATCCTTATCTGCCCCTTTGTGCTAAAGGCACCACAAACCACTGGACAAAGCATTGCACATTTCCATCATGTGGTCTTATTTTATTTGGACTGGACTTAAGATATGTCTAGATGCTCTTTCAAGATGCTGTGGCTTTCAAATTTTTCATTGAGATTGACCAGAAGCAATAATTTATATCCTGTAGAGCTGATGACTTAGCACTTTCCAAGTTAGATCTGGAGCCAAGCACTGCAGTAATTATTCTGCAGCTGATTTCTAACAGACCTTTGAAACTTTGCCTGAGGATGGGCGAGGCACAGAGGCAATGCTGCATAGCCTCTGACAGAACAGCAGAGTTCATGCAAACCACCTCTCACTGTTTCCCATTCTTTTGCAAGAGAAGCTTCTGGTCTGTGATGGAAGTGACTGGTCTTCCTCTGTAGAAAGCAGATCAAAACTGTAACACGTGTATAATTTGCTGAAAAGATGTGCTGAAGTCTTTGCAATTTAGTACATTTTGCTGCTCCTTTCAACAATTGAAGATCTATTATCACAGTATTCACCAGCCTGAAGATCTCTAAATCTGCTTTTCCCTTAAAAGTTTCACTTCTTGATTATTCTTTTAAGCTCAAAAGACAAAATGAGTTGAAATGTATTTCAGAAAGAAAAAATGTTGAAAAGCACAAAGGAGTCAAGATACTGCTCAAACTCCAGGGGTATATGGACACTCCCTGCTAGGTATGAGGTTTATCTCTGTCTAGATTTTACCTAGGCTTTTTGGGGTTGAGAGAAGATGAAAACAAGGGAGAAGCAGTTTCTACCCATACTTGTGTTTAGGAAATAGTTGCCTGCCTTTCTCCCTCTGCTGTTTGCATCATATTTATTCCACAGTAGTTCTGCCAGCTTAATTTGTCCCATAGTTCTCCTTAGTAATTTCTTGGGAATGTTATTTCTTTTATAACCTGACAACTTGCAAAGTAGATTTAAAATAAACTTTAATCAGAGTGTAAGCCACTGCCTTCCCTCCTCTTTCTTCAAGCCCTTCAGAATCAGCTCCCACACGGGGTCCATGCCCTGCTGACATATGCACAACTACCTGTGAGTGCACAGTCACTCGTAGGAACAATGCTGTCCAAGAACTGAGTATGTACTGCCCAGCATCTCATCGTGACTCGGGGAATTTTTCAGGTCTTAAAAGCTCCAGTCCTCCAGGACTGTTCAAACCTTACCAAGGTCAGCTGCCACAGCACCATGGTAGGAAACCAGGCGTGGACATGAGATCAAAACTTGCAACAGCACCTACAACTGAGATACACATTTGTATAATAAATGATATTGAGAAGGCTTAGAGGAACATCTTCACATATACTCTAAAACAGCAAATGTATGTGCATTTTCTGTTTGCTGCAAGACTTGAGACATGCTTTGGCAGCACCTTGATGTTCCCATCTGTCCACTGGGAACTGAGCTGCATAATGTGCTTTGAGAAGCTCATAGTACCTCTTTTGAAACAGATCTTTCAGAATCTCAGATGCAATTTCATGCATTTTAGGATAATGCAGGGTCTGAAAATTAAACCGTGATTGAAAAAGTCTTGAACTGTCTCCATGGAAGTTTGTATTAAAGTAGTCCTAAAAATAAGGAAAGAAATAAAAGAGAAAACTACATAGTGTTGTCATTTCCAAGTCATCTCAGGTGCATATCCCTTTTCAGATGCAGAATTATCTGAGCCAGAATTGAGAAATGAAAGTTGCCACCACAAAACTCAGCTCTTTTTTTGGCATATCTAGCAGAATACTCTTCACTGCCCTCTCACCAATGCATTACCCCACTTCCCCTGCTTCTGGTGCCTGAGCACTGCCTTTAAAGTCTGGCTTCTAGTGATATGTATAAATTGAGTGGCATGCATGGGCCTTGGTGTAGAACTTCTAAAACTGTGGTTTATTCATAGTCTCACTCTTGAATTTAATGCCTGATTTTCATTGCTGGTTTGTTTTCTTCCACCGACATAAGCATTTTAGGGCTTTTTAATTTTGTTTGTTTTCAAGTCCATCTTCCTACCTATTTACTTCTGTTTTTCCAATATTCTGAGAAATGCACTGTCTCATTTGTCTTCTATAGTTGACCCTTATTTCCTTCCTTCCATACCAAACACTGACTTTACCTATAATTCCTCTTTTCCTCACCTTTCTTGTCTTTACCCTGGCAAGATCTGATAACTTGTTAATTTTCACTCCTAGTCTTGCCTGAGCAGTCAGGTACAGGAGGGGGTAAATGTTTTTTCCCTTTTCATAGAGGGTCTTGGTAGATACAGCAGCAGCCAGAGACAGGGTAGAGAGAGTATCCTTTAGCCCTGTTCATTCCAGAAGTGTCGCATTTTGATTCTTCTTGTGGCACGTATTTCCCTGTGCAAGGATACACTTTTGGAGAGAAAGATGTGCTTATTTGGCCACTTGGCTAACCTAAGAACTGGATATAGTTTCCCCACGTTTTCCTTTCATTTGGGTTCATTCCGTTGAAGGTACCACAAGCATCCTTATGTCAGTCATCCTTGACTGCCCCAATGTAGGCAGACTAAAAGACATCAGAGTTCATTCATTTTGCGAGTTGTTATGATGGTATACTCCATCTCAGGTCTCTTTCTTACAAATTCTTGAGTAGCTTATTTCCAAAATCATCTCTCTTGCTAACAGACAGGACAGAAAGAGCAAATCTGTTTTCTTGGTTCAAGGCCCGCCATGCAATTTTTTTTCTGACCCTCATGTGAGAGACTATTTCCTTATTTCCTTTCTTGGCAGTCTCCTTCCTTGTGGTGTAGCTCCCACAAGTACTGCTGGCCAGTACCTCTGAAATCTCCCTGTCTCTGAGACAGTGTCTGTCTGGCTACTGCCTCTGTCTCCGACAGTGCAATGTGAGTGAAGAGCCCTCTTTGACTCCTGGGCTGCTGCTTCCCACGGACACCGACACCAAATCCTGCCATCTCCTGGTTAGCAAGGCAGCCCCTGAGCTCTCTGCAGAGACAGAGACCTGCCATTTTCGATGCTCAGCTGGACTTGTGTACCTCTTCTCTGACCAGCACCTAAGTGTGCTTATACTTACTAATGACCTACCCATTATGGCTCTTTGTGTCCTTTATTATGGTACTTTAATGACTTCCATCTATCAAAATATAGTTGAGAATTCCTTCTCTTCCATATGTGCTTAGGCTTGTCAGGAGGTGGAATATCACGTGCAGACAATGAGCCTGCCTTGCTTAGTGAGCTGAATAATTAGTAATTTACAAATTCAGTAAACAGTAAATGTGCTCTTGACCTTCCACTTGCACCAGCTGCCTGATGAGGCACCCAGCTGACACGTCCAGCTGCCTAATGCCTTTTCCCCCTGTAAAGCCCCCTCCGAAGCTCCTGCTTGCTCTGTGCTGGTGTTTCAGAAGGCAGCATGGTACTGCCTACGCTGCATTGTGCTTTCTGATTCATACTAATCCCCTCATCTTCCTATGGAACATTAAACATAATCACGATATTGAAAATGAAGGCGTTGCAGATTTATAAGTGGGATCTGCTTAACTAAAAATAGCATTAAAGCAAACCCTGTCCTGTACTGAAGGACTGGCTGGTATTTACAGTGCTGTGGAGTCATCAGACTTGAGCATAGGAATAGGAAAGAATGCCAACCAAGGGGGACCAGGAATTATAGGCTTGTTCTGGTTCATTCCAAGGTCTGCTCCTCCTTAACTGTGTGACCTTGAGCTTGTCATATGGTGTGCCCAAACCACCGTTTATTCTTCTCTAACGTAGCTATAAGGCTGGTTTTGCAGCTCCTGCGTGTGAATGAAATATTTGTATTTGCAGAGTACTTCAGGAGCCTCAGAGCTGTCCTAGTTATCAGCCGACAGCCATGGATATATTCACTATTCATTTCCCTGAATTCTAAAAGAGAAAGGTTTTTATAATAGAAAAGTTCAAGTCATTCTTTGGGAAGAAGATATCTAGGGTGCACCTTTCAATATCCAGCCACAACTACCATGATTTTGGACAGCACTATGCACTTTGAAGCTAGCTTTAAATACTGCATACCAAGGCAGCTACAATGGAAGGAAAACACCGCATTTCCCTATCTTATTCTCATTTAGCCCTATGTGCTCCAGAACTTTGCTAGTTCCTTTGATACTTCCATGCAATTCTGTCAAAGTACTGACATTCAAAACAAGACCATATTTATGATAAGAACATTTTACTTCTCAATAAGTTGTATAAATGATGCATATCCTAAATTTTTTTCCTCTTTCTAAAGGATTCACTGTTTTTGCTAATGTTTACTTTCAGAGAGGCTGTTACAAATTTGATGTCAAAATGACCTAGTCAAGAGCTAAAAGTGTTCTAATATTAAATTAAATCAATCTCTCTCCTTGGTTCCTTAATTCTAAAAGCTAAAGCTCTAAGCAAAGCACCAACTGTCACAAGTCTTGCCAATCTGCTTATGCATCTCACCATATCAGTTTTCCTTCCTTCACTCTCCCTATTCTCTGCAGTTGACTCAGGCTTTTTTTCTAGATCTTAAAAACCTATTTAAAACTCTACAGCTTGCCTCCCACACTGTCCTCTCTATAGTAACAAGCAGCTACACTCGGTGTTCAGATGTCTTGTGGTCTGCTTAGGGCCAGGGTCTGCAAGCTAGTCTGGGTATGGTACATGTGTTCAATATGGCAGTACCATCTAAATACACAACCTTTTTTATCAAATCCAGTGAGAAAGTATTGAGCAACTGAATTACTGCAGGTCTCATCAGCACTAGTGAGCCACTTAAAGCCCTATTCCATTAGACATTTTTCCTCTTTTCATTCTGTAAAGTAACTAAAAGAGTTCAAGAAGAAGTTGTCTTTCCCTTTTATAGGAGTAAGCAGTCTTTGACAGACATCCCTGGTTCTAGGGCTCTCAGAATATTTGATAGTGGCCCTTGGGTGAGCTTAGGTAAGGCTCATGATTGATTGTGTCATCTTAAACCACCACAGTACCTCTTGCAGACTTTCTTCTCACCTTCCAACCTAGACTTGAACCAGGAGAAAGTTAAAATATTAGGATATTTCTGCCTTTGGAAATGCAAACTTCAGGCAGTCAAAACAGGGTGGAAGATAAGAATTGTGGTAACTATGTTGTCATGGACAACCCTGTGCTGTGAAGGAATAAAACTGCTATACTTAACTTTTACCTTATGTAGAGCCAAAAGGAGCTAAGGTCCAGGCAGAGCTTTTGTTGTGACTTGCTGGCTATTATTTTTGGAATGGCTGCCTGAACGTCAAGAAGACAGTATTGTAAACAGGGTTCTGCTTTTCCCTTCTCATTCTTCTTGACCACATTTAGACATGGAGTGATCTGTGGTGATAATATGGGTTGGGTTTCTTTATGTCTATGAAGTTGTCATTTGCAATAAGGTGCTCTTCTATTTTTGCTGTTATAAAGTTAACATTTTTGAGAGGTCACATTTCATTTTGTGTTTTCTACTGAGGTTTATTCTGGCTTAGGTATTTATCAGATATCTCTTACTGCTGCCATGGCTATAAAATAGAGACAAGGATAAGCAGGCTACAGGAGGTATTTTTTTAACTCAATGGAATTAATATTTTTTCTCCTATCAGGCTGGATCTGCTCATTTGGTAACATACCCATAGTAATAAATCTGGTTCTATGAATAGCCACAGACAGCACAGCTAACTAAATTGCATATACACAGCACAGGCACTAGAATCCAGGATCCACTCTTTGAAAAGCTACAGGTCTTGGCCGCTGCTGTTCAAGGAGAGCAGCTCCTGCTATTTTATTGACTTGTAGTCTGTCCTCTGTGCAGGGGAGATGTCACAGGCACAGGGAGAGGCACACATCCTGACTGAGCTGATGCCACTGAACAGATGTATACATAAGCAGACATTTACATAACAGAAGGGGGTAGAACCTATGTAAACTTAATGTTTTATCTCCAATACACTCAAACATACTCTTGGGTGTTGATAGCTGAAACTCAGATTTTCTGCTTCTAATTAAAAGAGCATCTGTTTTGAATGTCCTAGAAAAATTATTCCAGGCTGAGACATATCCAAAAAATAGCTGCTCCTCTAATTATTATGCTGAATGCTTATCTGTTTTTCTTCTTCCTAGTATTAAATGGCTTCCTTGAATTTGGTGCTCACTTCCATTGCAAGCTATCCAATAAATCAGAAAGGAGACGTCAACATGTATCACATTAAAAAAAAATGGTTTATGTATCAAAAAGAAAAGAATGTGCTGTTTCATGGCATATAATGACATTTACATAAATGGTATGATGAGCATAATGTGGGATATGGCATTCCTTACTGTGCTGTGACTTGCCATTTTCAAGTGCTCAAGATCTAGCAGATATATTTGATAAGAAGAGCATTTCTTTTAAGGAGAAATGTTGAAACTAAGCCAGTGCAGTAGAATTTTGTTTATTTTAATGACCTTCAAGGGTCAGTGTGGTTGCACACAGCCATGTAAAGGAAGTAATTTAAGAAATTTTAAAAAAATCCCAAAACCCAGTCTTTCCAAGTAGAGAGTGTTTCCATGCAAGCAACAATGAATGTTGCTAGTTAAAGCTAAAACTGGAGTCTTCTATTAGAGGTATGAAAACTTGTATCCAAATCTGGTTTTATCACATCAGAACTTAGGAAGATTTTGAGAGGGTTGTTTGGAGCAGACTGTTGATCCAGGGTATAAAAGGAGCAGTCAGGGAAGATAAAAGCCATTGCTGAAAAGCTAAATATATTGGCTGCATCACTATTCAGTGAAAAGGTGATCAAAGAAATTCTTCCAGCTGTACTTTTTTTTTAAACCATACATTAATTGGAGTAATACTGAAGATGCCATAAAAGAGGTGTTATTTACAGAAATCTTCCAGTCTCTTAGTAAAGAGTGCCTAGATTTGAGATTATTTACATTCATCTTCAAAAATATGAAATTGTTCACATAGCAACATGGTATCTTACCTGTTCCTCAAGATGTTACCAAAGGCAGAGCCTGAGATGTCTCCCCCTTGGGTCCAGGGATGACTGCAGGTTGACTGTAAGTTTGATTTGCAAGGTAGACAAATGAGTAGAACTGTAACAAAGAATACAATTAGTAGACACACAGGTAGCTGTAATATACTGGAGAAGAGGAGAGAGAACCTTTGTAAAAGGGATGACACAATCTCACAGCTCTGCGTTCATGAACACTCTCGAAGGCTTCACAAGGTACAAATGCAAAATTATTAGGGTTTTAGGAAAGCAGCAAAGAAGGTTCTTCATGAGGTCTGGAAGGGCAGGTTAGTAACTCTGGCATGAGAGGAATAGTCCAGTTCTGAATTAAGAACCAAATAACAGAAAACAAAGGGAGGACAACTAAATGCTTGGTTTTCCTTAAGAAGGAGGTTTCCAGTAGCCTATTCCTATGTTATCTGTAAAGGAGAGAAAAAGTGAGTTGACCTAAGTTTTTCAAGGTGATCAGCTCAAAAGCCAACTACAGGGAGTTGTGGGATGGCAAATGAGAAGCAATTTAGAAAAAGAAAAGCAATATAAATGTGTGTAGCTGATGTGATTCACAGCTGCCCATTCAGCTCTGTGTGTGGGTTCCATACCTGTGCATGGTGGTGTCTGCTCACGTCGCTGCCATCCCTGCAGAGCCAGCAAACTCCCCAAGTGGCCTTCCTGTACCATGTGTCCCCAAGGCTTCTTGCTCTTGTTTCAATGCAGCAGCAGGTACCTGAGCACAGTTTTCTGGGCCCTGCAGAAACACCTAATGGACTGGGAAGAAAGCAAGGCAGGTAAATAAGTATTTGTACAGAATATATCCCATAATGATAACAAAACACCGTGAGCCAGCCCTTTGCAAAGGGAATCCAACAAGCTTATATGCTGCTCTGTGTAGTTAATGATGTCCATGAAAATCCCACATGAGCAGCAAAAGAAGAGAGCAGCTACCGTGCTTAAATACTGTGTGTGAGAAATATAGCCATCAATGTACAGAAATAATTGTCTGCATGCTGTATGTCAGCAGCCTTGTCAGTTTGATAATAGCTTCAACTCTTTATCCAGTTACAACTTAAAAAAAGAAATCTTTGTACAAGGTGCACTGTCATTACAGACTTCAGTGGTAATGCTGTGACTGTCTTTTTGATGATAATAGATTCTTTCCAATGTAGCTGAAGTTTGGCCATAATATTTGATCTGGCTTGGCTCATTGAAAACATATCTTATTAAAAGAGATTGAAAAATAATAACATCAAATGTATCTTGCTGGTTGTTTTGCAGTTAGCATCATTATAAATGATGCCACAGAGCTGCAAATGGCCTCAGCTGAAGGAGAACTGTATGTTTTATCACTTCATTGTAATAACAAACTTATTCTCATCTTCACAGCAATAGAAGAAGCTGAGTTTTCAGAAAAAAAAAAGCAAAATATTGTCTATTTCACTCAGGGTAACAAATGAAAAGTGTACAGAAATTTTAGCACAGAACTGGAGAAAATAACTATCATGAAGACAGAAAGAATTTGCCATAATCGGTGCCTTTCTCTGACAGGGCTGACAAGGGAGAAATAATTCATGGCCAAGAGTTTGTTAGAGCCAGGAAAATAATTCACATTATAGGCATTTTTTTCTTTACAACTTCCCATACATGTAGAGACCTCCTTGCATCTCCCTGGTCCCAGACTCCCATCTGAAACAGGATGTGTGTTTACATCTATAGTCATCAGAGGGGAGTTGGATGAGATTGCAAATGGCAATTTCCCTGTCAGCTTGTGTGAATCTTCATTGTATGGGTTTTTTTTAGAGCTTTACATTTCAGGAACCCCTTGTGGGGAGTGATTTCTAAAAATATTTTAACTTTTTTTACTCCAGGGTCTTCTAAAATTTTTTAAATACATCCTATTTTGTGTATAGCTGCATTTGGTTACATGAACTATAATATTTTGGGTATTTTTACTGAGTGAGTGACCATGAAAAGGGGGGAAATTGCGCTTTTGGAAAGCAACTGATGCTGACAGGAAGTTTTGGAATTCAGTATCTTCATGTGAACAAACTCAAAATCCCATTCTTTATGCTCATAGAAAGCAAAAATAATGAACCATAATTTAAGCCTCTTTACTTAAAACATATGACAAATGGCAAACAACATACATTTTTTATATACATGTAGAAAAGAGTCATCTGCTTCCCTTCCATATATGGTACCTAACCAAAACAGATTTGTATCAAATTAACAGAAAACGCTTTAAAACATTGTTTGGGTTCAGCTGGTGACTATATTATTATTTAGCATTTCAGTAATTAATCTTGATTTAGCTAAAATAGGCTTGTCACTGACCTTTACTAAATTGATTTACTATCCCAAAATTGAGTGTATGCAGAGATATAGACTCAAATAATCATGTTCTGCACAGCTTCCATCTGATTGGTATAAATCCTTGCTGAGATTAGATGGGAGGGAAATGACAATTCCAGCAGCAGAATGTGTGCATTTCAGATGTGACCCCGTGGAGCAAGCTGGCTGGGGACAGCAGTAGACTCAGGCACTTGAAAAAAGGCTGAGCTCTTGCTAGCAGCTGTTGATGGAAAATACTGAGGGTTCCAGAGATTACAGAGGTATAATTTGGCCTGCAGTGAAAGTAAACAGAAATGCTCTCTGAAAGGAACTCCTGTTGTAATCAATGAGGTTTTGCCATTAGCTATAATGAGAAAAGCTAATGGGTATTTTTCTCTGTGTGCATTTTTACGCAAAAAGTATTTTAACAAGAGATTTTTATGCATAGTAGTGTATGTTTTTTTTAATCAAGACAGAATCATATCTGGTAAGCAACACTTCCCATTATGAGCTGTAGTTATATCTTCATTGTATTTAGAATGTATCAGAATATAGTATCTTTTAGAAACATGAGGAATAAATGTTCCATAGTTCACAATATATTACAAATATACTAGAATTTTGGAATGCTGCTAGGATTTTAATTTGTTGCTTTTAATTTTGAGTTCATTTCATATTCAAAGATGCCATTGTTTTAGGGACTATTAACAAGCCCTCTAATTCATTTCATGCTATGTAATACATAGGATAATTAGTAGGAAAACATTATTCCCAGAAGGTGTGATCCTGCACTTTTTTGAAATCAAGAGAAGAAATTTTGTTGTGGCATTAGATGCTACTACTGAAGGATCCAGAACAATGGTAATTAAGGTTTTTAAACTTTTCATAGTAATTATGAAGCTCTTTGCCAGGACTACTGTCCATGGGAGCCCTAACTCCATAAACTACATGGAACAAGAGTAATTCTGATTGGGTTTGGGGGAAGGAGGAGAGGGGTATTCTACTGTTAAATATAATTTCTATGGGGTTTTTTCATGACTCTCTTTGCAACCAAAATGACTATGGTAAAAAGTTAGATTCCTCCCATCTTTTGTTAATTAGCCACATTGAGAAATAATACCTTTAATGGGTTTGTAGAACTTAGTTTGATATGGCTCAAACAGAACACTTCTTGAAACCCCCTCTTGCAGAAATGTGTAGCAGACCTGTAAACAGCATAACCTCTGCTAACAAAATACTTGACAGACAGGGAAACAAGGTTTCATGTTAGATTTATCGTGGTGTGTGCTTGCTTTTCTAATTCTATTGATTTTCCACAAATAGGAGTTCCCTACTCCTTTGGCCCTTTTGAGTACAATTTCTATGTGACTTCCTTCTGGCTAGAAGTTTGCTAATGGTGTGGGTTTTAAGAACAAAGAGAAGCCAGGAAGAACAAGCACTCTGGGGTCTTATTGTTTGTCTTGAGGCAGATCAGCCAACAGACCTGTCTGAAATCAGTTTATCATAGAAATTGCTTATTTCATGGTGACCTTTCCCATCAGACAAGCAATAATGAAAAATTATTTAGGATATATTTTTTCTTGTAGGATTTACTGCACCTTTCCTGTTACTTCATTCTCATGGCAAAATAGCAACATATCCTCTAACCTCATGATCTTTTCTATGGGCTCATCTTTAAAATATCTCAACTATGTGTTATTATTAATTTTCGTTACTGCTCTCACTATGAGATGAAATGAATGCTATAATTCCTAACTTACAGATGAAGACCTGAGAAAAGTAGTTATTTATTCTAAAGCTGTTGCCTAGTTCTGACAGTCTATTTTCATTCATACAGGAACAGGGATTTTTTCAGAGCACTTAATGTTGTGTAGCATTTCATGACAGAATAAATAAAATCTGAACTTTACACTTCAAGATGTTGAATTCTAGATTAAAATAGCCCATGTTTTTAAAACAGTCACTTGGACAGAAGGTCTATCAGCAGATTTTAAGGATTAAAAAAGTCACTTAATATGCCATACCTGGAAATACTCTGAGGTTTACAGAATTTCTAAGATCCAAGGGGCAGAGTTTTATAGAGAAAAATCAGAAAAAGAAACAATGGAGAAATCACTTAAATGCCTATTTCCCCAGCTAGAGTGTAACATCTTACTTTTACATTTTCATTCCAGGATTATAACTGTCATACCACATTATGCTTTGCAAATGCCTTCAAGAATAGTTGCCACTTGATAAAAGCACAAAACATTTAGAAAACACTACTTTAATCACAAAACTAGTGTTCTTCCACCAACCTCAAATAGTAACTGCTTGAGTCTTTATTCTGCTTCTGACAGTAAGAAGCATTATGAAAACAGCCCTTCAGATGACATTCTTTACTGTGACACCCAAGTTGTTATATCCTGTACTATAGCATGATGTTTAAATGGGTTTTGATAGAAAAAAAAAAAGGATTAATAATGATAGTTAAGGTTTCTGAGGGATAATAATTGGAGAGAAACCCCAGACAGTCAAAGAGTGTTTCCTTCTTATTACAGTAGCTATTTTCTTCTTCTACCTCTTCTTGCCAGATAATTTCCTACAGGCTGATGCTCAGCTCCCAGCCTGAATGCCAGTATAGGATTTGATCTCCTATGCCTGCAGCTGTTTTGATTTCCCAGAATGCATACACATTCTGCCTACCTTTTTAACAGCTAAAGTTCGGAGTAAAGGAAGTTAAAATCCTTTTGATAGTTACCATATCTTCCCATGCCTGGTAATTCCTCCAACAATCTTCCACTGGATTCCATCAGTGAAGCAGAAGTATCTATTGACAATCACAAAAGATAGTGAACAACATAACTTACTTTTTTCCTTAAAACTACCAGCTCTGAGTCTCCAGCTAGAGGTTCTGCACCAGAAATATAATGATTTCACCTACAGTGGCATCAGCAGCAAGCATCAAATGAAAAGAGATTGAAATAGAGAGTGAGTGCTTCTATTTCTCATTCTCTTGTGTGCTTGTCATCATGCTGCCATTTCGGATATTGAGATCACTCAACCTTGACATGAACAAAACCTGTCTCTGAGGAGAAGATGGCAAGTGAAAGAGCAGCTTCTAGACTGGAGTCTTTTGAAAACACATTATTGCAGACAATTGTGAAAATTCAGCATTTGTCTTCCCCAACTTAAACATTTTCCTTATGACTTTTATAATGTAAGTGTACATTCTTCACCTTGGAAATGATGAAGAAAACTAAATTTTGCAGCTTTTTGGAGAATATTTGAATGATCCAGCCATCACACAGGATAAAGTACTGAAGCTGGTAAAAACACCTGTTTCAAACAGTCTGATTTGCTTTAACATAACCAAACTTTGTGGGCACTGAAAACCATCCCCATAAAAATAAGGAGCTATGTTTTTGCATGTCAAGGAGCTCTAATTGTGTCTTAGGATTTATTTTCCCTGCACTTTTACTGTTTCTATCAAGAATCACTCATAGACTGTTAATTGGCATAGCAAAAAGAGAGTTAAGAGAGAAAAAGCATTAAATGAAGTGTCAGATGGAAATTTGGGTGAGTGGAGCTCTTTTCTTCATGCTGACAGTTTTCCTGAGATCCTAGGTACAATCTTAAATATCTCATCTCTGCTACCCATCAATAAAATGGGGGAAATTGTACTTTATGTTTTTTCATTGTGATGCATTTAAGAAAAGCACATCTCAAATTTTAAGTTTCATAAATACTTTAGTAATGGGCAACATGGAAGAACGAAAGATAGCTTCCTCAAGAAAGATTAAATTTAACAAGTTTAGCCAAGGCAAACTCTTAAGCAGTGAGTAAACAACAGTCTGGCCTGCGTTGGTGGATGATACCGAAGTGTACCAGCTTCCTAAATAATAATTTCAAGCAGGAGAACCCTTTCCTTCCTTAAAGAGCTTCAGTAGGTGCCCTTATGTCCTTTGCATCTTTATACTTTGACTTTGTTCTGCCAAGTGGGTTGTGCTCGGGAGCGGTTTTCTCTTTGCACATTGGAACTGTGTGATGTGGAGCACCAGCAAAAACTCAAACCATTTCCTGTAGCTGCTGTTACTGCCCTTCCCTCCATCTGAGATGAAGACAAGAGCAAGTTTCAAGATCACAGGTGTGCATTGCATGTCTGCCCTACTGCATAGAGATGATTTATTACATCTTAGGTTAACAGGTGGTAAAGGCGAAAGATCAATAAAGTGCAGGGAGAAACGGATTTTTTTTTTTTTTTTTTATGTCTACAGAAATAAGTTGAGGCCTTCTGAAGATCAGAAGGTTTTTAACCTTTCTTTGAGACAGAACAGAAATGTCCTACTGGGACATTGAGCTATTTCTATGTTAAGACATAGCTGCTTCTGTGTTAAGTTTCATCTTTCAAGGTCCTTTGACAGTGTTTTGAGAACATTAGCTATAATGACACTAGTTTATTAGATCAAGTAAGGACAAAATTTCTGAAAAAAAGTGCTACTGAAATTTTTGAAGTTCTCACTGAGTTAGAGTAACTTTAGCCATTGACTACCCCTTTTTGTTCCTTTTACATCACAATTGAGTTTTAAATGGAACAGCACCAATAGGATCACAAAAATGGCATTTTTCTTGTCAAATTTGTTTGATTTCTCTTTTGTGTCATGTGAGCTTTAGTTGATTGTTTCCTCTATTATTTTACAGTGATTGCTGACTGAAGGAGGAACTCTATTTGTCCTTGTTGGGCTGGTGCCAAGCTAGAAGCATATTACTGCTGCTGTCCAGAAAGTTGAACAAGAAATAAGATCTTTGTATGACATGGCAGAGTTGGGGTCTTGGCTAAAGGCACTCAGAATTTTCTTGAAATTTGTGTCCGGGCTGAAATCACTGGTCAGTGAATTTGTCTTTCATCTATTTCAGTGCCCTCTGTCTCCTGTTGAAAATAGGTTTGCATGCTGTGTAGCTACAAATGTTTCGGCTACCTCTTCAAAATGTCCTAATATATTTTCTCTGTGGTATTGGACAAAAACTACTAGTGGGAGTAAGGAGTTGGGGCAGCTCCTAAAGGCTCGGCTACCTCAGGGTCACACACATCTCTGCTCTCCCTTTACACTGCTGCTGGATGAGCCTTGTAGTTAAAATAACAGGAGGAGAAGGGTTATGAGACTTTGGTTCCCAGTTTGGAGATCATGATTCTCAATGAATGTAAATATGATGGCAATGATAGCAGCAGCAACTTCTCAAGGTCACAGCCCGCTCCGGTGGAGCTGAGCCCTGTTTTTCTGTCACACGGATGGCAGCACTGTAAACACCCTGCTTCATGCCAGGCTCACCCAGCATAGAAGAGGAAGGGATTGCTGGTTTTCCAGTAAAAAAATGTGATGGGATAAAATGCTTTACAACTCCGTAAACCTTTGAAGCAATTTATGACTACACAAGGACAAAAAATCAAAATCTCTTGTTTGGTGTCTACTTATAAATTACTAATGATTAAGAGGTTTTCTAGGTAACTCCTTACCATGTTTAATGACAGTAATTAACAGCACAAAATTTCACCCTGTTTCAGCTGAATTTTTTTAGTCTTTCCCTGCATTGCTTCTCAAGGCTGGGATCCTGATGGCCATGTGGAGCTGTTCTTTTTATAACTAATATAACGGTTTTATAACTGTTCTTTTTATAACAACATTTAGGTTTTGAAAAATCACAATCATGACTTCCTTCAGTCTCCTACATTGTACTCTGAATTCCTTCTGACTTTGTTAAGGGTCCTCTTCCTGTAAGGTTATTATTCTGTTAGCTGTTTTAATGTGTGGTCACTGCAGCTTGTTACAGCTTTCTCTGTGCATTGCTCCTGGCTCCTGTTTAAGAATTTTCCTCAGTCAAGGTTTCATCAGCACAAAGCAAGGTGGAATACTTTAACATGTAATGCATCTGGTCATTTCATGCATTTAAGATCAGAAAATTCTGCTCCCCTTGTTGCCTTATTTTTCTCCTGTTTTATTTCAAAGTTTGAAAACAAAACCTTTGTAAGCTCTGATTTGTATTTTCACAGAGCTCATGTTGCCAAGACAACTATAATAAATGTTCTCTTCTGGAAAAACCCTTGTAGACATAAGAAGCTTTCCCAGATATACCATTCTTGAAATGTTGTAAAATAAATAGTGAATTCACTAACATTTTTCCTTACACTGTCCATTTAATTGATATGGTGGTGTTATTCCCCATTCTGTATTTGCAGTTTGTTATTTTTCACCCTCATTTGACTAGCATAAAGGAAAAAAATTACATTTTTGTCTTGATGTTTATTGAGTTTTAAAGGAGCACAAAGTGTTTCTGGTCAAATATTTTAGGTACTAGAAACACATGTTCTCTGTGTTTCTCTGACATCAGTTATTGTTATCTTCATAGGGAAAAAGCAAGGAAGGCTTAATTTCTGGCAGAAATATGTTTGCTGCTAAAGCAACTAAAGAAATTAGCAAGATTGTTGTTGGAGTTTTTTTATCGACTCCTGGATTTTTTTCATGATTTCATATTTCACTTCTTCAGTGCTGCATAATGCAAGGTTTCTAGGGGCAACAGTTCTGACCCTGGATCGATTCTGCACATTTGGAAGCTGTAGAAAAGAGCGATATAAGCCGCTACCATAATTTTGCCAATGGAATCAGTTAGACCTGCTTCAGCTCATTGTCATTAGTCTTTAGTGTTTGTACTTGTTTATGAAAGAACCAAAATCCCATCACATGAATACGTGGTTACATATCACAGCATCCATACTGAATAATTTAACACTGCATCTCAACTGTTACATGAACAATCATCAATTTATATTGTGAGTATTAATGAAAGCCACAGGAAATAATCCATATAATATTGTGAATGAAAACAGCTCTATTTCCATCTTGAAATGGAGTGGTGTGGTTATTGTACAGCTGGTGTTGTATAAATGAAATCTGTAGTTGCATAGCAAAGTCTCCTCTTCATAGGGAGCCTCGGTCGTTGCATAGACACAGAGTGAGGAGTCACAGCTCATGGGGGAGGAAAGAAGTTGAAGAGCACACACTGCAGGCAGTATGAAACACTAGAACAATGCCTTAGAAGGACATTAAAATTAATAATAAAAGGTATTGCATTTTCACACAAAGCCAAACCAACCTGTGTAAAATCAGAACTCTTGAAAAATATTCTATGTGACTGACTAGTTAGCAAAATTGTTTGAACTGAAATATTTTGGCCATTACTCTATTTTCGATCAAGGGAGAGAACACAGGGACTATTTGCATAGGCAGATTCCAAAGCAACTAGTTTTGCAAATGGGTTAAGATATAACTGATAAATGCACAAAGAGCTTTATTTCTCAATTTATTTTTTCTTTTTCACAGCAGCTAGTTTCAGAAAGCCATTAAAGAGCTTTCAGAAGTAGAATAAGGAACTAGCAGGAGCAGCCATGAACACATGTAATCCCTTCCTCCCACCACCCCTCTAGAGGATACAGAGTACTGAGAAGCTCATTTTAAAAAACTATCATTAGCCATGACTTTTCAAAAAGGCACAAGTCTTTACAGATATAGCTGTTCTTGTTCTAAACATATTTCAGTCATCAGAATTTGGAAGATAAAGAGGCATCTGAAAAGCTGTATAACATAATGGCTGATTAAAGATTCTGCATCCCCAAGAGCATGTGAAAACAGCTCAAACAGAATTTTCTTTCTTTTGTGAAAACACGCACCAGTTATGCATTTATACAGAATAATCCTTTAAGGTGGGTAAAAAGAGGTTCTTGGCAACAGAGAGGTCTTTGTGGAGGAATATGTTACTTTCTGTAGAGTTCCATCAACGTATTCAAATTTCCTTCCAAGAATCTTCCAAGAATTAGCATATTTTTTTATAACTCCTTCTCAGATACACTGTGTCACTTGCTCTCACAGTTCCCATTTATAACTGGTATCACATGAGCGTCATTAAGACACGGAGCAGAGCCTGAGTCGTTATGACACAGAATCACATATATGGGCACAAACTTTCTTTGGCAAGTAGTTTAGAGGGTTTTTATTATTATTTTTAAGATAGCATATCTATGCTAAATATAACTGCAGTCAAAACTGAAATAAATGGGGGTCCTGGTTCTCATCAAGGTTTTGCTCCATTCCAGATCATCTTGGCAGAGAGCTGTGGATGCAATTTCGCAGAAAATTGTCAAACACTTTTAGCTGCAGGAACTAAGAAACTCAAATTTCTTTCACAGTAACCTGTACTGTCATTTGTAGGTAAGAACCCACTCTTTATCTCAGCTAATTTTCTCCAATCATGGTGGGGAGGGCCTAGGTCAGGCTGCAAAGTTTCGTGGTAGGTTTCCACTTTCCTCTCTGCCCAGTCACTAACTAAGGTCATTTACAGGTACTATTTATGAAGCTCCAGGTGTGATTTCTCTTGACCCCTCCTGTTCCCTTCCTGAGGCACATTATGATGAAGACATTCTTACTGTGGGGCTGTCCTGTGACCTGTGCCATAGGCAAGGAATAGATGTGTGTCTCTTCCTGAAGTAGACATCTCCCACATGGTTACCTGAAACTGGGAGTGCTGGTGTGGGTCACACACACTCTGCCTGCCTTCCCATCCTGTCCTTCTGTCTCCTGAGAACATTATCAGCCCTGCCATCCCTGCACCTCACACACAGAAGAAGCAGCCAGCTTTAAATTCCACAAATGAAATACAGCTATCAACAGAGCTGTGGCAGACTGGAGCTCAGTGTGGGCTTGCTGCCTGAATATTTATTTAGTTTCCTGGGCAAGTTTTACAGATGACTGTCTGCAGCAGCCACATGGCTAGAACTTAGCTGGGTGAATGTGTGCATTAACCTGCAGTACAAGCTTAATGCTTGAAAATGAGCTGCAGGGAATGTAGAACAAGATGACTGGCATGTGCACAAGAGTATTGGATGCTTTTAGCTAATCCATCTCTTAAGGTGTTCTCCAGTAAGTGACTGTGCATCAGCCTTACAAGTTAAAAGTTAAAGAATAACTTTCAACCAAAGTAAAGGGACTAAAGCAATATGATATATTGGGGAATGATGCAACTTCTGATTTACTCTGATGATTCTATGGCTCAGCAAATCTGTATTTCTGTCATGTACAGGGTAAGATTCACAGTTTATATCCCCAACAAAACGTTGTGAACGTGAATCATACTAAATCTTGCAACTTCAGGCAAAGAAACAACTCCCAAAGCAGCCATATTCCAAGAAGAAATAAAGAAATATATAGCTACCTACTACTATTGCAAATATTAAAATGTATCTTCTCTAATGAAAACAAGCCCAGTGCATCCAAATAAAAGGGGATAATCAACTTGGAGATGGTGGCAGACTCCATAATTCTTACACTGAGGCAGCAGTACAGTGCAGGGTAGCTATTAAATATACCATGTTACAAATTACAGAATGCAAGACCTGATCCATTCAGCCATTTGAATACCCATGCCAAGAGGAGCCCTTAGGGCAATTAGGATCTCCCAATGGGATGCTAATGCAGCTGGAAGCTTCCTCTTTCCTCAGTTGTGCTCTTATTTATTCTCATTTTCCTCAGGCTCAGGTAAGTAAAATTTGTGTCAGATGAGAGAGGTTCCTTAGAAATACCACACAAAGTATAACAATGTTAGAGATGACAGAGTTCTCTATGGCTCTGACACATTGTCTTGCTGGGGATTTTTCTTCCAGATATTCCAAAAGCAAATGTTTGCACAGTGCAAGAGATGAGAATGGTGAAATAAATAAACATTGTCCAACTGAATCTGGAAAATCTCAGCTGCTTTGCTAATGTGTGCATGTGTATATGTATGTATATGCACACACATACATCAAGAGGAAGAATGTGAAATGGAAGCCAGGGAGGTCAGTGTGAAACCAGCTGTACTGCTGGTTCTGTAGCTGACTTCCCTGACTAAACTGCCTTTCTACAACATTTGTAATTTGCCATAGTCTTGTTCTTACTCAATTACAGTTTTGTAAGGTGCTTTTGGTTCATGTAAATCTGTACCTGTTTGAATTTATCACCTTGTGTTCCCTGTAAGCAATTTGTGTTTTAGTGCTTTTACACACCGAATTCTTGCAGACTTAAGTGGAATGCAAAATACTACCCAGAGAAAGGTAAAACAGCACTGTCTATAAAGTGAGTATGGATTCCAAGGGGCTTCAGGAGTACTAGGTTATGTATTTGGACTGCAGGGCAAAGGGGGAATTTTGGAGCAGCACGTACATCTGGATGTCTTCTTATCAGCTCTGCAGAAACACAAGAGCTCTATGTATTGCATTAAGGGTGTGGTTGAGAGCATTGTTAGGAGTTGGCTAAATGTGTAGAGCTGTGGTGTGGTCTCCTCAGCTGGCATAGCTACAGAATCTATCAGCAGGAACATTTGTCATGCAGATTTTGCCATGGTATAGAAAATGGAAACTTTTCGTTTAGTCCAAATAAGTATTATTCTTACAGTAAAGAACAGGAGTTGAAGAGTGTGTGTCCTTTGGCTAAGAGGGATTCCCTAGTCTAAAGAAGCTAGGAAAAAAGAAATTTCTAGAGAAAAAGAAACAAAAAGACGTTTTGTTCACGAATAAATTTTGCATTTCCTTTTTTATCTGCATAGAAGTTTATGAAGCACTAAAATAGTTGTTACACGGAAGTGTAAAGTGCTATCCATATTTTGCAGGGCACACTGCTGGCTTCCTGCCTGCCTTGGTCTCAGTATGAAAGGAAGAAAAGAGGAACCTTTTAACCAGGAACCATGTTGAACTGCAGATTTTGAGTCTGGATACCCTTGGTCCAGCGTGGCTCCCATATTTTCCCACATCCAGAGCTGTGAAAGGGTAAGCACAGAGCTCTACCATTGTTTCTTCTCCTGTTTCTCTATTATGTGAGTCTTGGCTTCATCTCCAAACTATCCTCAGCTGCAGTGGTTGTGTGAAAGGGAAAGCTTTGCTAGACTTATGCCAGGCAGCAAAAAGCCCTCAAAGACAAAGGAAGAACTTCAACTTTTCTGTGTTTGATCTGGATAAGCTGATGCAGCACAATCTGTCGGCATGTCTCCAGAGCTTTTCCCAGCAGAGTGTGGAAAGAGGAGCTCAGGCCAGAGCAAGGCTAATAGCCAGCAGTGCAGGAAGGTGTTTGGGTTGCTGCCTTACTTCTGTCTGTCTTTGAACTAGCTTTCAACCTTGCAACATATTCAGTTTTAAGTGTATGACTGGAACATATTGGTGTGACTGGGAAGGAAGTGGCAGAAGAAAGCTTATTGAAAGTTTGTCTAATGTTTCACACATCCAAGACTTCCGGCAGTGCTAAGGACTAATTATCCATCAGAACCCTCTGAATTACGTAGATTTGCACTACATGGGGTTAGAACTGCACCAGCAGACAGCTCATTTCATGTACTAATAGCCTTTAATAGTCTTCTGGCATGTTTCACAGTCCAATTATTCATTTATTTATCAAATAAAGCTGAAAGGGAGAGGAAAAGTGTTATAGAGGATCTTAGCCACAGAAGTGGCCTTTATTTTAAAAACTGCTGCTTTCTTATTATCTTCATTGACAGCTGGTGACATGACTGGCAGCTTGGCATCCTGCCATGAATTCCTGTGACCTGGCTGTTCTACTCAGCCAGGTCCTTCCATAGCATCTGCTTGCAGACTCCCTCCTCTCTTTAGTCTACCATGCTGGCCACAACTGTGCAGGTGTTTAAGCACTTTCTTTCCTTAAGTCAGATCTTATTAAAGTGACATATCAGAGACACTTCCTGCTGTAGTACTGTCCTATATATGCACCTGCTATAGGGTACTCTATCCTATATATGCACCTGCTATAGCGTACTCTATCCTATATATGCACCTGCTATAGGGTACTCTATCCTATATATGCACCTGCTATAGGGTACTCTATCCTATATATGCACCTGCTATAGGGTACTCTATTCTTTGGCTGGTCTTTTGTTGTATGCATGAGGTCCCAAGAGTGAGTTTCTTATTACCAGTGAAGTATTCCTCATTACCTTTCAGCTCATGTCTCCCTTTTAAAGTACACTATAGCTTTTTTTATTCAGCTTCAGCATACTGATGTGCAGGTTTAGTCCTCTTGGATAACTGTTCCAATATAAATCAGCATCTTTCCCTCTCTCTGTGAGAAGGGAAGGGGAGAAAATGGAAGAAAATTTTCTAGACACGAAAAAAACATAGCAGATAAAACTTGAGGAACACCTTACAATGAAAACCTGAAGAAAAGGAACAAGGCAATCCTGTTACTTCGTTAAGGTGCAGACTGCAAGCAAAGGGCCAGAAAAACATGTCCTGGCCTAAACCCAAAGTAAATAAAACCCCCTTTCTTCTCCCTGTTTTGTCTTATTTTTTCACTTAAGAGGAAAACTACTACATAAGAGAACTTATATTTCTTTGTTATATAATGATGCCTGTGAAAAACAAAGGAGTAGAATACAGAGAATAGAAAATAAAATATGAAGGTGAGCTTCATAGGTCTGAAGGAGGAAAATCCTACAGACATTTTCAAAGCCTCTTGCTAATTACTGTTATTTCTAGCAGATACTGAGTGCATCCAGAATATGACCATTGCTTGAATTCTGCTTTTGAATTATTCATCCCTTTTACTTTCATGTGTAATAACTATTTGCAGTCTTTAAGTCTTTTTTTTTTTCACTAAAACATGGAAATTGAAGGAGGACTTTGAGATTTACCAAGATGTAACTCTGTAAAAACCTTGCCTAATCAGAAGGAAGTATGAGAGACAGCTAATAGGAGTTATGTCTGTAACTGTACCATTGTGATACTTTACAGTCAAAGTGGTCAAGAAAGTTAAAGGGACACACAGCCATAAAAAGTCTCGTTTGCTAAAGATCTTGGTACAGGACAATGTCAAGGCCAGGAAGAGAACACAAGCCCATGGCCCTTGTAACTTCTTCCTTTACATGTGTCTCCTTCTTGCTTCTGGCCACTGGATAGTTGCTCTTAAACAAAGAAATTGCTTTTTCCCCACATATTCAATTTAAAACTACTGCCAGCAAGATAGAGTGTCAGAACAAGATGAACTCTTTTAAAACTCTTTTTAAGTATTTCAGAAAATGTTTCATTAGCCTTCAAACTTTTCCTTCTGCCTTTTCATTTTCAACCTCCACATGGAAGTAGTTACTGGTGTCTCACAGCCTTCTGGTTTGCAGAAAAAGTAGTCATTCTCTGTTCACCTAGTTTTTCATAGTCTATTTTCCTAAAGAAAGACAACTTGCTGTGCTGTCCATGTCTGTTTCCTGCAATTGCTGTCTCTCTCAAATCACCTTTAAACAGTTGTCTGATTTCATCCTCATTTGGCAGAACTGGAAAAAAAAAACAAACTGTAGGAAAATGAGATTTCTACAGATGAAGCAAAAATTATCAGACTAGAGAGAGAGGGGAGATTTTGGCAGTGTTCTGGCTGCAGGA
Source organism: Lanius collurio (assembly GCA_020086605.1). NCBI lineage: Eukaryota > Metazoa > Chordata > Aves > Passeriformes > Laniidae > Lanius > Lanius collurio. The sequence continues at coordinate 10,589,655 of JACBWW010000010.1, forward strand.
GAGACTGCAGGGTAAAGCTTTCCTTCTCCTGGTATCCTACGTACTCTCCCATCTTCACCCTCCTCCTGTTATTCCTATTAACTTCATTTGGATGGCTTACTAGAGTGAAAGAAAAAACAAGTGCTTTTCACATGAGCAGTCACTGTAAGCACTAGAAAACATTGCTGGATTCTATGTAAGTAGAAGTACAGAGGGAACACAGCTTTTCTTAAACCGTGATTTTTTATCTCCATTAAACTGTTTTCAGTTATTTAGAGCTGAAACATTTTTGACAATATTAAAGCTATTTACTTTCTTTTTATTCATGCTTCTTTTCTATGAGGGGCAAGATTTAAATAAACAGGGTGAAAAGAAACAGAACCCCCCCCCCCCCCCCCAAAGTTAATGTCGTACTTTCTGCTATTTCCATTGAAAAATTTCCCTCAAAAAGTGTTCCAGTTATTTACAGAAGAACCTGTAGTCACATTACGGTCTGTTCCCTCTCATGGTTCAACCCATTTAATTTCAGGAGACTTGCTTGGTCAGCCAGCTTCTTCCTGAGAAATTGCTGTTATTAGGAGAGGCTAAAATTTTTACTTTTCTTATGAGACATGAACTGGCAAACTCTCAGATAATCTGTCTTGACCAAATTGGTTTGTGCTTCCAGTTTTTGGTTAAAATATCTGTCTTTTTTCAAATGGGATATATGGTAAAATTCACTACATTTTCTTTTCTGCTCTGTAGCTAATGCTGAAGCATCCCTAATGTCTGAATTTTTTCTAGCAGAAATGAAATCTAAATCTGTCAGTTAATAATAGCTCTCTCAGGGATTTGAGGCTTTTGAATCCCTTTACTCAGTCTTCCCTCGTATTATTTTGTTCTCTTCGCTTGGCAGGTGTTCTGAGGCTGGGATTTCACTTTTAAGGTACTGTGAATAGTGTCTGTAGAATCTGAATGACTTTGGTTTGCTCATCTCAAAGGAAAGCTAAAGGCAGTGAGGCATCCTGTTGTATTTGTTTACTATGAGAGACATATTTTTTAAGATAGATAAGATGTGACAGGGTGTCCATTAGGGCTGCCCCTTTTTAGCCTCCTTTATTGAATGAAAGTGTCTAATAATATTTACTCCTGTTTCTGACAGGGGCCTAGAAATCAAATATTACATCTTGGACTATGCACAGAACCCTTTTCAAACATGTAAAATGAATAATCAGATGTGCTCTGGAAAGAGAGAACCATTTACTTTTATTTTCTAGAGGAGGAATGCACTCATACATCCTTGTAAAGATTAAAGGAGATACTTGTGGTTTTAAATTAGATCCATTACTTGAGGAACAGATGTCTCTGAGTTTGAAATTGCATTGTGCAAGGAGCCCAAACACACCACACAGAATACTACCCAAATGTACAAAATGACTGAGGATGAGATCTGCAGCTCTATTTTTTATGACACAAGAAACCCTGAGGGAGAAAGTTTTTGTTTTGCCTTAGGGAGAGTATGTAGGCTCAGGGGAGGAGAAGATTGCTAATCACAGCTAACACTGTAATGACTCTTGCCAGAAAGTAGCTGGCTCCACAGGGTAATAAGATTACAGTCTTCTCTTCTGGAAGAGCAGGCAGTGCACCAGAGCTGAACTGTCCTCTGCAAGTATGCAGTAAAAACTCAAGCCTGGGCACAACCGTGGCACCCAGTTCCTGCTGCTGCAGCTGGAGAGACAGCTTTACTCTCTCTTCACCTTCCACATGAAGATAAGGTTTTGTGGCTTTTCCAGAGAAGTCTGTTAAAACTGTTAAGACTCGTCTTCAGTTGCCCTCTTTCCTTTCGAACAGGAGAAAAAAGTGAGGCCTGTAAGTGAGCAGGCTTTTCCAGCAGCAGATGGTTCAGGATGTAAGCTCACATCCCTGACCTGAATGGATTTGGTGATGGGATGTAGAAATTATCAATCTCAATCATTGGCTCAACTCAGATCCAAGTGTTAATTCAGAGGATTTGACATCATAAACTCAATAGTTTAAAATGTGATGACCTCTCTGGGATGGTGTAGTGTTTAAAGTTTTTTTCCTAATGAAAGAAAAAAACAAAACCCAGCCAACCAACAAACCAACAACCATCCAACAAAAAAGCCCCAAACCAAACCAACACAAAAATTAAAACACATAAAAGGATCTTTGTTGCCTATCTTAAGTAAGACTTTGGGTGAAATGGTCTTAGAAGAAGATTCTTGCTTCTGTGGGGATTAGCCCACCAGGGCTATATTTTCCATAGTTACACAAGAGAGCTCAATTACTGCAGATATCAAAAAGCATGCTCAGATTTGTTGCAAGTCACTTGATAAATTTGCTTGAAAACCTCATTTCAGAAGGTTTTTTCTATACTGCAGTAATGTTTAAAAAAATAAGGTAGGCACAAATGAAAACATTTATACCAGTAATGCTAGTAACTTCCACATTTTTCTTAAAAAATCTGTATGGCTGGACAACTCTATAGCTACTCACATCTGTATGAGAACTTAGAATATATTAGATCCCTTGAAGCTTACAAGTTTGGGGTTTTGGGCAGTTAGTAGCAAGTGTCCATCTGACTCCCTGAACATTTTTCCTTTTGTTACAACTGGTCCCTGATTGAAAACCTTATACTAGAATGGAGTTTTGGCTGAGTCAGCCAAAATGCTCCAGGTTTCTTATAGCACATGGGCTCTCTTTTTAACTCAATACTGTACTTCATCATTTGCTGTTATATTTGCTGTGGTATGTCAAGTAATGGGAACCACATAGGCCTGATGTCACCGCATTGCTGAGATGTTTAAAGTGTGACACTCTTGACATGTCTTTTGAGGAACAGGCACCTTTGAAAAGCAGTACCTTCTATCCTCTTTCTGGTCACTTTGTGTCTTCTAGATACAGTCATGTTTTCCTTACATCCCTAACTGACGTCTTTTTGGGACAATCAGCTGAGAAAATTAAGGAAACTAATATGTCGGCTTCAGATACTAACATTGATTACAGAAGGAATGGAGGTAAGAGAGGACCTATTCACAAATTCCTTTGAAGAAAGAGGGAAAGGCTTTATATTTCCAGTGGGGAACCACTCTTTGTAGGCAGCCATTAAGATAAATACTTTAATATTGTTTATATAGGCTGTCAGATAAAGTCCTGGGGAGAATATATTGAGCAATTGCTCTAACTGGAGCATTTGTCATTGACTTGAGATGCGCTCTCCAGTTGGTGTGGTTTGTGTTGCAAACGGAAGACTGAACCTAAACTGGGGACAAAAATTTTCTGACACTGTCCTGTTTTGAAGGTAATGTGGTTGATAGTTGGGAGAAAGCCATGTGGCTGAAAGCCCTAATTGCCTGCCTGGCACAGAAATATCATCTTTCCTTTGGTTAGAGGCCTGCAGGGAGGGGGAAGCAGACTGCAAAGTCAGAGATAAAGTAGCCAGGGGCAAGATCTTCACCTGAGAGCTTGGGGTGACTGGCCAGCTGGGACTGCCTTTTCTTTGTCTCATGTGTTTGTACCATACACTGGTGCTACAACTACATTTTTTTCCTATGTGTGGCAGCTGAGGAGAGATTGAAGAAGCCAGTGTGTGAGGAGGTCTGCTCTTCCCACCCAGAGCCTCGCTCATGCAGCAGAGTGATGCACAAGGGGAGAGGGAAAGTCTGAGATACTTGTGAACAGATCTCTCACAATCACTTATGCCTTGTGTTAACAGCCCATCGACCACCTACTGCTTAACACACAAGGATTAGTAGAGAAAATTCCTAAACCTGCATGGGTTAAATTAAAGTTATGCACCAGGTATGAGTCATAAAAAGCTGGTTTTCTCTTGACTGTGAAACTGCATTGGCTAAGTCAAGAGCGAAGCTTACCTTGTAGCAAAGAAGTGGAGTGTTAGGCTAGCAAAATTTGAAAGCCAAAAGAAGAATCAGAATGGGATTTCCATTGCTGTTAACCAATGAAATTATCAATGTTCAAAGGACATTAAGTCAATGGATCAAGATCTGTCTAAAATAAGAAAAAGCATTTTTACATGTTGGCTGGTAAGACTGTCTTTATGATTTTACAAAATTTAATTCAGTATGGCTGAAGCAGAGAGAAGATCTTGCCTGGAGGGAGCATGCTGATGGCCTAGTGTCTTAGCTGGATATTCTTTCTAGTAGAAAGGTGTTGACCATTCTTCACTTGAACACAAAATGCACAAATCAGAAGGAAAAAAGTCCAGAAATTTAGCAGTGACCAATTAATTGGGTTGCTTCTTATTTTGGGCATCTAGTATGGGACTCCTTGAACTCATTTCAGAGGAGTTTACACAAGTTGTCTCTGACAGTATCACAGGTTTTGCATGCTGAAGTGAAGGCATCACAAGTCGCTTTGGGAAACATTACACTAATTATTAATGTTAAACCTGTAGTGTCCCTGTCCTCATTTCAGAGGGTGCCCAAACCTCTGTGCCCAAACATGTTGTTTACCTTCATAAACTGATATTTTTGATGGCACATCTGACCTTCACTAAAAACGTGTTGTTTATGCTCTACATCCAAGCAGCCACTTTTCCCCAGCTGTATCTCACCAAGTTGGTGTGAACTGTGTTCCAAATGGAGACCTGGAGATATCATAGGAGCCCCACCCCTGCAGCCACGCTGTAATGCAAACCTCTTGGCATTTCTAAAAGAGCAGTTCCACATATCAAAGCATGCTTGTCTCAATTTGTGTTCAGATTTTCTCATCTGCTCTAACAGCTGTCCCTTAAGTAGCACAGAATAGGCTCTGTGGACAAATCCCACCACGGGAATTCTCCTCCAAGGGAAATCTTGTGCTGTGGTAATTAACAGCTCACATGTTCAGACTGATGCATGCCAGGCATTTCAAGCTGGGGAGATGTTAAAGGAGCCTTGATATGGAAAGTTACTTGCTTCAGACATGAGTGTAGGACAGCATGTGTAATTCTTCTGCATAACTCTTCTGCATATGCCAATGCAGCACACAGGAAGATGTACAAAATGGGTGTCTGAATGGAACTGAGAATTGGTATTCTTAACTGCTTGGCTTCGATTTGTTCTGTTCCTTTGTGTAGCTTACCTGGCTGTCTCATTATTTTCCAACTGTGAGTGAGAGAATATTTCTCATACTTTTAGTTTCCTACAGATGTTGGGGGTCACAGCAAGGCTTGGATTCATGAAATCTCTGTTAAAGCTTTACTGAAAGCTATTGTGCAGGGGGTCTAATTTCAGGATAACCTCAAGTTCTGTGTCATACTTTTCCTCTGATAAGCAAGTGGAGAGGGTTTTTTTTCTATTTTTTACTCTGTTCAGAAGCCATTGTCATAGCAACTTCCCCTTGAGTCGTCTTTAGGTGGTTACTATCCAACCTCAGGGCTATCTATGTAACTGCTCTGATTTTAGCTGAAAAATTAAATTACTCTTAAATTTAAGGAATAAACAAATATCACCTAAAAAAGCATATTTGTATGCTCACACACTGTGAAAAACACTTCTGCTTCTACTGTGATATGATAAATAACCAAGCAGGACAGTCTAATTTAGAAAGACTTAACAGTACAGAGTTAATAGGTTTTGGGTTTGAATTTTAGTTTTTCAAGAAAGGAACTATAACTGAAATATAGTTATAGCTCAATATAATAAGATGCAAAATATGAAAATCTAATAAAGGCAAAAACCTGATCCGCTCTCAAAATGGAACAAACATGATCACCGTATAACAGTTCAAAACCTCAGAAAACTTAAAACAGCATATAAAATTTAAAGGTTCTCCTCCTACCTCCCCATCTATTGCTACTGCAGCTGCAGCTGTTCCTGCAAAAGATTCATTCTGCAGAAGTTAGTTTTAATACCAGTTGCAAAAGGAGACTCAAATATTTTTGGTATGATCAGTCTAGATGAATTTCACACCTCTCTAACAGAACCAGCTAGGCCAACAGCAGTGAAGTTACACTTAATCCTTGTTTTGAGGGTCTAAGGGAAACACAAACCTTGTGCTGGTTCTCAGCTGAAGAGAAACGCAGGGCAAAATCTGTCCCTTTCCTTTAGCTACTGGGAAGTCTCACAATAAATAGAGGGTAACAAAAGGGAATGCAATCTGCAGCAATTTGCAGATCCCCGGGGCTGACTCTGCAGGGGCTGACACTGCAGGGGCTCTCTGTGGTGCCGAGTGTGAGCTGTCGCTGCCGGGGCCGAGCCCTTCCGTGCCCCGTTTGCACAAGGGCTGTTCAGGGCGCCGCTCCCGCCGCTGCACGGGGAGGTGGCAGGGACGAGCAGCACCGACAGCTCCTGGGCTCTCTCAGTCCTGGGCTCACGTACTTGGGCTGGTCTTACAGCAAGGACTTCGGCATGCTTGTTCAGGCTAATTGGCTTGACAGCTAATTAGAGCTCACGAGCCCGAAGCACAAAATAAACATGACATCTATGCTCTGCCTTTTATAACTCCGGCATTTCGCTCATTTTGGTGAAGCCTATTCATGTCGCATAGATTGAAATTCCTCGTTGATCTTGTTACCCATATGACTGCCCTGAGCACATGGTAATGCCTCCTCTAATGCCAGGAAGCATACGAATTACACAATTTAAGTCACTGCAGTGTTAACACAGGTCATCCCAATGGGAGCTCTCCCATTTGTTCAGAAATGTGGTTGAAGGATTGAACTAAAACAATTACTGTTATTAAGTGGAAGGACACACATATGGAAGATTGTTTGCAGAGCTACTGTTACAGTGAAGTTTTGCACTGGATGCAATGAATATTGAAAAGGAAATAGCTGCTAAAAATGATTACTGAAATGATGATTTTAAAATTAAAATATGAGTGGCTGAATCATGAGTTGTGGAAAGAATAACCTTAATACAGCTGAGCTGATTCTGCTCCACATTATGGAAAGAACTGCCAAATTTTACTTGATACTGCGGAAAGACAACCATTGTCTTCACTGTTATTAGAAAATAAAATTTAAAAAAATTAAAATAAAAACAAACAAACAAAACAAAACAAAACAAAAATCAAACAATAATTTATCCATCAATTTACTCGTAACTGAGCTGTACTTTTCCAGGTTCCAACAGGATACCTGAAAAGGAAAAGGCTGACCTGAGGTCTCCACATCCAGTTTTCATGCCAAAACACAGAAAATGTACTGCAGTGCTACAATACATATTTGTTAGTTTGAATTGAGTTCCAGAAAGTTTTTGGGCAAGTGTGGCAGCCTGTTTCTTCTGTGGCTGATTTCCAGACTCTGAACAGAATTACACAGGCACTGCAGTTGTATGTAGGCTCATTTATTGTCTTTCCAGTTGAGTTTTGCCTTAAAGGGAGGCTTCAGACATGTAACATCATCTCTTGGGCTGAGTCTGTGCAATAAGAATGGTTATTCTTCCTTATTCAAATAATTATTTAGAAGACTAGCTGAAGCAAAACTGTCTTTTTGTGTAAGATTTTATTTCCACAAGTGAAAAAGCCACCATATCAGGTTCATTGTAACCTTCATTTTGGTATATAAATGTTCACAAATACCACAGAAAAACGAAAGCCTTAGCTGTTTATAAAAGGTTCACATACCACAATGACAAACATCACAGAAAACATTACAGTTACAAACCCAGAGGACTTTTCTCTACCTCATTAGGCCATAAAGTATTGTTTTTAAAGTATCCAATTTCTTTTCTTTGTGAAAAGAAAAGGAGAGGCAAAAGAGAGCTTTTTTTGATGGATGGGGGTTACAAAGCATTTCAGTATCTAGTTAAATGAGACTGATCCCGATTAGGACATCCAAGTCCCATTATATAATACCAACACATAACACATCTAGATATACTTTCTACATAGGTATGTTTAATGCATCATTCCAATCAGGACTCTAGGAAGAAATACTCATCAAAATCATTTTTTATCAGGGATGTAAAAACTCAGGCAATAAGGGAAGTATAATTTTTTTTAATGGAAAAAAACCCTAACCTTCTTGTTTCAAAGGCAATTACTACAATTAAGTATGAATCAGCACCTTCCATGCCAGCAATTCACTCCACATGAGTTCACTTGGCCAGAAAAGTGCAGTTTATTCTTAAAACTAGAGCTAGAAGAATGCAATGTTCAATCTGGGAGGATTTCAGCTATGTGTTGATAGGGTAAAGAGTTGCTGAGGTTAATAGGAGCTTTTGAGAGAAAGGGAAGGGAAGAGAGACATAGCTGTCATTTTCTTGGGTAATTGTTTCATTCACAAAAACAGAGATAGGAAGCATATGTAAGAACCCTGGGGATTTTAAGTCTTTTATAGGGGAAAAATTACCCTAACTTTCCTTGAATTAGTAGGCAGGGGTTCCCATGAGCCCAGTTCCTTTTACCACTGCAAGAAGTAGGGTAGGTGATATTCAAAAGCTACTTCTTTCTTATTGCGTGGCTTTTCCTCTTGGGTTGTTTCAACAGATTTTCAATTCACTGTCATAGAATCAGAGGCTATTTGCCCCATACTGTTTAATACAGGATTGCATTGTTTCTAATGACATACCAGCTTTGATGCAATTAACAAGTCCTTAAGGAAATGAAGGATGTTTAATGTGTCCTCTTCTCAGGCAATGCAGTTTATTACTGATTTTTACCTACTAAAGCAAAACCACTCTTTCTTTGTATTGCATATGTAAAGAATGAGCAGGCCTGAAATTAAATAAGATTTTTTGTGAACATACTTTACTGAAAGTAGTAGATGCATATTTCAATATTTTACATCGCATGCTTAAATTTTATTAGTTTTAGACTACTTTTCACAGTCTGTATGATTTCCCCTTAACAGTTGCATTCTCATGGAAAATGGTAAAATGCTTGTGATACAGACTATTTTGAGCCTTTTACTAAGTAGCTTTGTTTCCAGTTGAGGGAAAAGAAAAATATGTTTCATATATACAGGAGGATTCTGGGGATCCCTTTCAGGGCCTGTCATCAACGTGGTAACAAATATTACTATTACAAATATTATTATTATTATTGTTATTATTAGTCCTCCAATAATTCCCCAGTGCTCAATTCATAAGCAAAATCCTCAAAACTTCGTGCCAGAGATATTAAAGGAACCAATCTCTAAGCCTACCTCATTAGAAGGAATTGCTCAAGAACGTGTCGTCCTTCCATACAGATTGCCCCTGTAAGGCTGCCAATGTCAGCAAGACCTTGGGTGCATCTGTCATGCTTGTGACTGTAGACTTGATACATTTTCTTGTGTATTTGCTCATGAGTACAACAAATTTCTAACTTTTTTTTTTGTGAGTGTGCTCCTTTTGCTTCTTGCATTATATAAAAGCAAGCAGCTGGAATTAGAAAACAAAGCCTCTTTTCTCCCATCTACAGGATTTTTTTCTGATAATTGAGTTAACATTGAAAGTCAGGTTTTTTTATGTCTGAGACTTCAGGCCTTGAATGTGTTGGATAAGTCAACAAACTCCTTTAAATATATTATCTAGACAAAATAGGGATTTTGAAACAGTAATTGTGTGGATTCTCCATACCTGTTATTTTACTATCTCAGTGTACAGATGTCTATCAGATACTGTTCTTGAAAGGTTTCTTCAGGACAAGAGTGCCTGTGGTACTGGTGGTTGCTTGCATTGAATTATTCCCTTGTTCACAAGGTGGTCAGTGACAGATTTCTTCTCACTGCTGGTCTGAATATCATTGCAGCAGGCTCAAACACTCAATTTTGTGCAAGAGTGATTCCATATTAAGAGTGTTGACTCTGTCCAACAGATCTTGTGATCCTTCCTTTAATGGCTGCTATTGTCTTTTGCCACCTATTTGTTTTTAATCTGCTTAATGTATGCCTTATCCTGCAGTGATCCCAAAGCTAATAGTTTATGAGACATCTTATTGTAGTGGGGCTACATGACTTGCATAAATCTACTACAATGGTGGCCTATTGCATATTGCCTTCAAAATCTAATAAGCACTCACCTTTATTTCTCAGCCAGCTGGCAGACTTTTGTGATATCACTCTGATTTTATGATGAAACACTGATGTAAAGCAGTGATAACTAAAGCTAGCTAAACTGAGATCACAAAATTGAATCTAAGAGTCAAAGGTCAAGCAAAGGTTTATATAGAGTGACTCAAAAAACATGCAGAAAACTAATGTGATGGCAGCCACGGGAATGCCACTTTGGGATCCCAGCCTGTTCTGCTGCCTTTGTGTTCACATTTGCTCTGATCACATACCAGAGAAGGATTGAGCGTTGACATTGTTTAGCGTCAGTGTCCATGGGGGCATCTGGAGTTTGCATGAAAGTGTTTTTGTGGTCAAAACATGGAAGTTGAAATCATGAATCCTGACTCCAATGCCTCTGTCGGAGCTCTAGAAGTAATCCTCCAAATGGAACCCATTCCTCCCACGGAGGAGGGAACCAGTCAAAGCATGGATGATCTGCAGAGCTTACATTGTAAAACACGTGAAAGGGAGAATAGGACCTAACAGATATTTTCCCTTCTGGGTTTTGGATTTAATGAGAAAATGATAAATAATCTCTCCTAGAAATCCTGTTTTTCAAACAGCCATTCTACTGCAGGAAAGAACCAGAGATTCTCTTGAAAAATAGAGAAGATGAGAGCTTTATTACCAATGATATCCAGCAGGTAATGCATGGAATATTAGGTCCTCTTCTTACAAAAGGTAATGGAAGGAATCATAAATGAAAAAAACAGCCATGCCTTGCTTACAAATGTTGATTTGTCCAAAGAGGATATTTCAAATGTGAGCCCCCAGGATAGCAGGTACCTGTGCATTTTAACCAGAGTTGAATGGTTAATCACAGAACTGGTTCTCAGACATGAAAGGGCTCAACCCTGTGCTCATCTGCTGCTGAGAGGCTGCTTCCCTAGCTAAGCCTGGGCATGGGGGTTATGGTTTTTGAATCCATCGGTCGTAAGACTTGCAGCCACTCTAGTTCACAGCCCCAGACAGCCATCAGCCGGGACTCCTGTTAGGCTCAGCCTTGCAGCTTTCCCAGAGCCAGCTCTGCTACAGAGTGTTGTCATTCACAGGGACATTTCCCTGACTCAGCAAAGGCAGCGAGGAAATGCACTGTAATTTTGAATTTAAGTTTGCTGAGGTGCCTAAGTCATCAAACAACTCTTCTTGGGATAAATAATAGCCATCATACATCTTTTTACTACAAAAGAGAAATTGATGTAACTCATGTCAGACAGTGAGATTGTGCTTTGCTGTGGAATGGAAGCTGATGTTTGATTTGAGATTTGGTGAATGCAGTCTAAGTTTATCTGATAGTTTACCAAATCAAACACCTCTACTGGCACCATCTTTTTGGGCAATGATACTATCTGCTTGGGATTGAAAGCAAGAGCATTCCAGCTTTGCCATTGTTTTTAACATTGATCTCTAAACTAATGCGGTTTAGAGTTGGGACAAAGGAATTGCAATGATATTAAGGAGATAACAGCTCTTAATAGGATTGAATTAGTTCAGCCCTGTCACAAGATAACTTTTAAAAAACTCCTTGCAGTCAGATGTATTCAAGGACAAGTTTTAATTTTGTTTAAATGCACATGGAGTAGGGAAGAAACTAGTGTCTCTTGTGGGAAGGAGTGAGCTATCTGAGAAAAAAGTGATGTAATTAATTTCCAAATCCCCCTACAAGACTGAACTGTTATACACCTGCTGAATTTTGTGCACCTCTCAGACTTAGCACTTTTCCTTTCCTTTTTTCCCCCTCACTCCATCTGTTCGTATAGCACCTGTACTTCTACGCTTCACTGATTCTCCATCTGTTTCTGTAATTTGTATCTTTCTCCTCTGCTTATGGCCCTTGAAATTTATAATAGAAGTAGGGAGATATTAGAAATGAATGCCTCAACATGTTCATCTGACAAAGTTTTACACTAATGCTTTCGGTTCCTGCCTGCTGCAGGAACTCAAGCCTGTTCCTGGCACTCCAGGGCAGCTTTAGAAGATTTCTAATAGCTCACCATCTGGTTCCTATAAGCAGTTAAACCTTATTTCACCCAGCTGCTGCTGCTGATGCAATTTGTACCTTTGTCCATGTTCATTCTTCATTAGAGAGTACGGTCCAGCAGCAGGATTGCTGTAGACCACTGTGACCTGGTTTCTTGCTGCCAATGACTGACTGGCTTAGCTATGCTATACTGACAAAGTAGGTTTCATTCCCAGCTGGATGTTACTAGCCTGGAGAAAAAAAGTATTTCTCTTTCTTTGTTGATATTGGCCACTTTAAAACTTTACTCTCACCCCTCACTTTTCTTTCACAAGAGACAAATTAAAAAAAAAAAAAATTAAAAAGCTGTCATGCAGTCTGAAATATAACACCAGAAATTGATCCTGTAGTATATTAAAACTACAACACATTAAGTGAAAACATATATTTGCATTCATGTCTTCAATTACAAAACTCATAGAATGTACACAAATAGGCACATTTCTGCCAATGCCATTAAAGCAACCCACACACTCGTTCCACAATAGTTCAGAAAGAAAGAGAAGTTGCATAAATGGATGGCATTAAGCCCTTGAGAACCTCAGAACTCCAACTATATTTTAATACATATTATCTTAATCAAAGTCCAGCAATAGTTAATTATAGGGTGGCACTGGATGTTTGCTGGCCACATGAGAGCTAGTTTGTGCTCCTGTATCATGTATGATCTGGTGTGATGAGTGTTTGGTTACAGCTGTTGAGCTACTGCTGGAAAATCAAGGGTTCAAGACTTTAAAAAAAAAGGATGCAGGACTCATGAAAACCAGCAGAGGTGCAGATTGGCGTTAGGGTGAGACCAAGTTGGATCACAAAGCAGCTGTTTTCCAGACTAAAAGTCATAGCCACTTTCTTATTGTACCCTGTGTCAGTTAACTGATTATCAAAATGGAAAATCTTCAAGAGTTATTATACCAAAGGTCTGAGCCTCTCTGCCATTTTTAGTTTATCATAATGCAATTCAATCTGTCAGTGAATGTCACTTGCTCATGTACACATTGCTTGTAATGCTTTCAGTGTAACAAAATATAGTCACTCCCACCATTTCTTAATCTTCTACTGGTATTCAGGCCATTTTAAGAAGGTGACCTAGTATCATTCTCTCAGGCATTCAGTTAATCTAGTGCAAAAGAACTTTAAATAAGTAGCTGCTCTAGTCTGTTTTATTGGAGAAGACATCCAGCTTTGTACAAATCCCTATGCTGGATACCTGAGACATAACCTGGAAAGACATGCAGGTATATATTATTAATAAGTCATACTTTGAGCTTTTACAGTGCCTTTCACCTAATGCTCTAGAGCGCTGTAGAAATATTAACCCCCACCAATACCCTTTGCACAGACTTAAACACAAAAACCATAGAGTACAAATAACTTGCTCAAGGTCACAGAGCAAAGGCTGCATGTGCATCTTGAGGATTCTGCTCTAATAAGTAAGCTACAACCCCAAACCCTCAGAAAATAAGCAAAAATAATAGTCATTTTCTGTGGTCCGGTAGGACTGACTGGAAATGAGGTATACTTCAGTCAGGTGTGTAAGTTTAAAACTCACTTTAATTTTATATGGAATTATAACAGTAATGAAATTAGATTGAACTCAAATGAATAATGAGCTCTAAATTGAGAAATGGTGTGATAATACTTTCCATGGTTCAATTAGTCAGCCATCTGTAGTACTTTCTACTAATAGTTACATTGCCTGGTTTAGAAGAGATTTAAACGCCTCTGTCTAGTTTTCAAGAACACGTACTCATTATACAAGAGATATTAGGCATCATGGGGAAAATATGACAGGAAATGTGTGTGCATTGACCCACATCCGAAGGATCTAAGTTTAATATGAAGACAGTCTGAATGTTCAAAATTTTAACTGGAAAAAAAAAAATCTGACTTCAGCTGCATCGACACCATGCATTTCCTCTGTAACCAGCTACTTCAAAACCTGATCTCAGACTTGAGTATCTCTTGGCCTTCACTGGCTGTTTCCATCATGAAGTCCCTGTCTGGATGTTGCCTGGTGTGTTCCCACTCAGTAGGGCTAAGGCTAGGACTGTCATCTGTCACACTGTAGAAGAATTTAAAAGCACTGATTCCTCACATACAGCCTTATCCTCAGTATGGGATTTTTTTTTCTTTGTATCTTGAGTTCATAGGGATCTCATCCTTCATCAAGGAGAGCTTAAAAATCTACAGAACTATGACATATTTATTATTCTTAGACTGGGATGACAAGAAAAGGTGTTTCTGTGCTGCAGAATTATTGGTCCAAGGTGAGAACTGGTTAACATGATAGTTTTGAAGAAGCTGAAGCAAGCTGAAGAAGATAAAGCAAATCTATTCCAATTGTTCAAAGAAGAAATAGCTCTACCTGTAGTATTTCCTGAAACTTGATACTATTGCAGAGAAGACTGGAGAGATGACAATGCATGTTTAAAAATGGCTAATACTGAATTTATTAGAGTCTGGAGGGCAGAATGTTTTTGCAAAAGGGAAGGTAAAACACTGAGGAAGGTTGGCTGTATGTTTTAGTTTGTGTTAGAAAGCACTTACTGCACCATTCAGGAGAAAAGGCAGTAGAAACCCTCTTTTTAAAGAAGTTAACATAATCTACATCTTTATTGATAGTGATAACCCCCTGGTAAATCTATTACTTTGTGATTCATGCAATGCATACAGAAGTGTGTTGCATTGACACATCAATCAGGATTTAAACACATCCTAATTAGTTGTCAGTGCCTGTCACTGAAAGGGCATTAGCCTGATGCACAATGAACGAAGTGTATTGTCTAAACACTGTCTATTAAAATAGTATTTATTTATATTAATGTTAACCTGCCTTTGACAAACTTTCATCAGCCCATGGCTCTATTGCAGTTAGTTAATAATTTACTCATAATTACTTGCCTGTAAGAAGCTGAACCTTTCCACAAACAAAAGAGAAAGTATTTTTATGAGCGATTTTTTATATAAGCAGGGTGCATTTCCTTCTAGGAAAGCAATTTAGTAGTAAGCTGGTTTTGTCCATGGGACAAAAGTACCCCATAAATTCTAACTTAATTTTTCTTGTTTTAACATGGAATGAATACTGTGCTGCTAGAGCTTTCCAGGACCATACTAAGATTATGGAAATACTGGTTATTCTATGTTATATAATCTTAATATGGCTGTAGGGTTCTCTAGCACTTAAAACAATTGTTTTAAGTGTGGGAGATAAACACATTACATGGCTTTGCATTTCATCTGCCTTGATCCTAAGAGACATAGAATGATTATAGAGTTTCATCTCTTCCCAGACCTTAAAAACTTTTAGGTTACCCATTTCTTGATTCAAAAAGAAAACACAGGAAATCTGAGATCAAAATTCAGAGAAATTCAAAGAAAAAAAGTCTTGATTATAATCTCAGTAAAATTGATAATACCAAGTAACACTTTATAATACACATTTAACAATAGGCACAATTTATGAAAACCAGATCAAGTTCAAGTACCATAAACCTGTGTAAACATCAGAAATATTCTAACCATTGCAGTTGTCAACAGACTGCATATATCAGTTTCTCACATACTGAGGGTAGGTGAGCAATAATGCATTCTCACATGTATAGCAGGGAACTTCCTTTTAGTAGAGGAGGCACTGGGAAAACCTGTTGAGTGAGATAAAGTCATATAACACACAGAAGTGTATTATCAGAGACTTTGAATAGGACTTGACTGAGATGGTGAATAGGTGGAAGTTTTGTGATTAATACGTCTCACAGTTAAATACAACTCAGTATTCCATTGCCTAAACATGCATGTTGATTAATAATTAGAAATTATCAGCGGAATATCCACCTGTGAACATTTATGAAAATACTTTATTATGTTTTTCTTCAAAAAACAAATTATCCTGTGTCTACCTATTGTTAGATATACACATGTAAATTAGTATTAGATATCCACACGTATCCTTCATTGATGCAGATACAGACTTGTATTCAAAGGCAAAACTGCACCTACTGCATAAGACACAGACAATCCATGCCTCTTCCCAAATAACTGACATTAGTTCTGACCATAGGTTTAGTTACAATTAGCTTTCAAGAGGAAGAAGAAATTAACATCTGCCCATAGGTCAGATTAAATTAAAGCCATGAACATGAGTAGATGCAGCATATGAGACTATTCAGTTGACAGAGCTTCATTCTACCATTATAATATTGCCCAGAGGCTGCAGCTGAAGGTCAAAACCGCACCTTCTTTTCGTCAGTTCCCAACATTCCACTGAATTTAGCACAGGGGAAAAAAAAAATCTATTTTTGCTGCTGAAAAATACTTCCTTTTTAAGGCAGCTTTCATTTTGGCCTTGAATTAAATTATTTTGAATTCAGCCTGAGGGAATTTTGTTCGATAGCCTGCTGCAGACTTCGTATCGCATACAAGACTGCTGCATTAGCAGAGTTCTGACATTTGACACTTATCTGTGACTGACTACTGGTATATATTTGATCCTTAGCTGCACCACTGACTTGTGAGGGGACATATTTGAATCTATCCATGAGAAAACAGAATATTATGTCTTTAGAATACAATTTCAGAGATTCATCTTTTATCAGGAGTACAAAAAATAATGTCAGTTAATCACTGATCCTTCAAAATTTTTGACTAAGCTGGGTATTATTTTTTCATTATTTTGTTAATTGAAGAACATATAGTTCCAAACAAAAAAAAAAATGCTAAAGCTATATTAATTCTGGAATTAAAGGTCACCTTTTGCATGCCAGCAAATACAGCCCCAGTAAGATATACATGCTGATGAAGTCAGCAAGCAATTAAGGACATGACTCCTACACAACCTCTTCAGCTTACTAGTCACTTAATCATACAAGGTGTCGAGCCTTGTCACCCTGGACCTAAACCACATGCTTAATTTTAAACATGTGACTCGGTTACAGGATTCTGTGAGATTACTTGTGCATAACATTAGACACCTGTTTAAATGCTTTGCTGGATCAAAGCAGGAATGCTCAGCATTTTGCAGGATTGCATGTTAAATGTGTTGTATCTCATCCTACTTTTGGAAAAACTCTTTGGTGGATATATGCTTACGTAGTGGAAAGAGAAAAAGTGTCTTAGAGTCTTCTGATCATGGTGAGATTCAGCTTTTCAGACCTTACTGTATGGGCTGATGTTTGATAATAAAAGATTTATTTTGGTCTGATATATTTTCAGTTCCAAATTGCCAGTTCTCAGCTATTCAGCTCCAGACAAGTGTGAGAGACAAGAAAGCAAAGCAGGTCATTGCAAATACTGCTCTTCCTGAATTATGTTGAGGCTATTGTGAAAAATAAACACCAAGTTCCTAAATGTGAATATATCCTAGGGAGAGCAACGTGCAAGTGTCATAATGAGCTGCAAAAAAATGGAGTGGCTGCTTGTAAACATATGGTCTCCCATTTAAAGTTTTAGTATGATGTCTGATTTTTGAGTGTTAAGCAGATTACACCTTGTGGACGTCAAATTAGCTATTGTTCAGAGCTGTTCTTCTCAGGGGCTGGTTTCAGACACCTCTTCACATTTTTCTTGGTTTTCACATTTAGCTGACTTTTATGAAAATTTCCCTTGGCCTAATTGGAGCAGAGCAGCAGTACTGTCCTGCTGTTGCTTTACTCCCCAAACAATTTAAATTGTACACAACAGATTTTGGAGCCCTACAGTACGTTAAGGCTGGCGGCTGGTTTTGGGAATGATTGGCAGAGCTTCCATTGTAGGGGCTCTGACTTGGACAGCAATGACTCCCTGCAAGTGCCACGTGGCAAAGCTGGCTGGTGGATGTAAAAAGAATCGTCCGATGCAAACAGGCATCTGTAGATTTACATTTTACAATGAAACTTTTTTCCTCCACAGCCTTTTAGTTGTGCCTTAGAAGGATCTAGAGTCAAAGGCAAATGGTTCCTAGAAGCAGCAAATAAAGCTACCTGGCCTACACAATTCCAATGTGCAAGATACCAAGTAAAATGAATGGAAAATACTAAAAGATGAGGCAATAAATATTTAGTTGGCCAAATTAAATCCATTAGAAAAAATTAGTATTTGTCTTTGTGATCTTTATGGCAATACCTGTGCAGTTTTGGAATGCTCTGTTTATAGATAGTAGCTATGGCCACAGCATGGACACTGCTGTTGGAAACTGGGGGACACTGACTGCTTCGTGTTTTCAGTTAGGTCACACAGAGGACATACATATAGACATAGGTATATACACACACACATATATATATTTGCTGTACTGCTATAACAGTTCCTGTATTGCTCCATTAGAAGTTTCTGGGTGTATCTGGAATACCAATGGCTGTCAATATTTCTACAAAGAACTGGAGAGCTTCCACCAAACAAAAACTGCACAGAAAGAAGTCCTGGCATTGCCCTGATATGTTTGCAGAGTGATGTAGCTGTCCTGATTTGATACAACCCAAAAAAACCCCAACAGAAACCACAGAGTTTTACCCTTCTTCTTCTTCCTGCTCCCCTGCAGTGGTTCTTGTATACCATTGCACTTCTCTGTTGTTCTGTCCTCATCATTCAGTACAGAGTGAGGGGTTTGCTTCTCTCCATGGTTTGGTCATCGGGGCCCACTCAGAAAAAGGGGAATTGGTGGTTCAAGAGAGACATTTTAAAGGTCTTTTTATTTATGTGTTTTCCATGTTGTTGATGCACTGTTTAACTGCTATTTCTGTAGCTCCTTTGTTAGTCTGTATTTCAACAGTGACTGCTACTATTCTGTCTTCAGAGTATCCTGGTATCTTCCTACTTTCTTCTCTCCTGGCTGGAAGGAAATATCATTAGTACAAACAGTAATAAACAGGCTTTGATTTGCATGAGTCGAGAGTGCTTTTAAGTGCTTGGATTGATGTTTATTAAATGCACTTAGAGACCTCAGACCATCTAACATGGTTTAATTAATATTGCTCCTGAAATCATCATCTTGCTGTCACATTTTTTCAGATTCTAGCCATGTGTTAATATTCTGTTATTGCATAAACCATACTAATTTTCCAATAAGAACTGAGATCCTACTGGCAAGAAATATCACATCTAATCAAAACCCACATGATTTGAGAAACTTGGTAAGAATGAGGAAGTATGTATGGGTCTAACTCTTAAACAAAATACAAGGATATACAAGAATTGGTTCATTAAAATGATACAAAAAAAAGCCCAAAGAAAATGTTTTATGCTTGTAATATTAATTTTTATTAAATTTCTATTCATACCATATGGATTAGCACGAACAAGGGATTTTTCTTTAATATTTTATTTGGCTGGATTGAGCGCAAGGGTTCCAGTACTCTGGAGATGATCACTCTGAATGACTGGGTGACCCATTAAAGCATTCTGCTGAGGTATGTCTTTGTCCTGCCAGCTGGAGGACTTTGCCAGGGTTAAGTGCCAAAATAGATCTCAATACAAAATTTTAACTAATTCAAGGAAATTGTTACGTAACCTCACTGCCAAGAATAGTGTTCACGTATACTGTTACGGAGAGATGTGATGAGGTTGAATATATTCGTATTTGCAAAGTACTTTGATAAGAAGCTGTTACAGTGTGCAATATATTATCATGCTAAATATGTACTTCAGTCTTTGAACAGGGATTGGGCAGACAGAAAGTAAGCTAAACAGAATTTTCTATTAATATTCACTGAAATACGTTGTCCAAATTCTATGAAAACAACAAAAGCTAAAGATAATAATTTGCCATGTGCGAATATGCAGTTATGTGCATATTAGTATAATCTCCTGATAATATGTCCTCTTTAGAAGTCTTTAAGACAAGGACAGTAGATCCAACCTCATGTGCTTCACATCAGCATCTCAGAGAGCTCAGAGAACAAAAATCTCAGAATTATTTCATTATATGGTTTTGTTCCAGTATCTATCTAATCACTAAAAATGTATAATTTTTCACTCTACTACCAGGACAAAGTAGAAGTAGTAAGGAATAGTATTAAAGTGAGGCTCAGAATTAATTATGCAAGACATCTGAGCTTATATCTGAAGTCTGGTTGATGCTGTGTCTTCAGCATTTGAAGTCAAGGCCAAGTGCCCCACTGACCTCAGAAACACAGACCTAGCCTCTTGAGTAGAAGTACTTTTTATTATTATTTTATGCTATTTCTGTGTCTAAGTGCTTGCTCTGCCACAGACATTGATGTTATATAAAAGTGTGTTCTACAGGGACAACAAAAATGTGAAGGAGGCTGTTTGACACAAACAGCTGGAACTTTGAGGGTTTTTTTAAACCTTGGGAAGTATTTACCTTTACTGAACTGTAAGCTGCTTCTTCAGCATTTTCTCTGCACCTTTAATCAAAGTTTAGGACGGTTTTATACATAACCATTTAACAAAAATGTTGTGGTAAACAAGTTTATGGTGTATTGTTATATAAAGGCTTTTAGCCTTTTTAAATATAATTTCCCTCAAGATAATAACATGCAGTTGTTTTCTATCATTTCCCCAGACTCAGTCAGACCAAATGCCTTTGGGCAAAACTGGGGAGTACACATTTATTCTCTCACATTTCACTTCCTAAGATTTTTTTTTTTTTTGTATAATGTAGTCATCATTTAGAGAAGACATAAATCTTAACACTCTTACTCTATTCATACGGGCTTTTTTTCCAAACTGCCATGCCAAATTAATCCCTGGTGCAATATTGTGTCACCAGTGAAGCTGTGCCACTTAGTTGCTTGGACTCTTTAGTTTTAATTGAAAGATTTATCATTCCAGAGTTTCTTTGTCTTCAGTACTTAATACATGGATCCTTGGAAACCTGGACTGCTCTGCCATTACCAACTCTTTTCTTTGTATAGTGTATCTTTTCCTTGTTTTTTAATCGTAGTTTCTTTTAATGGAACGTGTGGAAAATTTTTCTCCTATAAGCAAAATAAAAAACCCCACTGTGATTTGTACTTGACTCATATAGCTACAGTTATGCATCTTTATTTAGCTTTGTTGTGTTTATTGCACTTAGTTAAGTAATTTGTTATAGATAATGTGTAAATGTGCAAGTTGTGATTAAATGCAATAGTTTGTTCTTCCTCACATATTTAATTGCTAAAACCAAGAATGCCAAGGGGTTTGGATAATTGATGAAGAGAGGTTTTAATTGCAAAGATCCACGACTGATGAATATTTTAAATACTTCTGTGATACTGTACACAGAATATCCACAAGAGGGAACTGTTTTACATAAAGAGGAGTCATTTCCTTGCTGCTAAAACACTGCTTTCTGGAACCAAATCCTCCAGAATTATGTTGAGTAGGCATGGTTGTGTCCTGGACTAGGCTACATGGTAGGAACAGGAAAAAACACAGGTCAGCACACTGTTTGTTATGTTCTGTAAAGGGTATTGTTAACCAAGTAAATTTGGAGCTCTTGTGTTGAAATATTACACAGACAACTAATCAGAACACTAATCCATTTCAGTTTTCTGTTTGTTTGGAATACATCTCTCCAGGATGCAGAGCTGGAAAACTTTGTTTAGTCTGAAGACAACGTGAAATGGAGTTGTTTCCTCAGTAAATGAAGCATGCAGCCCCAGGAGGCTCTCTCAAACTCTGCTTTTTAAAACCTGCACTGGAAAGCAGGCCTTCCCTTATTCATAAAGGAGTAAGCTCAAATGGGACTTAATGGAAGGGATTAAGGATCCCTAAATCCCTTATTCATTCAAGGATCATTTTTACCTCTGTGTATGAATAGGTGAACAAAATACAAAGTTATCTATTTTGCTTTGTCTTTTGCAGATAATTCCTAGTAAGGAAACTTTCAGCTGGTAAGGTAAATCTCACCAACTGGTATCAATATTTACTTTTCAGTGTGAGTTTCATTGTCAATATTTGTAGAACTGAGCCATATTTATGTAAATAGAAGTTTTGTTTATACAGATAAAAGAAAAGGTTTTCCCCTGGATATATGGTGTGAGATTTATAAACTAGAACTCCTAATGAATGTGTTGCTTGGTTTATGAACAGCTTTTGAGCATCAGAACTTAAAGGCAGCCTTTTACAAGTGATCACAATAAATCTCCTACCCCTGTCCAAATCTGCATGTAAACTTTGTGTGAATACGTTCAAATCAAATTATTTTAACATACAGACTATAATTTGTGGTGCACTTTTTTTTCCTTTAGTCTGAATTTTTCCTCAGGACCATCTTTGTTATATGTGGGTACAGTATTATGGGGATGATGTTTTAGAAGTCCTTAATGATCCTGTTTGCATCTGGAGTGCTCTTGAAACCAGCATCTGCAGCACTCAGCTGCAGCAGTACTGAGTCAAATAAATACTTTTTAACACGTACCTTTTGAATGCATAAAGCAAGAAAACGTATTTTCAGATTGCAGCCTCTCTGCCAAATCTTCTGGGCCCCCTCAAACAACAGCAAGAGAGGATGCATGCCATAGCCATGCCTTCAGAGATTCAGTCCTTGTTATTTGCCAGACCAGAATATGGAAGAAATTCCACCATGCGAAAGCCTTCCCTGGGAAATGCTGTGCAGCTGCTCTTCACTGTCCTCATCTTTCAAGGTGCACAGGGCTTGTAGTTTCCATTAGCTGTAAGAGTGTCTGTAAGTACCTGGCACTTCTGAAGATCAGACATCAAGTGCCTGTGTTACGATGCTCCTGCCCTTGTTCCACTCCTGGTGTTTGCTGATGGATAAAAGGATCCGTAGGTATGTGTGCAGCTGTGAAAAGGGTGATCCTTCAACACCAACACAGGAATGCAGAGCAAATGACCAACAGGAGCAGGTTCTGAGCCCAGGACCCAAGGTGTGTGATCCTGTCATAACAACACTTTGCAGTCCAGGTCGCTCTCTAGCTATGGGGAAGGTTGGTAAAGAAAAGACATGGGAGGGGGCAGCAGCTGTGGCAGTGCAGTCTGGGCTTGCATGTGGCACATACAGTTTCTTTTCAACCTGACTAGTCTTCTGCATCTAAAAATCCTCATCTTAATTCCGTTTCAAGTCTCCTGGGAATGGCCTGCTATATAACTACTTTTTCTCTGGGAAAAAGTAATGTAGCATTCTTCTCACCTGTATATATCTCCATATTATTATCTAATGCCTCCTCTATTCAGAGACCTCTATTAAACTCATTCTTGAAAAAGGAAGCTTTCTCTTGAAGGAACAGACTGCAGGAACAGACTGGAAGAAGATATAGTGATAAACTCACAGAGTTAGACAAATGGTGGTGTTATTGCATGAAAAAAGTGGGGAAGAGAGGGTTAGAGAGCCCTGTAAAAAGCTTTGGGAACTCATAAAATCTCATTACCTTCACTTAAGTAGAAAAGAAAAACAAATACCCCCAGAAACTACTGGGGTTAAAAACCAGAAACTACTACTAGTAAAGGTTAAGAGATTACTATTTCATAATGGTGGCTCTCTGCTGGTATAGCAACTAGATAAGATGGGGGAACGTCATGCACACAAAGACTGCTGTATTTTACCCTTGGAAACATGTCAAGAGGATCTGCATAATACTTTGTACAGACAACCCAGTGAGCAGATCACGTGCCACATGGAGATTTTGATTTGTATACAGATGAATACATATATAGACATATAAATGTCTTTGCTTTTCAATGTGAATCTGAAAAAAACGTAGGAGACGACTATAGAGATTTTCTGACTGGCTTCCCTTTTTCCCTCCATCCTCCTCAAGTGTGTAATTTTAAATTGTTATATTTCTAAGGGTTAAATTCAGGAATGTTCTTGGGATGTGCGGCAATTTACGGTGTGTTTGCGGACCGTTTGCAGTACTTCCCCGTGTCAATTAAAGACAAGCCACGAATGCCTTCAGCGGAAAAACCCACGCCACGGTCCCCGATGTTTATTTCACGCTCCCTTACCGCGTTTCCATGCCAGCTCCCCCCCTCCCGCGCCGTGCGCATCCCCGGGCACCTGCTGCTGCAGCTCAACCGCCTCCTGCGAGCCCCGAGCGCGCCCCCCTCCCTCCTCCCCTCCCTGCCCCGCTCCCCCCGCTGCCCCCCGGCTGCAGCCCCGGGCCCGCCGCCCCCGAGGGCACCGTTGCGGCCGCGCCGCGGAGGGGTCGCGGCGGCCGAGGGATGCGGGAGATGGGCGCGGGGGCCCGGCGAGGCTGCGGGGGCCGGGGCCGTGACTGCGCCGTGCGTTGGCCGCTGCGTCATGAGTATTTCCCCGTGTCAATTAAAG